>OX419342.1:14358101-14405601 GCA_948470475.1 Galaxea fascicularis
TGTTGCTCCCGCGGATGGGGCTGTTGCAGCGGCCGTTGACCCTCCAGTCGTCGCGCCTCCGGCCCCAGCTGACGCTGCCGGTGACAACAACGCACAGAACGCTAACAACAACGTGGTTCCTGCGCCCCAACCTGCGGCTCCAGAGGCTAGTGTTTCCCTTGTCCTTGTGTTCGTTTAACTCAGTTCCCGCCTCTGTGTTATTAGTTTTCAGTTTTAGCGCTTGTGCTTCTAGTTTACTTTTCGCATCTGTGTACAAGTTTACAGTTTTCGCGTGTGTCTTATTGTTTTTCACGTCTGTGTTACAACTTAAGGTTAGGCGTCGGTGTACAAGTTTATTATTTTTTTTTTTTTGCGTTTGTGTGATAACTTTTGTTTTTCCGTCTGTGTGGCTAGTCTGTTTTCGCGTCTGTGTGACAAATTTTGTTCTCTGTCTATGTGACACGTCTGTGTGACAAATTTAATTTTCTCGTCTGTGTGACGACTTAAGTTTCCGTCTGTGTGACAAATTTAGTTTTCGCGTCTAAGTGACAACTTAAGTTTTCGTCTGTGTGACAAGTCTGTGTGACAAATTTAGTCTTCGCGTCTGTGTGACGAGTTTAGTTTTCCGTCTGGGTGACAAGTCTCTGTGACAAATTTAGTCTTCGCGTCTGTGTGACGAGTTTAGTTTTCCGTCTGTGTGACAAGTCTGTGTGACAAATTTAGTCTTCGCGTCTGTGTGACGAGTTTAGTTTTCCGTCTGTGTGGCAAGTCTGTGTGACAATTTAGTCTTCGCGTCTGTGTGACGAGTTTAATTTTCCGTCTGGGTGACAAGTTTAATTTTCGCGTCTTTGTAACAGGTTTAATCTTCGCGTCTGTGTGACAAGTATAGTTTTCTCGTCTGTGTAAATTTAATTTTCTTTTTCGTGTAATTGATTTAATTTTCGCGTCTGTGTGACAAGATTGTTTTTCACGTCTGCGTGACAAATTTAGTTTTCTCGCCTGTGTGTCAGGTTTAGCTTTCATATCTATGTGTCGTCATTTAGTTCTTGCTTCGTCGTAGTAAGCGTCTATGTGACAAAGATTTTTATCCCTTCACAGGGTTATGAGAACTTTCGCCATACAGTAAGAGTCCTTGCAATCGGCCCTTAATGTTTCCAAAGTAACTCAGTCCTTGGAATCAGTTAGACTTCTCGCCTCTCGTCCTACCGCGCTTCTCGATCCTTTCGCCCTCCTTGTTTGTTTCGCTTGTTTTTGCTAACCGCTGGTATGCCTTCGAAGGGGTCTTCTTATACCCTTAATTGCTCTGTCCCTGGACGGGGTATTTCGGGGCTGCTTCGCGGTTGGCTTTTCCCCTTTTCTGTATCAGGTTTCATCTCATTGGCGCTTTTTTCGTTGTCCTTTTTTGTTTTGGCGCCCCCGTGCAAAAAACCTCGTCTTGATTTTCGCCCGGAAAAAGTCTCTTCTAATTTTGTTCAGTGGTGCAATTGGAAAGGGGAGAAGCCTCGCTTTGCAGGCCCGAGCCCCTCGCCCTACATGGTTTCCAAGGGAATCCCTCATGTTCTATTACCTTGGAACTGTTGGGAGTTTCTAAGTCTGATATTGCCAAGCACATAGGTTGGCGCTCTACTAGCATGGTAGATCATTATAATGACTTAGAGCAGATTGTAAAACCCGGTCACACAGCTGAAGTTTTGTCATCTACCGCTTCACCACAGGCTTCTTCTTCCACTACTCGGGATGCTATTTCCTCTTACCAGGATGTAAATGAACTGAAGAACTTCAGTCCGGTTTTTCCATAGTTTGTATTAGTTTTGCCTTTCCCTACTGTGTGGCTTCATATCTTAAAAGTTGTAAAGTTTGCAATCAAGCTTTTTCAGTTATGGGGAGAGTTACGGTCATTTGTCTATTCTGTTGGGACGTTACCTCCCTGCCTAGCTTTCGGGAGTAGCAGCCGTAGGGCTCGCTTCTTCCCATAACTTATCCTTGCCTGGGGCGTTTGGGAGTGAGGGCTCGCAGTGGGAATATATTACTATATAAAGCTAGTGTTATGTGATCATACTTTTTAACATATACAAAATTACAAATCTTTGAAATTGTAACGATAACAAATTCTTTTCGAATTAAAAAAAAAGGAACTAGGATAAAAAAAAGTTTCTTTAGAAAGTGTTTATAAAAAAAGATAAAATTAATTAATTCGGACTGGTTCTGATCTTTTCGATCTGTAAATCTGAATCGAAGTCTAATTGTCGTCTTCTAGATCTTGAGCCTGTCAAGCATAGTTGGCTCTTATCCAGGAAACTGCACTTCAGCAGGTTTCTCCCTTTTTATCTGCAATCAGCTCCGCAAGTCTGCTGTGGTACTTAACACACTCGTCTGCCATTCCGCCTGCCATTTTCCTGGTTGTGAAAACTAAGTGAGTGAACGTCCCTTGTTCGATCTCTGTTACTCTTTCTGCATACTGCCTCTTCTTCTCGTTCTCATGCTTCTTATAGATCTGCTTAGGAGTCAAGTCTCTGTAAGAATCTGCGTTAGGGTGACAGTCCCAAACATCGAAAAATGCAGATCTCTGTCTCTCCCAAAAGCCTCTAGCATAAATATCCAAATTTTTAGGTGAATGACACGTAAGACTCAGGTTTCATGGGTGTTGGAATGAAATTTATAAGGGTTTGTAAGGAAAAGATTGTGGAACTACAAGACGTGTGGCCGAGCGACTTTTTTCTGTCATTCTTTGTATCCCATAAGTTTTGACTTTGCATAAGGAACGTCACGTGACAGCCCTGGTGTGCGTTTCTCGAAACTCCCGAAACTCTTCGGGCGCATTTCGGGTGCCATAATTTTCTTCGTATCTTAAAAACGAAGATATTTCCAGGCATGAAATTTTGCAACAAATTTGGCCTTTCTCATCTTGAAATCATAGTAAAAATCAACTTTTTAGAGTAAGCGGAATGCAATTTTACAAATGGCTTTTCGGGCACGAAAAGTTTTCGGGAGTTTCGAGTAACGGGCCCCTGGTCACGAGGTTGTCGGGTTAGCAGAAAGCTTTTTTGGCTCCTGGTGTCTCGGAAAAAACCATTGCTGGTGGCTTAACCTTGGTGATTCGAGGCTACCCCTTGCAGGTGGTGATTTGCCGAACCCTCGATATACTACTCACAGGCGGAGGCACTTCAAAACAACCAACACAGGGCCAATTGAAGAAAGGGATCTATTTATTTATTTATTTATTCATTTATAGATTCGTACAATGTACAGGGGAGAGAGTCCCCTACTTGGTTCACCCTCCTAATCCAACCCCATAAAATGTAGAAAAACCAACCCCAGGCATCTAGGCAGACAATACCCAGAACTTTCTATATTTTCGATCTGGAGATCACGGAGGACCAACCAGGGTCCGAGCAGCTTTTCACAGCCAAAGACAAGCGGACCATGGTCAGATCCCGCTGCACGCGGTGTGGAAAAAACACATCAACAAACATTTCAAAAAGGAGTCTCGAGTATCTGATTCTGCTGGCGAACAAAATCGCGGCGGAGCAAAAACAGAACCAGAAGCAGAACAATTGTCTCTTTGGTAGATCCTCTTTCGGGCGAACCTTATCACGGGAAAATGTCCTTGAGTAATGGGAAAGAAACACTCCACAGAGTGGTAACAAGAATAACGATGCTTTTGTTTTAACGCGCCGGCAGAAAGTGTTAGAAGATGCCCAAAGAAGAGCAGGCGCCTTGATAGATCGGGAAAACACGGTAGCATTAGGGACCCTTTCAAAGAGAGAAATAAAGCAAAATGGGATAAGTGAGAACGACTTGCCAATTCTTTTTGAAGATAAGGAGCCTAGAGAAATAAGTAAAGATAGTGTAGATAACGATGGGGAAACAGTCACTACTGAAAGTGACATCACAATAAATATTCTTGATCGAGACCAAAGCCAATTAAAGAAAGACCAGACTATGGATGTGACGCCCGAAAACGCTCGCAAAGCAGCCTCGGAAAAGGCACCCGATGAAACAGATGGCTATTATTACCAAAATGGCATTTTGCTCCACCGTAAATTTTTAAAGACTGAACGCAATGGGGAACGGTTTGTTGACAGAATTGTCGTTCCTGAGTTCTATCGCAATGAAATCCTGAGAATTGGACATACTATTCCTTTGTCAGGCCATTTAGGAAACACAAAGACCTTCGACCGCATTGCCGCACACCTTTTCTGGCCAGGTCTTGCTTCCGATGTTCAAAGATATTGCGCCACATGCCCGGAGTGTCAGCTAGTGGCTAAGAAGTTGAAATCGCAAAGGTCACCTTTACACCCGGTGGAAGTTGTAGATGAACCATTTGAGAAAATCGCTATTGACATCGTTGGAGAATTACCAAGATCAACGACCGGCTACAAATACATTCTTACCATTGTAGATTATGCTCCACGATATCCAGAGGCAATTCCGTTACGAACGACTAATTCGAAGGCTGTTGCAGATGCATTAATTTTGTTCTTTTCAAAAGTAGGCATTCCTTGTGAAATCTTTTCTGATCAGGGATCGAATTTCATTAGTAAACTTATGACCCAATTGTACGAACAACTTGGTGTCACCAAGATAAACACATCAGTTTATCATCCCCAAGCAAATGGCCTAGTCGAGAGATTTAATGGCACCCTAAAGGCTATGCTTAAAAACATTCGTACGCGAATGTGTTCAAACCTGGGATAGGTATCTTCCCTACCTTCTCTTCGCTTACAGAGAGGTACCATGCGAATCAACGGGTTTCTCTCCTTTTGAACTACTCTATGGGCGCACTGTTAGAGGGCCACTTGCAGTTATAAAAGAAAGTTGGATGGAAAAGAAGTCCGTTAAAGGTAATATCTTAAGTTATGTCCTCGAGTTGCGAAGAAGACTTGCTACGATGCAACAAGTTGTTAAGAGAAATCTGGTGCAAGCTCAGGTTAAACAAAAATGTCACTACGACTTATGCAGCTCACACGACGACTGGAAGTCGGGGACAAGGCATTAGTTCTATTGCCTTCGCTAGGTAACAAGTTAGAAATACGTTGGCAAGGGCCCTATAAAGTGACTAAAGTTCTGAAAGATGGTTTGAATTATCAGTTAGACACAGGGAAGGGGCGCAAGCAACATCGCACCTACCACATCAATTTGTTGAGTAAGTGGCAGAGCAGGGATGAAATGGCCTTCGCAGTATTACCTGAATCGCCGCAGATGTTACTACCATATGAAGGTAATTTGTTATCCCTAGATAATGAGGAGACGTGGCAAGATGTACCGATCTCTGATGAGTTGAATGAAGCACAAAAGAAACAAATTGGCTACTCATAAGATCGAAACTGGCACAGCAATACCCATTCCTTCTCCTCCTTACAAGATTCCTCAGAAGCTTGAACGAGATGTCAGCAACGAAATTGAGAAAATGCTCAGAATGAACATAATACGCCCGTCAAAGAGTCCATGGGCATCTCCTGTAGTGATTGTCCCCAAGCCTGATGGTACCATAAGATTCTGTGTAGATTATAGGAGATTAAACAGTGTTTCTAAAATGGACGCCTATCCTATCCCCTCTATGGAAAGGATGATTGAGAGAGTTGCATCTGCGAAGTTCATAAGCACAATCGATCTCACTAAAGGGTATTGGCAAATTCCCCTGGAAATGTCCACAATTGAAAAATCTGCTTTCTTACACCTAAGGGATTCTATGAATTCTTAGTCATGCCTTTTGGAATGAAAACGGCACCCGCGACTTTTCAAAGAATGATGACTGAAACAGTGCTTAGGGGGTTACCATTTGCAGAATCCTATATTGATGATATCGAAATGGACACCCCCACATCATTTTCCCAGCACCTTTCAGAATTAAGGCAGGTCTTCCAACGCTTGCGAGATTGTAAGTTGAATGCACGACCAACAAAGTGTAAGATTTCCATGTCAACTGTAGATTTTGTTGGACATCGAGTTGGTGGAGACCGTATCGAGCCAAGAACGGCTGTAGTTCAAACTATAAAAGATTATCCACGACCAGAGACAAAGAAACAAGTTAGATCATTTCTGGGTTTGGTAGGATACTATCGTAAGTTTATCCCTAACTTTTCTGATAGGGCCGCTGCCCTTACGGATCTCACGAGAGGCAAACGTCCAACGAAAATAAAGTGGCAGGATGTCCATGAATGTTCTTTCCAAGATTTGAAACAGGCTTTACAGAATCCACCTGTATTCAGACCACCCCACTGGGACCAGCAATTTACCCTCCAGGTTGATGCATCGAATAGGGGACTCGGTACTATTTTGAGCCAGACAGATGAGAGGGGATTGGAGCATCCGATCACATATGCTAGTAGAAAACTCCAACCGAGAGAGGAAAAATTGTCAACAATAGAAAAGGAGTGTCTAGGAATAGTTTGGGCCGTGGAGCTGTTTAGATAATATCTTTTTGGTAGAAGTTTTGTTTTGCAGATTGCCCATAACCCAGTTATTTGGTTGAATCAAGTGAGAGACAAGAACAGGAAATTGCTAAGATGGAGCTTAACACTTCAGGAGTACGACATGCTCGTTCAACACAAGAATGGAACAAAACATACCACTTAGTTTGACCTTCCCCTAACCCAGTATTTCCTTTCATCTATTTTTGTTGTCCCTCTCCAAAAATAGACTTATTTGGGGGGGGAGGTGTCATAAAAAAATTATTTTTTCTGTTGTCCCTTGTTTTCCCAGTTGTATGGTTTGTTTGTTGGTGTTGATTGTTTGCTGTCAATGTATCCTAGTAGTAAACACTGTAATTAGTACAAGAAGAATAGCGTGTAAGTTTATTTGTTCATAAAGTATTGATTTAGTATAGAGTGTTGTAAATGTAGAACCGTTAAAACAATAAGTGTGTAAGCTAGATGTTAGTAGAATTAATTATTGTAAATCAAAATTCGACATATAAATGGAGCAAGGCGTGGTAAACGGTGGTCAGAAAGCAGTAACGTTTGGTGAAGGAAGTAAGCAAGGGAAAAGAGAGACGAATTGAAGGGCCAGCCGGCAGGAAGAGAAGAGTGGATAATTCACTGCCAATAGCCATTGGCAGGCGCCAACCAAATAAGCTGACGAAACCCATTTGTCACCGGTGGCGATAGAGCTAAGCTTGAGTTGTGTTGAAAGACTACGTGCTGAGTAGAAAACGTCGAAAAGATAACGTAAAGTACGAGAGAACGTGGAGCGTGGTTTTGAACTGAAGAGAAGGAGGTTTGTGGAGTCGGTTGTGGAGTTGGAGAGAGTCAAGGAACTGAACAGTGAACTGTAAATAACTGTAAATAATTGCAAATACTCAATACTTAGTTAAATAAGACTAGTTCTATTTGTGTTTATTGCATGTTAATGTCTTAATTTAAATCATTTGTTGTCTTTTTAAAAACGTCTGTGCTATTTGTGCCTTATGTTAGTTTTATTTTGTTACTTTCGTCTCGGGCTATTGGGACCCACGTCACAGTTGGGGCTTGATACTTTCAACGACAACCTCTGTTTGTGGCTTCTTTAACGTTCCTGTCAACGATTGCCGCAAAACATCTCTTCACGAACTGGACAAGGTAGAGCGGCACCTTTACGAAGCCCTTGAGGAATGGCTCGGGATCCGAGTTTACGAGCCGGAAAGGGGTGAAGCGGAAGACGTGGTTTGGAACCTCCGACGAAACTAGCCGGCCAAGATACTAAATGTACTGACAATCGGTGTTTTCGAAGGGTACGCGTTTCTCATCAAAGACATCGAAAGGTTGGCAAGAATTTACGCTTCCCCACCTTGTCGCGCTCGATTCACAAAAGCGAATCATCTTGAACACCACAACCTGGCTTGCTCAAAAGGAGAGACGCTCATCCGCTACCCGAACGACAAAATCGAAGCCCCAGAAACAGCTTTCGAGCAAGCTTTCTTTCCCGACAAAACTATCAGGGTCGCGGCTTCCACCTGGATCGAAAGTGAAGCACGTCGCCGAGGGATTCACATTCATCACGCGGGTTGCTGTCACGGAGGAGAAAGATAGGTCGACGGCGCCGCGGTGGACGGATTCTTCGCGGCCAGCAAAACAGTTTTCAAATTCCATGGCTGCCTCTTCCACGGGTGCTGGAGATGTTACCCAGACCGCGATCAAAAGCTCGTCCATAGTAAAACGGTAGAACAGCTTTTCCAATCCACAAGAGCGAGAACCGAGAAGGTCTGCAGCGCAAGGTTCCGAGTGGTTGAAAAGTTGGAGTGCACTTTCAGAGACCGCCGCCAAAAACCGAAAACGTTCACGAAATACTATCCCCACGCGACTCTCTTTGACTTCGAAGCGTTTGGGGACAAAAACAGGCGGAAAGAACCAACATCCGCCCTGACGTTCGAAAGTGCTCATGTTCTGATCTCAGTGTCGATCAGCGACACGCTCGATCCAAACCCCACGCACATTTGCGAAAGAGACCCAAGAGAGCTTTGTCCAAAGTTCGTGGAAGAGCTGGAGCGGCGGGGAAAAGAGATCCGGAGAAATGTGCGGGCGCAGTTCATTCCTGAAGATTTCTGGGCACTCCCCTCCTCCCGCAAAGCCAGCATCGACGAATGGTACAACCAGGTGCCTGTCCTCGAGTTCAACTCCACCAGCTACGATCTCAACCTCATCAAAGAACATTTCGTGGAGCGAACCGTCGGAACCGCCCAACCCATCAAAGTGGCCAAGAAAGCAAACACCTCGAATTTCCGATTCCTCGACATCATCAACTACCTCGGTCCAGGCACCAGTCAAATGATTGGTTCGGCTTTGCTGAGGTTAACATCGAAATTCCCAGGAACCTTCGACGCACGTTCGAGGATATGTTCTTCGTCACCAAAGAAGTACCGCTCGAAGCTGTGCCTCAAAGCATGCACGACTACCTGCAGCGCAACGGCAGAACTCGAGGTGCCGGCAAGAAGCTGCTCGGAGCTTTCCGCTGAGAAGATGTTGGTCTACGCCCCGCTCCTGAAATGGTACATCGCCCATGGAGCAGAGATCACAGCCATTCACCGAACCATCAACTACGAACCGGGGAAAATCTTCACCTGGTTCGTGGAGCAAGTGACCGAAGCGCGCTGCACTGGAGACGTGGAAAAAAGCAAAGCGCTGCTTGCCGAGGTATTCAAGCTGCTCGGAAACACTACGTACGGGAAAATGATCGAAGCCGTGGAGCGCCAAACAAACGTGGTCTAAACGAAAGATGAAAAGGTCGTCGAAAGAGCCTTGCAGAGCGCCTTCTTCAGCGACCTCGAGGAAATCGGGGAAGCGTACGAGCTGGAAAGCCGAAAAGCATGCGTCACAATCAGAAGACCGTTCCAAATCGGAATCGTAGTCTATCAGCCAGCCAAACTGCGGATGCTGGAGTTTTATTACGATTTCCTCGACAGGTTCATCGATCGCAAAGATTTCGAGCTGATCCAGATGGACACCGACAGCAACTACATGGCCATCAGCGGTGAGATGTTGGAAGACATTGTGAAACCGGAGATGCGCGCGGAATTAAAGGCAGAAAAAAAGCAGTGGCTCACGTGGAACAAGGTGAGCAATGCACTCCGGGACTATTCAAGCTGGAATGTGAGAGGCGGCGCATGATCGCGCTGTGATCGAAGTGTTACTTCGTGGAGGAAGGCGGGGAAAAAGCAAACTAAGCACAAAAAGGAATGTCAAAAGCGCAGAACGCAGCCACCTGGGAGCGTTTCAAAGCGGCGCTGCACGGGGAAAAGGAAAAGGCGACGAATCGGGGTTTCCGAATGAGGGACGGGATATGAGCAGCAGAAGCTTGGGCTGTCGGCTTGTTACGACAAACGACACGTGCTGCCAGACGGAATTCACACAGAATCAGTCGTATATCACTTGGGCTAGCTCGGGTTGGTCGGCGGTAGTTCAGTGTTCAGAGGGACAACCATCAATTCTTCGCGGACAAAGCTGCATTTCGGTCCGTCGCGAAGCCAATACAAGACAGGTTAACCCTGTTTGACCATAGCGCGGGCAAATTCGAAAGTTTCCAGAGACTAATTCGGATCTGTCGCGCGTCGCCTTCCACCTTCCAATTCGCCGGGAGTCAGCAAATAGCGAACCTCCACGTCGAAGGGAAGGGTTCTCTCAGCTACGCCGGCAGGTCTTCGCCATGGTGCTGTTGAAACTTGGGCATGAACAGTCCGTTTCTTGATCGCGTCAACAGATTTTTGCCCTGTCAGCCGTGTGACCCGTCCGTTAAGAGCGGCAACAACTCTCGGCAACCTCTTTACCCACATCCGTGCTCGCTGGCCAGCTAGCAGGCGTATCTCCACGGCGTACTGGTGCCCTAAAAGCTGCTCAGAGTGCGGTTGAGTCGCTCGACAATCGCTTGGTCGCGGTGAACTTCAGGAATTTTTCGTCGGATGTTCGTTCCGTGACTTTCCATCGCTCGCGTAACAGCGTCCATGAACTCTCGGCCAGGATCAACTTGCAGCAGTTTCGGCCATTTCAAAGGACCTTGCGCGTAAATTCGGCCAAAAGCTTGCGCGACTTCTTCCGAATTTTCGGATTCCAAGGGTTCAGCTTCTTTGAAACGGCTGGTGATTTCGACAACAGTCAGCGCGTATTTGAAAACCTTCCGCCCGACTCGGTCATGGAGCAAGAAGAGCAAATCAGCCTCGTGCACCGCGTTGGGCACAGGTACGTCGAACGTCCGGCGGGGAATAATATGTTACTATGTTTTAGCCAATATACACATTTTGTTATTACAATCTAGTAAAATTACAATTTATAGTCAATTATATACAGTACGATGATGGGCAAGCCAGGAAGCTAAGTGAACCAGTTAGGTTTTCCTGTTAGCTCCCTGAAAAATTAAAGTTCTGAGAAGCAGGCAAGTAAGTGTAAAGTAAAATAAAAATAAATAAATAAATAAATGCAAAGAAGGAAGAACTAATTTACATGAAGTATGTTGCTACATCAGTAATATGAATGTTTATTTATTTTGTTGTTCAGAGAGTAGATAACGTTTGATTTTCTTAGGAAAGGTGGACACACTTAAGTTTTTTTTAGATAAGTTGGGAAGTCTTTCCAAATGTTTGTAGCTATAGAGGAGATTGATTGTTTGCCTATGTTAGTTTGTACGCTAGGGGTTATAAAGATTTTTCTTTGCTGTGTATCTCGTGTTGTAGTGATGTACATTACTAGCATATTGAAACATATTGTCGAATAGTTCAGGCAGAGAGCCTTTATGCCATGAATGCGCGAATTTCCAGACTTGTAGTCGATAAATATTATTGACTATTAACAGACCTAGTAGGTTCAGCTGAGGTCTAGCGTTCTCTGTTTCACTACCAAATGCTGTGGCAAAAATATTAATCTTACAATTTGGTTTTGTTTCACTTGAATTTTACTTATATGTGTTTTGTATATACTTCCCCAAGCTATTATGCCATAAGAAATGTAAGGATAGATTAAGTTATAATATAATTGCGTAAGTTCCTGAACTGAGAGGTAATACCTTAACTTCGATATTATTCCAGTGTTTCGACATATACGGGAACGGACAAATGAGATGTGATATTTCCAGCTCGGGGATTCGTCCATCATAACACCTAAATATTTTATACATTGCTTTCGTTCTAGTGAATAAATGGACCCATCACTGCTTGTTATGTTTAAACTAATTGGAATATCCTTTTTTCTTACTGACTGAACAATCATGAAGTTTGTTTTACCCATATTAATAGATAGCTTGTTAATATCACACCATCGTTTCACTTTGGCTAATTCAGAGTTGATCCTTTGCGGATGCAAATACATTGGTATCTTCCGCAAAGATTTTAAAACTTAATTGTTCTGAGCTATTTGGTAGATCGTTGATGTAAATAAGAAATAGGAGAGGTCCGAGTGTGCTCCCTTGCGGAACTCCACATAACATTGTCTTATTTGGGGACTTAACTCCATCCAACTCCACATATTGTTTTCTATTAGAGAGATAACTTTGAAACCATTTCAAAGGTATCCCCCTTATTTCATAAGAGTCTAATTTACTTAACAAGATCATGTGGTTCACAGTTTCGAAAGCTTTTGAAAAATCTAGGAAGACACCACTGGTGTATAAGTTATTGTCAATAGCTTTCCTTAACGTATTTGTGATATCAGTTACAGCTTCGGCGGTTGCGTGTCCTTTTCTAAAGCCAAATTGGAAGATAATTTTTTGCTCATCAATACAACTGACAATATGCTTATGTATAAGTTTTTCAAATATTTGAGTAAAAGGTTGATAAAGTTGAGATAGGGCGATAGTTGGTAGGATCTGTAGCTTCTCCTCCTTTATCAATTGGTGTAACCCTTGAAATTTTCAGGATATCCGAAACAACACCCTGTTGTAAGGGTTCGTTAAAAATAAAGGTTAAGGATTCACAAATATGACTTTAAGCAAGTTTTATAATCTTTCGAGGTACACCAATGGTTGCCTTGTTAAGGTTTGTTCCTAGCAATAGATCGTAAACTTCATGAACAAGAATACTGCGGAAGGCACAACTATCTCGAAAAGAACGTTTGATATACTGGTTAGGGTTATCATCATAATTATTCGGAGGGAGGCTGTCAGTAAGTTCATGGCCAATATTAATAAAATGCACGTTTAGTTTATGTGAAATGCTAGCTTTATCGGTGTAACATCTATTTTTGTAAATCAGTTTGGTAACTGGCAGTTTCCCACAAACTTTTGTTCCGTTTATCATACCGATTAGTTTCCATGTCGTTTTTAGATTTTCGCTGTTTAGTCTAAATTGTGAAGCTTTGTTTTTTTAACGAAATAGAAAAAGACCTGATTGAAAAAAATCCCTTTGATATACGCCCGTGCTATGCAAGTGCGTGAAGGACAAGCACGTGACCCCCAACGTGCCGGGGACTGACCGCGTTGTCGTGACAAAGAACGGCAGGCGGCTACTGAAGACGAAGTGCGCTGTTTGCGGGATAACCAAAACCCATTTTTTGCCGGATGAGGAGGGGGGGGGGGCAAGAAAAATAACGGCCAGCATTCCGATTTTGGGAGACATTTTTTGAACCCGTCCGGCAGCGCGTTGGCCAGGCCACATGGCCCCTCTTTACAAGACAGAATTGCTTATACCGCCAGCGTATTTGTCAACCCTACCGCTGCTTGGTCGGGCACCATCCACGCCGCCATCGGTAAACTGCGGCACCCGAAGCGCGGGTTGACGCTGCCAGGCCACAACTACACCGGTCCCTACAACCCCCTCGACGAGCAGCTGAGCTACGATCCCGACACTAGTGAAATTCAAGAAATTTTTCAACAACAGACCGGTGCCAGCGACGCCGTAGCTATGCAACACGATGTCGATTACGGCAGCTGCAGCTTCCGCAAAGAGAAGTACGGCGAGTACGAAAAAAGTGCAATCTCGCCGTTGACCGCAAGACGGTCAAGGCTCTCAACGCGATCCCTTTGAAAAAGCAGCAGTGGGGCCACGCGCTTGTGCGGAACGCGATAAACACGAAGCAAAAAATCGGGTTGGGTGCGGGAAAAAAAGTGTCTTGATATAATAGGTCGCCTTTGGGCGGTACGTTTTTCGCTGCTTTTTTCCATTCGCTGAAAGCATTGAACGGCGCCGAAAAAGACGTCAGTCACAGTTGCGAAAAACGTAAAAAAAAAATTTCCGCGTTGGGTGGGGGATAGCACGGGCTGATTTTCACGTTTCCCCCGACCTCTTTGAGGACTTTGAGCATTTTCTCCAGCGGGATGTGAGCCATTTCTGTGCAAACCCTTTTTCCCTGCGGCAAAGATTTTCTCGAGCTGCTAATTCGCGCAAAACAGCCGTTTCCAATTGTTGCGCTTTTATTGTGGTTTCTGTTTCGTCGGTTGCCACAAATTTGACGGGGGGAAAAAAACACGTTTGGAACGCGTTTTCGTGCAAACACCCTGTGAGATCACTTGTGGGCCGGACTTTTAACACTTGGTTGGCGCCGAAGTAGGCGTCAAAAGGGATGTGGTGGGCGACGTAGAAGCCTGGTATCTTTATCGAGGTATACCGGGGTGCATATCTCTAAATGACCGTTTCATCGCCGAGGTCGAATTCTTCGTCACCGCTGCCGAAGTCGAATTCCTCGTCACTGCTGCCGAAATCGAATGCCTTGTCTGCCTCCACTGCCGTTTCAGCTTCGGCAAGGAAAACCTCTTCGCGGAGCTCTTTCAAAAGATTTTCCGGAATTTTTAGGGGAGGATTGGCGTGGCTAACCATCCAGCCGTTTTTTCCGGCGAAAATTTCTCGAGGGTGCTCTTCCTCTTCAAGAAATTTTGCATCTTCTCACGGAATTTTTTATAATCCTCATGGTCGCCCGGATTACTCCGGGAACCGAGGGGGCCTCTCCATCTGTTTGGGCTGGGCTGCCGGGCTGCCATTGGTCCTCCGGGGTTGCCTTCCCCTAATTGCCGGGCTGGCTGGGCTGCCATGGTTCCCCTCCAGTGCCCTCCCTCTAATTGACGGGTTGCCATCGGTGCTTCGGGGTTACCTCTCTTCAATTGGCGGGCTGGCCGGGCTGCCATTGCTCCCCTCCCCCGCCCTCCCTCTAAATTCTGGGCGCGGGCCACGCCGCCTCCACCTGTAAGTAGTATATCAAGGGTTCGACAAATCACCACCTGCAAGGGAAAGCCTTAAAACACCGAAATAAAGCCACCAGCAGTGGTTTTTTCGGTGACGCCAGGAGCCAAAAAAACATTGATGGTGGCTTTATTTAGGTGTTTTAAGGCTTTCCCTTGCGGGTGGTATTTGTCGAACCCTTGATATACTACTCTCTGTCCAAGCAGAACATCGTGTATTGAGAATTAAAGAAAGCAGATAAAGGTGGATTTCCACTGTCGCGTAATTTTTACGTGCGTAGAGACGTAAACTTTAACTGGCTTTCCGTGGGTAAATAAAATAGAGACGATAATCATATGAAAGCTCGCACGTAAACTTTAAAGTTGAACCTCGCTCAACTTTTACGTTTACGCGCGAGCTTTCATATATCGTCTCTATTGTATTTACGCACGTAAAGTCAGTTAAATTTTACGTCCGTAGGCACGTAGAAATTATGCGACAGTGGAAATCCACCTTAAGAATGATCGGGCGATTAATTAGCGTTTTGAAGGAACGAACCAACCTCGTCCCCAGGTTCTTTTCAAGACGGCAAAAATGCGCTCGCGACTTTCCTCGCAATGCATTGTTGATGGACTCACCATGTCGGGTGAGCTCTTGTTCTGTGCGGTTTCGACCGTAATCTTCCACAGCATTAATAGCAAGTACCTCAGAATCTCTACTTTTGCCCGTTCTTGACTGCACAGCGTGAAATAGTTTGCATAGGGAGCACAAAGAAAACGTTCTAATTGTGGTGAGTAATGATTAGTTGCCGGGTTTAGCAAACCTGAAAACAAGGTGGCGCGAAGTTTTTGTAAAACCCCAGGCATGATGTATGTTGTTCACCAGAAGATTGGAGTGTGCCTCCGTGAAAGAAACATCACAGCTTCGACAGCGTGTGCGAAAAACGACAATTTCAATGTTTTGGTAAAAATTAAGGGTGATTGTCTGATAAGAACTACAATGGTCGAAGTAATTGTAAAATATGCAGTGTCTAAAGTCGAGTTCTAATCACATGTAATCATTTACTAATCCTGGACAGTCAGTAACAATTTACAGATGAAGGGCCTGTTTACATGTAGAGAGGGCAATACTCCAAGAAGGGTTATCCTCGACTGTTGTTTTCCTTGGTTTTGTTTACAGTGAGGTATGGTTAACCTACAATCCTGGACAAAAGACCCTGGGACAGTCAGGTAAAACTCGTATTTATCGATAATTTGAGCATTAATTGGAAAAGCACTGCTATATTTTAAAACTCTGTTACAGTTCCCTCTTCCACCACCCAATACAATGTTCAAAGTCAGAAAAAATTGTGGGTACATGTTTTCAAGGTTATAGGTGGGGTGGGGGGAGGAGTTATTTTAATTCATGGCACTATTTATAGTATGACAAATTGATGCCATTATTACTTTCACAGGATACTGAATGAAATGTTAGAGTATGTTTTGACTGTATTGTAAATCATTGGTTTCATGAAAAAGCTGGTAAACAAAATTCTTGTTGTCTTTAAGACATAAACATGCACAATGACTTTGTTACAGTCATTGCAAGGCTGTGCTCTAAGAAAAGTAGTTGGGCGCCCAAACTGCTAAACCCTTGAAAGCCAGGGCGCCCAGCATATATGTTTGGTGCAAAAACTAATATTTCCTGGTAACCCAATGGCAAAAGTAAGTCGCCAGGGGCGACCGGGTGCCGCTAGAGCACAGCCCTGCATTGTATTTGCATACCTGAAGGCTGAGTTATTTACGTTACTCACCAACAGTACTCGATCTTAAAATTTGTGTCTCTATTTACCAAAAGGCTGATGTTAAAGCCATGTTGAATGAAATGTATTTGCTTTTCCATCTTTCTATGTTTTTCTCAGAAAAATGCAATCTTAGCTCCACAACTGCAGTACTCACTTTTCACTGTTAAAACTGAAGTCATAATAGTTCACTCGTTTTCATCAAATCAGTTGAGTACTGTTGTAATGACTGCCAGGGTGAATGTTGCAGAATGATTTTGACCAGAGGCAATGCATTTAGGATTCATTTATATTATGGTTACATTTTAGTAATAAGTTTTGATAGTTTGAGAAAATGCTGTTAAAACACTGTAAACAGTGTCTTTCGCTTGCCGAGCACAGTGCTATGAAACAAACACTGCTTACGTCACTGGGTGACTCATTCTTGACCTATTTTGAAAAGATAACTTATATGTCAGTGGTCTTGTTGACAACAAACAAAGCATCGCCCACATTGAGAGAATTGTAGTTGTTTGCTCCTGACAATTGTTCTTTTAGAAATAGTAAAAATGCCAGCACACATTCATAATTTCTGTGTGCATGATCTACAGGAGCATCAACCATCACAAAAGAAAGGCATTTCACCTGTCAATTCCAAACCCCTGTACCTTATAATGGAAATGATTCGCTGCGTTTCTAACTGTTGCGAGGCCATTGTTAGTGACATCACAACTGTGAGTATACACAGAACTTCTTACAGTGTTTGGGCTGAATGTCTTATGCTACTTATATTTAACGAACTGATGACTTTGAAATTTTTTAAAAACAAATGCTGTCGTGTTCGATTGGGTAATGAAGTAACTCCGCCAGACTCCTTTGTTGTCAACGTAACCTGTGATGGGCAGATTAATCTTGCTTGGCCCCTGTTTCAGTTCATGGCACTGTTTAGAAACACTGTACTGATTGCAATGTGGCTGGGAACATAAAAACAATACAGAAAATCTGTTTGATAGCTTCTTTAAAAACAGTCATGAAATTCGCAAATGTTTGTGGAAAGCTCAGCTCCCAAATACATATCAGGCCTAAGAATGTGCAATTGCACCGTTCCCACCAATTGCTAAATTCAGACAATCCAGGACAAAATACCTTGGGACAGTCATGCATTACATACAAACATACATACATACATACATTGTTTATTTGGTGTCTTGTACATCATACATCAATATAATGCAAAATAAATTTACAATTTTACAGTTTCGTAGCCTGTAGGGTTAACCAGGTTTTTTTGTCTCATTTCATAGCAATCATGTATATGCTTTGCAATTATTTTCTGAATCTGAACATTATTACTGGGGGGTTACAGTTCCCTCCCCCTCCACCCAATGCAATGTGGGTATGTGTTTTCAACATTGTAGGTAGGGTGGGGTGGGGTGGGGGGGTTGTGCATGTGTAGGTTGAATCTCACAAAACTCTGTTTTGTGTTTTTGTAAAGAGCCACAGGTGCACATTTTTGCCCATGAATGTAGGTAGGGGGTCTAGGAAAAAGAGGGGGGGGAGGGGCTTGAGAGGGATGGTCAGGTGGGGGCAAAAACCAAAACTTAAAACAATCCCCAAAAACAATCCTGATAATGTCCAATCAAAAGGTCAAAGTCTGGACTAAAATTAAGGTTCAATACATGGAACTGTACTTGATCAAACCCGTACTAAATCAAAAAACAAAAACCAGCCAATCTGCCAGACTCTTCCTTGTAAAAGGTGTAGAAATGGTCATGGACACTGTTAAAGTGAGTTTCCTTAAAATAAGATTAAAAAATCTTGTTTTAAGTTCCTGAGATAAGAAACTGCAAAGCTTAAAAGAAGTACTCCAAATTCTCAAAACAAGAACCAGGCTTCTTGAAACAGGAACTTTATTTCTTATTCTAAGCACAATGCAAGTAATCAGTTGCGTGAAACAAGGAAATTGCCTCTTGTTTTAAGCAGTAAAAACATGCAGTTAACAAATAATAATATCTTGAACTAAGAGAATTGTTTCTAACGCTTTACGTTTATGAAATGAGTTCTGATTACCTTAACGTAAGGAAATGTCCATAACTTGATATACAGGCATGGAACTAAAACATGTTTTAGATTCAAAATATTAACTACTTAGTATTACTTAAACGTTTTCTAACAAACTTCACAATAATAACACTGCTATTTCTTATACTACTGCAACTTGTATAAGTATACATGTAATTAGATATCCAATCATCTGCTAAGCATTTAACCAGCATATTCATGGCACTCTTTTTTGACTTACACCACACCATCTACTTTCTTTGATAAGAGTTGGGAACTAAACATTTGCTTCATGCCAAGCTTAGTTTGTGACAACATTCTAAATCATGAAACTGCCTCCTTTGCATCTGAGAGTGCAAAAAACCTTACTGAAACCTTTAGAAACATGAATACACAACATGTCAGCTAAGTAAAATTAGAAACATTTCAACATATATTGTGACAAGAACTTGTCCAACTGGTTAACTACTGATACTTTGTGCACTGACATTGCTCATTTTGCTTAGAAGTTTGTTTTATACCACCGCCAAAGTCATATCAAATCTACATGCATACAAGTAAACTGTATATAACAATCCTCTGCCAAGCATTTAAACAGCATATTCATGGCTGTTTTTATTCTTACACCACGCCATCTACTTTCTTTGAAAAATCCATTTAACACTCTCAGGGCTCAAGGTTAACGACCAACTGGTCGCATATGCGACTAGATTTTTTGCTGTGCGCCTAAAAAATCATCTGTGGTCGCACCACCGCGCCTTAAAAGCCAAAGTACAGTGCGACTTCTCAAGTGCTCACTCACCTGACCGTACTGAACATACTCTGAATGATAAATATAAATGTAAACATAGATATAACACAACCATGCAGGCACCAAATAATAAAGTTGCACCATTTTCCCTTCATCGGTGTGTGTTCTATTCGTCACTTCCAGCCAAATTTCTCAGTGGATTCTCCGAACTCGAACGTTCATTTCTTCCCCGTGCCCCACGTTCTGTGTTGTAAACAACTCCGCTGACACATGCAAATGAAGGAATGAGGCACGTGCTTCTTGCGCAATCGATGATCATGTCAAAGTTTAAGTCCGAAGGAAACTGGGGATGAGAATTAAATCGTGTGCTCCGTTTTGAAAGGAAAGCTTTGTTTTCGCTTGTGGGACATATAAAAATGCCCAGCGTTTTCGGAACGGGCCGGTCCACGAATTCTATGGCTAGAAAGCTAGCCAAATGAGCAAAGTTCGTGCTAGTTCTCACGAATACCCAGATGTTGAAAAAAACAAATATCTTCGTGAACAGAATTTCAAAGGTGACGCAAACAACAAGGAAATGGATAGTGAGGATACTCAACGAAACGGCTTCAGAAGTTAATATCTAAGCTTAACTCTTGTGTGAAATATCCTGATTCTTTTATTTGTTTTCGTTGTGTTCAATACTGCTAGAATAGGCCCATATTGCAATACGAAGCCTGAGTCGCTCTTTTTGAGCATTTTGGAGTAGGTAGTATTTGAAGCTGTGCGCCTAAAATTTTGGCAGTGCGCCTAAAAATTTACATCTGGTCGCACAAGTGCTCCCAAAGCCAAAAATAAACTTTGAGCCCTGACTCTTGTAAGAATGAACTACCATCAGCCAGCTTAGAGGCACACATGGACTGTGTGAGAGGCAAGTCTTCATCAAAGGAACTGCTGCAATGGCTCAAAGTTGACACATTCGACACTGGGGTTGAAGGTCCTCTTGGTGACCAATGGCCAGAGGAGGTCTAGAAATAAGAAACAGATATTTAACATTTTCTACTCCTTGTATGGAAATTATCTTTCAGGGTTTAAGTTTTATAAAAGATGTGAATGTTAACTCACATGGCTATCTTGATCTTGTAAACCTCAGACCATTGTCTGTTAGTTTAACATCATGTTTAACTAGAAGTTGTTTGTATTATTTAAAGGTGTTTATGCAACACTGTAAAAATATATTCTTGCCTCTCATCTCATCAGTCTCATCCAATCAACAGGATAATTTTGTATAAGTCTTAAAATTTCTTCCTTGCTGAAAAATCTGAAGGGTAGAGGTCCATTAAGTCTGATTGTGTCAATTTCATAAACATTTTCCCATCCACTTGATTGTCTAGTATGTTAAGAGGAATATACAATAGATATTGATATGCAATGAAACAACCCATAAAATCACAAGAGCAGTGCAATCACTTTCAAGACTTTTTTCTCATGGAGGCATCCATAGAGACTTAATTATGCTTTTAAAACTTCCCATCTCCCTCTTGTATTTTTTCTGCAAAACTGAATGGGTAGGGGGCCGGGGATGGGCAATAATTATATAAAAGATTACAATGATCTAAATAATAAAAATTCAGATAAGTCTTTCTTCTCCCCCTCCCCTCCAAAAAAAAAACAACAACGATTCTTGCCAATCCTGAGGACCGAAAAAAGAGGTCTCAGATATGACCAAAACCAAAAGCTTTAAATAAATTGACTGACACATGAAAAAATTTCATGCTGACTGTGAACAACCGGGATGAAATCACATTTGGAGTGTAAAATCACATAAATTACAGCCAAAAAAAATACATTTAAGTAGTGAGAAGCTTCAACTCCATAAAATTATGAAGTTAACATTTCTGCAAGCGAAGCTTTTTTGAAAAATTTGATGTAAAAGATGAGTGCGTAATGAGCGCCATTTTTGGCGGGAAGAATGGTTTCACTTCAACAGAGAATTCACGGTCAAAACAGAATGGCTGAGGAACATACCTTCAAGAATGCGACACTGATCCGCAAGGAAACCTTTCTTCTTTAAAAAGTGCGACAATTCTCTGCTTGTAAAGGCCCGTAATCGATCCTTGCATCAACAACTCAACAACCTCCTCGTCTTCCTCCATCTTTGCGACTACGTGGTTTGCAACGTGCACTGTAGTGTCACATGACCCAGTTATGTGTCACTTTCATCCAATGAGAGAGACGGATTTTTTCTTGCTTTTTCATAACCTAATAAGAAACGTTGTAACAAACTTCAAGTTTACAGAAGAGTGTCAGTGGAGAGGAAACACGAGAACGGTGGAAAATTATGTCCTGGAATTGTGCTTTCTGTGTCTTCCCAACAATATTGCTACATCTTTTGTTAACTCATATAAATATGAGACACAATGATGACAACAACTATTTCGTGTTTTGTGGAATCGATGGATGTGACCAGAGGTTTGAAAAAGCCAACACCTTTGCAAGGCACGTGAGAGAAAAGCACAGGAAATTAGTTTTGATCTGTAGTTATTTTCGTTGTTACTGTGTGAATTATGTTTTACCCTGCTATAGTTTCTAATTTTGTGCAACACTGTAACTAAATTTGGTTGCTATTGTTGACAATTAAACTTTCGAATTGCACTTATTTTTGCTTCTGTTTCTATCATTTTCTCATTAACTTTTCTCTGACATAATGCCATGTTATATAAAGTTTCACATTTCCAGTCATATCATGGACTTGTACAATGATCACTGATGGAAATGAAGGCATTTTCTTTGGCATTTGGAGGTCTGGCATTTATAAGAATTTAACTTCTAGTAACAGGATAATAATTTCTTGAAATTAGATTACGTTGGTGCTTGTTTTAAGATATCTGTGATCTATGATCTACATTTCTTTTAAGATCTTAGTGGCTTAAAACTAGCTTTTATGTTATTCGCAGAAACAACACAACACTTTTTAAAAACATGTTTCGACAGAAACTTCTGTCATCTTCAGTTTAAATCAGTACAAAGTACAGAGTGAGCTATGTCGGTGAAACCATCTGGCATTTTTCCACGCGCGTACGTGAGTACATTTTCAGTGATAGGACTTCGCATATTTTTAAACATTTACAAAATTCTGAACATTGCCGCACTTAATGCTCTAGTGACTGTTTTAGCATCCTAGATCACGCTTCCACCACCTTCCAACTTAAGATAAAAGAGGCCATTCATATTCAATGGGAAAAACCTACACTTAATCATCAACTTTAGCATGTTAATTTAAAACTTTCTCTGTAATTATGTACATTGCCATGGTTCCTTTTGTTCTTACACTTAATTAGCATTTTGTTTCACACTGTATATTCAACTCTGTACTTTGTACTGATTTAAACTGAAGATGACAGAAGTTTCTGTCGAAACATGTTTTTAAAAAGTGTCGTGTTGTTTCTGCGAATATCCTTATGCCTGCTGCTATCAAGAGCTTGTATGTTCTTGAAATGAGAATAACATTTCTTATTTCAAGACCAGTGTTCTTGAAATAAGGATTCCCACTTTAACAGTGGGATACTCGGAGCTGTTGGACTGCTTCTTAATTATGTCAAAGAGTACAAGGGTGCAGTGTGGAGTGCAAATTAGATGGTTTCAGGTTTTTGCTTTGGTGGCAGAGATAACAACAACAACAAAAACACCTTTATTTTGCCTTGTTCTTAATGGTCTTGTCGTTTGGGGCCAAGCAGCTACAGTTTGTAAGTCTCATATGGACAAAATATTGATACTCCAGAAAAGGGTTGTGCAATTAATGAACTTTGCCAACTATAATTCACATGCTGTCCCTTCTCTTTTAATACATGATGTCCATAACAATTTAGCTCCCTCTAATCTTTCTGGAATGTTCACTCTTTCCCACCAAATACACAATCATAATACCCAATCTTTATCCGCCGGTAACTATTATATAAACTGTTCCAGGCTAAATCAACATACATCGTCGTGGCGCGCCAAGGAAAAGCTTCAGGGCATTAGCCAACTCAATCCAGTGTTACATACAACAAAAACGGCTCCTTTAGGAGCCACCAAATTTAATAAAAGCCATGACCAACAACAGATCATAAACCACATTTTTTCCCTTCCTCATTATTATTTGGCATGCTGCCTTTGTGTGAATTCGAAAACCACAAACCCTTTAGAGCTTTTAGACATACGTGTTCGTGTATCTTACTAAACAAATAGTTTGCGGCGAGATACCTCATAACCTTCCCCTTCGTTTATTTCCTTTCCTTTCCTCTGTTCGTTTGGTTTGTTTGTTTGTTTTCGCGCCCCACTTTTCAAATAAGGCAGCCCGCAGTATTTGCGCGTTCGTGATTGAGACTAGGCCCGACATTAAAGCTGCGGGGAATTGAATGGTCGGCACATAAGTCAGTCACTCCTTGTGTCACGGTGTGTTGTGTTTTACAAACGCAGCCCAAAGGACGGTACATGTAAAACAGTAAAAATCGAGTCCTATCATGTTCGCTTTCAATCTTCTTTTAGAAGACATCGTCCTGATAGCGTTTTATCATTATAAAGTATTTATTCTCGACTCAATAATAGAAGACTATAAACGAGGGAATTTACGATTTTACGGAGAATGTCTATTGAGGTTGTCACGGTAAGTTGTCACAACAAAGTCATGTTAACGAGCGAAAGTAGGTTACTGTAAAACGAAATGAAACTGTGGACTCTCCGATAAGACGTGTGAAAAACTTATCATGCGAAAAGCTCTTTGTTTCTTGTCTCGAAACTTGAAGCGCTCGACTCGATACTCGATGCACTCGACTCGAACCTCGATACTCGAAAGCTTCGAGGATCGAGGATCGAGGATCGAGTCTCGAAGTTCGAGCTTCGAGGGACTGTCAACTTACATTTGCACGGTACTGTAAAAAGTCATTCTCAAAGATTTGCTGCAAAATTTGGAATAGCATCCAAGGAAACTTAAGGAATCTTCGAAAACATATTTTCAAGTAAAAGATAACAATATTATTTGAAAATCTTCAAGTTCAGGATAGCTATGTTGACGTAGAACGACTAATCGGTGATATGTCGAAAGTTAAATCCAGTTAATAGTAGTGTATAATATGTGTATTCTTCTAGACCTACTGTCATGTGTTTCTGTATTTTTATCTCATACTGTGATTTGTGCTTTATTGATTTAGTATTTAATTTCTGATTTCTTGTATATTTATTGAATCTTTTGTTGAGCCAAATTTTATTTTATATGTTTTAGCGTCCACACACTACTTGCCGAGACTAGCTCTGTAGTTGTGGGTAGTGTCTCATTATGTAAAGTGTCATGTCTGATTACATAAATAAAACAAACTGAAAACTGGAACTCCTACTGAACCACAGGAAGGAAATACTAAGAGTAGTAGTACAGTGAATACTCAGTTGTTATCACCAGTGAAGTGCCATCTGGTGAGTTTGGCAGAAATAAAGGAAAGATGCAGCAAAATTAAGAAAAGGCTTTTTGTTGATGAAAGGGATGTTGATTGAATCAACAAAGAAACTGTTGGTCAAAGAGCCAATGGAAATTGGAACCTGCATCAAAAAATAATAACTGCATCAAAATGAAATCGGATTGCAACTCTGCAAGAAACTACATCCCCAACAAAGGCTATTGCAGAAGTCTTACATGACAAGTAGTTACCTCAAACAAGGGCAATGAAAGAGGGTTTGTCGAGAGAAGAATGAGACTTTTTCTAATCAGAAAGAGAATTTTTCTCAAAGGTACAACAGATGGAGACTGGTCATCAACAAAAAAACACAAATATCACTATCAAGTGCAACAACAGATGTTTGTTACAGGGATTAAGGGAGTCAAACAGCTGCCAGACAGATCAATTGTAGACACTGAAGGTGTTTTCATTTCAACAGTTAACTTTAACCCTGAATTCTGGAGCTCAGTTCTTCCCAAACTGGAGGCATTTTACAATGAGCACATTCTTGTAGAACTTGCTTATCCATGTGTTAAATATGGCCTTTCAAGATTAAACATGAGAGATCTTTGATTTGCATAAAGAATTTAGTGGCTATTGTTGTAAGTGTTGTTGAACTTGTTTCAGGAGCATTGTCATTTCTTACAATAATAAAGGGTAGTGCTACAAAGGGACAACATGGAACTTGTTATGTGTAAACAAAGCTCCTCTCTGAAACTGTAATCCCAAGTAATGCCACAAAAAGATTGTTTTTATTGGTTTAATTTGAAGAACTCTCTTTTGTGCACATCTGGCTTTTCAAAACTGAAACAGCCCAACCATGAACAGCTACACCACATTCCTGAATTTGAGCACAAAGTAAAAACCAATAATTGAATCTTTAAAAAGGGAAATAGGGGGCCAGTGTTATAGGAATTCTTCTGTCAAATATGTGCCAGTTTTTCATCCTTTCAATACATCTCTCTGCATGTATTCTTAGACTAGCAATTTTCTTGTTGTGCTCCATTTCTTTTTGCTGCTGAACTGAGTTTTTCCTTTGAGAAATGAGGGTATGTTTACAGTCACCCCTTTTGCAGCAAAGTCATTTTGTATGTCGAAGCCTTTGTCTGCCATTACATCATCACCAGGGTCCAAGCAGTCAATTACATTGGACGTTTTGGTTAGCATCTTGTCACTTATGCTTCCAGTGTATAGCTCACTTAAGAATCCTAGGGCACCAGCAGGTGAAAGACCAACAAGACCTTTCATAGTAGTTGTGCCTTTATATGAAGAATGACACACTGACTGCAAGTCAAGTGCTGAAGGGCTCGGATTGAATTTCAACAGCAACAATAAAGAGAACTGTCCTTGGGTAAAGCTCCTAAAAATGTTTGACATGTACAGGTGTAGGATCTCTTTCCTTGGAAGGTGAATTAAGGGCTGCTCTTCAATCCTCAATAAGCAGACTCAGTATTAAACACAATAGAAACAGTAGTTTCAGAAACATTGAATTTATCTGCTAGATCCTCATCAAAGTCAAAACAAATTCTTCAAATAGTCATTGCTCTTGGCCTTCCTAGCTTTTGTTGTAAACCAGTGTCTTCCTTTTTGTAATTGCCATAGTTTAGGCTCTGTGCCCTCTGATGGACCATATCATATACGAAGCAAAAGGGCATTCCAGAGGGGTAGACCAGTGTAACATTCAATATCTTCATCTCTTTCCTTAAATTTTGAGATACCAAATTTTGGATTTTTTATCAAGTATTTTAGAGTCTTCAACTCATCTCTCTCCTTTGCTACCTTTTCCTTTCTGTCTCTGATCTCCTTAAGTTCAGCTTCAATTTGATCCAGTAATTCTCCGGTCATTTCAGTTTGTGTCTCAGCATCACAGAAAGAAGGAGCTGGTATGTAATCAGCATCATGTATGCACTCCTCAGCTGACTCCTCAATGTTGAGAAGAGGCCCTTTGTCCATTTTGGTAGTCAATACATGGACTTTCCTTTTCTTACTTATGTTTGTATTCGAATCTGTCCCATACAAAATCCATCGCTTAGTTTTTTTCTTACTCCAAGGAAATAATGATGGCAGGTGATTTCTGCTGAGCCTTGTACCTCCCCTCCAATGAGCAGAGAAGATGCGTGTGCTGTTGGATTTTAACTTTAAATTATTGTCTGGAGTAAACATACGTATTCCTGGCAAATACTTTTCCTCATTAGTATGGTGGCCAAGAGCTGCCAATGAAGATTTTGCATCTGTTATATAATTTTATCTAAAGAATATAAATTATTTTAAAAAGATAATTAAAACAGTTTAATTTAAAAATTTCAGACTTTTTGCAAAAAAAAAAAATTAAATCAATCGAAATGAAATGAGCAGTGAATCGAAAAATAAATACAATAAAAATGAAAGTAAAATCAAATTTTAAAAAAATTTCATGGTGGCCGAACGCTGCCACATGGCTGAGGGCTGACATGCCATCCCAGAATGTTTGGCGATAGAGTCTATGTCCAATATGGCAGACCCTGTGGCGTCGAAGAGGTTGAGAGCAAAAGTGAACGCGAAAAGAACCAAGAAATGTGGTCCGCAAGATGAAACACCAAATGTACTTAAAGGCAATGAACTAACAGTTCAAATATTATAATCAGAGCTGTCTGGAAAAGCACAGAAATATGCTAGGGTTGGACCCAGGGAATTTGTTCCATTTGATAGCGATGAAGAACTCAACATTGAGAACATACAACGTGCTTGTGAGAGACATTGTGTGGCCCAGGTCGGTTCTTCTGTAGTCTGTGATGTGCTTGCTGGAGAGTAAGGCCCTTCATGTAAGATTCTAGAACAGATACCAGACATGAAGGTAATTTACGTGAGGTTTATCCCTGGCCATGGAGCCAATAGTAACATTCATGACGTAGATGTACTGGAGTTGAAAATAAGCAAAAGGAATCTTGATTTAATGTCCCAAAGTCACACTCACACAAGATCAGAAGGTCCCAGTCATCCACCAAAAGTTACAAAAGGTGGCACTACTGCCTCATCAAGTCCCAATAAATTTGCTCTCCTTAGCCTTTCAGTTGCTGACATGATTAAATATGGAAAGATAGATACAAACCAAGCAGCAAGTACAGTGGTACGTCTGTTCACTTTTGACATGGCTCTGATGTCATGGTCCAAGATACTGATAATGGTCGAATTCAATGAGGTAAAGGAGCCATTTGGTAAGGGAGGGTTTAGCAGTGCATACAAAGCAACTACAAAGCACAAGCAGTTCAAAGGAACAACATAGGTAATTAAGAGGTACCTTCCTGATGCTGTGAATGGAATTGGTCAGATTGGACAAACTGTGGAGCAGCACACTTGCAAGGCGGTCCAAATGCATCTCCTTGCCAGGAACTTTGCATCTCAGTTGCAATAAAGAGTTATTGAAAGAAATGCTACCAAGGTACTTGGAGCAGTCCCTAGATATCGACGGATATACTATGGCAAGGATGATGCTGGAGAATGTATCACTGTGGAACAATTCTTAGATGGAAAGTTCACCATTTAAGTAAAAAATACTGGTGATTGTTGTCTTGATGAGAAAGCAGATGTCATAGCTCAGAGAGCCCAGTGGTTAACCCATTTCTCTTATGTAAAGTCAGACAAAAACGTTATGCTAGTCGACATACAAGAAAGTGGTTATGAATTATTTGATCCAGAAATTACTTCACAGGAACTGTTTGATGGAAGCTCAAGGGTACTTTACTGTGCTGGTAACCTCTCCAAGATGGCAATTGACAAGTTTGGGTCCTGGCACAAGTGTACATGTAACATCTACTGTGATATTGTTGGGCTGAAGAATCTCAAAGCTGATTAAATGTTTATTAGTTGTAGATATTCTCACAGCAATTAAAAAGAAGTGCAGTTTCATTGCTTGGGTTCAGAAATTTACCAATTGTGTTAATGTTTTGGAAACTCTTCAAGCCACTAACATGGAAAATGTGGATTATTACTTGAATTAAATACTTTCAGTTCATATTTTTCTAGTTTCTTGGTACAATTTTCTCATTATAGTACAGAGCTGTAATGCCAGCAGTTCTAAAGATTACTAAGAAACAACTGGGCTTAAGGCATTTTGTTTACAAATCAGGTTTTATATGTCAGTCAAATATTTACAAATGAAGTTCCAATGTAATGTTTTTTTAGAACAGGAAGCCTGAGATAATCGCTTAATTTTCTAAAGGTGCAAAAGCCCTAAGTCGAGGATGCAGTTTATTCTTTAAGTACACCAAGGCTGTGCTTCAGTTGTTAGGTTCCACATCCTCTGGGTGTGGAATAATACGTTCACATTCCCTTCTGAAAGGAAGGAAGGCAATCAAGGAAATCATCAGGAGCATCCAAAACACCAGACTGAATGGCGGCATCTTGTAACTGAGCTTCAGTAACAGGAAGTCTTGTAAAACATGAATATGAAGTAAGAGGATACTGGATAACTGGAGGCTCAAAATATCCTTAACCCATTGGCATCTGGAACTTTCGCGGAAAATCATGTTTTCAAGCTAGTTGAGTCATTCTCTTGTCACTGTCTGGCAATTAGGAGTTAAAACTCACCACAAAACCGTTGAGGCGGCCTTCTGATCCAGATGCAAAACATGAGCTTCCAATGCTCAGGCATGTGCAGAAAGCAAAATTTCGAGTTTTTGGGTTGAAAAGTGGCACAGCAGTCTTGACTTTTGCTTTTGGCTTTCTCTTCTTCCCTCCTTTCCCGTTTTCTTGCCTCATTTTTTTCGGGATTTTTCTGGGTATGGAATGGGCTTTGTTTTGGTGGGAAAAGGTTCTGTAAAAGCGTTTAGGATCCTAGGATTTGGTGAAAGGAAAGATGATTGGGTGGTGGAGGGAGATGTTTATGGGAATTTGCATTCATGTTGCTTGGTTTTTTGCCTTTTTGTGCGGCGCCCTTGACTAAATCATGCTTAATCTGATATTGTTTGAAAGATCTTGTTAGGATCTACAAGTTAGTCAACAAAACTCCCCTTGACCGTCAACACTGATGATGTCACAAGCGGCAGAAGGGACGTTAGTCTGCAAGGGCACATGGGGGCGCATTGGACTTAAATGGGTTAAACCAGTGTTCTTTGTCAACAGTCTAATATAGGACCAAGTGATGGGAGGGTGGGTGAGGGTTCACTTAAACATACCAATTTTACATAACACATTCTACAAGGTCTTACTCCTCTGGGAAACAATATATGTGATTGGGAATGCCACTTGGCAGCAAATTATCAGCAATTTCTGTGAGGTTGAATGTCCCTTTCTAAAGCCAAATTGGAACTCGTATAGGATTTCATACCTCTCCAAATAGTTTACAAACTGTCTGCAAATGAGTTTTTCGAAAATGTGAGTTAGTGTGGAAAGTGTAGAGATCTCCTCACCCCCTTTATCTATTGGTGTGACTTTTGAAACTTTGAAATTTCCGGAAATATTCCTCGTAACAGATTGTTTGAAAACTAATGCCTCATATACATGATTTGCTGTGTGTTTTATGTATTTTGGTGGGATATCTAATGCCGACTTATCAACATTCAAACTTATTATTTCAACATATACTTCAGTTGGGCAAATGCCACAGAACATAAAATACTCTGCTTGTTTACATAAATTCTATTGTCACAGCAGTTTCTTGATTGTATGTTGAGTATTTTCTTTTTTTGTTCATATTACTTGGCTAATTAATTTCCATATGCAGTTTGTTGTCTTTATTCAGTTTAAATTGTTTAGAAAAATAGTTGGAATGGGGTACCTGAAAGAATAAACTGGCAATAAATTGTTTTAAGAAAGAGACATACAGTACGATTTGACATCTTGAAAACTGAAGATAGTTACACTGAAATGGATAAAATATTTGATCTAAATCATTAGAGAAGACAATGTTGCAAGTACCTCTAGTATCTCACTATCTCAAGCTCTGCTTGTTCAATCCTGCACAAATACAGTTATCTTTTTTTCTTTTCTTTTTTTTTAATCCTGTGCTGTAATATACATAGTTGCTTCTGTTTCAATAGACTGGCCTGCCATGATTGGTCATTCTACCTGCAGGTCAGTCTAAATTGTAAATTGTAATATTTTATTTTAATAAACCTTATACTCTTTTACCTTGCCTGGGTCCTTACTGTATAGATGAGTCTTTAGTAATTATTTTGTGTTTTTGTTTGATTGATTGCAAGATTGCTTTTGAAATCCAAGGCTTTTCTAAATGCTTCCATTGCTGTTTTCATGCTTTGCACAGAGGGGCATGACGGTCAGTGATAGCCCGCAAATTGCCTACAATAGTAGTTATACTTTCATTAACATCATTTGTTATCAGTCTAGGTTCATTATTTGTAGGCAATGTGTTAGCCATTGTGCAAAATACTGGTAGATGGCCGAAAATATTGGCAAGGCAAAGTCCAGATTTGGTTAACCTTTCTGGTGTATTCATGTAGATATGATCAAGAAGAGTGGTCGTATGATCCGTTACTCTAGTTGGCTTGGTAATGATTGGCATAAATCCTAAGCTAAGAAGCATGTTTAGGTACATGTACTCTGATGTTTGTTTATCTACATTATATTTCAATAAATTATCGTGGTAGTCCCCAAGGACCAACATCTCGTTTTCAAGATACTATGAAATAGTTTTTGGGTGCCTTTAGGATGCCTACAAACACAGCCCTTCTGACACAGCCTATTACAATATTTTTTTGGGCAGGGCATGCCAGTTCTATCCAGCATGACTATTCCATCACATAAGATATCTAGGTCACTTCTTGAAAATTTCAAGTCAGTAGATAGATACAGACTAACACCTCCTGCCTATGTTTTTGATTTAACGTTTACAAAACTGTAACCAGGAATATTCTAATTTGCACTCATATTTTCATTAATTTTACTCTCTGAAATTGCAATAATACTGGCACTGTCCTAACTGTGCTTGAAATATTATGTAGCAGGGATTTATTTTTTTCGAAGCTATGAATATTACAGTGGAATATCAAAAACCCTTTTTTGTTTGGAAGCATCATCAAGTCTTTTGTCACACTTTTTGACTGAGTAATAAGTAGATTTAATGTAATTATCATGAGCGCACTTAAACGGATCATTTTTGTCTGGTGAAACAACTGTATCTCTGTATAAGTCTACTTTTTCAGAAAGGTAATCTTCCGAGTTATAAACCCACAAGCCTATGGTTTTTAGGAATTTATCATTTTCCAGGTCTTGAAAAGGAGAAGAGTAATTTGCTATTACACTAGTACCGGTAGCGCAGTTATCATGATAGTGCGCTGTAATAACCTATGGAGTATTTTAGTATTAAATGCTTTCTAGTAAAAAATAACAGTAGAACTAATACACTGGCTACACCACTTATGGGTCAATTCCCATTCAAGACGCAGGGGAAGACTGCTCTCGAATTAATTGAGGTCTTTGTATGAACAATTACCTCTACAGTCAACTTGTCTGATTCTTTAACATAGATTCGGATGTTCTGGGTCCAGATATGTTTCCATCTGGTTGTTTTCCTTAGCTTGTTAACCTCGTCGAACAGCCCTTTCTTGTACCTGGTCAGGGATTCAGATACAATACTTTCCTTTCTGCAGTGATACGAAGATCAGGGAGGTCACTAGCTTTCTTGTCAATAAGTTTTCTTTGGTTTGTATAGAAGCTATTCCTTGTATCCCTTCTCTTGAACTTGAATATTATCTTTGGTGGGATATCTTTAAAAGTTGGCAATGGGTAAGAGGTCGATATATATCTTCCTCCTTCACTTGTATGCCAATAGCTTGCCTGACCACCATTACAAGCTGATTACATGTGTAACTCTCACTCAGCGGGATGCCCAAAATTTCAAGGCAGTCTCTCCTTAGATATTCTGCCAGGTTTTCATGAGCCATTTATTGCATCTTGAGCCTGCTTTGTTGTATCGTCTAGTTCTTTCTACATCTGCCTCAGCCTTCTTCCCTGTCTTTGAGTCTTCTCATTTGCTTGTTTCAACTGTAGAAGTACATCATTGTATTCGTCATTTAGGAAATAAACTAAACATTTTAACTCTAGAAACCCATTATTCAGATTGTCTAACTTTCATTCTAAGGGTTCTAATGCTTCTTTTAAAAGATTATTAATGTCTTCTCGTGAAATAACCATCCTAGTGTACACATCTGACTGCCTTCACGGCATATACAAATGTCCAAAGAACTATGTGCAGCACTAGCACTACGATAGCGCTACGTGTAGGGATACACATGTAAAGGAGGCCTATCTGGTATGTTCAAGTTCACACTGCAACCAGGTGGACAATCAGACATGGTTTGATGCTACTCTGGTTTGAAGTTTGATGAATGTAACTTAAAAAGTTACAATTCACGACCCAACGTTTCGACACTCCTGTCTAGTGTCTTCATCAGGGGTGATCTAGTGTTGCAAAAAGGAGCCTTTTATACGCTTACTAATTAACGACCTTTTGTTTTGATGAGGTGTAAATAGGTGTCAGGTAAAAGGCCGCCATCGTCACGGTTTAAAGAAGCGTGGGCGGAGTTGATGTGCCAAGCTTCCAAACAAAGCCGTTGATGGTACCGCCGGTTAGTGGTGATAATTTTGGAATTATTGACAAGGGCAATTGTGTCGTGGTTATGGATAAACAACAATACGATGAAAAGGCCTCCTCTCTGCTGAGTGACAGGAATACGTATTCTATCTTAAAATCTGATCCTACCAGCAAGACTCAGAGAAAGCTCAACAAAATGTTACTTGATTTGAAAAAAGCTGGAAAGATTAGTGAGTCTACGTACAAAATGTTATACAGTAGTGACGGTCTATGTCCTAGTTTTTATGGCTTGCCTAAAATCCATAAGACGGGAATTCCTTTGAGACCCATTGTCTCTTTTGTTAATTCTCCGACTTATGCGGTTTCGAGTTATCTCGCGAAAATCTTGTCACCTGTTGTTGGGAATACTGATTACACTGTCAAAAATTCCTGTGACTTTGCGGATTTTATAAGAGGTAAAACTCTTGACGCAGGAAACGAGTTGGTTTCTTTCGACGTTGTTTCCCTCTTCACCAAAATTCCGGTTGATCTTGCCATTAGTGTTGCTGAAAAAAGACTCAAACAAGACGCTTCATTGGGACAAAGAACTTCTTTGCCCGTGGAGGATCTTATAGATTTGCTGTCTTTTTGTCTCAACACCACCCAGTTCGCATACAATGGCACCTACTACCAACAGGTTTTTGGTACGGCTATGGGTTCTCCCGTTTCTGCTGTCATTGCCAACATGGTAATGGAAGATGTGGAACAAAGGGCCCTGGCTTCCTCACCGATCCAGCCTTTGTTTTGGAAACGATATGTCGACGATGTCATCTCTGCGGTATCCGGAAATGAAGCGGAGCGCCTTCTTTCACATTTAAATTCAGTTGAGCGGTCTATCCAGTTCACCATTGAGCGTGAGAATGATAGACGTTTGTCTTTTCTCGATTTGAATGTCTATAGGGCGCACCGGGGAAATTTAGAGACAAGTGTTTATCGCAAACCCACACATACCGACAAATATCTCGCATTTGACTCCCACCACCCCATCTGCCACAAAAAATCCGTAACCAGAACTTTGCTCACGAGGGCTGATTGTTTGCCATCTTCATGTGATTCTAGGGCCAAAGAGCGAAAATATGTTTTTGACGTCCTAAAGGTCAATGGCTACCCAAACACTTTCCTTCGTAACTGCTTAAAACCAGTTACTCCTTCTCTTAACACCTCCGGGGACGAGGTTTCGGCTACAGGTTTTGCTGTCATCCCGTACATCCGCGGTGTTACAGAACCCATTAAGAGAGTTTTGTCTAGCCACAATGTCAAAGTTGCACAAAAACCTTTTCAGACGTTGAGTCATATTTTTGCCAAACCTAAGGATCCTGTGTTGAAAGAACAACGAACTGACGCTGTTTATTCTATTCCATGCAATGACTGTGATCATGAGTACATCTGACAGACCAAGCGTCAGCTTGGCACGCGCTTAAAAGAGCATCAAAAAGCAGTTTTTCTTTGCAAAAAGGAAAATTCCGCTTTGTCGGAACATGCTTGCCAAACCAACCATACAATAGCGTGGGATAATTCCAAAATTATCACCACTAACCGGCGGTACCATCAACGGCTTTGTTTGGAACCTTGGCACATCAACTCCGCCCACGCTCCTTTAAACCGTGACGATGGCGGCCTTTTACCTGACACCTATTTACACCTCATCAAAACAAAAGGTCGTTAATTAGTAAGCGTATAAAAGGCTCCTTTTTGCAACACTAGATCACCCCTGATGAAGACACTAGACAGGAGTGTCGAAACGTTGGGTCGTGAATTGTAACTTTTTAAGTTACATTCATCAAACTTCAAACCAGAGTAGCATCAAACCATGTCTGATTGTCCACCTGGTTGCAGTGTGAACTTGAACATACCTAATTTCAATTTGTCTGTTAAACAGCACAAATTATAAAAGATCATACATTGTAAAATACAGTACAAAGCAGTCATATTGTTAGTAAAAGCGATTGTTACCATTTGGATTCACCTACTTGTACACAACAAATGGTATGCCATGATTTAGTTCAATGCTCGGTTGTTCAAAAGTTGGATATTTACTTATCCTAGAGATAAATCACTATAACAATTTCTTTAGCGGAGGAGCACTTTCCACCACTTGAACAACTGGGCCCAGTTTAATTCTGATAAAGATGAATACTTTCAAAGTTGAGGCATCTCTAATATCAAGTTTAACAACTTATACATTGTTTACACATAATTAAACGTTTTCACAATACAATAAGTTTTGTCAGTTCAAAAAATCACAAATTTATATTTTGCAATGTAGTCAGGGCTTTCAATAATCACATGACTCAATTTAATATATGAAATATTTTCATGGCCCACATTCTGATTGGGTAATAACCTGATTGACACATGCATAATACAGCTAAAGTGAAACTGGATCAAGAGGAATGAAACTGAAAAGAAAATGGGATTATGATAATGATAACTCAACACTAAGAACATTTGACTGCAAAATTATGTCACTAACGAGAGAAACGTTGCAATAAACAATGTTAATGCTTTTCCCTGGGCGCCAGCCTCTCAATCAAAGCTAACGTAGCTTGTGATTGCTGCTGCTGCTGCTGGTTTAACATAGACTGCATAAATTGTAGTGTTTGCTGTTGGTTTCTTTGCTGCTGTTTATGCTGTTTTTATTGTTGCTGCGAATAATCTTTAGCATATCTTGCTGCATTTTTGTTTGCTTCTCCGATATACGAGATCCTCTTGCCTCTTCCTGCTTTCTCACTTCAATTTCTTCTCTTTTTAATGCCATATCTTCTTCTGCTTTCTTTTGCAAGTACCCAATAGCATCTCCTGTACTCTTCCTGCTTTTCTTTGCTGGAACCACTCCATTTGTTTTCTCCACCCGTTTTGGAGTTTGTCCCATGGTTTCCATTGCCTTGAACCACATTTCTTCAGTGGTTGCCTTCTCCTTGTGAAGGTTTTGCTTTTTGTTGCCAGTTGAAGGCTTATTTTAGGCCTCTTCTTCTTTTTTGCACAACTCCTCCAGAAGAGTATCTATCTCTTGTATTTCTGGACGAATACCACTTGCTCTTTCTTCCTGTCTATTTTTTTTGTCTTGAATTTGGATAATAGAAGAGTAAGCCTGTCTCTCAATGACCTCACATTGAATTTGCATCGGGTGAGGTTATTGAGTCTTGTGGCAATCCCATCCCACAATTTGCCTCTCTCAGGGCTCCCCTTTCTTGTTTAAAAAAGATCTGATGCCCTGACCTCCCTCAAAAATAATGAGTCATGCTGATTTGTCCACTCCATTATGCTGAAAGGGGAAACCAAAGTTTATTTTAGCAATTTAAAAACGGTGGAAACAACAGACGGAGTCAGTATTGACTTGTATTGATTTCTTGAATATTTGCTGTTACGCCCTGTACGTATCCACATAATTTATGGCTCTTAATTCACAACACTTCATCAAAGAAATAATTCAAGTGTGGTTAAACAAACGTTAAGGGTACATTTATATATCGATGAGCTATGTAGTGGATTTATTTATTTGGAATAAAATTGATCTTTGTATTTTTTTATTTTTAGCAGGCTTTGTTTCCAGAACTGAAATTCTTTAGGGGCTAAAAAAATTCGGATTTAATATGCTACTAAGAAATAAAAAAATGTATTTGAGTCAGTAATATATAAATATATTGTTAGACAATAAAGAATTCGTTTAACGTAAAAGCTTATTTATCTTTACGGTAGACTTGCTTAGATTGTTTTATCTTCGATGCATATGAACATTCTTCTTTGGTCATTTTAACCTGATTTTTGTCTGTGAAGAGAGCACAAAAAGCCGCTAGAGTTGCTTGGCACATCCCCAGGTGGTTTGTGCTAATAAAGACATGGAAAGAAAACAAGGAATGAAGAGTACAAGAAAGAAAGCGGTATAAATACTCACGTTTTCACTGCGACGGCAAAATGTCTAGACTGATGTCGCCGACGTGAGGGTGAAGGTGGGAATGTCAGAAATCGCATGTGCAGTTAAATTCGCCCCAATCCTAATCAGTCTTCATGTTGCCGTGGCGTCGAAAACGTCGGCATCTTAAGCTCCCTAATTCCAGTGCAGAAGTGAAGGTAACTGTCAACAACAACACATACTGGCACCATATTTAAGAGTGAGTTGGTCTCCTGGTTAAGGTTTTACTTTAAAAAATGAATAAACTGTTAAGCCGAACAGACTGGCCAAATCTGGATGTTGTGCCTATAAGAAAATCGACATCTCTAGTAATTTGCAGATTCCCTAAATGGCTTTCTTCTTCCACAAGAGCTTTACACTCACAACTTTCTTCGTCACTACTCCAATTGAATTCTGTCACTTTGTCTTCCACAGTACCATACTATTTGTCGTCTTTGTCCTGGTGTGGTGTTTCTCCAGTTTTGGCGTTATTACTTGACTGAAGACTGATTTTTTTCCCCAACCTGGATTTCCTTTTGATATAAGTAATCTGGGATTGTGCCAGCCCTTGCCATGGTGGTTTTCTGCCTGTCGCACAGAAGACCCATGTGCTCTTGCCCACTCTTGCATCATTGAAATTTCATCTTTGGTGGCTTTGATAGCTGAAGGAAGTGGGATTGATGGTATCTCTAAAAGGCCAAATGATCTTTCCAGAACTGCCTACCATGAGCAGCTTGTGCAATAATAAGCTGACCATGATGCTGTGCGTTTTAGCCCCTCTTTTACTGTGCTTCCAAAGTCGCGTGCATATTGCAAAGCTGTAGAGACTTGGTTTTTGTCATCCAGTGTCATGCAATTCAGTAGACTGGTGTTGTCATAGCCCAGCATGTCAAGATTTCGCTTCATACGTTTGAAGCCCCATTTGAGTAGCTTCACTGACTCTACCTTTGTTGCTGCTACGCTTCCTTCAGGGCCATTTAAGGACAGTTCAGCTCTCTGATAGATGCTACATTCTCCTCTAGAACCTGTAAGCACCTGCCCACCCTAACAATTGCACCTGAAAGGTCACAGGATTCATATGTCTGGTGTCTGGTGCTTTTCTTGGTAGGAAAATGCATAAAACAGCTCTCCGATACCCTTAGGAATTCTGCAGTTTTCCTAAGGGTTGTGAATATCTTGATGCAGCTTGTTTGGGTGTCACAAACATATACAACGTTGTTGAAGTCAGAGCAAATGCCAGAGAGCCGAAAAAGCCTGCATTTTGTGGCAAGTCCATCATTATTCCCTGGAGTGCCATCGCCAGTGAAAACTTGAACATTTTGCTCACATCTGGAGCATTTCAGGACGCAGTGTTTTTCAGGATCTGATACAACAACTCCGTCTCCATGAGGTGTGACTGTGTGTGGCATTAGGCATTCTCCACCCCTGGCACTAATAATACACAGTACATTCAAAGTGGCAATGGAGACTCCCGTGAGCGACCTAGAGCTGGCCACTGGTGGTACACATTGAACTCACTTTATTCCAATTACTGCCATATTTGATAAGGGTTGGTAATCTCGGGAGTCCAATTCCATCTCTCTTGATGATGACTGATGCTATGTGTCGATTGGTGGTGCATGTGGCATAAATCAGCTGTAAATCAATGACATGAATTGATTCAAATTTCTTTGGATCTCTCTTTCCAAACGTTAATTTGTTTGCTTTCAAATTCCTTGTTCTTGTAAACATTCCACAAGCCATCTAAATGTTGAGCAATGTGCTTTCTTAATGCTGGAACATTGCCATCTGCCTTTACAACAAGGTCATGAAGTTTATCTAGGATCATCTGGCGAGTCTTTAGCCATTCAGGTTCCAATACAACTGCACCTTTGGTTAACTGATGGAAGCCAATTCGTGAGTCTTTGCCACACAAAAAAATCACTCAATCGTGAAAGTGCACCCCTTTGGCCTCAATGTCTTTTGCGACAGTTTGAATTTCTGTGATCGGGCTGTGGTAAGGGAAGATTCAAATGCCCGGTGACACTGTCAAAACTGTCAAAACAAAGAAAAGCAAGCTTCCACATGGACCAGTTGCGATGCTTATAGGGTTTGGATACATGCCGACTTGATTGTATGTTCAGTGTACTTGACAAGCTCAGGGATAATGGTATGTCTAACATAGTCAAGGGAATTCAGATATGATGTCGTTTTATCTTCTGTCAGTTTCAGAACAGGCATGGGATCTTGATAGTCCTTGTTTCGAACATAGTTGTTATTTGGAATACGTTTCCTAACTGCACCCTTTGTCAAAGGATCTGATTTATTTTGCAATGTCCTCAAAGTGGCGAGGTTTCTCATTCATTCCCAAGCTTCAAAAAGCCAATGAGCAAAACTATCTTTCAAGCTTTTTCCAACATGGGGGCAATCTGGTAAAGGTACAAGGAGGGCTAAATCTCTGCCCATTGTTCCATCTTCAATTGCTCTTTTAATAGACAGCGTTGCTTTTTTGTTTCCTTCCTCTGAGTCAGTTGTGAAGGCAACAATAATAAAGTTATTGTCCTGTGCGTACATTTTTGTTCTTTTCTAGGAAGGGATCACAGGCTCTGAGACAAGGCAAGTGGCTAGCTTGTCCACATTCTCAGCAATTTGAATTTGAAGTCTTGTGCAGTCATCACAGGAACTTTTACAAATCTGGATCACCTCTGATCCTAAAATGCTGTCCTGGCTGGGAGAAATGTTTTGACACGACTTGCAAACTTCAAGGGTTTTGTAGTGAGAAAAAAATAGACTCTATCTCTTCACCAGATTTGACGCTTTTGCTCACATAATTGACCGCACAAGGAATGTTGGTGCTGTTGTCTAAATTTGTCACAGAAGAAACTAGCACCTCTGTGACCATGTTCGTTCTAAGAAACTGTGGTGAGGGTTTAGGGTTGCTTTTGACAAAAGTTATGTCTACTTTGACAGTGAGACAGACGTTCTTCTTTTCCTGAGGATCAAATTTGATTCCGGGCTTTGGTGCAGTGGTTGTCAACCAGTGGTTTAGCCTCTAATACATGTATATCAGACATTTTCTAATGCGCTAAACTCGGTTCCTTAATAACACGCTATTCAGTAGTGTAGCCTGCTTGTCTTTTTAAGCATGTTTGTTCAGATGCCCCCCAAGGTTCATTTTGCATCCCAGTGGACTCTGAACAGAACCTTTTCATAATTTTAATAAAAACACCCTTGATTCGGGCAGAAAACGTTTCATACAAGAAAGAAATAGCTCTGGTCGCAGCATTAATTCTTTCTGGCAAACTCCACAGCTCACTTTCCATTTCCATATAAATGATTTCTTCTTTACTGTAATCACTACAGCGTCACTCTCGATTAGAGTACTGTTGCCTCGAGCTTTCAGTTTTAAGGAAAAAAGGTACAACAAATGCACCTGTATTCATGCATCAGTATTGATGTGAATTGTATTTATCAATATTTGACGAATTCTTTACTATTATCTCAGGTGTGGATGAGATAACAAGCAATTAGTCTATACAATCAGGTGTAAGAGAGACCGTGTTTACGTTAACGTACTGTTTGTTAACTTTTCACTTTCTTCTTGTGTTATGTTCCATTCTGTTGGTTGCAAGCTGTTGAATTTGGGGCCATTCTTGTAGTGGCTGTAGTGTCAGCCTCTTTCACTTCAACAACAATTCTTGGACAAGACTTTGAAAATGCTACCTCCACAGGGTAAATGATAACTAAAATAGGTACAACAGAGGTTAAAGCGTTAAAATGCATCTTCTAGCAAAAGTCAAGCATTTAGTTTGAGAGCTTTTATGTTCTCTAGTCTTGCGTTCTGCTTGTGGCAACCCTCAGCTGTCTCGCCCATCATGCCCGTCACGCAAGGCATCATGATCTAAATAATGCAGTGGCACAGTTTTGACCATTTTCCTGGACCAATTTTTACCCAAATCAAACTATGATGCTAACGTTGCTCACTGTCATAAATACCTTGTAATATGTCATGTCCACTTCACACACTGGGCAATTCAAGCTCTGCTTCCAAATCTGTGTCGATTGCATAGCTTTGTGTTCCTTTTGTGGCATCTGCTATCTGTGTATCAAGCCATGACAACTTAATCTCTATGTGATCACCAAGACCAATTATTTTTGCTACATCTTGTACTTCACCAAAATTGCTGCAATAGAAAGAAAAAATGCAAACATTTACTAGACCTATTAAGAATATTATGGACCACTTCATGTCATTTATCCACAACACTGATCACGATTAAATGACTGAAAACAATTAACAGTACAATGATGACAGCTAACAATCACTAACATGACGCTTTCCCAGATTTTCTTCAGCGTTTTATCCTTCTTGAGTAACACTGCCAAATTTTTCTTTGCAGAGGAAATTGTTTTCACTGCTGCCCTTTTCATAATAAATTGCTGCGCAGTTTATGTCAGAGGTCTCTGACACTAGAGATGTCGACAGTGTCACCATCACAGAAATCATGCTGTTGTGAAACAGCTGGCGATGTGGTGAACGTGGGCTTTGACCACCATTGCGCCTTTGCCCAGTCAAGGTTATTATTAACTTGCGTCATGTGCCTCACATGTTAACCACCTTACATCAGAAAATCATGTGAATTTTACGTCTTTTAATGTGCAGTTTATTAATCCAGCCCATTTCTAATGCAAATAAATACTGTGTGACTCTTACCTTGAGCTAAATTATGATCCCGGCTATACTTGTCCTATCGCGCCTAGGAAACGGAGCATATCCTGGTCCGGCTGTCCTATTTTCATCCAGCATCCCGCTATTAAAATTTGTCATCCCACACCCCACCTCCAGCTTTACTCTTATCCCGCATCGCACAAAACCTACAGTGTATGCGGGACCCTCATATTACTTACTTGAAACGAAATTAATAAAAGTGCAAGACTATCGTGCACTGTAGAGTACTGGACTACTGGGCAGGAGATCTTGGGTTCAAATCTCAGCCGGGCCAACACTCTGGGTCTTTAAATAATCAGAAAGTGTTGTCTTTGTGATGACATCTGCAAATGGTTACTCTCTGGTGTTCTCGGATAAGGATGATGAACCGTGGGGCCTGTCTCACAACACTTGTTACTAATAATGTGTGTACATGTACACTGTAAGTAAACTGTGGGACGTAAAGAACCCACACACTATTCAAAAAGAGTAGCATTACCAGAAATTCAGGTCATCAATCAAATTTCTTCTGCAACGAACTTTAAAAATGGCGGCCCACGATTACAAAGGATTGTATGGGATAAAATAAAAACATTCAAATATCATGCATATTAGGAAAACTAGCTTGCCTCCCTTGATCTCAACCGAACAAACACTGTTTTGGTGTTCTCACGATATAACTTTTTAGGTGGTTAATGAAAGATAAGTTCAGACAAATCGCACTTCAAAATTTAGATGAAAACAGTCACTGTCTCATGCTCTCAAATTTAGGTAAATATCGCTTACCGAAAACTCCATTTTGGAGCACAAGTCTTGCACGTGTACATCTTCCCTTGATCTCCATCGCTTCGTGATGAATCAATGTCACAGATTTGGTTGGAAATATTCCGTAACTCGTTTAAATTCCTCAGACAAATTTAAAGGTTTGATAGTGAAATATCTGGCCTCTGCACTCTTGACCGCCATTTGTGTGTAATTGCTTTAGGAATTGCTAAAACGTACGACCATTTTGTCTCTTTCTGCACTGTTTATTTTGAGGCCATGTTAAAGCACATGTAACCAGGAAGTTTTAAGATTAAATCCGCTGTGCATTGACTTGGCAGGCTCGCTTAAATATAATATACTACATCGCTATAACAGCTGCAACACTGTTCGTTTGCAAAAAATTGTTGAGAAAGTCAATTTTAAAAAAAATGTCCGACTTCTTGAGCGATGGCGAACGGCAAAAAATGGATGCAAAACTCTGAATTAGTAGCCCTCACAAAAAATTCAAGAACCAGAAGGATGTTGATGTTGAAATTCCGTATTTTTTGTTGAAAGAATGGCATGGAAAAGTCAATGGCAAAACCGATCCTAAAGTAACTGTCCCTGATTACATCAGTCTTGCCAATGCTTTAATTCCGGGACATTGCGTACAAATAAGCCAAGACTCTGGGCAGCGAATAAATGGCAAATTAGCTAGGAAGGCAGGAGAGGTGAAAACCCTTTACAAGAAGGCCAGGAACAGTAGAGAAAGGGGGGAGCTTGACCAAAAAAAAATACAAACTCAGTATTTTCGGGGATGAAATCGTCTCGTTAGAGGGTGTTGAGGAAGAACTTATTTGTACAAGACGAGAGATTGAAGAGTGGAAAAGCAAAGTTGAAGACTTGGAACAAAAAAAGACAGAACTGGTAGAGGCGTTGCAGGAGGCCCTGAGAGAAAAAGATAAATGCTTAAAGCAGAAAGAAAAAGACATAGCCAAGTTGAGTGAGCAAAATAAAGAGCTGCAGCATCACATTAACGCCTTAGAAGAAAGACTTGGTGAGGTAGGATGTAATGGCAAGAAACTTGGAGAGCTTGGCTCAAAGCAAAGGTCCAGGAGACTACAGGAACTGACAAGCAGAGCTCAGGTGGCACTCTGGTTTATGAAGTCTTACGGTTTGGAGTTGACTTGTTTAAAAGGTGTGGACCAAAAACATGGAAAGACCTCTACCATTGATTTGGATGAACTTTATCACGAACTGACGATAATTTGTGATGAGTTGCCAAAATCTTATTTCATAAAGCAGAAACGAAACCAACTCAACGACATTTGCACAATTGAAAGTGTTCCAGGGCATTATCCAGGTGCTCAAATATCGTTTACAGAGACATTAAAAACTCACATTGAAGACCTTCAGAAAAATGATCCCTCATTCGGTATAAATGAGCCTGTTAAGGTAAAGATTAGTGGTGATGGGGTGTTACGAGTTCGTTGTTTTGATGAGTGAGAAGTGGGTTGTTTGCAGTCTAAACAGAACGCAGGGTTGTCGGAACAGCAACAAGGTTATTTATTCCAAACGAAAGTAGTAAACTCCGCACAAGACTTCACAATAAGCTCACACTAGGCTTATAAAATCACACTCGACCTCCGTCACACTTTAATACTCACGGCCTCCGCCAAATGTACCACTTATGTCCAGAAATGCACTCAATGACGAAAAGTACATGACCTCTGTCACACTTCAATAAACGTGGCCTCCGCCAAACGCTCTCAGCTCTCAAGTTACTTCTCTTTACTTTCTAGACTCTAAGACACTAAGAAAACTCTACAGCTATACCGATTGGCTTATATACCTTACAACAAAAGATTCTAGAACTTTCCCACTCGGCTAAATAAAGCAACATTACAATAAGAAACTATTTACAGCTACATACGCAAACGGCTTAAAATAGAATTACGGAATCACGATGATTCAGCACTAATTAAATATGCAGAAGATTCTAGACACTTCCAGACAGTAACGTGAGTCACGCAATAATTTTTCGTAACATGAGGCCAAAATGTCAAGAAGCACAAACTTCATGATCCTGTCTTTTTCCCTCTTGCAAACTGGTGAGAAAGTCATGTTTTCAAGAGGAAACCAAACAATTACTATTGTCAATGGCCCAGAAAAATATGACACTCTTGAACACTCTTTTTCATCAGTCATTAATGAAATCAACACTGGTTTGGAAGCTGGTTTCATTGATGTTGATGGGAAACAAGTAAAAGTTGAAATGTTTCTGGGAGGAGACTATAAATTCCTGCTCATGGTTATGGGCCTCAGTGGTGCCACATCCACTCATGCTTGCCTGTGGTGTTTGATTCACAAGTTGGATAGGTGGGACACATCAAAGCCTCTTGACCACTACAATTTGGGGAAGATGAAGAGAACCCTGGATCACATTAAGTCAATGCTGCCCCTTTAAAAATATTCTGTGATTAATAAACCCTTGTTCAACATTGACCTTGATCATGTAATGTTAGATGAGCTGCACTTGATGATGAGAGTAACTGATCGCCTAACAGAAAACATCATCACTGAGGTAATGGAGAGAGACGGCGAGGCTGACATGAGCAAAAAGAGAGGGGAGAAAAAAGGGATCTACCTAGAAGCTCTTGTTTCTACTATCAGCAAAATTGGCATTCCATTGTCTATTTGGGAAAAGAAAAATGCTGACAGAAAGGGCAGTGGTACATGTGAATGGACAAGCCTCATTGGCTCTGACAAGAAAAAGTTGATGGAACTCCTTCCAGCCCAACTTGAGCAAAATGACATTCTCTATCCTGAAACAAGACAAACAGTAGTTCAGCTTTGGTCAGATTTCCACAAACTATATAACATAATCAGTGAATATGGTACAAAAACTGAACAGTATCTTGAAGTTGAACAAAAGGGGAAAAAGTTCATTGACCAGTTTTGCTCACTGGCTGAAAAGAGAATGAAGTATGACAAAACAAGAGTTACCCCATACATGCACACAATACCCTATCATGTGCCACATGTCAAAAAATTTTTCCACCATGAAACAATTCACAGGGCAATGGGTGGAAAAGAATAATGATGATGCAAAAAGAGTATTTTTTCAGAAATTCAGTAAATGGGATGCAGCCAGAGATATTCTTCAGTCAGAATCAAGGCAAATAGCATTACAAAGCTATGAAAGAGAAAAAAGAAAGTATGCAAAACAAAACAAAGATTATTGGGAAGGCGGCATAGTTGCAACTCGAAAAAAAAGGCAGAGATCACAAGTGAATGCCACAAACAAAGAGCCAGGCCCTTCAGATGAAATTAATGATGAGCTGACAGAACAAGAAGAAGACCTCAGCAAACTCAATGCTTTACAACTTATAGAAAGGATTAAATAAAAAAATATTCAAGTCAAGGGATTAGCGAAGCTGAAAAAGAGAGAAATCGTTGAACTTTTGAAAAAAAAAACCCTAAATGTGCAAACTAATTCAAGATAATGGCTGACTCCAGCCCCCTCCAGGCAAAAGAATAAATTTGACAAAATGTGTATGCTAAAATGCACTCAGATTTATTAACTTTTTCCTCCAAGCACAATTTGCACTGTTTGTATTAAGTTCAAAACATATCTGTAGATTTAGCTACATCTACAAATAATTTCAGTTAAAAAATTAATACTTGCAAATTTTTATTTTGCATCTATCGTAGACAAACTTTAAAGCAAAGAAAACTAAAAGTGAACGAAATTTCGATAACTTTGACCTGACATTCATTCACACAGTAAAATATTTCTAAGTAACATGTGGTTGTTTTTCATTTTTACATTACATTGGATGTTATGTCTGTCACATGCCCTTCTATTTACTGTAATAAGAACATTTTTTACTGGAGACATGGGTGCCTGTTTAAGTTCACCATTTGAACAGATAAAACGTTTCTTGGAAAACTTTAGCACTAGTTTTAATTTCAGGGGAAAACGTATAGCAATAACTTGTCCTAATTCTTTTAAATAATAATACCAGTATAATGGAAGGCAAAACCTACTGAAATCAGTCAGTTCATAGAGCATTGAAATCCCATCCCCTGACAATGTTCCATGACCTCTAAATATATGTCTGATGACATCATGGTCAACAGCAATTTCCACTGAGTAGGTTGCCTTCACCGCCTTGCTTTTAAGAATGTCTAAAATTGCATCTGGGAAAACATCAGCAGCCTTTTCTAGTCTTTCATTGCTGATCTTTGGATTAGAGTAACCCCTGTCAGATTCAGGTTAGAGAAAAAATATTAAAATTATAGCTTTTAGGGCCACTGTAAACATCAAATAACAGGTAAGCCTTTAAGCCCAGATTTCTGAATGCATATTATCCTCAACGTTTTCTCAATATTCTTATAAATGGTATGGAGAATTGTTTGAACATCAAGAAATTTTATTAACCTTTGGTGATCACTTCATTCATTTTTATGACCTGTTTCTTTGATTAGGCAGCAACATTGGCAGGAAAAATTTAATGCAGGGAACTATTACTGGGCCTGTTGCACAAGACACCATTAAGCTTATTGGAGCCTAAAGGGATAACCGAGAGCTATAAAAATTATTGCACAATGGGTTGACCTTATTAACTCATCAGGCAAGTGATTAGATGGTTCCCAAGAGCTTGTCCAGGCCGGTCAGTCTTTCCATTTTACCAGATATTCATCATCCTGTGTAAGGGTGAAATTAAACAGAGTCATCTTAGTGCTTAATCAGTTTCACATGCAGCTCTGAATTGAATCAATTAATTGAAGCACATTGAATTAAAGCAAATGGTACACGGTTCAACATTTGTTGAGCAAGAAATGTTGCAGCGGCTGTGCACCAAATGTTGAATCAACATTGAATCTTGTATCGTTTGCCTAAGTCTCATCAGCTGATGAGCTTCATATAAATTAATCCATACCTTCTTATTCGACGATTTCCGCTTTCTGACAAGTCTCTCCACTTGATATAATTTTGCCCCGCGTTTATATTTTCTTTTGCCTGTAGAAACTGGTTCAAAATCCGGTGTCCCTGG
>OX419342.1:14420601-14438101 GCA_948470475.1 Galaxea fascicularis
AAAAACTCATGTTTGTTTGTTCATATAAACGTTGCCAAGTCGAAAATGTACCTCCAAAAAAACCCCAGAAATCCCGAAGGGTAGGGGGGGTTCACAATTATGGAATTCTGAGGGCATGGGGGGGTAATGCATTCTGGAATTTCCAAAGGAAAGGGGGGGGGATTAAAACATGGGAGCCGTCCGTGGTTGGGTATGGATATTTTCTGGAATTGCCCGAGGGCTAAAAAGCATTTTACATCCGTTTAGCAACCGTTTAAACAGGTAGTAGAAGCGTTTCATTCGCTTTATGATCCATTTAATAAACTAAAGGAAGCGTTTTAATAACCTACACATCGGTTTAAATGGATTGGTTTTCCGTTTAAATGGAATAGATGTCCATTCAACAGAAAACCTCATCCATTTTATAGACAGTCAGTCCGTTTTTTAGCAAGATGTCTGTTTTTTAATGCAATTTCACTAATTTTTTCGTTCTTGTCTTTTGGCGTTTGACGGTGCTGGGTCAACAACATTTCAAAACAACACAGTTTGGAGAATTGACTGGTAACTCCAGCCAAAACAACATCAACAAATCAATTTGCAGCATTTAGTTGGGTGTCGGTAAAACGCTGACTCAGGGCTGGGGTGTTGCTTTTTATAAAAAAAACAACAAAAAACAACATTAAAGACTCTTCGTCGACAGGCCTGCTTTGTGCGCGTTTGTTGTTGTTTTGGGGTCAGCCGTTAATGGCAATTTATATGTGATGGAATGGCAAACAACATATTACAGTCAAATATATCGGCAGGAATGTTGCAAGAAGGCTAGCTTTTGACGGGAAACAATTACAGGTGGGTGGTGCGTTCATGTTTTTAGTGATTTGAAACCTCTAAATTGATCGGCGTCGTGGACGTGATCGAATGTCAAAGTAAGCCACATTACAGGAAGTGAGACTTGGGATAAGAAAAAATAAATAGGTCTTACTGCACTGCAAATCCACTTGTAAAACCAAGTAAAACGATGGTACTGCCTGTGATCGCTTTTTCCACAAGGCCAATATAATATAAACAAATATAAGAAATGCAAATGCCGGACTGTGCAAAAAACAATATGTGAACGTGAGAATATATTTTTGGCTTATAAATTGAAGAGGGTATGTTTCCATGTTCTGCTTGTAATAGAAAACAACTTCTACCAAAAGATTCATGGCTTTTGACTTTATTGATGTTATCAATACGGCACTAGAAGTGTCAGACAGCGCTCAGCCGAAGAAACTCAAAATAACATGTTCATGAGTTCTAGCCACGAATTATCACACTTGCAGTATACAACGGAGTATAATAACTACATTTTGGTGAACTCGCTATCACTGTGCTTTGAGAATCTGTGTAAAGCTTTGTTTGCTCATCCACTGGCCTTGAACAGGTTGTCGCAAGTAGGCCTCTTGTATTCTTTCTTACTCTTCCACTGCGGTTCTTCGTACCCAGCGCCATAGCAAACTTATGTGTTATGTATCGCTTCTTGCTTAACTTCCAAATATCTAATAAACGACCGATGCAGAACAAAAAGTATCCTGATCTTAATTATATAAGATAGTCAAACTTCTTATATCGAACAATAAATGCAGAATAAACTGGATAGTTGTCTTGGATTTTGAGGGATTCAACACGCAGACAACCCAATAAGTCAACATCTGGAGGTTTCGTGGTCCACGAAATGTAAGATGGGGCGCGCAATGCATGCCGGTCGACAGAGCGTCTTTAAAAAGGTTATATTGAAAGTTGAAAGATATAAAAAGTAAAATAAGGAAATAATCAAACAACTTAATTACTTTTCAATATTCTTGGGAACTCTCCTGATGCTGAAAAGGGAATATTGAAATATTGAAATATGCAAAGATGGATTGCTCCTTGGACACATATCAAGAGTGTCAGAATAGGATTAAAATGTCAATAAACGGTTGGTTATAGCAAAATTAATATTTCTTTGAAATAAAAATATAACTTGATTGACTAATTACCCTTTTGTTGGCAACCCTGACCACCCCTTTACAGTTTTGAAACCTAACATGTATCCCTCATCACTCACCAACTCCAATTGTGGTGATCAATGAAAGGAATAATGGAATTATGTACATACAAAGCAATTGTTTTGTAGTAAAGAGATAGGAGCAACATAATACATATCAAGGCTCAGAACATAAACATAACAGTTTTCTTACCTAGAGTATTGTGCAAAAGTAATGGAAACGAAATTCAACAAATTTCGTTCATTGTTCTTGCGACCTTTCGAGCGAAATTTCATGCGAAAAGTTTCACTGCCAAACGATATTTCGAGCGACATTTCGAGGAATATCGCACGATATTTCGGAAGGACAAACGAAAAATCGCTACTTCGAAAATTCGCAGAAGCGAAATTTCGCGCAGCAACTATAAACAAAACAACGACAAAATACGGAAAGGTCACTGAAACACACATGTAAGCAAACGAAGGTATATTCCATACAAACCTTATAATTTAGGTGGCAAATACGCGTGAATCCGAAGCATCAACATGGCATTAACTTTTTCCGGAATTAGGTGATCCAATTACCGAACTGGACATCTAATGTGGATGCTCTCCATGTTCAAAATTAAAAATTTGAACCTCAGAGCGATTTTCTGCCAAAGTCCATGTTAAAACTGTTAAATCCACTGACGATATCTTAGCTTTCTTTTGTCCAAACTTTCTTACAAAAACCATGTATCGATCGTTTGGAAATTAATTTCGCGGACAACTGTCCCTGTAGCAGCGGTTTCTCATTTTCAGTTACATGTATGGAAACAAACAATGTTCTGCCCCTTGCATTGCGGAAATATGAGCCCGCTGATACAAGAATAAGAGCAGCGGTAAAAGCCATTTCACGTAAGTCGTGATGAACTGTCTTGACCGAAATAGTTGGCGATGTTACATGCGCGATGCACTTTAAAGCCGCTGTTACACGTTGAAACTTTTAGCTGAAACTTGTGTGCAACGGCACCGCGAATAAGTTTCACAAAGGGGTGTTACACGGTGAAACTCTCGTTTTTGTCACCACTGCGATCGTTGCGACCGTTGCAGAAGTAGAAAGCGGTTCTACTTTTTGTGAAACTTGTCTCGCAACGGAACTTCAAAAAGTTTCATAAAACCGACCATGTTACACGGTGCAACGCCTGCTGAAACAAGAGAGATGGTTGGACGTTTTGTACGTGGTACGATCGAAATGTCTGATAACATGCTCGGCCTATATTTAGAGCTTTTTGAGGTTAACAAAGTTATCACAAATTTAGGTTTGGTAAAAATCTCTTTTTAACCCTCGATTACTCTAGACAGTAGCTCACCAGAAATATTTACTCGTACCATTCAGCCATTCACATCAAGCCGTTCGAAACTACATGTATTTATTTGGCCATTCACTGCTACTCATTTGAGTGTGGAAGAAATCAACGCGCAATAATTTTTTATTGTTCTCCATCTCTCCCTTGAAGTGTTCCCATTTCTCTGAGCTTTACAATGAGGCAAGGCGTATTTATTGTTGCAAGTTACTGCCCACTTCTTCCAAACAATGTGAAAGTAGACTACTATTTTGTTAAGACATCAATTTTATTTGTACAGCCAATAAATACATGAAATCGAATTTACACTGGAACTATCGTACTTTCAAGAAAATATACGGCAATTTCACACTCTAAAAAAACCAAAATCTATACAATATATGTGCATTAAACATTAGTTTCGGCTAATTGGCTTTTTTTCACAAGTTCTGACAACTATTAAAAGATGAAGGATTACGAGACTTTATTCTTGGCGAGTCTGTTTGTCTTTGGTACATAAATTCTGGCATCTTTTACCAATGCTGACCTTGCACTGATCCCACATTTGGGCAGTCTCCTCGCTGTTGCGACGCTGGTATGAGAAGGCTTCCATCATTCCAATGGCTTGATAAGAGATTTAACTTTATCAACTTTCATTACATGCGTATGTACAGTATGTATGGCAGTGATTCAATTGCAAGTTGAAGACTATCAAAATGTTTAAACAAGGCTAGTTGACTTATAGCTACATGCATATTACCTTTTATCGCGGCAATCTTGCTTGGGTCTAGAGCAGCAAACTCTTTTGTCCCATTGACCATGGAATGCATGAGTGTCGGTGTCGTAAACAGTTTGTCTACTAGTCGAAGAGCCATTGCTGTAGGCTTGGTGGCCCCCTTGGCATAGGCATAGTCACTACGTGATAGCCGGATGGTGCTCGATCCACCAACTGGGACTGAATCGCTGGTTCCTGATAGATAATCATACAGATACAAATTTAGCATCTCAATATTATTGTCAGAACGCCTGTCCGCTAAAGCACACAGAAAACTTGAGCCGGATGTAATTAAAGATCAGGATCAGCTATTTATCAAAAACAGAGCAGGTTAATGGAGATTCTGCTTATCCGAAATGTCAACCAAACAACCTCAAATCTATTAACTACCTAATCAGCCTTGCCTCTTTTATTTCTCTTCTTTTTTTTTTACTCAATTTAAGGCCGTACTAATTATGTACCTGTCAAATTATGATCTTCCAGCAGTCTATCTACTTCAGGTAGTGGTATCCGCTGAATTACTGTTGAACTGTACTCCAGACTGTGACACTGACTCGACGGGATGGGATTTGGAGTGGAATACTGTGGCTGTGTCTGTGGATGGCTAGATTCCATCATGCTGAGAATCCTGTCGAGTTTTGCTTCTTGTCTCGCAAAGGAGCATTCAAGGCGCTCAAGTATTGTTCTCATTAACCTTTGGTCATTTCCCATCAGGTAAGATAAGATTAATGTTTAAACCATTATCTCAATCCACACCATCCAACCTGCACTTAAAGAAATTGTATTGTAAGGTTGCCTTGATGGGTTAAACCCAGTTGTTCTGTAGTCAGTTGAAGGAAAAATACTTTTGTAATGTAAACAACATTGTTAAAGAAAGGATTCTTCCTTACCACATGTTTGCTATGCAGGTGATAGTAAGTTGCAGCAAAATCATGACAGAGAATCAGATTACCCACAGTGTCCTTACCTCTTCCATGTCTATCAATGTGCTTGATTATCACATTGTGTGGGGCCATCCTGTATTTTTCAGCAAACTGCCTGCCACATCCATAACACTTTTGTACCTTTTTTGGCAATAGTGCTACTTCATAATGATATGGGGACATACCTGAATGCTATTGCATTGCTGTGACATTACCAATTCCAGGGAGTGGATTCTGTGAGACAATTTGGAGTGCAACACTAGGTGAAGACTGTAGAACCATAAAATTGTTGTTTCCTGGTTGCAGGAGAAACCTTGGTCCATTTACCATTAGAGCATACCGTTGATTCAGGGAAGAATCTAAGCTAACTGTACTACCACTTGTGCAAGTAAAGGGTTGACAAAAACTTTGAGTAGTGACTGCATTACCACTGTGGCTTGGAGATGGTGTGCCCAGACTCAGAGAAGTGCCTGAAGCACCACTGTGGCCCAAAGATGACGGACCCAGACACAGATCAGTGGCTGCATTTCCACTGTAGCTTGAAGATGGTGGCTGCAGTTCAGGATGAGTGACTGGAGCACCACTTTGGCCTGAAGATGATTGACCCAGACATAGAGGAGTGGCTGCATTTCCACTGTAGCTTGAAGATGGTGGCTGCAGTTCAGGACGAGTGACTGGGGCACCACTATGACCTGAAGATGATCGATCCAGACATAGAGGAGTGGCTGCATTCCCACTGTGGCCTGAAGATGCTAGAGTCAGAGGAGTCGCAAGATCGGCAATGGCACTTGATGATAATGGAGCACATGTATGGGACACTCTTTTTGAGATACTTTGTCCGGACTGTTCCACATTATTCGCATCAACACCATCATTTGCATTTAACAGAGATTGATTGAGGGGAGTGCGCTTACCTTTTTTTATTGGTACTCTCCCACCTTTTCTACCGCGGCCAGCAGGCATACCATGGCAAGCAAGACTAGATATGTTAATCGTGTCTCCACCTTTTCTCCGTCTCTGGCATTTTAACCACTTCAAATAAGATGGGAAAGCTTCAAAATGTTGAGCATAAACGAGTGTGTGATAGCATATACTCGTGCTTATGTATTGTGCACATGAACAAATCAGTCGCCCAGAAGGTTGTTTCTGAACAAGCCTTGAGGCTTCTGGGTTGAACTGACTTGGAACAACCAAGGTTGTTTGTGATCCTGGTGCAAGCACTACATTTTGTTTGTTCTGCAAAATGCCTTCTGCTTTAATAACCATTGCTTCTAAAACATCACTGGGAACCCAGTCTATGCCCTCTTGGTGGAGCTTGCTTTCTATAGGGCTTTGCCGGTGCCACTGTACTGTAGTTGTTAAGCTCACATTTGTGTTGGCCTCATTAACAGAAAGAGAATGCACTTTTCCAATAGCATTACTTCGTTGTTTTGGACTCATCTTAACCCACTTGTCCTCTGAAAGAAGTAAATGACTGAAATCTTTACAAACTTCATAGGGGCCACGGTTTGAAACTGGTAGTTCAATGTCAGTGGTTTGTCTACTTACCAATTTCTCAAGTGATTTATAAAAGATGTACTCATCAACCTTCTTGCTGCCAGTGTCTTCTTCTACAAATCTCTGTGCCAAGTTGTTGTTACTTTCGGACTGATTAGTGTGGAATTTATGAGGTGGATCACCCAGACCAGCCTGCACCTGAACAGGTACAATAGCCTTCTCAATCAGAACCTTTAATTTGTGTTCCATAAACCATCTGAATGCTTTGAGCCCTGCAGGGTGCTTTGTTACCCACTCTTCCCCCATTGTAGCACACATGTCATGAAATTCTGTTTCACTTTTTGCATCAATGACTGTTTTGTGCTCCATTCCATCCCATGTCGATCCAAAGATATCATTCAGCATCTCTTCATTTATACTTTCAGGGTCACGTAAACTTTTAAAATGAGACTTGCATGTGTTTTGCAAGTGTCTCATGCACAGCACATGGACAGCTGAATCAGAGTTGCTTTCAAAGGCGTCTATTAGAGCTTTTTCCTTGTCAGTACCAAATGCAAGAAGATTCTTCAGAGTGGGTTCAAGGGTTCTCATTGCACTACATAACTGACTGTACAATTCCCTAGTGTTTCTGTTATGAATCATTACAGGCCCAACTAGACAAGGAGTGCCCCCACCCCGTCTATTTTTCAAAATGAGATGCTTATATGTGACAATTATCACATTGAACTGGCCTAGGTTAAATGTTGGGTCTACTGTTAGAGGTTGATATTGAGATGGATTACAACAAAACCTTGCCAGGTCATGCAACTGCCTATTTGATACAAGCACACAACTAGGCTCTGGTGCAAGTTTAGCATTCTTTATAAAGGTGTTAGTTCCCCAATGAACTAGGCAATCCTAAATTTGAATTTTTTTTGGCACTTCAAGAACTGTACATTACACTTCACATCAAATTGTACGTCAAAAATACTGTTGGATGCGACACCTTGTTTTTTTCTTCCAAAAAAAAAAACTACGAACGCACGTGTAATTCCCCTGGGGAATCACATGGTAAACAGGAACCGGAAATGGTAGCCACACCGGCCCCTAAATGAGAATGTAATATCAGACTCATTTACAAACGTCTGGGCTACCTGTAACACAAAAACACAAATGTCTTAAACTGTTCATAGGTTCGTAACTACCCCTAAGCAATGTTCAAACAATGTTCAGAACAACTGAAAGTCTTTCATATAGTAAAGTTTAAGCTTCGCTGTCCATCTCCAGTAAACACAGTTTCGTCACTGGGCGTGTAAGTAGGGTAGTTGAAGTAATCACAGGTTCTCCCTTCCGTTGCCGTTTGGCACGTGTTGCCACAGTAGAACTTGTCTTAACTTTGGCGGTGCGTATCAAACCGTCTCGGCTCACAACAACTTCCAAAACTCGTCCAAGTGGCCACTTGCCTCTTGGAAAGGATTCATCCGTCAACAGAACCAGGTCACCAACCTTTAAATTCCTCCTTGTTTCGTTCCACTTCCTCCTTTCTTGAAGTGTGGGCAAATATTCCAGCTAGCCGCTGGAGGGTTAAAAATCCATTGAATCCCCTTCTGACTACAAACATGGTCAATCTTCTTCTGGTTCCACTCTTCTATGGTCTCCTTCAGTTCTTTGTCTGCCCTTGTGAAATTCGTACCTCTATCACTTCTTATCTGCTCTGGATACCCACGAATGCTAATGAATCTTCTGAGTGCATTTACCATGGAGTCTGTGTCTAAGGAATGTGCCATTTCAATGTGGACAGCACGTGTCGTTAGACAAGTAAAGAGACATCCATACCTCTTTTCGCGAGATCTACCGTGCTTCACTTCAAACGGTCCAAAGTAATCAACCCCAACATACGTAAATGGTGGCTTGTCAGGGGTAAGCCTGTCACTGGGTAAACTTGACATGAATTGCTCTCCTGGGCTGGCCTTTCTCCGCTGGCAGTCCACACAACTTCTCAACACACGTCGTACTGCAGACCTGCCTTTAATCACCCAGAAGGTCTCTCTCAACGACGACAAAACGCTTTCTTGGCCCATGTGCCCCAAACTCTCATGATAATGCTTGATAATCAAATGTGTTACTTGGTGCTTGTAAGGTAAAATGATGGGGTGCTTTCTTTCATAGGCGAGTGGAGCATTTACTAGTCGACCTCCTACCCTTAGGAAGCCTTCCATCAGTTGTGGGTTTAGTTGATATAAGGATACTCCTGCCTTTTGAAGAACTCTCTTAATACAATTGCCTCCCTTGTAATTTCTTGCGGATGAAAGGATTTCCATGACCTTTGGAAAAGACTCTTGTTGAACTCGCTTCAAAATCTCCCCTTCAGCTTCCTGCAGTTCGATTACTTTCAAATATCCGCATTCCAACAAGGGTGATTCTTTGGAAATTGCTAGAACGTCACTTGAAATCAACAAGTTCTTGTTTCTCAACTCAACTTTGGCTTGAAGATACTTTCTGTAACGTAGTAACCATGCCACCGCAATTTTCAACTTCCACCAAGAGGAGTAACGTGACACAAGTGTATCCAGAACATGGCTTTGGGCAGTAGCGGTGTAAATCTGAGCTTCTTTTCTAACTTCAGGGTCGTCATCAGTCAGTGCCGGTATTTCAATCGAACCTGGCCAATGGCTTTCATCTTGCCAGAGAAACTTTGGACCCTTCAACCAACGATTGTTGTTCAACATACCATCCAACTTAAGACCCTTCGAGCCGTCATCCGCTGGGTTATCATCTCTATTCACGTAATGCCACTCAGAGGGTGAAGAGCCATTGTGGATCACCGTCAGCCGATTTGATTCGAATGTATGGAATCTCTTTGACTCGTTATTGATACACTTCAACACTGACATCGAGTCGGTCCAATAGTAGACTCGCTGGATTGAAACATCCAATTCTTCTCGGATCATCTTGGAGAGTTTTACAGAGATTACAGCAGCGGTAAGTTCTAATCTTGGGATCGAGATTTCGCGTATAGGTGCTAACCTAGCTTTTCCCATCACAAACGCACAGTGAATTTGATTGCTAGCATCTTTCAAACGGAGATAACCGACTGCTGCGTATCCTTGGCGCGACGCATCTGAAAAGAGGTGTAACTGAGCCTCGTCAAGTTTATCAAATTCTCTGGGTTTAAAGCAACGGTCCACTTGAATCTCGCCCAACTTGGGAAGGTCATCCAACCACCGCTTCCACTGGGTTCTCTCAGTTTCCTCAATTAAATCATCCCAACCAAGTCGCTTTCTACTGAGTGTCTGCAACATCAGTTTGGCTTTCATGGTGTAAGGCGCAATGAATCCTAGGGGATCAAACAGAGAATAAATGGCTGAAACCATTCCTCTACGCATCGTGGGTCGTTGATTAACAACTTGCAGGATCTTCTCTGAAGCCTCCCACACAAACTTGTCTTCTTCAGTGTTCCACTTAAGACCAAGAGCTGTTTCTGTAGGCAATTTCTCTAAGTCCAAGTTCACAACTGATTTTGCTCTCTCGGATTCTGGGATGGTCGTCAGCACCTCTCTGGCATTGCTATACCACTTGGTTAAGCGAAAACCGCCTATAGAGAGTAGTTCCCGTAGTTGAGCAACCAACACGATTGCTTTCTCATTGGTACTCGTCGACTTCATCATATCATCCACGTACATGTTGCGTTTTACTGTCTCCGCCGCCTCCGTTTCTAACTCTCCCCCACAAGAATCAGCGGTCTTCCTCAAACAGAAATTAGCAACACTGGGAGACGACGTGGCTCCAAACAAATGTTTTACCATGCGATACTCCTCCATTTCTCCAGATAGATTTCCGTCAGGCCACCATAAAAATCTAAGCGCATCACAATCTTTGGGTTCCACCAACACCTGAAGAAACATGCCTTCCACATCGGCTACCACTCCAACAGACTCCTGCCTAAAACGACTTAAGACACCCACCAGCTGATTTGTCTGATCTGGTCCCTGTAATAACTGCTGATTTAAAGAGGTTCCTCCATACCTAGCAGCACAATCATAGACAACTCTCACTTTGTCAGGCTTTAGAGGATGAGTTACAGGATGGTGAGGGAGATACCATACTGGTCTGTCTTTCACCTGCAACTGTTCTTTCGGAATCCTTTCAGCATGCCCCTTTTCAATGTACTCAGCCATTGCTGTCTTGTATCTCTCAAACAAGGCCTCATCTCTCTGAAGTCGTTTCTTTAACAGCAAACCTCTTCGCTCTACAACTGCCTTGTTATTAGGTAAATATGGTGGATCGCAACGCCAGGGTAGGGCGACTTGAAAGTGCCCGTCTACCATCCTGAGACTTTTCTCCATAACTTCTAAGGCTCTCTTATCTTCTAGTGATGCACAAACTTTAGTCTCAACCTCACAGTTCTCGAAATCTGTTTTCCACAATCTCTCCAACTGTCTGTTTAGCTGCTCATCTTGAGCCTGACTGTCGATTTCATCCATTAATGAACGATTCCCAGTCTCTTTAATGGCACACACTGACTCTGCATAGATTTCTCCAGGAACAATTCTTATACCACGGTCTCCATTGTCTGTGCCTTCAGGAAATGCAATGTCCACCCTGGAACCATCATGAGAAACACGATCTTTTAAATCTAACCCACTAGTACAATTAACAGAGTTCTCCACCAAACGTAAGAAGTTTGCTGAGCGGTCTGCAGTGTAGTCTCCTCCACCAACAGGACCTATCACTGTCCATCCCAAGCTATACCTAACTGCAACTGGTTCCCCATCTCGGCCAACACGACACTCCATTGGTAAGAACAGATTCGGCTTCTCTTTCAGCCCGATCACCAACATGACACCACCAACGTCCAACTGTTGCAACTCAATGTCACAGAGATGTGGCCAATTTTCGAGGTCCTTCCTCTTTGCAATACAATTCTCTGATACTGGCATATCCTTGACTGTCCTGACATTTGACAGCTCTACAGACACAGACTCGTCCATTGACATCACCACAAGATCAATTTGTTCGCTCTCTACTCTGGTTGAGCCGGTCATGCCCGATAATGTGAAATTGAACTTCATACCACTTGCACCTAACTTCTCCTGTCAAATTTCATGACAAAGAGTTACTTCTGAGCCACTGTCTAACAAAGCATATGTCTCAACTGGCTCCAGACTTCCACCTTTACTTAGGACCTTTACTGGAACTACACTAAGACAAACTCGCTCGCCGGCCCCAGTAGCAGCTGTTACAGCAGCTCGTTCGCTTGCTACTCCACTTGAATCAGTGCTAACATTACTTTCCATCCCTTCTTGACTCAGGGTGCCTTGATTGACGCTCAATGCACTGGGATCTGCTGGAGGGGGGTGCAGCAATGTGTTATGCTCTTTGTTACAGCCATCCACCTGACACTTGAAATAAGTTTTCGGACATGATCTTGCAAGGTGACCAGCTTGCAAACACTTGATACAAAGAGATTGTTCCTGCACTAGCTTCCACTTATCTCGGATAGGCTGGTTCTTGAATCTTTGACATCGCCATACTCCATGTTGACCATGACAAACCGCACAAACTGGCCTTGACTGGTTCCCTCTATGCAAATTCCTTTGCTGACCTGAAACTCCACTGGTTAATGAGGTAATCATCTTAGGTGCTCGAGCCCGCTGATCCCTCTGCCTTGCATTCTCCTTCGAGGGGCTTGGGGTTAGATCCTCTCCAAATTCATTGTTAACAAGTGCGGCTCTTTCCTTCAAAAACTTTAAAAGGTCTGCAAACTTTGGCCTTGAACCTGAAGAAATAATTCTTCCCGCACATTCAGTCCACTTAACTCTTAGTGACAATGGTAGCTTCTTGTTCAGCTCTCTTAATGTGTTCATATGATTCAAGTCACTGACATATTCAGAGCCCATGCCTGAAAGTGTTCTACTGGCCACCTCTAAATGGCGGGAAAACTCTAACAAGCTTGTTCCATCTGCTTGCCTCAATGGGCGCAGATTCTCTAACTTCCTAATGTGTGCTTTGGCTATAATATGAGGAAGTCCAAAATTTTCCCGTAATGTACTCTTGGCCACAAGGTAACCTTCATCTACTGGCAGGTTCACACAGCTTTCAATAGCATCCCTTGCCTTTCCAAAACAGTGCTGGATTAACAGCTGCAAGCGTTTTGAATTGTCCAGATTCTCCTTTTCTAAACAAGTTTCAAAGTTATGAATAAACGAGACATACTTAATGGGGTCGCCATCAAAACGCATGTATTCAACCTTAGGCATTGAAACTATCTGACCCAGAGCTCTTGCAATATCTTCTGCGACTCCTTGCCTTGGTAGTTGAGCCTGCACAGGTAAATGCTCTGCTATCAAACAAGTGGTGTCTTGATTGCAACATTCAGAGGGAACTGGCAATGATGGCTTAGGTAATTCTGGCTTTAAGTGCTCAACTACAGTTTGTGGGCATGTCTTCTGGTGTTCAATTGCTGCCTGCCTACCACACTCTGTTTTAACTCTTGGCAATGCTGTGCTGGGCTCTTGAATAACTGGAAATGGCTTCACAGCTGGCAGCTCTTCCATAGGTGGGCCTATTACTGGTACATTGCTTGTTTTGTTATTATCCACTTCAAGGGCGCCGCCCACATTAGCATCTTCAGGAACAAACTCTGCCAATCGCTCTTTGTGATCCTCACCATTGGCGCGTGTACCTTGGCGGTCAACTTCTTCGAAAACATTAAGGCTTACTGTTGCCCGTTCTTCCTCCATTTGAGCTTCCCTAATTTCTTTAGCATACTGTAGCTCAGACATTTTCCTCTTTAGCTCCTGTTCGCATAACACTTGTGTTGTCTTAAGCTGAGCGAGCGCAAGCTGTTCCCTTTTCTTCGCCAGGGCCAGTGATACAGAACTTGAACTTGAAGATTGGCTTGTACGGCTTGACTTTCGTGAAAATGGCATTGCTCCTTGATCTCTTTCGGATTTCCATGACTCAATCTTACTATCAAACTTCAATTTCCGCGCCATCTGCTCCTTGTAACTCACGCTGGCCTTTTCGAGTTCCTCTGCATAATCAATTAGTTCGAGACACTCGACATATTCTTCATGCGTATTCACAAATTTTCGCCAAACGTCGTCATACGCCTTTTGTTTTAATTTAAGATCCTCCAAACCTCCCTCTTGATCCATCAGCTGTTGAATGACTCCTTGTAATTTTGTAAGAGTGCCAACATAACCTGAGCGCGAATGAAACAATGTTCTCGCCCTTTCAGCTCTATAACTTTCAAATCCGAACAATTTACTTGGTTGCTTCGTACGAGAACTTCCCCTCAATTGGACAGGGCTTTTAAATCCAGGTTCCGACACAGAATTACGCACATTTCCTTGTTCAGCACTCTCAACAGCAGGAAGCGACCGCACAGACATCGTTCCAAACACTGAATCATCCACACTAACGCTGAAATTCCAAACGCGAAAAACGGCCAGCAAAATAACAAATAATCGCCGTGTCATAAGGTAATGTTCTGTTCAATCCAAAGTTATGTTCTCCCTGAGAACTAATAATCGAAGACAAGCTCAATCCTCTCGCGAAATAATGAGTAAACAATTTCAAAGAACAAGTTGTAATCCAAGCACGTCGCCGCTAAATCGACGAACAAACAACAACATTCGAGAAGTGGCATCCAAATCCCATAAGATCGCTCTCCCTGAGAACTAAATTCCAAAGCAAATGACGTCCAAGACTTGAAACACTGTTCTCCCTGAGAACCAAATTAAAACGGCGATCCAAAACGTCGCTCACGAATCCAGAGAAAGTCAAATTGTTCCAATAAATTCACGTTGCGTTCTCCCTGAGAACCACAGAACCAAACGCTTCGTCGCTCGCAAACTTGTCAGACAGCAGTATTTTTGACTGTTAGTTCCCCAATGAACTAGGCAATCCTAAATTTGAATTTTTTTTGGCACTTCAAGAACTGTACATTACACTTCACATCAAATTGTACGTCAAAAATACTGTTGGATGCGACACCTTGTTTTTTTCTTCCAAAAAAAAAACTACAAACGCACGTGTAATTCCCCTGGGGAATCACATGGTAAACAGGAACCGGAAATGGTAGCCACAAAAGGTAACATTGTCCCCCGGAATTTTGCATTCTAACAGCAAATTATACCAGGGGTCTTTGGATGATAATCCTGTCTGAGGCATATTTAATGCATTAGAAATATTCTTACATGCATTTTTCAACTCATTCTGTCTGTGTCTAATACTGAGCTTTGATCCCTGTGCCCTGCTCTTGGGTATGGCCCCAACACTTCTTATCTCAGCTAAGTTGTTTCCATCTGAACTGTGTTCCAACGGCCCGAAGGGCCGCAAAGCGGAGCCCCATACCTATAGAAACCCGTCAACTGCTTTTTTCATGGTAATCTTGGCTAGCGGTATTGCTCGTGGGCGCGACCGACGACTACAATGACAACAACGAGAACCTGGCACAATAATTAATAATATCCTAATAATAATAATAATAATAATAATAATCCAACATGGCGGCCATACTCCAGCTGACCATCTAGTTTACAGCGGACATCTTTGATATTAGACATCCATGTCAATGTCAATTGACACCTGTCAAAACAACCTATCCGCTGACCAGTATCACGTGACCATATTGCGGGTTCAAGTTATGAGCTGTTGAGGTCAGCTGTTTTTTTGAAGTTGACTGCTGACCAGGTACTAGTTTTCAATTAGATCGCAGGCTCAAGCCAGGCCAAAACAAGGCGTAATTTTTTGCCAGGATCAACAGATCTCCATCCTGTAAACAATTTGCCACCTACCTTGACTACTTCTCAGTTCGAGTGGTGGAACAGAGAATTAACTCTGAAGTGTAAATTAAAGTGCTAACAGAAACCCATGAAAAACCCACTGGGTGTTAGCCCTAGTAAAGGGTATCAGGGAACCACAGGAGGCAAAGAAAAAATTCTTATTACCTTGGTGGGAGTCAAACCCACGACCTGCGGATTAGATCTACCGTTGCTCTGCCGACTAAGCTACGAGGTCGGACAGAGAAAGTCGGGGATGATTAAGGTGGTGAATCGCGGCGAAGAGAAAGTAAGGGTACATATATATGTTGTGCGGCGTAGCATTTTTAACACATACAAGTGGTGAAACAGAGAATTACCTCTGAAGTGTAAATTAAAGTGCTAACAGAAACCCATGAAAAACCCACTGGGTGTTAGCCATAGTAAAGGGTATCAGGGAACCACACGAGGCAAAGAAAAAATTCTTATGACCTCGGTAGGAATCAAACCCACGACCTGCAGATTAGATCTACTGTTGCTCTGCCGACTAAGCTACGAGGTCGGAGAGAAAGTAAGGGTACATATATATGTTGTGCCGCGTAGTACTATAAACACATACAAGTGGTGGAACAGAGAATTAACTCTGAAGTGTAAATTAAAGTGCTAACAGAAACCCAACGGTAGATCTAATCCAGAGGTAGTGGGTTCAATTCCCACCGAGGTCATAAGAATTTTTTCTTTGCCTCGTGTGGTTCCCTGATACCCTTTACTAGGGCTAACGCCCAGTGGGTTTTTCATGGGTTTCTGTTAGCACTTTAATTTACACTTCAGAGTTAATTCTCTGTTCCACCACTTGTATGTGTTAATAGTGCTACGCGGCACAACATATATATGTACCCTTACTTCTCAGTTCGTTTTTCGTTTAAACTGATGAGAATCAGCCTTTGGATGTTAAGAGCAGCAAATTGGATTGCCTGGCTTTGCTATTTTATAGTTTACAGATCTGTGAGAGAAAAGATCGTGTGGTTTGGCAGGGTTTTAATCATGCAGGCGCTGTCTTCGATTACTCACTTTTGCTGTGGATTAAACTGGACAGTTTTGCTGCTAAAAATCCTTAATTGAAGAAGCTTCCTTGGTAGACATGGGAAGTAACACAAAGTGACGGTGAAAAACTTCAAGGCCCGATAAGGATTTGTATTTGCTTAGCAAATGAATACGTATACTTTTGTGTGAAATGACGGCGTCTGCTTTAGCTCTGCATTTGGAGTGATTGTTGATTGACTTAACTGAGTGTCCACAGGTTAGTACTCCTGTTGTGTCTTTTATATGACAAATGGTGACTTGTCTCTGTGACTACGAGTTATGTTTGTTACTTGTCTTAGTTTTCCAATTTCTATGAGGAACGCTGAAGAAACATTCGCCGGCATCGTCTTTGTTTTCTTACCTTTTATTGTTTTTATACTGTTTCGACTAAAAAATGCTCGTCATTTTTCCAAATGGATATTTTCGATTTAATATTTCATTTTGGATCCTAAAACTATTCGCTTTCCCTGCTGTCGTTCATTTTTTGGGCAAAGAATTGGTTGAAGAAAAGCCAAGCGAACTCTGGAGAGTTTATATACTTGGCTTCGTTTTGTTGACATTATTGGAAACTTGCAAAGAGTAATCGACAACTCATTGCCAAACGCAAACGCGATTTTTAACAGCTGCAGCATTGGAAATGCTAGCGATATGTTGTCCCTCAAAAGCAATTCTCGTTGGTAGTTAAAAAATCGCAGATTTTCAAGGCTATTGCAGTAAAAACTCCTTTGTTCAATGTTTACGGCTGAAAAATGTTTTTCAGAAATCCTGAGTCAGATGTTATCATTAACAGTGATGTCAAAAATAATACCACCCACAACTTGTAGTCAAGGTTTGTTGTTTGCAATATTTGTAATTGATCGAAGTCAAGAATAAAACCATTCTCAACATCACTAGATAATTGCAGTTGATCACCTGAGTTGATTCATGGCTAAAATACTATGCTCGATCAGTCTGTTGTAGTCACTTTTCTCAATGAAAAGTAAAGTCGATTTCGCTCAACGTTTTTCGATGTTATTGTAAAAAGGACATTTACGGCACTTTCTATCGTCTTTACCGTAATAGATCACAAGAATAAGACCATAAAATGTTCAAAACAAGGCGAGCAAAGTACTTTTGTTCTTTTATGGGCGGTGTTGAAGAGAGCTCACTTTGAGGTTTTATCGCACCTT
>OX419342.1:14445601-14458101 GCA_948470475.1 Galaxea fascicularis
CTTTTTGGCCTCTGGAGAATGTGGAGTATGGCTTGAATTTTCAGTTTCTTTTTTAGGACTCAGTATTTCAACAAAGTCCTTTGTTATCTTCTCTACCTGTGGTGAAATGAGAGTAAAGAACATTATATTTTGACTGTTCTTTTAAATTATGCATGGAATTGTTTTACCTTTAGGCTATCACTGGGTGGATATTTTCAACAAAATTTACGTGTGGTACTGGTAATAAGCAAATTACAAAAGGACAACAAAAAACTCACTGAATATTCACTTCCACTCAAGCCATCTGTATATAGAGATAACACATAATTATTACCGTTGAGTGTTGTTAGTGAAAGAATTTGGTTACAATTTTGACAGTTGCATGACCATTTGAGGTCCTATAATAATTCAATGTTAAATTATACTGCAAAATTAGGATGTTTTGTGGTTATTCCAAAACTAAGGTACCAGAAAAGAAAATATATGGTGTCAATTAAAATAGTTTTGTATGTGTTAGTTGTGGGCATATTTACATGTTGAAGAGTAGTTTTCTGATTCCTCAAACAAATATAAACATGTGATCTTTAACTTTTAGCTAATGAATTGGGATGAGTGTCAGTAGGGACTTTAAGCAAGGACTACGGACGCGCCTAGTACGGTAGGTTTTGACCGCAGAAGAATGGGGCGAGTACATAGAATCCCGCCGAAATTCAAAGCCCTTATTTACATTAAGCAAGCAGTACTACGTCGCGTAGTACGGAAAGTTTATAATCTTCTTCAGTTAAGTGGTTGTCATGCCATCTTTTAAGGAAATAAGAAACTTGCTTTTTCTTTCCCACGGTAATAATTTTATTTTGGAGGAGGAATTTTTAGTTCTATACGAGGAATATCAGCCTGCGAACTTGACTTTTCTTCGTATGGTGAGTCTGACCTTAATGAAATGACGGAGGATGAATGTTTGGCGGAGTTTCGGGCCAAATCTTACCCCTTTCATTACTGCACTTTTTAAATTTATAGGGCTCACGAACCCTGATTTCTGTACATAGCAAAACATCGTTTTGCCAGCTCCATTCCATTCGCCTAAAAACAACAAAATTATAACTTAATTAAGTACCGAAATTGATGTTCTCGTAAATTTTTTAGCCCAAATGCTAATGTAAAGTCCAAATAAGCAAATTATTTCCATAATGAAAGTTTTCCTAATTCGATTAAGGGAAAAAGCTGTCCCAAGAATCATGAAAGCTGATTACGCTTTGCTTTCACAACTCGCCAGAAACACAGCGTTTGGGTTTCATGCCTGCCACTGCATTTTGAGCTCAAAATCGACGAACGTTTGTTTAGAAATCACCAAGGACGGCCAAAAAGGATAAAATATCTATATGTCACAATTTAGCTACAAACACAGCGTACTAAGCATGTACAGTGCAGGAAAATAGATTAAAAAAACCTTACGTACTTTCCACTACGGCCGTCCATGATGTCCTTTGTATTCGGTAAGCTGACTACGGCTGGAAACCAGTCCATTATTGCGTGGCGGGAGAAAAAATTACTTCCGGTCACCGTACTAGACGCTTCCGTAGTCCTTGCTTAAAGTCCCTAGTATCTGGGCAACTGCACACCTACCCCTCTCCTAACCCAACATGTTGTAACAAGTTAATAAGTTAGTGTTAATGTTGCATTAGGGGAGGGGTAGGTGTGCACTTGCCCAGATAATGACATTAACTGTGCACCTACCCCTCCCCTAACCCAACATGTTGTGATAAGTTAATAAGCGAGTGTTAATATTGGGTTAGGGGAGGGTAAGGTGTGCAGTTGCCCAAATTCTTACACTGATCCATGAATTGTTGACCTAATAATAGCAGTTATTGTACCCCTTCCCCACCCACCCCACCCTGGTGAATTGAACATCCGACTACCAAACCCCTATCAGTGTCATGTCCCAGGAATTTTAACAACTATCACACCAGCATGTCATGCAAAGAACACCCTTTAACAAAAAACGAAATCATGTAGAACAGGCACTTTTGGTGTTACCCCAATACAGTTAAATAAAATATCCCAGTTATCTGACAGTCAACTGAATATGCAGACAAGCAAAGCACTTATTCCTACAAGGAAAGATTTGGAAGATCGTGTTAGCTGTCGTGGACATAACTGCGCACAAGAAGTTCACAAACACACGATGCAGCACGATTCATAAATGTAGCGAAATAAATTCCGAAGACAGCAGCACCATTCTGTTCTCTCCTTTTAAAGATAAAACACCCAGTCATAGTTTCTAGAGGTCTTCAAGTTGTAAGGCACAAAATTGAATCCAAATGTCTTCAACTCACCGAACTGCCATTTTTCGATCAGGTGAAGCTTGACCACGTGACTATTTTGGCGGGAAAAAACTCACATGGGGTTCTGCAGCTTCTGGTACAGCAGTTGTTTAACAAATGTATTGGTTGATATTTATTTTAAAATGAATTTATTAATTTGTTTGTTTATACATTTATTATAATTTCTTTCCTTTTTTTATTATATATATATTTTTACTTTTATGTTGTTTTTATCTATTTTAAGGTAATGCCCCAGCCCCGACTCCGGCGCCAAGTCGGCGTTTTACCAACACCCCATTTAGTTATATTATTTTGGTATGATGCATTATGTGCATGACATTACAAACCACTTAAGCTTGGAGTTAATAGCCCTTTTTACAGTTCCCGGCGCCATCTTGGAATAGCAACCGTGCAAACACGATATCGAGGCTCGCGTTGAGTCACATTTTTGCATGTGGTGTGTTTTCAGTAGAAACGACGCTTTCCTTCGCTTTGTTTCGCGTTTATTCCCGACTTTTTTGGAATATGAGCAGCAGTAGCAGTACTCAAGAAACACCTCCGTCGGTTTCGAAGAAAAGAGGAAAACATTGTGCTGTTTTTGGCTGTAACAACAGCTATTATGACGACAAAGGGCTTTTCACAGGTTACCATTTCTTCAGTTTTCCAACTAGCCCCAAGCGCAGAAATCGCTGGTGTAACCTTATAAAGCGGCAACATGGAAAGGACGGATTCACTGTGACTGGCGCAACTGTTGTTTGTCATGAACATTTTAGACAAGTTGATATAGCAAGAAAATTGTCAGGCCGCTGGGACTTAAAGAAAGGTTTGTGAAAGACATGCAAGCTTTAATACATGTAGCAAATTGATATTCCCTATCAACTGCTTTTATAACCTTTCTTGCTTTACTTGTTTCTTGTCTTTTCGAGTCTTGATATAAGGATAAGCCTGTGAAGCTTATGAATGGTGACTGGCTGTTCACATGAAAGATAAAAAATGTGGTAGTTGTAAACTTACAATGTACAGTATTTGGATAGCAATGGATGACTGGCCTTGTGTGTTTTATTGTCCCTTGCTCATCAAAATGTTATTTAAATAAATGGTTTGAAGTGCATAATAGTCAGTGTTATCCATATTTTATTGCTATGATACGTAAATATGAGTTCCATTGAGATCACGGCTTTGCTGCAACACTCTGGTTGCGTGGCACAACCCATACCGACAGCCGTGATGTACAAGATAAAGGTTCAGCATGTTTCTGTAATCCCCTTCTCGTGAAATCTTCAACAGCAAACAACACGCCTCCTACGTGGTTGCATTTGCCTTTTCCTTCCAATCCAAGTCCGGCCGGACATGTGCACGCTGCTCGTAATATATCACACTGAGGTGAGAACTCTACTATAACTCTGTACGGATTCTTTTTCATTGATGGAAGAACGCTGGCTTTTAAATAGGTCTGGCCTCGGTAAACTTTGCATTCCAATCGTTTCACGTTCCCTTCAAAGAAAAATTGATAAGATTTCAGCTTCTTGTAATTGGTACCCTTCAGGACGATATGGCGGTACTTGTGCGTGGATACAACGAGGTAGTCGTAAAGCTGAATAAAGTTCATTTCGGGAAGCTGACGCAGGTCTGTAGACCATCCAAGAGCGGAGATTTGTCTCAGGGTCTCATTATATTCGAAGTTACCACTGGTTTCTTCAGTTTCCTGAACATTTTCGGCCGGCCTTACCACGTTCCGCATAAGCAACGCGTATACTTTCAGTACTAAGTCGGCCTTCGTTCCGCCGGCTCTTTCGGAATTGCACTTCAAAATATCCCTCAGTTCTTTCACTGTGAGCTTCTGTATATCCTCCAGCGTCGTAATTTCCTTGTCTTTGTATTTTATGGCCATTTTGATGGATAATAAAATCAAAACATACGAACGTATGAGCAAAACAGCTGTGATTTCCCTATGTTTGTGTTTCCCGGGTCAATGCGAGCCTCGATATAGTGTTTGCGCGGCTGCTATTCCAAGATGGCGCCGGGAACTGTGAAAAGGGCTATTGACTAAAATATTACGTATTTAGATGACAGACTGCAAAGTCTCTGATTGCTTTCTGTGTCGATCTTGCTTCGATGTCACGTTTTTGTTATTTGTTGGTCACGCATAAAATTTGAGTACTCTGGATTTCTTCCTAAGAAAAAAATTTTATGAAAGCAATAAACCAGGTTTATACAGTACTTTGCAGAAGAAATTTGAGAGAAATGTGCAAATTGCAAATCTTATTGGACAGAGTTTTGATTTTTCACAATCTTTTATGCTTGCATTTGCATACATGACAGCGTCGGGATAATTTTGACACATTGGACGCACTATCCGCAAGAGTTTTTTTAAAACAGTTTTCTACCTCTAAAGTTCTCTGCGCGTTATAACAAATATGTTTTTTTGAACGGAGCTCTTTTTTAGCTTTAAATAGACACCAGAAGCATCCAAATATCTTTTCTAGAACGGGAGTTTTTTTTTTTTACTGTAGTATCAGTTTCACAGGCAGTTTGTTTACATTTTCGTGTGATAGCAAGAAATGTTTTTGGATGCAAATCAGAGATGTAAAATCACATTCATACGCTGGCATAATTTAATGGAAACTATAGCAATCAATAACAAAACAAAAGAGAAATGTTATTAGACAGAGTTAATTTTTTCACAAAAATATAATCTTTCTTGCGACATTTGCAGGCATATTGTAAAACATGGACTGGATTGGATTTGTAAAACATGGATTTGGAAAACAAGTTGTAAATTAAGGATTTGTAAAAGGTGGATTTGTCAAACGTGTATTCTTAAAAAAAAATATTTGTGTTTATTCTCTTTTTTTTGCCACTTTGTGCGTGCTTTTTCGCGTGTTTGCTGGCTGCACAGTGTTTACATATCTGAGTTCACTGATAAAGCTCAGGTAAAATGGGGTTGGAAGGCCTACACAACTGCTGTTCGTGTGTTTGCTGCTTCTATCTCGATTCTATTGACCGATTTAGCTTCTTGCTTGTTTTCAGTGGGGCAACACGGTGGTTTAGAGGATAACATGGTGGTGATAGTGATTGAAACAGTCATGTGCTTAAATGTCGCATGCTATGTATTCTGATACCAAAGGTCATTTCTGGGTTTAAATTCTGCATTTATCGCCTGTTTGTTTTGACCCTTGTTGTTTCTGTTTAGCAACTGTGGTCCTATACATGCCATCTGAAGCATTTTGTCTAGCTTTGGTTTGGCTCGTTTCGGTGCATTTGGTGACAGTACAGCCTCTCTCTTCAGTGTTATCAAGGATAGGAATTTAAGTTGTGTAATATTATAATCTTTATCTTGCAGTGTTTGTACATTACCGGGCCCGGTTATTTGGTTCTGTAGCAAGATGTTGTGTTTCTTTTGCGGCTATTCGTCTCTTTATCCTTTCTTTTGTATTGTAGCTTGTTAGAGAGCTATCCAACACGTGAAGTTGAGTGCTAAAACCCGGTCTAATTATGGTTGTGTCTTTGGCATCGTTTTGCTCCGCTCTGTAACTGTGGTTATAGTATTTTTCCTCCTTTTGGTTTTGGCTGTGTTTGGGTATGCTATTAAATGAAAGGCAAGACCATGGTTTGGATCCTCCCTTGTGGATCTCATCAGTTGCCGGGAATAGCTTGAGTAATAGAGTTGCTCTTCAGGCAACGTCATCGCCTTTGTGACCGAAGTGGAAGCACGAATACTCCATCGTGATGGCATATGGCTCGTGACAAAACCACAGAAACCCAGAAATATTTCTGTGGCCTTTGACACTATGGAGAATGCCTGCCTCCTTTTCAAAGCGTCTCTTTGAGTCGGCGGATTCACCTTTCAACTTCTTTATGTAAACATGGTGCTGCACTTCTCCAAATTTAAAATCCACCAAATAGACAGACCCAAATGTCCCGCTTCCAAGCTCTTCTTTGATTTTTACTGAATTCCATGAGAACTCTGGAAACTCAAATGCACCTCGTCGTTTTTTAGTCAGAGATGGAAGCTTAAAATGCGCCGAGTACATTGTTAAGTTAAATATAAGGACATGGGAATTTTTTTTTTAACATGTGAGAAGTGCTGAGAGAGGCAGGAGCCATAAGCAAGTGCTTCTTGCAGTTCTCGATTGTTCTTACACATTTTGAAATGCTAATGTTATGCAACAATGGACAAAGACAAGCTTTTTTTCAGTAACTATTTGTATGTCAAGCGACATCTGAGTAAAATTAAAATGGGACAGACAAAAAAGTAAACAAATCAACAGTCTAACATTTCCACATTCTTTCTTCAAATCCATGTTTTACAATATGCTCAAGTGTTTAGAAATGTAAATACACACAGTTTACCGATCTGATCTAATTGGGAAAGATTTTTGAATCTACGGCCGCAGGTGCGTAGATTCCTTGCCATCGGGTCTGTCCGTTAACCAAAAACGAGTAACAAAAGAATATTTGGAGTTAATTAATGCCGAGCATGTGCAGATCTCTTTTGATTGAGACGATAACAGGTACGATTGATTTGTCGGTAGCATTTCGGTTCTTGAAACTTGTCAACATTCGTAAAATCGAGAGTTGTCTTTTGATTGACGATGAGTTGTCTTTGAAGAGTACGTTTGGGTTAGTAAAACATTTTGTAAGGTGATTTTCTACAAATTACGTTGATCAAGCAGGCATAGCTTTAACTTGATGTGTTTTTATGAAGTATTTATTAGCTGTTTAGGGCTCGAAATAACGGCCGGTCAACGGACAATGTCCGGACTGATTGTGGATTTGACCAGTCAAACTTTCGTCTTGGCTGTCATGTTGACCGGTCAAAATTCAATCGTATTGAAAATGAAATAAATTTAAGGTTCCTGCTGTTCAGTTATTTCAGTTGTTATTTATCAAGTCGCTGTGTATTGTGGAACTTTGATATGAAATCCTGGTGACATGTAACTAGAGCTGTTGTTTAAAAATGAATTTGGCCGGTCATCGTGACCGGAGACTATCCGAAAATTATTTAGAGCCCTGCAGTTTTGTCAATCCCTTCGAAGAGTTTATGCCCGTCAAATATTGCGGTGAAATCGATGTTTAGATTAGCATATGAATACCCGTTGAATGGAACGACGTCAAGTTTCTTTGGCAAGTGTCTATCTTTACCAGGTGCGCTGTTGGTAAAGTGTCTCCAATCGAGCCATGTATATCATTTAAATGGCAGAGAAGTCACGACTTTATTGGCTCTGTTGGCAGCGAACAATGGGAATGCATATTTGGATACGCGTCTGACTTCGATGATCCACGATCAGTTAAAAAACAATCCCGTTAGAATGGGGATAATTGAGCCCTTTCCAGGGATTATCATTGCTTCTCACCCTCTTATTGAAAATCAACTTCAAATGCCGTAGATTCATGTGCTCATCGAGCACCTATTTTTATCATAGAAAAGCATGTGATCAATGAATTAAGAAATCAAAAGCCTATTCATTCATTAAAATTATTAAAGATTCAGGGGCTAAAGAGATTTCATTTTGGGTGTCCGCTTACGGAAGCTTAGGCCCGGGTGAACCGCCGTACTTCACATGAGTCGAACTCAATTCAACTAATTTACATGGATTAAGTTCATGTCAAGGACGGCGTTTGACTCAATTAAGTTCGACTGGTTTTATTTGGATTAGCTGAGGCGTTCTTCACGGCCACTCCAGGTGGGAATAATGGCTGAAGATCGCCTTTGGGTCAAACGCCGATCTTCACATGAGCCGAACCAAATGCATAATCATGTTAATGTATATCAATGTATAAGTCAACCTCGATCAGTTTGTTTTCATAATCAAGTTAAGTTTGGCTGAATTAAGTTCAACATTTGACTCAGCAGGCGAACTTAACTAGTTTGGGTCGACCTAAAGTGTAATTTGTCAACCTCGATCGGTTTGTTTTCATGATCTAGTTAAGTTCGGCTGAATTAAGTTTGACATTTGACTCAACAGGTGAACTTAACTAGTTTGGGTCAACCTAAAGTGTAATAAGGTTCAGCTGATGTGAAGTACGGCGTTTAACCCAGGCCTTAAAAACGAAGGCAAAATCTATTGGATAGTTGTAGACCGTGAAAGTGGCAGCGGCCGCTTACGGGAATGTCAACAACAGGAAAGCATGGTTGTATTGATATATTGTACATTTTCCCAAGTCAGGTCACGAATGTTCTTTTACTAATTCGGGAAAGGTGCAGCATTTTATTTCTATAGAATTTATACTTGTCTCGATCACCAGAAAAGAAAAGCTCATTCTTGGTCCTTATAGATTTTCTTATTCCCTTGGTTATCCATGGTTTTGACAGTTGCTTAATTTTACATTTAGACAAAGTGCGAAGTGGGGCATGTTTGTTGGTTAATTTATTCAACTTGTTATAAAAAGTAGAGAACAGCTTGTCGACATCACTCCCAGAAACAAGAGATTTTCAATGTAATTGTGGAAGATCCTGCAAAAATTTCTGCTTGGAGAATTTTGAGTAATCACAAACAGTAATTTTGACAGGCTGAGTTGCTTCAGTGGATGACTGAAAGACGGAGAATTGGGAAAAATGATCAGTAATATCAGAAACAATGTTTCCACTGGCAAAATATTTGCAGAACTTATTTGTAAAAATATTGTCAATAAGTGTTGCTGAATTATTGTACACTTTTGTCGGTTTATCGATTGTTGGAAGAAGAGCATAGTTCGGTAGGCAATCAAGAAACTGTTGAGCATAGTTACAAGTTTGAGCACGAAGAATATTTATGTTGGCATCACCTAAGAGGCAGATCGGTTTTCCTGTAGCTCTGTAGCGATCAACAGCATCTTCAAAATAGTCTAAAAAACGTTCCCGCTGAATTGTGTTGCCTATAAATAACGCCACAGATAATGTTACAGATGTACATTGCTTCACAAACTTCAGTTCAATCCACAAAGCCTGGAATGCCTCATTAGATGTTCTTTCAATAACCGTATAATTCATTGTTTCATCTATGTACATTCCAACACCTCCAGCAGAAAGAGGTGTTGGGACAAACTCGAAGTTGTAATTAGGAATGTTTGGGTTGAAATCAAGAATATCATTACTGATCAGCAGTATAAGCAAAGTAAAACAATGCACTTTGGTCCTTTGTCTATATAAAAGGGGGGCGCACCCTTAGGGTAACCGTATCAGTATGGCCCAACGACGCCTCGACTTGCAACCTGTGATGGGGCTCATACCTCCGCGACTTACCTCCGCGGTTCCCTTACCCAGTCAAACCATGTGGATGGGTATGATGCAACGGTTGCAGGAACAATACGGTCCCGACCCCGACCCACCTAAACGCGTGCGGAGCAAAAAGAAAAAGATCAAGATGGTCAAAGACACCGTGACGTTGGCCGAGGTCTTTCGTAAACTCCCCAAGACCTTGAAGACACAAAAGGTGCCTCTCACGGGGCGTCTGACGTTGAATTCCATGCTCAGACGTCTGAAAGCGGACAGTATAAAAATCGACGCCTTGCTGTGGAGTTGAACAAAAAAATGATTTGGACACCAAGTAGCCTGTTGGTGGTGGGACCCTCGGGGTGTGGCAAGACGGTATTTGTCACCAAACTCTTGAAAGCTCCTTACCGGTACTTTTGCAATGTGGTGCCCAACGTCCACTATTGTTACGGGGTGTGGCAAGAGGGCGACGTCACAAGGGGGGCCTGTTTCCTCTACTAGCCCTCCTGCCTGCAGCCATCGTGGCGGGCAAAGCAGCTGCTTTAGGAGCCGTCAGTGGTGCCACGGGGTACGGTGCCAAAAAAGCCATCGAGGCAGCCACAAAAAGGAAAAAGAGGAGGATAGCGAGCGTGACAAAACGAGGGAATACCTTGTTAACACGTTATTCTGACGGTTCTGTCTCATTGCAATGAAATCACTCCATTTTCTTCTTTGTTCCAACGTTTGTCGAACTCCAAACAAAAAAACCTTCCTTAAAATCACCATGACTCTTACCTAAGTGTTGCATAGGCTGGGTTTGAAGCGGTTTTCAAGCTAATATAATTTTTTTTGGTTTCTTTGCAAAAACACTTGCTCGCAATGCAGGAAGCGTTGGCGGCCACAATTTTTTTTCCTTCAAACAATTAAGCTTACGTTTGGTCATCCGAGGAAACAACACCCATTCTTATTTTTGTTATTTTTTTCCCCCAGAGGATTCAAAGGATTCAAAGACCAGACCGATACTTTTTCTGAGAAAACCCTGACCGCTCTCGTGGATGTTTCCAGGAAAACAAAACACAGAAATTGGTGAGTGGTTCAAATCCTTTCATTACCACAACTTACTAAACCTCGATAAAAAGAAAAGGCCTCCGAGCTCTGCCATATATTTTTTTCCTTTGCAATAATCCTCAAACTGACTCGCTCAAACAACAGTTGAAGATTTATGTTAGCTTTCTTTTGACCTACCGTTCGCAGTGCTCACCTTTCGTTTGTAGTTCAATGATGGATTTCTCTGTCGACAACGAGCTTAAACCATCGTGATTATTATTTTTGCTTCTGTTATTTTTTTTTCGTTGTAAGTCGATGTCCATCTTGTGTGTGTGCTCTTCCAAAAAAAAAATTCAGAGCGGTGTGCTCGTTCAACCTTGACCAAATTGGTTCTTCCGAAAATAACATGTTTTGCTAGCCGAGAGAAGCGATTCCTTTTGTTTTCTCGTTTTGCCACCCCAGAAACGCTGAAAACTTGTTTGCTTTTCCTTTGTTTTTTCTTTTTTCAGATCCCCGGTCATGTTTTAACGTGTCCATTTTTACCCTGAGTGGCGCCACTGAACCTGCATGTGCTCGTATGTGTAGGTCAGTCTCAAATCTGCATCATTCCCCCATATTTTTTCCCTCATTGATGACTTTGTTTTTTCTTCCTAGCACTTAACCTCCTCGATCCCTGACTTTGACGATTCGCCCTACCTTCTTTGCAGCTGATGGTAACACCCAAAAAGAAGCTTCCCCACTTCACATGCTCTTCGCTTACCATTTGCTCGCTATTCCCAGATTGCACCATCATGGATCATACGAATCATCTCCCGCTTCCCCTCAGAAGAATTGTACCGAACAGAGACACCATACCTAATTTACACATCTTCATCCATGAAAAGCACACAATGCCAAACGAGAGGGGAAGGAGGAGGAGGAGGAGAAGGAGACGCCGAAGACAATCACCCTAATTCACTTGATATGTCAACATTTTTTAATTTTCTCTTTGTTCTTTTTGTCAACGTGGCTTTTTTTGTTTTTCCTGTTTGCCTTGTTTTTTTCGCCACATTTTTTCCAAGTCAAAAAAAAGCAAGGAGCTCCTGTCATTAAAAATATTTATTCATGACTCCGTGTTCTTTTCGCCACACGGGATCGAAAAAATCAAGGAGCTGCTGTTGTTGTCATTAAAAAATTATTTATTCATGTGTGTGTCTTCTTCGCCACGCGCGACCTCATTTGCATATATGCTATTTTTTTTAATGTATGCAGATGGCGTCAGCAGGACCATTTTCTGGATACGGCAAGCACTTTCACGGCAAGCAACAAAAGGCCCTACTAAAAACGTATTATCCGTAAAAGTAACGTTTTACGTCATATAGGGATTTTCATTGCTTGCCGTGGTCTAGCGCATAGTACTACTATCTGGCCTCAGACCCAATGCAGTATCTTCTTGCAATAAAACATCTATAACCTGACAATCTTGCAGGCACGATAGCACACTATACTGAAAAGTTCTAGTGTTTTCACACTTCCAAAAAACGTGCAGCAAATTTTCTGTTTCGGATTGGCAAAACGAGCATTTTTTTTTCTACTACCAATTGGCGATGTAAAAAATTAAAATTGAAAGTTCTGAGTTTTGAGTTTTTGGTACACTGAAAGGCAGGATTGGCTCTTTGTGGAGGTTGTGTTTCGTTACTTTAAACAGATGGGGCATTTGAAAATGTAGTCTTACAGTTCGGTATTCATCCTTGGGCAGTAGATTTGTTCAGGAGCTCTTCGCAAGCATCCTTCAATGCTGATGTGAGAAGTGTGTACTTTTCCCTTATAGATCCTCCTTAACTTCTGTGGTATAATAATTCGTTCCCCTTTGAAAAGGATGTCATTTTGACAGGTTAGTTCTTCTCGGATGTTGAAGTATGGCTCGGCGGTGTCTTTAAATTCGTTATCGTTTCTGGTTGCAGATCTGACTTCATGAAGTTGTCTTTCGCTTCCTTCCA
>OX419342.1:14465601-14480601 GCA_948470475.1 Galaxea fascicularis
TTACGGCGTCAAAAATCGAGAAAAGCAAAAAGAGCATTGACAAACGAAACTCAGGCAGTGATGTCAGCTTAGAATGAACATTTTAGTAAAATCCCGCCCCTTTATACTTGGATTTCCATGACAGCTGTCAATAAACTGGAACCATGAAAACAACAATTTGCTGCTATTCTTAGAACGGCAGCAAATAACATTTCTTAGGCGGAACACTTCACATGTTTTGACTGTCATGTCCTGGGGCTTGCCAAAACGTTAGTGTAACATCTCAGTGGCCACCTTGTAGTTTGCTTTGAACTTGGTCAAGCCTTGTATTGCATGCGATGCCTGTCCTTCAAACAGCAAGAGCAAATGATTGAATTTATCTATCTGGCTCAATTGCAGGTTGACATGGATGATGCTATTGAAGCTATCCCAGAAATTCTGCCATTGTGTAACTTTGTCTCTAAATTTCAGCAAAAGAAGCTTCAGTAATTTTGCCTTTGGTTCGTATGGGATTCAATCAGCAATCATGTTAAAGTTAGTTGGTGGCTGAAAGGCCATACCTGAACTCTCTGGTGCTTGCATAATTGCAGTGTGTGAGGCCTAGTTCCCCGGCTTATCAGTTATGAAATTCCAGAATTGAGATTTGGAGAAACATTGATTTTTTTATGGCTTGAAATCCAGAAAGAGTGGTCAGTGATTCAGAATGAGAAATTATAATTTCGTGGCTAGCTGTTGCATTCACAGTTGAAATTCCCAGATTACTCGGGTTTGCTTCAATTACCATTACCATAGCACTTGAATCATGAGATTCCTTTATTTTGTCTGTGACTACCTTCACAGGACAACAATCAATAATTTTTCTTTCAAGTGACTCAACCAGCTTCGACTTCTCATCCAGCGAGTGGGCAATAACCTTCAGTCGTTTGTCACTCGGTTCAATCTTGAGAATTTCTTCCACTTTGTTGGCAAGTTTCATTATTACACTTTGATTTCCACCACGTTTGGCACATCAATGCATTTCCTCTTCCCACTTTTGGGTCATTTCTAAACTTTACATCAATGTCAGTGCCCCATGTTGGGCACCATTTCATAAATCGTTTTGAACAAACACATACTTGAGATAAACAACAATCACATATCATTTATATTTGAGAAGCACTACTTACAACACTGAAACTCTCACTGATTTCTTTTTAGTTGTCCTTTTGCCCGTTGCCAAGCGACTAGCATATCATCATTCTCACGGGCATATTACACCATTACCATCATTATAACCACTGAAACTCTATTTTGACACGTGACATAAATGCCAATCAATTTCACATGTGCAATAAATGAGGCAGTAATTCAGTGAAAAGAGGAAGAAAAATTATCCGTAATTTCTGGTGCACAACTTGTGACACTTACTAGAGAACCATAAGTCTGTTTGAACTATTGTTTGGAATTTGGTTTAAATTTACCAAAACGCAACTGAAAAGTCATCATAGGTTAGTTACTATTGAAGCCCTTCAATTGTAAGATTATTAACATAAGCCTGATGTAACTGTTTCTTATCACAGCACAAATAAGGTTTCTAGTGAGGTATTTTGCTGCGTTAGAGAAATGTTTTGACAGTACAGCCAAAGTTCCACTACATAGGCTTAATCGTTTTCGTTATCTCTAGAGGATCAACAACAAGAAGAACATAAAAGTAAATAAAAAATATTGCAGCAATTAAAAGCAGGTACTGGTAACAGTTTTCTTTAAGAACTGGAGAGTAGCAGCCACAAACTTGTGAGCAATAAAACCAATCTCCTCTTCATTTCAATAACAATTTCAACAGAACCTACCACAGTGCAAATGGTAGAAGACAACATGACACTTCTGGTACATCTTGGAAAGACCATTAAATGAATTTCCTTGTATTGCTGCTTCTAAAGCACTCTTGAAGACTTCAAACTCCAATGTTGCCATAACTTCTGGAAAGACAATCTCACAGAGGCATGTACATGTAGAAGCATAAATGCTCTCATTATTGGGGCTCATCTCCAATAATATATATTTGCAAGGAGGCCTCTCCTCAGCACAGGTGCAAAATGTCAATAGTTCCTTGAGCTCTGCTCATGAAGACAAGTAATGTACAATGTTACAAGTTTGTTGTTGTTGGAGGAATGTAGTTTGTAGTCCAGATGGTAGGGTCGTCAGAACAGCAACAACGGTATTTATTCTAAAAAAAGGTACTTAATACTGCTTATGAAACTTCACAACTTTAAGCTTTAAGTCACACTGTGACCTCTGTCACGCTTGAGTAAACACGGCCTCTGACAAATATACAGTCGACCTCTGTTTTACTTGTTTCATTCTGTTTCACCAAATGTGTGATCATGCACTGAATGACCCTCTGATGATTGTTCTCTTATATGAAAAAATATAATGCTAGAAAAAGCTATCTAACAAAACAAAAATGGTTTTGACAAGATGGCAGCAAGAGGCGTTTTGATAGCTCTGAAACTTTATATTATTTTACGTTTTGTAAGTATCCTCTCATCCACCCAAAACAAATTCTATGGGGAAAGATTTTATGGCTTAAAGTGCATATGAACCGCAAATTGTTTTTATTCAGTTAAAATCTGTCATTTAAAAATCTCGATTCCAAAGTTTGAGATGTTTTGAGTGAAAACTGCTGATTTTATAAGCGATCAAAGTTCGCTTATTTTGCACCTAAAAATGGTCAAAGGATTACCGGAGACTGGGTCGAGTGACGTCAATTGGGTTGCACTGCGAGTATTTGGTAAAACCATCGCATAAGAGTTCAGCCGAGAGATGTCAAGCAATTTGGAAATAAGCAGCGTTGAACAAAGCGACTAAAAAAAAAACATCCAGAAGAGCAATTAGAAAATGGTGATGGAGATGTAGAGGTTGTTCTTAGTCTCATTCAACCCTATGAAGACGAACCTCTTGCAGACGCCACCGCCGAATCAGATATTGAAGAAGAGAAGAAGATGCTGATGCAGATGGCCTTACACCAACTGTTTTAGAGGCCAGATATGAAAGAACGATTCCAGTTACCTCCTGGTTGGTATAGCCATTTCAAAATAATTTGAATAGCATTTGTCTTTGCTGTCAATGTATATTTTCGAGAAGCTTGTCTTTTCATTGGGGAAACTTGTCTTTGATGGATCCATCGAATGCATCAGCTGTATAACACAGCATGAAGACTACGCAGCTCTAAGCAACAGGACGGTTCTGCTTCAAGTGGCTCCATTGTTGAGAAACAAGGATGGCCGAAGCTACCGCCAACGATCTGGAGTTCCAGAGAATGAGTAAGAAATAATTTTAATTCTGGATATGTTATTACTAGTATTCTCTCTCTTGCGAGCTTTATTATTTTTGCAGACGAGAAATTTTTGCTGTAATGTTTGTGCTGTTTGGGTAACACTGATTAGAAGGACAACAAGGGCAAGTGTTTTTGTTTAGACCTTGCCATGGTTTTGAAAGCCATCATGACGGGTAAGAAATTACAGCGTTTGTATGAGAATCCAATGTCCAATAATATTTGTTAAATGGCCATTTTGAAAAATATATGAATTCTAATTTAAGTTGCAACATAATGGACTTTTGTAACAAAATTTGATGGCTTGATATGGGCTAGAACCGCTTTTGCCTACCAAAACTTCCTGGGAAAAATTTCAAACAACCCGGGAAAATTCAGGCGCACAGGCACGGCTCCGAAATTTTGTCAGTAGAATACTGTACCGGGTAGCTTGAGACCTGTAGCATGCTTCAGGTGTACAAATCAGTTCAGTGACAAGAGGCGTTTACATTTGGTTGAATATCTCTGCATCAAAAAAGAGTATATGTATATGGAGTATATGTATTCTCAGCATAAGTAAGTATATTCTTGTTGTAGGTGGTCAGTACGATAGCAAAACAACTCGAGAGTAAAGTGTCCCAATAGCAATGTATCATGTTTAATATAACAGGAACAATACAGAATATTAATAAAATATCACAACTTTTAAGTGAACTGCCACAATAGAAACATACATGTGTGTTAAATAATTATAACAGGAACAGTAATTGTGTCATTTGGACTTTTACCTGGCTAACAACATAAACAATGAGTAAAATTACCTTAGTGGTATAAAAAACTAAAACTAAGTTGACTGTTGAATTGATCAGTGTATTGTCGAGGTACATGTGTAGTAACAAGCATCCTGATGCAACACTTTACAGATGAAGCACAAGGGCTGAACAAAATTACCTTTATTCTACTAGTACACCTGAAAGGTAGCAAATGCTGCCAAGGAAAAGGAAGTTGTAACAGCAATGATGGGAAACTAGAATGTAAATAAACAAATTAAAAATCACAAGGAACACCAGAGCAACAAGTCAATTGAAATACTCAAAAGTTAATGAGTTCATCTAGTAAGCCATATCTTGGGAATAACTGATAACTTGAACAATAGCATCTTGAGATCAAATCGTTGTTCAGTCGTGAAAACACTTGAATTTGTGTCCTTGTAACCTTGTCCAGTCCAAAAGCAGTTCATGTAGACAGTTTGAAACAGTCTTGTAGATGCTTGAGTTGAAATATTTAATCTGTGTCCTTTTAGCTGTAACAAGGAGAGGGGGGGGGGGTCACTCAATTAGGGTGTTAGGATCTTCCCTAGGGCAAACAAACATAGCCCCATTATGTTTGTAAATATGCATTACATTGGTCAAAAGCAGATCTTGAGCTTCAATGACAAACAAGCCACTTGGAAGCTCCTCTTCCTTAATTTCATAGGCATTTAAATTAGCACAGAAATTCACAGTCTCAAATACTTTAAATGCAAAAAATTCAAAACGTTGGCACATCCATATTTTAGAAATAGACCCCAAAACAGGAAAGGGATCCTTAAAATCCTTAAATATTCGTAGCCCATGTGAACAATTGCAAACTGTGAAGAAACTATGCGTGTGACTAGGCATGGTACGCAAAAAATGCGTGTTTGAATCCTACATGTTCTTGTAGTTCAAAAGATGGGTAAAATGTTTTAACCATTTTGAGCATCTCCTATATATCATCACCCTCAAGTACCTTGGCACTACCACACTTAAACTCCCTCCAGAAAAGAGGATGGTCTGAGGCATTATCATCCACTGAGAAAGGTATGGTGTCAGCACAAACACCACTTTCATGTCTTTCAGATAGTGTTAGACGGATTTTTGAAATTTTTGGTAACACATGGAATATACTTGAAATACTGATATTTGGCTTCAAATTGCAAGGCCCATACTCTAACTGGCGGGCCAAACAAGAAGATTTGGCTCGGTAAGTGCAGAAGGTAATGTTGCTTTTGGGTAATATTTGCATCAAAGCATTCCTTTAAGAGTCGCAGATGTTCTTCTACCAGACCTTTTAAATAACCTAAAATATTAACCAAAATGGTTTTCGCACAACAGATTGATGTGATTTCAAGTAGAGATTGTAGGACTCTCCATACGTCTGGAAATTGGTAACAGCAGGGCTCCCCAAAGAAAGAAAACACACGAGCAAGTACCCAAACTTGAACGGCTGTTTGACCTAAATTTTTGAAGGGATCAGCTAGATCTTCATTTGTAATCAAGACTGGTTTGTCCTTCAGTTCTGTATACCCATATGGAAAGTTCTGAATAAAATGATTAACCTCATCAAGAGTAAATACAGAATGTTCTAAATACCAACGTAAAACAAAGTATAGTGAGCGTGACAAGGCCCCTTCTAATATAACATGCATAATATCTTGTGGAAGCTCTCTTGTTACATTAAAGTATGGTGCATCTAAAAGGACAGTTTTCCTGACAACTCCATACTCCTTTGAGAAATGCTGATAAAGTGCTGGATTGTCTTGAAGCTGTTGAAAGTGGTAGCTGTGAGTCTCCTCATCACGAAGATCAAATCCCTCTTCACTGAGGATAGTTTGCATCTGTTCAAAGTCAGCCATGCAGTGTCTACACTTCCGTTTGGCTCCACCAACTGACTCTTTAAAGCCTCCTAACAAATTACTGGCAGGTGTATCAGTTACAACAGCTTGGAGGGCACCCCATAAGCAGATCTTTCCACCACAAATTTTGTAATGGTAGCCCAAATCACCACCAAGAATTTTAAGTTCTTCCACAAATGGCTCAAGTATAGCATCAATACCATACTTTTTTAAGTATTTGTTTTCAGTAAATGCCAAAATATTAATGGATTTTAACCTTGAGCGATACTCGGGGTATACATTAGCAAGCTGAAAATAAAACATAGCCAGTTTGTGCTTCCTTCTCGTGTTCTCATTTGTAATCTCAAGGTCGTCATAGTATAAAATTATTTTCAAGCTATGTGGATCACATGAAAACAGTTCGTGTGAAAAGGAGTGCGCTGGATGACTGGTTATTACCTTGTTCAGCAACCATTTGTAGAATTTTTGTATTGCTCAACTGTACTTCAATTGAAGCTAAAAGTGACACATAGTATACCTTCTCTGGGTACTGTGCAATTTTGGCTTTCCTATTTGGTAGCCGTTTCCACTGCCTTGTCTTTCCTAGAACTATCTCTCTAGGTGAAATGTCAGGAAAGTGGTGCAGAGCAACATATTCATCATTTAACTCGGGGGAATCATGAATCCAGTGAGCTGGTTTGAACGCACCTGCAAGCTTTGGCATACGTGAAGGATCAACCCCATAACTTTGTAACAATCCATTCACTTGTCTTTGGCACTGATTAGCTGTTGCTCTCATTAAACAAATAGTCACCTGTCTTATTAACTTCATGCTCCTTGTGATGACCATGGCTTCTTCTTTAACTTTTAAACAATATCTGTTCAAAATTTCAAGTGCTGTTAGTGACTCATTAGTGCCTTCATCCTCATTGTCCAAGTCTTCAGCGCAAGAATCAAATAGCTGATCATCAGAAATAATGACACCAAGGTCATCATTACTGGCCTCACTGCTGCCTGTTTTATTCATGGCTTTCTGTACAGAAACAGAGAAACCCAAGTGTTTATCCAGGCAATGTTTCAGAGAAGGTGTGTGCACAGTAACCGAACCGATTTGTGTATTTCCTCATGGAGACTATCTTCGGAACGCACTCGGCAACACGTGTGAAGGATTTCTTGTACCTGATATTTTGTTCTGGGACCCAACGTTGTATTTTTCTGGTCTAGTGTTACGTTGCCCTTCCTGTGAGGAGCAAGGATTGTTTGAGCAGTTGCATCCAATCCGCTGGAAAGACGGTAGTCGGACATACAACCAGCCGTGTCAACTCTATGGGTTACAAAACGATGTGCTTCTTGTCAGCAGAGTTTATCTGTGCAAAAATAAACACCAAATTCTCAGCCACAGGAATTTCTTCCTCCGTTTGTTCTGTGCCACAAAGTTGGTGTTACCAGAGAAATGTTTCAGTTTGTTACATCTCATATCAGAGCAGGAATGACCTTCTCGGACATACAGATCATATGGCGACAGACTTTATTTGACGAAGATGGCTTGAGAAAGCTGTTTTATTTTCAAGAAACAGGGAACAATGCAGTGGATTTTCCCACATTTTCACCAAAAGGCCGCAAAGTGGGTGAAAAAATAGTCACTGCTTGCTACATTCAGAACATTTGTTTCCTATTTATATTCATGACGGGTACACAGGAATGGGTGTGCAGCTCGAACTGAGAGCCTGAGAGTTTTAATGCTGTCCAAGTATCGTTACAAAGCTCAAATAAGAAGTAGTTACAAGAAATATAGGAAGATAAATATCACTCAGGCTATAACACATGTGCAACTGCCTGATACGAAAACCCGAAAACCCATTGGGAAAAAATGGGAATGTATTCCCGAACCAAATGCAGGTGCACTAACCTCTGGGGGCTAGAGGTGATATAAGATTTACAGATATACAAAATGAAACAATCTAAAATAAAATTTGAAAGTTCAAGAGCTGAGATGAATACATTACATGCTGTCAAACCTTATATATGCTTACAACAATAGACTAAATTAATGCAGCCATAGTGACAGACGTGCATTTCATACCAACAGGAAAATAGTTACATTCTTTGTCACTGTCACTTACAGTTTAGCTCTGCCATGACAGGTACACAGGAATGGGTGTGCAGCTCGAACTGAGAGCTGTTGAGAATACAAAGAACGGGACAAAACTACAAGCCTAGAGAAATAGAAACAGCTAAACGACTTCCCAAGGAGTCATGAATATATCCATCTTTAGCATTCTCTGAATGCCATCTACCGTGTTGTTTGAACATTCTGTCTGAAATGCCATTGTTAGTGGTGGAAGAGGCACCGCCACTAACCGGCACTGAAGCTAAGCCAAAAATAACATTTAGGATCTAATCCTACGTCTGCACTGTATCTCACAGATTTCTTGCAGACGCGTTTTAGAGAAAGAAAAGATGTTTTTGATTGTGAATGTCTCAACAATTTTGCAACTGGTTGTAGCTTGTTGGTCCTTTCCACTTCGTATGAAACAACTTAAACCTAGTGCAAAAAATAAATAGTGGGGTTTTATTCAGCCGACATTCATGGTTTCCTTGTCCGTCTTCAGAAGATGCTTGTTTGACAGCGATGGATTTGCCATGGTGGCTAGTTTGTTTATTTCACTTGGTAGGAAACGACTTAAACTTGATCCAAAATACAAACCACTCCGTTTTATCTGGCGAAGATTAACGGTATCAACGTTTTGGTAAGTAAAGGGAGTAATTCTGATTAAAAACTGCGTAAAAAGGAAAATTTACTTACCAATTACGAAATCACTTGCAATGCGTCTGAAGAGCCTGTTGAAAGCTCATGGCGACCTTATATCACGTGATAGTTACGAGTTACAGACCAAAATTGAAGACGATAGCAATAGTGCAGGTTAGGTAACCTAGCCAGCACAAAAACGTCATCTGCACTCCACCCTGTTAAGAATATGACAAGTTTCAGACATGGTTACCCCAACTATTTTTGGTCAAATACATTCAGAAGTTAATCACCAGCATATGCAAGGATTTCAAAGCTAGTTACCTTTAAAATTTGAACAGGTTTTGGACGTTTTGGCTCCATCATGATGACTTCCACATGCAACCCCCGCCATTTTTCTGAGAAAATGCATGGTACAGCTCTGCCCAAAAAATACTACGCATGCTCATGGTCAATGGAAGTCATAACCAGGGTCCACCCAATCAACAACATTCCTGATCAATGATGGCGCGTTTGGTTGCAGAAAAGTGGGATATTTTTCTCTGTAACTGCAATGAATATCAACAAGATCACGTTCATTGTGGCAGTAGTTTATGCAATGGTGCAATTGTTTCTAGAGCAACAGCATTTAGACATCGAGCTCATCATGAGTGTCAGAGCCTACCTTCATGTTGGGAAGCTGGAAGTGGAACACTGCGCCAGCAAAACCAACAGAACTGACTTGAGTGTAAATGACTCTATGGATTGGTCAACGAATGGAGACCATGCTGAGCTTTCGGAAAATGATATTCCTGAAAATTGTTCTGACAACCTTGAAGAAACTCAAACGGTGCCAGGTGATTGGCCTGATGACATCGAATATGAGGTGAAAGAGAAAATTGTTAATGCAATTTTGGATGCACTGGAGCTACAGCTGAAGCTAAAACTGTCAAACATTGGTTTTCATCAGATTTTACAGTGGGGGAAGAAGATATTCCTCATGGCTCATAATGAAAAATATAAACATTTGTGGCCAACTTGTTGGAACGAAGCAGAGAAGGTACTGCATTCTGTTTGATACCGAGATGCTAAAAAATATCTTGTTTGCCTTGATGAGAATCATAGGTGCCATTTTAGCATGTTGTCATCAGAGGATGATCTTTGCCCCCACTGCAACAAATGTGGTACTATTCCATTTTACTATCTTGGCTTAGGTCTGAAAGTTAACGTGTGGGAAGTGATCCTGTGTTTTGTAAGAAAATGCTCTCTCGCTGGTTTGAAAGAGATCACTGGATTGTGCAAAAAAGTGAGGATGGCTGGGATTTCGAAAACAAAAAAGAAACATGGGACGGAAACCGTTTTGTGGAGCTTCAATGGTTTTGGAATCCAGAAAAACAGTGGAAACTGCCTGCACAATGTCCCAGTTGCAAGGGAGTTATTTCAGTTATCAATATTGAGTCTTTTCCCGATGGAAATAGCAGAGAGAAGTTAGTAACCTGCCCTTTCTGCAGGGAAAATTTTACACACAAGATAGAGATGGCCACTGGAGATCCAAGACATATTGCATATATACTTCATTGGGATGGATTTCAGCCTTTTGGTGGAAATAATAATCATGGCTCTGGAGCTTTAGAGGTCCAAATTGCTAACATGTATTAGGAGGACAGACAGAGACAATGTGAGATCTTTGTTGTTGGTTTTGTACCAACTTACTTGCTACCAGAACGGAGACCAATAGCTCTTGACCCCTTTTTGCTGCCCCTCCTTGAAGAGATTGAGGATGGCTTCATAAATGGCATAAAGGTTGAGAACTATGCATACTTAATTCCAGCATTTCCCTCTGGCCCTGCAAAACTAAGACATCTTATTTTGTTAGTCACAGCAGATCATGTTGCTATGTGTGAAATCTGCAAAGCATTATTCTGTGGTAAAAACGCCTCCCGCCGTTGCAGATGTGGTAGCACCTTAGTACCAGTGAGTAACCATTATTATTATGGAGATTACCACAAGTCAACCAAGTATCCTTGGCCAAGTCGTAATATTGATGATGAGCTTCAAACTCTTCAGGCAATTGAAGATGAAGAACGGAAAACAGTAGCTCAAGAAATGGCTAAAGAGGCAGGATTTACTGGCCTGTCGATATTACATCGACTGCATGCACTTTATGGGTTTGACTACCGCAAACATTGTGTTTTTGACGTCATGCATACAGTAGTTTTGGGTGTTGTTAAGAAGCGTTTGACTTTTCCCTTTGAAAATGAGCTTTTGGATAGAAGAACACTTCAAGATAGCCTTTCTCATGTGCCTTGGACTGCAGAATTTCTTTCGTCACGATACCCAAACCAGCTTTCGAGGATGGGTTTTTGGAAAGCTGAAGAATTTCAGAAATTTGCTTATCCTATTTCAGAAGTATTGCTGGGAGGCCTTCTAACGGATGAGAATTTAAGCTTGGGAATGTTTAGCACGTATTGTGGAGTTTTTGTACTGTCAAGGTAGCAATTTGCTCTGCAGCAATTTTCCACCAGATTGTCTTAAGATATAATATTTTGCTTGAGGAAAGCCAAGGATTAAACGCTTGTCATGTACTAAACCACAACCTTACACACATCCACGAAGACATGTTGAATTTTGGTGCTCCAGACAATTACTGGTGTTATAACTTTGAACGTGCAGTTCAACGCTATATCACAATTTCCAACAACCACAAGAATATTGAACTGACCTTTGCAAGGACAGAATTACGCAGAGAGATTTTGAAAGTGCGCTCTTCCTTGAAATCTCAAGAAAGTGACCCTGTGGTAGGCATTTGCTATCCAGAAGCGAGGCATTATAGATCACTCCCTGCTTTGGAAACTGATCTACAACAATCCACAAAAAGTGGTATTTTGATTGGAAAACTGATACCTATTCAACTCTCTGATGCCCTTCAAATGGATTCAATACGTCAACATATAAGAGCTTTACAAGGGACAAATGATGGCAGCATCAGTGAGGTGGCAGAAGAATGTCGAAGCATATTTGTTACTAATCCAGCCAGAGGTGGCGGAATGTTATACAGACTAGGTGAACATGTTGTCTACTCATTGCCTCCTGGTGGTCAAGAAAATGTTTTAACCGTAACTAAACTTTTAAGGGTCAAATCAATCAAGGACTATTATCTTTTTGCCACTGGGGAGTGTTTGGAACTTGTAATGCAACACAATGATGCAGGAAGTCATACATGGGGCAAGGGTGCCATAGGCAGCTGGCAGTGAAGTAACAGTACCATGGTCCTGGTTTCAACGAAAGGTTATGCTTTACCCAGAGCCTGATAATCCCACTGATCCCAGCTTTTATGTCTGTATTGATTACCAGAGACCACACTTTCCAGTTACTAGTGTAATTGTTCCTATCTCTCCTGAAGTTGGGGATATGATCCTGGTCAAGGGAGGTGACCCAGAGCCCTGGAGAGCATTAGTTCTTTCTGTCCAGCAAAGAATTAAGGTCGTTCAAGTACATTTCTATGTTCCTCACCCTCGCTGGGGTAGCCAATTGGGTTTATGGGTCCATGATGGGATGCGTTCTCAACTAGTTCACTTCAAAAGCATCATTGGCCTCTCGTCAGGAGCATTAGCTCTGGCTAATATGACTTTCCAAAACTCTTGACGCAAAACACACTCTAGCTAAACTTTGTGCGCGATCTTGCACACTTAAGTGCATGCACAGGTAGTGTGTTGTGTCATTTGCACACTATGGTTTGTTTTCAAAGGTAAACATGCTTTTTTGTTTGTCTGCTTCGACTATGTTGTTCGAATGGTCACACTCTATTGTTTCAAGTGTGTCCTATGAAACAAAAGAATTTTCTATTGAAGTGTGCTCCTGGACACACATTAAGTGTGCTAAAACCTTTTTCTTTTGTTGTGAAGTGGAGGTTTGTTGTGAGCGTGCTATCACCTTTAGCATCAAAGTCATATGGAGGGTCACATTTTGCAAACTGTATGCACTTAGGCTAGTTTCAGTATGGCTGACTTTTGTTGTTTTTTGAACAACCGAGCAAAACACGCTCATCTCTGAAGAGAAATCATAAATTCATTCCGAGACACGGTCACAGGAACGTGTTTAAACTCATCACAATAGATAAGCTTGGGGAATGGTTTTTGGGGAATGGTGCCTGAAATAAGGAAGGTGGGGCCATGAGTCGCTCTTAGCCGAATGCGAAAGGTATCCATGACAACCCTGTGAGTGGCAACCACCAGGCACCGTCACACTGTTAGAGCAGTGGAAACAAAGATACTTACCTAATACTTACCATGCCAAGAGGGAGGGGCGGGCTGGGAGTAAACTCATCGAACTATCCCGTAGCAAAAGCAAACGTGGAATGACTTGACATCCGAAACCGAACTGTAAACCACGCTCAGACCCCTGCATAAAGCCCCAGGCCACCCCACACCAAAGCCCAGGGAGCAACTGCTGGCCAGTATTGTTTCGCATTTAACTTAGCCTAAATTACATTTAGCCACATTTAAACTCATCACAATAGATAAGCTTGGGGAATGGTGCCTGAAATAAGGAAGGTGGGACCACGAGTCGCTCCTAGCCAAACGCAAAGGGTATTTATGACAACCCTGTGAGCGGCAACCACCATACCCTTCCCTCCAAGGTGCTTGGAGAATGAAGGGCCTAAAATTTGCTATGCAGAATCGAGCACACAAGACAGATCCCAAAGGACCTGAAATAAACCGTCAATGAGCGGCCGACAGAGAAAGCTGCTTAGACAGTCGAGACGACTCCATAGGAGTACAAATGTACAGCAAATAGGCTGAGCTTGTCCAACGTCTCAAGACTTAAATTGATGGTCCAGAATGCTATTCGTTGCTGCTACCATTGTGGCTCCAATCCGAAAGCTGTGGCTGGAAAAATTGCCTTGGATACCCACTGCAGACAAAATGCCACGCAGCCATGAAGTCAGGAAGGCACAGGATAAAGGCTGTCCATCCCGAAACAGAAATAATGGGCCTGGGGCATCTCCCCTCAGAGTCAAATATGCCAGCAGGGAAGAAATGGTGCAAAGTGGAAACTGCCCCTTGCCAATATGCAGAAAACAGCCCTTGCAAAGAGGATCTGTTTTTGAAGCCTTTATGCAAAGACGTAAGCACGAGGGAGATGAATGAGAGTCCACCGCAACGTCGGCAACTCCTAGGTGGACAGCAGGCGCATAACTTGCCAGATTAGGGACAGTAAACTCTGCTGAACAGAGAAAACCGAAGTAAGCTAAATTGCATGCCACCCAAAACATAGAATGGTCCGGGTGAGTTAAGTCCAAAGCTTGAAAAATTACCAGCATGATGTCATCTGCAATGGGTAAGCGTAAAGATGAAGAATTGCCTTGGGTTCTCTTGATTCCTCTCAGTACTCATTGCAACCGCAGACAATCCACGAGAGGATCAGAAAAACCTTGCTTGATATGCAGGGCGCGAACTGCCGACAAATAGACCTTGATGGTTGAGTGTTGGACTGAAGAGGCCAGAAAGGTCGCAAACAGGGACAATGTCCACTCATCAGCAGGGCAGGGGGAGCCAGACTGGTGAATTTTGGTAAGCTGAGTGCAGAATTCAAAGAATTTCTTCTGGCCAGACCGATAAGAGCTGCGCGTAGATGGAGCCAACCCTTGCACCAGAAAGCTGTGGCACTGCACCTCTAAAGAGGAGGGATCAAGAGCTCCCAAAGCTGATGACGGACAGGAACTGGGAAGGGCTGCGCCCAGGGGGCCAAATGGCTGAAATCCTGCCAATGAAAGCAGGAAAGAGCATCAGCAATGTTATTATGAATGCCAGGAATATGTTGAGAGGTGAAAGTAAAATTACAGCGGGCAGCTGCAGATAGTAAAAGATGAAGGAGATGCATAATACAGGGAAGGATCTTCTAGAGAGTAAAATGTGAACCACTGCCTCGTTAGCTGAAGGTTTATTCCTCTTGGTGGCTCTGGGTCTGCGAGCAGGTTGGAAGCCCAGATGAGAGGCTAGAGGCCTTCAAGAACATAATTCACTGCTTGCCGAGGGTGCTCAGCCAAGTCCTGGGAAAACTGCAAGACATTTAGCGGGGAAATCACAGACACGGGGTGAAAGGTAGGACACCCTGAGAACAGTAAGATCATAATGGAACAACGTTTGACAGTGGACAACAAACACCCAATTTTAATACAAAAGCACAACCTAAGGCCTAAACAAGGCTAGATGCTCTACCCACATACGCCTAGTGCTAATGCTGGGTACAAACATCGAAATCGAGACCTAGTTCAAAAGGCAGACACCTAACACAACAAACTCTAATGGTGACAAAATATTACAATGTAAACAACCGAGGGAAAAAGAAAAAGAAACAAAAAGG
>OX419342.1:14490601-14495601 GCA_948470475.1 Galaxea fascicularis
TTTTTCACACGACATGGATTAGGTGAGACGTGTGCCCGAATTCATGCTGATAATTGTGCAGCGCAGAACAAGAACAATGTATTCCTGTGGTATTATCTCTGGAGAGTGATGACTGGCCGTCATCATGAAATCGAATATAACTTTCTAGTTGCTGGGCACACGAAATTTTCACCAGACTGGTGTTTTGGTTTGTTGAAGCAGAAAACACGCAAAACATTCATTTCCTCCTTGTTTGACATAGCAAGGGCAGTTGAGGAGTCAGCCACGGTAAACACCGCAGAGTTAGTGGGCTTACACAACGGGACAGTGCGCATTGCCACTTATGATTGGATGACCTACCTTGGTCAATTTTTCAAGAAGCTCCCCCGTTTGAAGGGCTACCACCATTTTAGGTTCCTCAAGGATCACCCAGGCGTAGTATTTTGTAAAGAATACTGGTCATCCGAGGAAAGAGCGTTCAACATTCTTCAAAGTGAAAGGAATTTGCCACAAGCTGAAGTTTTGCCACCTGTTATCAATCCTAAACGAATCACTCGTGAACGGGCACAATACTTGTACAATGAAATTCGGGAATTTTGTCGCCCAGGAACTGAGAATCTTGTCGCTCCAGAAGTTAACGGAGAATGATTTAAATTAGAACTAATGTAAACTTTCGATTTGTTGGTGTTGACCAAACGATTTTAAGAATGAACGTTAATAATTTAAAGAGATGTATTTTTATTATAATTCAAATTTATTTATACTAAGTAACTAAACTTAGTTATCATGTGCGTATTGGAAGTTGAGATTTAGCAATAAACACAATTCGTTCCTGTTTTATTTGCCTCTATTAATGTTACTTGGAATAGAAGAAAAAAATACGTTTTAGGGTAATTGGGTTTCGGTACCATTCCGTCGTGCGATTTTTTGGCACAATAAAGTGGGGTTCACACATGCGACGCAAATGCAAGGTAAGATACGCAAGCGCAGTCTTTATTCAAGATGGCAAACGAGGCTCACCTATATACCTTGCATTTGCGTTGGCCCAGTTCACACATGTGAACTCAGCAAACGCAAGCGCAAAAATTAAGAATTGTGCATTTGCATTTGTGTTACGGTAGTCCACACACGTATTTCCTTGCGTTTGCATTTGCGTCGCACGTATGAACCAGACTAAAATAACTCTACCCGCGAAACATGCGTCTATTTACTTATGTTTCGGGTTTTTTAGCTTCATTTTATTTTGTACTACATTTTCTCAAGCGATATGTAGGGAGCACATTGATTGATTTCTAGTTTTTTTTTCTTAGTGAACTTTGTAACATTATGAAGCTGTTGTAGAACAACAGGATGAACCTAAACAATACGTTATTGTTGTTTCCGATTTTATCTGAGTTACAAAGAGAAAACTTGAAAGGGTCGGCCCGACTTTATCTTGGCCATGCGCCATCAACCGAAAAGCGTCCTTTTCACTGTGTTACTAAAAAAACCGTCCTTTAACAAATTCCTCTTTCCAACGCGGGAGCGGTCCCATTTATCATAACTGTTTTCCTTTTGTTTCTAATCGTAAAATCCTCACTGTTTTGGTAGTAAAGAGACCAATGTAATGAGAAATTTACTTCATAAATTTCTCGTTACTACTGCGTGCTCACTCTTGACCGTGCATGTTTATAATAATTGTGAGCGTGGCTCTCAGTGAGGCATAAAATGAAATGTCTCCAATTGCAGAGCTTTAGTTTCGATATGATCACACAACTGTTGCGACTTACAATAGTCTGAGATCATTTAGAAACAAGGCTTAAAGCGCTTCTTTGGTTAACTTTTCTTCTTTGTAGTGTGTGATTTTTACCGGCAGTAGTATTATTGTTTGCTTAAATGCCGCCAGAAACAGTTGCTTTGCATTTCCAAATTTTCACACCATGAAGTTCATCACCTCCCACTTTATAGCTATTGTCAACGTGAAGGTGAGAAATCTAATTTTATACCCGCCCACAAATTGGCTAATATCATGGCCATTGTTATTTAGTTATTTAAACGACTGGTTTTGACTTATTTCAAGCTAAGTGCCTTAAAAGTGAAGCGTGTAACCACCATGGCTCTCCGTGATCTAACAAGAATTCCAAAATTCACACTAGTATATTTTAGTTCTGACAAAACAACTTGCATTGTGGAAACGAAAAAGTTGCGACATAAGGAAACACAGAGTCAGTTTGTCCATTGCGAACCGGAGAAGTTTTCGGATGTTCTTCTAAGGCATGCTGGAAAGGTTTTGGACGCAATGGTGATTGCATCACATGGTAAGTGGAGTTACCTAGTGCTTATTGTGACAGTTCTGAGTAGATTTTACCTTATTTGCCATTATATTCAAAACCTTCATGGCTAGGTGCTAGTTAAAAATCCCAACAGTTTTGTTTGGATAAGTCAGTTTGTTTACTTTATTGTAAAGTAACAACGCATTTAACTTACTTGTAGATTTTGCGATTCTAATATGCTATAATTAATCATTGTAAGATACGACGACTCGCTTAATGTAAGCGTTGATTTCACGATTCGACAGTTAGCTTACCATAATTAAATTAACTTATTGATTTAGCTATTCTAAATACTCCAACTAACTTACTTAAGTCATGCGTTGATTGTACTAATTACATTGGAGGCGAGTAGTCCGGGGCTAATTGTCTGGGGACGAGTTCGTTGTGCGTTTTCGTATAGACGGTCTTTTCAAGTGGAAAAACAGCAATTTCACGAACATTTTTTGGTGAATGTGATTGTTTCAGTTTATTTGGCGCTTGTGAGAGCTGCTATGAAAGTTTGTTAAACAAATGAACAAAAATTTACAAACACACAAACAAAGTTCAACCACTGCATTCATAGTTTTGGGCGTTCTTGTTTAATGTTTTTAAATGCAGAGTGAGATCAACCACACGACTTAAGCCGCTTCCATTCGATGGTCAAGTGCTCCGCAAGGTAATTTTGTCTTTATTTTTCCAGACAACCAGGATAACCTGAACAAGCAGGATCAAGTTTTCTTTGAGGACCCAGCCAACGCACATCTCTTTGACCTTGCCTCGTCTCCAGTGAAACGCCATCAAAATAGAACTGAACCGAACATAGAACAGTCACCTGCAAGGAGCAATCCAACGAAGAAGAGGAAGATGAGGTGAGTCCTGATTTAATACATGAGAGACAAGTCAATTTAGCTGCATCCATAAAAAAATTCAGGTTGAATGTGACAATTAGTATGCATGGTGTGTCACTTGAAATGGGCTAAGAGAAAATTGCAAGCCATACTCCTTTTCTCAATGTATTAATACATATGGAATCAGGCTGTCACTTATTTCAGAACGTATTTTGTTATAGATACGATTATTTCGTAACGCAACATCGTGTCGGTCAATTCAGTCTATATAAATCAAACTAGTGATCATCAGTTGGTTTTGTTGGGACCCTCTGAAACCCTAAACTAAACGAGTCTAAGGGTAATGATTTTGGCAAAACTATCAGACGATTCTTGGGATCTCAGCTTGTTAAATGCGTGTACAGTGGTACGCAGTCATAAAAGATAGTCATAGATCTACTCTGAATGCTCATGGAGGCATGGTATTTCCTATTAATTGCTACAGATTCAGATGTTGGACGAATTCTTGACTGAACAGAAAGCGAAGCAAGCAGCATTAAAGAAAAAGAGAGTTGAGAGCTGTGCAATCCATACTTTAGATGCAAGCGTGCAATGCAGTGGCGGTAAAATCTCAAGGCAGGTAGCAGACGCATCAGTTCAGACGGATCATTTTGATGTCACCCATGAGCTTAGAGAGCAGGTCCAAAAGCTATCAGAAGTGGTCATGCAGCTCACCACTATGAAGTGCCTCTGTCACGACAAGGAAAAGGCATCTGATTCACCTGTGATAAACCCTGACCCCCTTGACGACTCTCCACTCTTAGATCCGGCCATCACAGGTATTATAAGAAGTTTCTGCTCGAGTCCTGTTCCGGAAAAACAGCCAGTTTCTCAGCTTCCCTCGCGGGTGATTCAGAACGATCAGCTGTCACCAGTTTACCATCCCCAACTGAGCACACAAAGAACACCCCTGGCGACATTGCAGTCAAACATTCAAGCATCGCACTTTGTCAGTCATGGCCCAACAGATAAGCAGCGCCAAAAGGTTGAAAGCATTGTTGACCTGGGAAAAGACTTATCCACAACTGCATTAGCCTGCGTTGATGCCCTCTTTACAGACGAAGAAATGGCAAGGGGAAACACATCGGGCTCTAAAGGTTTTGAGCAGCTCGATAGCACTAAAATGAGTTTCCTGATTTCAGTATTACAAAAAAAGTTTGACTCTCCATTCTTCAGTGAGCAGTGGAACCAAAGTTTAGCTCGTATAAACACTAAGTGTAGAGGGAAAAGGCGAATACTGATACAAAGGCTCAAAAAAAATATTTGAAAATTGAATACAGCAGACTAATTTTTGCATCATTGTTTATTACTTTATAGTAGAGTTGAGAGATTGCTCGGCCCCTTTGGCACGTAATATTGTCACGTTCAAACTCAATAAAGAATGAACATTGAAGTCCATTTTTGGTTTTGTGTGGAATGGTAAAATGGTAAGAGGTGGTTAGTTCACAAGATATAATCCTTGTGCATGACTGCGGCGCCAAAAGGTCGTGTTGACAAGATTCCGGGACGAGATTATTCTCGTAGATTGGGACGTTTCGTTGACGAGGATATTCTGAAGTTTGAATTTCAGCAGTTTCGTTTCGTTCGTTCTGTGGTTTGCTTAGTTGATGAGGTTATTTTTCTAGTCTTGGTCGTCTTGTTTTGTGAAGCTTATTCTATAGTTTGAGTTTCGGTGGTTTCATTTCGTTCGTTTCTGGGGTTTTGATTTGTTGACAAGGTCATATTTCTTAGTTTCGTTGTTTCGTTTCCGGTTTCGGGTGTTTTGTTATACATAATTAGTTTCAGTTTGTGCAGTTTCGGTTATTTCATTTCGGTGGTTTTGTTTTGTTGGAACTTGGAACTA
>OX419342.1:14505601-14508101 GCA_948470475.1 Galaxea fascicularis
AACATTTTGAGGAAACATTTGCACTCAAGGAATCAAGGCAGGATGAAATGGCGGGAGTACGCAGCTGAATTACTGGAATGTGTGTGCGCATATTTTCTGTGGTTTAATTTGCAGCAACTTGTTAAAAAAAATTTGCAGCAGCTTTTAAAATTTGCAGCAGCCTTTATAAATTTGCAGCAACATTTATAAAATTGCAGCAACCTTTTTAATTTGCAGCATGTCCCTTGTGGGCCACCGTACTGATATGAATAATGCGTTCTTAATTTTGATCGATTTTTGAAGACCGCGTGAGATCCATGGTTTTGCGAGTTGCTTGGCTTTCCTTCTCGAGATATTTTTCAGAGGCACATGCTTGCTGACAAGCTTAGTTAGTTTGTTGTAAAAACAAGACTAGAGGTCGTAATGGCCTTCCTTAACTCTGGCTTTTCGAGTGGCAAATGGATGTTGTGGATGATTTCCGCACAGCCTAATATATTAAACAATTATTCCTCGAGCCCGAATGGGCTATTGACTCAGAGGCCATGAGGGCGAGAGGAACAATTGTTTTAGTAAAATCCAACCAGTTGGGCAAAAAAATATCGAGACAAAATCTTTCGCTAGTTAAAGGTAGGCTTTAATTCTTATTTGCTGCCAAAACAAAGACGATAGAAATAGTAGTTACAAAAGGAGTCAAATTTACAGTAACATTTGTCAACAGTTCAAATTTATTTTGTGCATTCCTACTGTTAAATATCTTCATTCCATATTTAGTTCACTTCTTTGTAGATTTTGGTATAGATTTATGTAATGATGAGCTCAAATACTCGTCCAAAACTTCAGCAAAATGCGATTCAGCTGCCATTGTTTTGGTTTTTAAAGCCGGCGCTTTTCGCTACACGCTGCACGTGAAAATGTAAACAAACACGTGAACGGCGTGACAATGTATTTTATTTTGGTTTCGTTGCTGTGAATCCTACAACGATATTCTCGTTTGACTCAATTAAATATCGTTATGGCGATTTTTCGCTTGAACGAAATCTTGTTAGACTCTGTACGAAATGTCGTTGCGGCAAAATTTAATTTACGAGTTAAAACAACTGCACCAGACATCATTCCCAGTCGTACGTAGAATTAAGCTTATCGCTTGGAAGTTTGCCACATCAAACACTTAAAGTACTGCTATTCTTGTGAAGTTTCCAAGGGTGTTTTCACCATTCTACCGTTTATGAATAAAATGTTTTTGTCCCAAAGTCTGTCGACAAAACTGCAGGCAGTAGAATTCATGTTTCATTGTTACCGATACGGTTCAAGAAAGTGACTGTCCGTTTAATTATCGGTCTTGTTGATTAAACGGTTAGAGTCCGTTTATTGCACATCCGTTTGAACGTTTTGGGAAAGCGTTTGTAAGCCAAAATCCAACACCACCACGAGGAACGCATAAAGTCCCATTTTTTTTATTTCGTGCGCCCGGTTATTTGTTCAGTGGGTTCAATTACGGTCTCTCAATTCATCCATATGTCCTCCATCGCATTGTTGTCAATAGAACAAAAATTGAAATAAACATTTCTTGATACTAAACAAGTTTTTGACTACTTTGTTTTACCTCCTGGCGAATTTTAGCGTGTTCAGCTGCACACTTGGCGTGCGATCTTTTGCACATTAAGCGTGACATCAAGCACGCTGAAAAAAACAAAGGAACTAGCGTGTTAAACTCTTCCAAAACAAAGCAAGTGTGTCCTCCTTTGTTTTCGCAATTATATATGCGCATATCTATGTCTTCAGGACACACAAGGCATGTTGTGTGAGTGTGTTGTGAGCATGCTATCACCTTTAGCTTCAAAGTCATATGGAGGGTCACATTTGATCTCATAATATTTTTCACCGATTTGCTTCGAGTTCGCGGAATGAACCGTTTCCAAATGTACGCTCATCATCATCATTTAGTGTGGGTCTACCGCGAACGGCGTGTGCAATTGTAAGTGGTTTGAGCGTATTGGATACAACACCGTTTGCTATAGCTGTAGACATATCAACTTTTTCCTTTGAAAATCCGTCGAGGAATCCACAGTTTCTTTATGCCTTGCTTTTCAATGGACAAGACAAGCGTAAACAAAACGTAAACAGGTTTTTACCGGGTTTTACAGGTTCATCGTTAGCGCCTGCGCAAATACGCCGGAAATGAGGTTTGTGGAGAACAAAAAAAAAAAAAAGAAAAACGGACGACAGATTTAGACTTGGGTCTTCCACAGGAAGCCCAAGTAAAAAGGATTTGTCAACAGAACTCGTAGTTTCCAAATTAATTTGCAAAAGCTTATTGTTGAAGGCATCTTATGAAAAATGTGAATACTCTCGAATCTTACACCTCTGGAGGTGTTGAGTCTCTCTTCGGGAGTGAAAAAGTGTGACCTGAGAATAATGGTCGCTAATATCAGAAACGATATTGCCGCTTGAAACTTTACCATCAATTCTATTTGCAAATGTATCATCGATTAGTGTTGCCAAATTTTTATAAACCTTAGTA
>OX419342.1:14513101-14520601 GCA_948470475.1 Galaxea fascicularis
CTATAGCTGCATTCAGAATCTTCTCAGTGCTGTTGTTGCCAATGATTGGTAGAGGGTGTCTTGACAAAAAATCCAGAGCATCAGTTTCATCTCTTCCAGGCTCATTTCATTTCAAAGTCCACATCTTGCATGTCCATAACCCATTTCTCTTTGCGAGGTGGAAGCTTTGCAGTAGGTTTATTGAACAGTGGCAGGAGTGGTTTATGTACTGTGACAATCATGAACCTTGGCGCTCTAAGCAGGTGGATGGAAAATCGACATTCAAAAAACGATCAACCTATGGGGATTGAGGGGTTTATCTTTGTTTGGCAAAGTGACTATTATAAAATCGTTCCTTATACCAAAGCTTTTATATGTTTCTACAATATTGGTAACCCCACAAGAAATTATCAAACTGATGGAGAGAATGATATACAAATTTTTGTGGAAAGGTCCAGATAAAGTGACTATACTTTCAGTCATTAACTCGCTGAAGAACGGTGGCCTGAATCTTACGGATCTTGAAACCCAAATTAAAGCCATAAGGCTGTCCTGGATTCCACGGATTCTTGATGAGCGGGTAGGTCCATGGAAGTCATATTTTATATTTCATTTGAAAAAATATGGAGGGATTCTGCTCTTAAAATGTAATTATGATATAAGGGATCTCAATTTAAGTTTAAATGGTTTTTACCAGCAGCTACTTGACTGGTGGGCAGATTTTAGAAATGTTTTTTCTGATATTAATTATGCCCGCTATGTAATTTGGAATAACAAAGAGATAAGAATTGATAACAAATCTGTTTTTTTATAAAAAATATGCATACTGTGGTATTTTCTATTTAAACGATCTATTATTTAGTTTGGACAATGTACGCTCTTTTGAATTCCTAAAGAATACAGGGCTTGATTCCAACTTTTTGACATGGTCTGCGTTACGGTTGTCTGTGCCTAAGGATTTGCTATCTTCTTTCCCACCAGTGGAATTTGACTCTATGACTTTCAAATATAATAATACGGAATTTGATACGTACTCAGCGAAAGCAAAACAGTTTTACTCGCTCCTGATTGCCAATAAAGCTAAATATCCGAATAGATTCAAAACTCTGTCAGCTGATCTGAAATTTTCAGACTCTTTGCAGGAAGTGTTCTCAATCCCTTATAACGCAGCAAGTGAAACTTATGTCTGGTCCTTTCAGTATAAATTGTTAAATAACATCTTGTTTACAAATACCAAATTATTTAAAATTGGGTTAATTGAGTCAGAGAGGTGTTCTTTCTGCGCAATTTGCAAAGAAGACTTATACCACCTCTTTTATGGCTGCTCCTATGCGCGCGCCTTTTGGAACAGATTTTGCAATTGGTGGTCTAACTTTCGGAGTGAAAATTTGAGCCTATCTTTAAAAGATATTATAGTTGGCTTTTCAAATAGAAATGATTTACTTAATTATCTGATAATTCTAGGTAAACTATGTATATGGGAGAGCAGAAGAAACAAATCAATCCCAACATTTAATTTGTTTCTACACAAAGTAGAAGCCAAGAAGGAGAGTGAAAGGTTTATAGCCTTAAAGAATAAGAACCTTCACGATTTTAGGAAAAGATGGGAACTCTTATTATTATAATAACCGATTATTATAATAACCTTTGTTGTGATACTGCGTGGAGAAAATATGTGGATGGCTCAAATTTAATCTGAAGTATCTGCACTGTGTCTGTGATGTGTTGTGCTGTCTACCTCTCAAAAAAAATTATAGATATATCGTAACTTAAGATTAAATTGTAATAGGGGTAGCATTGTAAGTACAACTGTAATGTAAACATTGTTAGTATCGTATCTACTGTAATTGATGTACGTAGTGTTAGCAATGTACTATTGTATGTTGTGATTTATAATAAAAAAAAAATTGCAAACTAAAAAAAAAAAAAAAAAAGGTGGATGGAAAATCGATCTTTAGCCCATTTCACACATAGTGCATCCTTCTCTGTTTGACTATACCTCTTTTCCACATCAGTCAGCCTGCAGCTTATGAAATGCACCGGGTGCCAGCCCCTGGTGGATTGTTGGAAAAGGCCAGCCGATAGTCCCTCATTGTAACGAGCCTCGACTCTCACCATGATTGGCAACTTTGGGTTGAAGAACGCCATTGTGTCTTTGTTGGAGATGTTAGCTTTCAATTTTTCAAAAGCATTGTCCTCTTCAGGTCCTCAGAAGAACTTGATGTCCTTATGTGTCAACTCTCTCAACGGTTTCGTGAGTGAAGCATATCGGGTATAAACTTGGAGAGATACCCAGTCATACCAAGAAAATGTCTTACTTCTGCCTTCTATACGGGGACTGAGCACCCATGGATGGCTTGTACTTTCTCCGGTGTCGGTTTGAGACCGCCCCCGCCAAATTGGTAACCATAAAAGGTGATCTGTGCCTGGCCAAATACACACTTGGGTTTGTTAAAGGTGACCCAATAGTCTTCAGTTTTCTGAAATACCAACTCCAGTGTTTTATTGTGCTCCTTCCAATTGCTTGCCCCAACAAAAACGCTTATTGGCGTTTACTGGGCTACCCAGGTAAAACATGTGAAAATGTAATGTTGTACCCAGATCTCACTGAAGGTTGTTTTCTGACCGTGGGAGAACTGAGAATGAGATAGGTTAGACCGCTTTGTTTTCTGTGCATGTCGGATTGAGGGAGATATCTGGATATTCTGAGAAATGGCTTTTGGGAAGAATAGTGTATCAAGTTAAGTTAGAAATAATCAGCTCAGTTATACATTTTCTTTGCATTCTTCAAGGCGAGCTTTCATTCATGTTTGCGTGAGGAGTAACTAGCAATGCATGCTCTGTGGAACACAAGGGAAAAAAGTTTTTCTCGATTGATGTAGTAATTGCTCATAGTCAACAACACACTTCTGCGTGTTCATGAAAAGAAATAGGGACGTTGGTAGGGTTTTTAATCTACACACCCTAGAGGGTGCAAGGAAAGACCTAGGATTACGCTGATCACGAGTTTCAGTGTCAAAACAAACTTCATCAGGTCTCTAATGCGCCAATTAATTCAAAGTTTCAACACCCCATGTCCACCCAAGCTCTGCCAGTATTTTGGCCCAGGACAGGCAGCAATTCCAACGTTCAGATCTCAAATGCTTGGGAGGGGAGGGGTTGGGGGATGTTGAAGTTTCAAGTTAATCGGCGCATAACTGCAAACATTAGGTAATCGAGTGAAAAATCTCAGACTTTGAACAAAACATTTTATTTAGAAAGAGATATTAAACAAGTAAAACTGTCATATGGCAATTACTGGGCAACTGGAAATACAACTGACATTAACACGTAAATTTTCCCAAAACAGTTTCAAAACTATCCCACAAGGACGAAACAGTTTCTATAAGGACTTATGAATACACGGTTACATGTACACTGTTGTTGCATTATCATTTGAAACTAGAGCATCAACGATAGGTAATGTCGAGACGACAATTGACAAATGCAAATTTACAATTGGGTTTGAAAGTGTAGAACACAACTATTGACAGCATCCTTGAGTGTTTAGTTACATGATGCATAACTACGATTGTAATATTGTCAACACTGTATTACAATAGCAACATAATTAAACAACAAGATTATGTACTAGTCAAGTTGAACTTTCAATATTCCGTCTCAGGCATACCTGTACTTTAATGTTGTTTGGGAGTTGAAATCTTCGATGGGATCAGGAATTTTAACATGGAACAATCATCAATGTCTAGAACAGAATCAGCAGATTAATTTAAGTTGGAAGATTTCGATGGTAATAATTGTGCATTTGTTTTTGACAAGTTGGGGAAGAGGGACCTCAAGAAGTCAAGCAAAAACAATCTCCTTAAATTGACCTCGCTCCCAATGTGTGGCTTCATAGCTCAGTTGGTAGAGCATCGCACCGGTATCGCGGAGGTCACGGGTTCGAATCCCGTTGAAGCCCTGATTTTTTCAGGCTTCTTCTTTCCAATTGCTTAAATTGGAAAATTTACTGCGATGATCACTCTTCACTTGCATCTACAACCGCAGTACAAATATGAATTATTTCATATATATACTTCACATCACTTCACTGTGCGGGAAAATATGAACTCAATAAATTGACCTCGCTCCCAATGTGTGGCTTCATAGCTCAGTTGGTAGAGCATCGCACCGGTATCGCGGAGGTCACGGGTTCGAATCCCGTTGAAGCCCTGATTTTTTCAGGCTTCTTCTTTCCAATTGCTTAAATTGGAAAATTTACTGCGATGATCACTCTTCACTTGCACAATCTCCTTAAGCAGTAATAGGGTCCCTTCATTGAGGTTGGTGGGGACATCGATCATATAAAAATGACCTATGATGGGGCACTTATTAAAGGTCGTTGGGAATTTGATTACTCAAAAACGAAGAATTCACATTGCCCAGGGGTTGTTGGTGGGGGAAGAGGGATGTTGAAGGGTCAACTTTGCTATTGTACGGCTACTGAAGGGTGTGTCGATTTAGTTTACAGTGATAATTTTAATTAACAACTTTGCTCCTGTTGTGAAACATCACCTCCACAAATGGAGGTAAGGAGAGTAATATTTCTGTCTGGGAAGTTTCTGTCATAGTTTCAATATCAACAGCTTGTGGAAGCTGATCAGTAAGTTGCTTAATGCAATCTACAAATAAAGTCAAATTGAGTGTCTGATCACTATACTTGAACAAAATTTGAGCATACCATTGCTTTGCACAGGAAGACTGTTTTTGCATGAGATGACAGTTTTGACATTTACAATAGCAGATTCGGTAAAGGTAACTTTTTTTGAGCACTTGCATCATGAGAGGTAACACTGCACTTTATTAACACCTAAAATTTTACCTGTGAGTGTTGTACTATTGTGTTCATTCGGTTTTTCTGCTGTTATCGGCAGGATTTCTGTTAATGGTCGGATGGTGTGACTTTAGTTCCTGTTTTCACTGTAGTCACATAAATCTCATTTGTATGGTTGTCTTTCTTCACTCTTATGTCAGAAAATATATACATGTATGTATTTCCCTCTGCAACTACATCAAGAAACTCTTCCCATAACACAATTCGTATTGTTCCTGAAGGGTCCACAAGGTGTGCCTGAATCATTCTCAGTTTTTGTGACTGTAATACTTTGATGGGGGGCAGGTGGATGCCTTTTGCTTTTACTGTAACAAGTTGCCCAACAGAAACATTGCTTAGTGTGGCCAAAGTTACACTGCGTGGTATTTCAACTTTTGGAAAGTCTATGTTTGGATAATATTGTACTGCAACATTATTACCCATCACAAAATCTTGTGTATTTGAGTTGGTATCCACTTTAAACTTCTTTATTTCCACTGGAGTATTCCTTGTACTGTACTCACTGAAATACTTTCGTTTTGGTGGAGAAAAGCAGAAAGCCCTGACAGTCTTATGCTTCATTGGCAATTGAAAATCAAAGTACTTTCCATTTTTAATGGGTGATACATTGTGAACATATCCTGTAGCAACACCAGGTTGTAGAGTTTTATCGACAGTGGTCTCAGGAGTTGGGTGATTGATGCATGGACCTTCATTTTGTGACAAGCTGGAAGAATGAAGATCAGGTTTGAGGTTGGTGGAAGTAATTTTGGTTTTTCACTGATGTGTACCTGGTCAGAAGTGACATGACCTTCATTGTTACTGTGTTGTTCTTCATAGTTCAACAGCTGTGACTCATCAATAGAATTATGTCTTGCACTGTAGCAAAATAAATTTTTCACTGAAAAAATTCTTTCTGTACCTTACTACTGGTCAGTGAGTAAGGTACAGATGTCTTGCATGTACTTTTCCAAAGCATAAAAGAAATGAAGCACTGGCTTGTACGTGGGGTGGCTTGGTGCTCATTAATTTGACCTTGACAAAGAGTGTGATATCTCAAATGAAAGTAAATGTAGTTAAAGTGTGTTCACATGGATTGTCAATTGATCTCAACAGAATTTGACCAACTTGCAAAATATTATTATGATGATGAAGTATTTGTTATAGATTGTTTTGAAGCTGTCTGCAAAGCTTTCTTTACAGAGTGCAGTCGCAGATAGTCATCAGACTGAATGTAAGGTAATATCATTGACAGTTAATTTTTTTTTAAAATTTATTTATTTATCCAGGGGCATCCAATTTAGCAGAGCTAGTTTATATGGAGCCCTGACAAAACACAAAAACAAAGACATTAAAACATTAAAGTTAGACCATTAATTAAGTTAAGACAACATGTAACGCAGGTGTTACTGCTTAAAGTGGCGCTTTAGCTTGATTTGGAATTCACTGAGGGTATCTACTTGTCTAATGATTCTTGGTAGGGTGTTATAGGTCCGAGCACCATTTATTCTAAAGCTACCTTGGTATTTGGTAGTTTTTGCAAAGGGAGGCCGCAGTAAATCACAACTTCTGGTGTTATAGCCATGAAAAAGGTGCTCGTGCCTAAACTCTGAAAGTAAGTATGAAGGCGCTATTCTGTGAAGACACTTGTGGACTAGGACGCATTTAAGATAATTTCTGCATGCTTGTAGGTTAGGCCAGCCAAGTGTTGATTTTAACTCCTCAGCCCTGATAGATCAATCTTCAATAATACATGGGGCGCATCTATTCAACTTATCTAGATAGGCTTTGCTCCCAATCCCACAACTGTCCCAGACAGGCGAACAGTAATCGAACAATGGCAGGACTAAAGTATTGTAGAGCATTTGCAAAGTTGGTTTGGGAAGAACCTCATGCGCTCAACATAGAATACCTAATCTAGACCAGATCTTGTTACCGATATATTCTATGTGGTCCTTCCAAGATAGGGTGTTTTCTAGGAGGACCCCAAGATATTTAAACTTGTTAACTCTCTCTAAGCGCATGTTACTAATTTCTATAACTAGATCGTCGGCATCCGCGGTCCTCTGATGGGTACCAACAAGCATAATCTTCGTTTTTTCAAGACTAAGTATTAGAAAATTAGCGTGGAGCCATCTTAGGACGTTAGTTAGGTCACTAGTTAACTGAGCTTGAATTTCATTGACTGACTTGCTTGCAAAATAGATAAGTGTATCGTCAGCATAAAGCTCAACGCAACAACCTTGAAATGCTAGAGGTAAGTCATTTATGTAGATGATAAATAAAAAAGGGCCTGGTACACTACCCTGGGGAACCCTGAAAGAGATAGACTGGGACTCAGACAAGACACTTTGGGTGCGCATGGTTAAGTAGGACCTAAACCATTGGACAGCAGAGCGATTCAATCCTAGTAAAGTTAACTTATCTAACATGATGCTATGACCTAGGGTGTCAAAGGCTTTGCTTAGGTCTAAAAATATGAGTCCAGTTAGTAGTCCTTTGTCAATGTTTTCCAGCAGAGTGTTTGTCACGTGTGCGAGGCATGTGGAGGTAGAGTGGAGTGGGCGAAAGCCGGATTGGAGAGGAGAAAGAAGCCTGTGTTCCTGTAAATAGCTGTAGATCATACGGTGGACAGCCCGTTCAAGTATTTTGGAGAAATTTGGGAGTAC
>OX419342.1:14528101-14535601 GCA_948470475.1 Galaxea fascicularis
ACTCAGGCCATCTAAGGTCAGCACAAGACAATGTCATAAACCAGGTGGGAATTCCAAGCTGTTTTCCCATAGCTACAACTTCATGCATAAACTTTTGCCAATAGGGAGGTGTACCTGGTATCTGCCTTAGAAACAAATAAGCCTGGTCTTGACATACAAGATTTTGTAAAGTTTGCACACTGGACCTTAAATTTGATGCAATAAGAGACTGTCCATGAACTTTTGTGAGAGCTATATTAATACTATCTGATACTTTCGTCTGTTCTATTATGAACTGTGCAAAGAACAAATACTCAGGATTCATTGCAACCCTGCCACTACAATGTAACAAACAGGCATTGAAGTATCTTGTTGGTGACAAGCTAACTGGTCACTCCACCATATACCCAAATCTACCTTTTGGGAATAATACTGGAAATGCCAGTTCTTCACAATTTTTGTCAGTCATTAATGAAACTGGATGTTTAGTTTCACCTGGTGCAATATTGAAAACTTCATTTCCATCTGACTTTAAATAATGGTCCAGCTAAGAGGTAGGCAGGCCCATGGCAAAAGTAATTAAAAGGTGCGAACTATAAATTTTTAATTTTAATTAGATCGATGCATCTCATTGGCTAATATAAAAAAACTCGAAAAAAAGAAAGAAAAAAGTTTAAAAAACGCCTTTTTTGGAGCACCTTTTCCCCATACCCCTTATTTCTCTCTCTCGGCCAAGTTTGCTATTGTTCTATGCGCCAATCAAAAGGTAGAGATCGAAATGTGCTGAGCCACGCGCGACGCCATATTGGACTGTCTTTCTGAGAGATAATTTTCGTGGAGTTCCATCAGACCAATTATTCAGTTTGCATTTATCAAGTCTATATATCAGAGTTTATCAAAATTTTGTATCATAGATACAACATTTTTATGGCATTTTATCATCGGCCGAATGCCCTTTAAGAAGATTTGTTGTTGCCCGCAACATGCGGAGTGGGGCCACGGAGATCCTAGCATGAAACAGTTGTTCAGCGCAACTTACGCAGAAGAAAAGTTCTGTGGCAGGGGGAAGTGGAGCTCCTCTGGACATAAAGAACGGAAGAGAAAAATTTGTATTTTCTGCCGAGAACGAATTTGGATTCAAAGAAGATGCGAAGTACTCGAGGTGAGCTTCACTGGATTTAGTGAGATTTCAGTTCTGCGTTCTTTCCGTGAGAGTGCTGTATGTTCTGAATTATATAGTAGTAATCGAAATGTCTTTTTTTAGGCTGCAATTGATGCACGAGAGGAAAATCCACAAATGTGTGACGATGACCCTGACCTACATGTAGATCTTCATCAAATTGAGACAGAAGATGATCATGAATTGTCTGAAGACGCATCAAATCCTCCTCAAGACAAAGCATGTCAATTCCCTGAGTTACACAATTGTGACCTTCCATGGGAAAACGTACACTAACGCTTAGCCGTTTAAACGGGCAAAAATAAACGAATAACGAACGGCAAACAAACGCTTTTGGACGGCGTTTGAACGCTTTTCATTGCCGTTTAAACGGGTGAATAAATTAAACGAACGGGAAAGGGTAAGCGTTTAAACGGGGGAATAAATTAAATGAACGGGCAAGGATGAGCGTTTAAACGTGGGTGAATAAATTTTACGAACGGCAAGCATGAACACTGACGAACATAATAACGAGCGGATCAACGCTGAACGGGCAAACACAAAGCGTTGTGTTTTTTTATTGAATCAGTTCAAATCGTCGCGACCTCTTCTCCGGTAAAATACAATTTTCTTTGCCTTCTCTCGCACTTAAAATGCTTAATCAATGCTTAAGCGGACGAACAAAGATTAGTTACTACACACGAGCACAGACGCTATAAACACGCGGGTGAAGAAAGCATAAAAGCTCATCCGTCGTCACGCTGTTACTCCACGCTGATTGGATGATGATAAAAAATGCATCCAATCAGCGTGGAGCAAACAGCGTGACTGTTGCTGTTAGCACACGAAATCCCGGCCGCGAATGCTGGTCGCTTTGAAGCTGTATTTCTGGAAAATTATTTGGCGGTTAGCACTTGTATTTTGAATGGATCTTCGATTGAATGCCACGAGAAGAAGCATCAACCTTTCAGTTTATCTGGTGTTCGATTTGAAGTGCAAATATTCCCTGCGGTTTTAACCCTGCAAAATAATATTCCCTTCGCGTCGGCGACTATTCAACGTGACATGAACATCGGCACGTGGCGTTTGTCAAAAGTAAAGACCGATCAACAGTGAGGCCGTTTCCTTTTCAGGCGCGGGACTTGAGTTATAAATAATTTTATAAGCTGTTGTTCAGTTAGAATATGCCTGAAAGCGTTGAATATTGAGGCTAACTATGACAAGACTTAAAGACGCTAGCAATAGCGTACATGCAGTAGATGCTCCGAATTCGCGAACACCATCCAGTGACTATCGAACATCGATCGACGCTGTTTTGTCGAAGATTGCAGCATTCAATCACTGCGCTTTCTCCTCAGGCACGTCATATGGACACTATGTCTTCTTTATAACTAACAGTTAAGAGTGTTGTTTTTTTCTACAATTATCATTTGTCGCAAAATAATATTGGCTTGACTGGAAACGCTCGATGGCTACCGGTATACTGCCTTCTTGCCGGCATAATAATTATGTATCGTACTCTCACAACTTCCGATTCGAGCACCGTGCTGGTTAACTTTCGATTCACTTAAACATACTAGGACGACTACAACGATAGCGATTTGGATGGACCATCGTGACCCAGCATTTCAACGGTTTCAAACGCTGCGTTTCTTTTTACGTTTAAACGGACATGAAAATGATTTCGATCGATGCGAACGAGTTAAACGGGTGAATATATTAACTAAACGGACGAATATTTTAACTAAACGGATAGCGCCAGCCGTTCAAACGGTAAAATGAACGCCTCAAACGCTTTCTCACGGCGTTTAAACGGCAAACGAACGGATAACGAACGGCTTAGGCCGTTTAAACGGCTAAGCGTTAGTGTACGTTTTCCCATGGAAGGTCACAATTGTCGCTTTAGCCACGAGTCTCTTCAAGAGCAGCGAAAACGTGAGTTGAGATCTGAAATCTTAAACAAAATAAACGATGTCGTTCAAACCTACACGTCTTTGGATGAGGCTGGAACTCGTATTATAATGAGAGACATTATTCAATCGAAAAAAATCCAGAATGAATACAAAGACTTGTTTGCAAAGCCTTCTGGAACTGGAAATGATGACAAATAATTGAAATCATTGGCAAAGGATTACAAGACCGTGAAAAAAGCAAGCTAATTCGGGTTCAGAGAGCAAACGTTTCCCAGAAATTGTTGATTGGCATGAGCATGAAAGATAGTAAATTGGAAGTGAATGGGGCAGAGGTACAAGGAAAGAAGAGTAGAACTGAGGTGGCAAAAGTTATTGGAAGAGTGACTACATATGGGGATGAACGACGGAGGCTTCTTTCAATTGTGGCCTGGGACTTCAGCCAATCAGTTTTGCAGTCATACTTCAGTTGCTCAAAGAGCACCATTATGGCAGCTAGAGTACATTCTATATTGTTTGGCAGGGGCAGTGTCCCTCAAGATGGACTCACCAGGCAGGCTGTCAGTCCTGAGGTAATTCATGAATTTGAGGAATTCCTACACCAGGATGATATCTCGCGACCATCATCATGCAGAAGCGTTCTTGTGGATGGGAAAGAAACTGGGGTACGTTACTGGCAGTGTGACATAAAAGACCTGGTTCAACAATACCAGCTAAAGTTTCCAAATGGTGTCAAGAGAAGCTATATTTATGCTCACATTCCAAAGAACTTTAGGTCAAACTCAATGCTTGCTGGACTCTGCAATGTCTGCGATGATTTTGGTCATTCCAACTTTGACTTGCGTCTGTCTCTCCTTGATGACCTTAAGAACCAAGGAGTCTTGGATACTTCACATCCTCAGCTTGTGAAAGACAGCAGAGACTATCAAAAGTTTCTTAAGATGAAATTTGGCAAGCAGGTACACCATGATAGTTCATCATTACATACATGTAGCATGTTGTGGTTCCATTTTATCCGTGGTTTGAATTTTATGATTGTTTTGTTTATGAATGATAACAAATTTGAAACAGAGGAAAATCAATTTTAAACCACGGATGAAATTGAACAACAACACATACATCAATGGACATTTAGAATGCACACCCTAACTATTGCAAACATGAAACTGAATTACTAAACAGAAAATGTTTAGAATGAAATCCCATTCTTTTAGGGAATCTTTGCAGTTCAGTTATACTTTGTACATGTAACTTATATGTTTTATTTGCAATAATAATATCCTAATTTTTGAGAGCAAGAACAGAACTAGTCGGCTCTTGTATGAATCTGTAGACTGTCTTGTACAATAAGCTGACAGTAAATAGGCTACATTGTTCCTCCTGGCTTCAGTGAAAGCTGGAAAGTTTCACTAACGCTCAGTTATCAACAAAGGTAATGCTGATTTTTTTTATATTTACTGGACTGTTTTACTCATTGGGATTACTTATTTGGATTTTAGGTTGAGAGGCATTCCCCTTGTGCCGAGTTGTGCCTTGACTATGCTCTTGGAGATTGTTTGGCCGAACAAAACTACATTTCCTCAGACATTGAAATGTTTCGTGAGTTGAGGAAGCAAGTTAATGAAGCAGTTGAGAGGGTTGGTGACCAACAGAAGAAGGCCTCACTTTCAAAGTCCTGGAACCAGATAGTATCCAATCATGAAGAGTATTTGGCTCATTTGATCCGCACCAAACACCAAGGTGGATACTATCAGTACATCCTTGACAACCTTTCACCTGGTGAAATTGTAGTCATAATTGACTACAAGATATAGGTCGAGCTTGGAATGAGAACAAGGGAGAACCAGCGTGAATGGTATGGCAAAAGAGGGATCTCCCTTCATGGATTTTTTGTTATTGCTCAGGTTAATAAACTACAGGTATTGTGAACCAAAATTTAGTTTTGTCAGTTTGTTTACTTTTTTTTTTAATTAAGACTTGGACATGTCCAATCAGGAATAGGAATTTATTTTGCATTGTTGATGTTAGTGTAGGTGATAGAGCTACTCTGTTTGGCAGTAGATATTTTTGTTTGTTAAGATCACTCTTTTGTGGTTGGGTTGACTGGAAGGCTTGTTTTGTAATGCGTTAAACCATTTCTTATATTCCTTTTAGGTGGAAGAGGGTCAGCAAAATATTGAAGTAATCGACTTGTGGTCAGAGGACACGAAACAGGATGCCTGGTTCACCCAGAGTGCACTAGATATTTGTTTCAGGTGGTTGGAGAGTGTTTATCCAGTGTTTATCCTCATGTGTGAGAGTAGTGGAAATTTATACTTTGTAGATTCTCATTTGCACAAAGACAGAGGGGCTTTAATTGCAAGTGTACCATGTGGAAGTGGAGAGGCACTTGCAGATTGGATCGATAAAATGATGATTTTCCATTGGAACTGTCCCCTCACCATAGGCTCAGTGACTGAGATTATCTACTGCTGAAAACCCACTGAGAATATTGCTTTTTATTACTTTAGTTACATATAATAAATTATTTTATTATAAATCTACTAGTGTTCCATCACGAATGCCATTCTCTGATTGGCTATGCTACTTGGCATCTATTCTGTTATGGACAGTGAGTAGTGGTTTTGAACAAAATGCCGGCCGCTTTGTCGGGTTTATGAAGTGTCTGTGATGAGGGCATAGATAATTTGCTTGTTTAGCTTCGAACGACTGGTAGATTTATACTAAGACAATTGGATTATTCGCTCTTGATTTCTATGCATGATAGCTGATTCAGGCTACACCCTCATAATCTAATTGTTAAGTAGAACAAATGCTTCCTTAATGCTGCAGACATTTTATGCAGTGAGCAAGACATTAGGTTTCAGTATTGATATAATTTTACATATACTGATTTATATTGGTGAACTCTGAACCAAGAATAGTTGTTTGTGCAAGTCTTACTTTTGATGGAAGTGGTTTGAAAAGGTCAAGATTTTCACTAGCAGTGTTTCTAACTAGGTGAAAACATAGTGATAAATTCAGCAATGTTTCGACATTGAAGATGTAAGCACCCACCATGTTTTTTCCCTTATTATGTGTAAATAACTGACGAAGAGTGAGCCATTTTGTCATAGTTGACTACATTTCTTCGCCATTTGAGAAATAATTGTCTTCAAGGGTTAATAAAGTAACCAACTATTGTTTGGATACAAACCTGTTTATGTTGAACCCTTAGCATGTCATTTCTACCATACCCATCCCAACGGGGAAAAACGGCGCTCTCACCCCCCCCCCTTACCCCCTACTTCTAAATTTAGATCAAGAACAAGTAGTTAGAGACAAAATAATTATTTATTGCAATAACTTTGGTACAAGCAAAAAGCTATAATGTGCACATGGAAAGAAAATAATGGTTACAAGTGGACTCGCGTACATGCCGAACTATAAACTCCACAGGACTACTATAGGTACTAACATTACATCTCGACATCTCGGATATAACAAGCTAAAACAAAACGAATTTGATTATGTGAGCATCCTGGAATAGCTTCTTTAACTTGGTTGAGGCGGTCTTTAGTAAGTAATAACTGCTGCAATCAAGAATGCAAGACCTTGGTCACTCCCAGAAGTTCTGCTAAGAGCTCAGGGTCAATCTCTTTCCCAGCCACGAACGCATTGATTGAATACACCTCAGCTGTAGCCCTTTGAACTCGCAGTTCGCGGGATATCGCGTCAAAATCCTTGCCCTTTGAAAATAAGTCCAGAGCCCTCAACTTGTTGTTGGATAGGTTGTTTTTCCCGTAAAGTTTCAGGAGACGAGTTTTCTGTTGAAGAAAGAGGAGCATAAATGAATGACTCACCAAATCACAACTGACGGTGAACAACATTTCGAGGCAGCATTTGACAAGCCCTACATGCAATGAAACCGAAATTTGATTGCAAACAAAATGTTACAGCGAGAAAAAAAACGCTTACCATAGGAGCCCTTGTCTTTGCTGATGGCCCAGCTTCCTCTGAGTTGTGGTCTGAATGCGGTCTTTTCCCTGATGAAGACATTATACGTACAAAGACGAACCAAACAATATGCAATCGATCAAAAGATCACGTCCACATGGCTGCAACTAGTCTGTGTTCAATCACAATCGTGACAGCCAGTGCGGTATTCCTTGATCAGAAAGTTGCTGTCGGACATCCTACTGCGCTATTCCGGCCATAATTTCAATTCTTCGACAAATGGCGCATATAAACTCCAAAATTTTTACATTTATAGTTTTGGAAAGAAAATAATGGTTACAAGTGGACTCGCGTACATGCCGAACTATAAACTCCACAGGACTACTATAGGTACTAACATTACATCTCGACATCTCGGATAGAACAAGCTAAAACAAAACGAATTTGATTATGTGAGCATCCTGGAATAGCTTCTTTAACTTGGTTGAGGCGGTCTTTAGTAAGTAATAACTGCTG
>OX419342.1:14540601-14543101 GCA_948470475.1 Galaxea fascicularis
TTTAACAGGTTAATTATACGTCTTAGCAATTAATTAGATGTGCATGCGACGGCCTCCCTTACTGTCAGCAAATACAGAGATTCTGCTGGATTTTAATGGCCACTTAAGTGGCGTTTTAATTGACAAAAAATACTAACAAGTTGTGATTACAATAGCACACTTTTAAAAAAAATTTTAAATCACTATGACATTTCAACTCAGGAAAAATTAGGTGGGGGCAAATTATGCCAACAGCCACACTCTGTGGCAAACCCCACCAAGGCCGAGCATGCACACCAGGTACAAAAACAAATGGCGAGCTAAAGAATTTATGACTAAATCAAGTTAGACAGAAGACACACCAGGGCAACGCCCGATGTGTTTCCCCTGTGCGAGAAGAAAAAATAGTATTCAGCTCTCCAGCCCATGCTGGACGAGAGCCGAGTACTCCTATAGCTATTGAGTAAAAAGTAAAAAGCCTAAAACACTAGATTACATACATACATACATACATACTTTATTGCAACTCCCTGCAAGGGTTTTTCAGTTACAAAACTACATAAATATCATACTAAAGTGAGATACTAAATAATTACACATAAAAAGGAAAAATACAATGGATTAAATTTACTATTTACAAGTTCATAGAATCATCAGAAAAAAGGAGGTTAACAAGTCTTGTCCTAAAAACGTTGACAGAGTCTGAAGATTTGACATCGTCTCTTAGAATGTTCCAGAGCTTGGCACTACGGTATGTAAAAGACGGCTGTCCAGTGGTTGTACGGCATCTCGGAAGGTTAAGTTGACCGCATTGTCTAGTATTTCTAGAATGAGTTTGTGAGCGCAGAGTGAATTTCCTAGTTAAGTAGTCAGGGACGAGTTTATTAACACATTTAAACATCATTATGGCATCATTCAAATAGAGTTTGTCATTAACAGGTAGCCAATTGAGAGATCTGATACCTTGTGAAATGTGATCAAACTTTTTGAGACCGAGTACAATGCGAGCGGCGAAGTTCTGCACTAACTGAAGTTTCTTGATGTTACGTTTACTAGTATTTGACCAAACCGTTGAACAATAATATAACCTACTGAAAACAAAGGAATTAATAAGTAGAAGTATTGTTTTCTTATCTAGTAAGTGTTTAATTCTATTTATTTGTATAAGTTTGTGTAGGCAAGTAGAGACTGTCTTATTAATATGATCATTGTAAGTTAATAAGTGGTCAATATAAACGCCAAGATCCTTAGCAACGGTAACGGGTGTAATTTCTTTTCCAAGCATCCGAACGGTTATAGTGGGCAGCTTGCTAAGGAGTTGAGGTACACCAATTATTAGGACTTTGGTCTTATCGGGGTTTATCAACAAAGAATTTTGGCAGCACCATCTGGAGGCACATTCCAGGTCCGCATTTAAATTATCAATTGCAGTGGATATGTCAGACGAGGGAAAAGACAGATACAGTTTAGAATCATCAACGTAACAGGCCGATTTACAGTGAGTAGGGACGGACAACAGGTCATTTACATAAATAGTAAATAAAACTGGACCCAGAATAGATCCCTGAGGGACTCCATATTTCAGTACCAGTGCATCAGAGATAGCATCATGGATGCGTACTCTTTGACTGCGACCAACAAGGTAGCTATGAAACCAGTGGAGGCTTAGAGAAGATACACCCAGTGCTTGTAGTTTCTGCAATAAAATATCGTGTCTAATGCTGTCAAAAGCCTTGGACATGTCAAGTAACACTAGAGCTGAAATCTTTTTATCATCAATTGCCTGCAGCAAGTCATCTGTGACGCAGAGAAGGGCAGTCTCGGTTGAATGAAGCTTACGGTTACCACTTTGATTTTCGGCCAATTTCTTGTTTGCTGTTAAATAGTCGACAAATTGTTCATGGGCCAATCGTTCAGATACCTTAGAAAGGATAGGCAATAGCGAAATAGGTCGGTTGTTACACGGATCTTCAGGATTACCTGACTTTAGAATAGGAATAACCTCAGCAATTTTCCATGCCCTTGCAAACTTTCCAGAGTAAAAAGAATTGTTCATAATACTTGTGATTGATGGAAGAATTACTGGTAAACTGTCCTTGAGTACTCGTGCAGAGACTCTATCATAACCAGGTGCTTTATTGAAAGAGAAGCCTTTAATAACACGCTCAACATCCTTGTCCAACACCATATGAAACTGAAAAGCTTCTGGACACTGATCAAATGAGGGTTTGAGTGAGGGTTCCACAGCTGACACAGCAGGTGATTTAGCAGGATAAATATCAAAATTATGTTCAATAGCAAGGTCAAAAGCCTTCTGGGATTAGGATTAGATTAGGAAGTAAACATAACGTCAGGCAATACATCAGAAACACCAGGCCAATCTCTGACGTGTTTCCAGTCTGTATAACATGACAAGATTACAAATAAATTAAAAAATGTCTCTCCAGCCCAAGCCTGCCGAGAGCCGACAAGAACTCTGAATAATGGGATGATACAGACCTTAAGAAAAAGGTGTGTTTGT
>OX419342.1:14548101-14575309 GCA_948470475.1 Galaxea fascicularis
ATGATTTTCAGAGCATGCAATGAAATCTGGACTTCTCAAGTTAAAGACACGGTTATGTAACCTTGACCACATCATGCTTTCTTGAGATGAAAATGAAAAATAAATGACCATAGAAGTGTGTTACGAGTTCGTTGTGTTGATGAGTGAGAAGTGGGTTGTTTGTAGACTAAACAGAACGCAGGGTTGTCGGAACAGCAACAAGGTTATTTATTCCAAACGAAAGTAGTAAACTCCGCACAAGACTTCACAATAAGCTCACACTAGGCTTATAAAATTACACTCGACCTCTGTCTCACTTTAATACTCACGGCCTCCGCCAACTGTACACGCGACCTCTGTCACACTTCAATAAACACGGCCTCCGCCAAATGTATAAACGACCTCTGTCACTCTCTCTACTTACTTCAACAAACACGACCTCCGCCAACTGCTCTCAGCTCTCAGCTCTTTCACTCTGACTTTAAGACTCTAAGACACTAAGAAGAATCTAAAGCTACACCGATCGGCTTATATACTTTACACAAAAGATTCTAGAACTTTCCGACTCGGCTAAATAAAGTAACATTACAATGAGAAACTATTTACAGCTACATACGCAAACGGCTTAAAATAGAATTACTAAACCACGATGACACAGCACTAATTAAATATGCAGAAGATTCTAGACACTTCCAGACAGTAACGCGAGTCACGCAATAATTTTTCGTAACAAAGTGTTGAATCTGTTTACATTTCCTCATGTGAGGTCGATTGCTTAAGTGAACAAAGTACAGGAGACAGTGATGATGAGGGAGACCCTGAGTCAGACAGGAGAGACTCAGGAGGCCTTAGTGCTACATACCCTCCCATTTAAGGTTATGGGGGTTGCACACATATTAAACCAGACAATATGTTTAATTGAAATGCCATTAGTGTTTTTATTGACTATGGACTTGGATTCAAACAAGTTGGCTACATTGCCCAAGAACTAACTAAATTAAATTCATCCATCCTCTTATCCAACAAGGCAGGCTACAGTACGCCTCTGTTGATGACACGAAATTTTTAACAGCATGGGCCAAATCAGGGTATTTTATGACATTGCAACTTGCATTTGAAGGGGAATAGCCATCCCAAGTTTTCAGAGCTAGTAAAACCATTCAGTAGCCTGTCAATTTATGTCAAAATGTTGTTACAGTTGATTTTTCTTGGTCAAAGCATCCCTGTATGGATGATCTGTATACAGTGTATATGTGCATTGCTTTGGCGGTAGTTGGGAGTGCCTCCACTTGGAGGGCCGAAAGGCCGCTTTGAGGACATGCCGAAGAACTGGATCACATAAACACTTAAAACAAATAGCAGGAAAGCATGACAACATAATACAACAAACTGGGGTCAACAAATTATACTCTTATAGTGATAAAACGTCTACAGGAATCACACCATCAACTCCCGCGAAATGCCGTGAAATTGAGGAGAATATGTGACAAATTACGAAAAAGCCCAAACTTCAAGGCAGATTTTCATCGTTAAAATGGCGTGGCCCGCCTGGGCCCGCCGTACATTTCTTAAAGATCAACTATCGAACTAAAGTTCTGTGCAAAAATAATCCCCGATACTGACCCTTGATTGTCGAAAATCAAACAAATGATTGTCCATGTCAAACGCGTGTGCGTGACAACTGTTTTCAATTCAACAAGATTTCCATCAACTAGTTTTAATACAAAAAATGCTTACCTGAATTTAAAACTTGAACAATAACTGGCCCATATATTAAACTTGAAGTTCCCAGAAAATATTCCTTTCTTTCTTTACATCAATGTGGAAATTTGTCGAAGACGATGAACCATTCTTGACATTCCGAGACAAAAGTGCCCGCCATTGCTTCTGCAAAGGCGACATTATGATTGGCCAAATAATGTCACGTGAACCGTGTCGAACACCGCCTGCCTGTGACACTTGTCATGCGAGTGTGCTAAAAATAGGAAATCGTCTAAGATAGGTATGACAGTGGAAGCTTGTAATTTGGTTGAGGCAATCCATTCCAGCGCAGTGCTAAATGTCTCAAATATGTTACACGAAGACGAACAACCCATTGGAAGGCAGCGATCAAAATAGAATTTATCCTCCCATTCCAAACCGAGCAAGTCAAAGTCATGAGGGTGGAGAGGTATTATGCGAAAAGCTGACCTAATGTCAGTTTTTGTAAGGAAACACCGGGCACCTAATGAGCTGATTTTCTTAATCGTGTCATCTCTAGTAGCGTAATGTACAGAAGATAATTCGTTAGGAATGCCGTCATTTACAGAAGAGCCTTCCGGAAAGGACAAGTGATGTATCAAACGGAATTCCCCTGGAGCTTTTTTAGGAACAAGGCCAAGAGGGGAAATTCGAAAATTCTTAAAGGGTCAAAAGGTCCAACTGTCAAAAGGTCCAAGTATTCGTCCTGATAAAATCTCCTTATTTAGCTTATCAGTAACTTCCCGTGGGTTTTCAAAAGAGCTCTTTAGATTTCAGGATCGACAAGTGACTTTATCCCCAAAATATCAAATAGAAAAACCAAAACCATTTCAGAGGTAGGTCGCTATGGCCGGATTGGACCACAACTTAAGTGAGGCGGATCCTTTTTTCTCCTCTCCAGTTGAGGATGCATGCTGGACACTGGGCTTGGCATGACACTAAGTTGCGGGATGCGTGGCACCGCACTTAAAACACGTGTTCTTGAATTGGCAGCCGATGCAGGAATCGCCGGAGTGAAATTTCCAGCACACACCCTTTGGAAAGGAGAGAAATGGCCGGGTTAGGGGCTTTTTATTCCGCGTATTATCCTGTGGAGATTTTGATGTTACGTGAATGGCCTGGTTCCAGAGTTCCCACATTACCCTGTCCCAGGGAAATTTCTCTGGGTTTGTTTGACGCAAATAGCGGAATTGCTGGTCGTAATAACGCCAGTTTCCCGACTTGTTAGCAGTATCTCTTACAACTTCACAATATTTGAGTAAAGCGGCAATTGTTAGCGGGTATTTAACAGTATAAACAGCTACAAAAGTGTTAAACGCCGTTTGCCATTTCCCTAAAGATAAAAACTTGGGCTTAGGTTTTGATTGCTCGAGGCAAAGACTGGGCGATTTCCCGTCATTATTGTTAAACGAGAGAACAAATTTTTCATCGTCGGAAAAGACGATAGTAGCGCCCCAAAATCAACATATTCATTGGCCCAGATCTTTGCCCTGAGCTTAGCCGACACACGTCCCTCCAAATCAATTGCTACGCTTGTCATTGGAGTTTGATATTGACATACCCGTCAACAGAGATGAAAGGCTGGCTATCTCAGCAGCTGTGGCTGGAACATCTACAAACCCAGGACTTGGGGTAGCCGTTGTGGGACTTGCTAATGGGGTCGTTTGCCCTACTCCAACAGCTTTCAGGGCCTCGGTCACTGCCATAGTGACAACTCTTGCCAAGTCGGTGATGTTCACGGGTGCAGCTGTTTGTTGCGCCGCTGAAACTTCGGCCAAGCCACTCAAAGCACTAGCAGCTGGAGTCGCTCGTTTGGTGATTGTGGCAGCTGACCTGCCCGACTGTCTAGCTGATTTTCTGTTAGGAGGCATGACTTAAATAAACCACACAACATAATTGTCTAGTACCACATGACTAACATAAGCAATTTAAGAAAACACAGTAAAGAGAGTAAACGGGTTGCAGTCAGCCAGCCAAATTTTGTGTAAGCAACCAAATGGAATAAATGGATATATGATACATGGACACAAAATAATACAGATAGGCACACCGATGTTCACCAGGTGCAAAACAATATGTCGGGTATCACTATATCCCAAAATAAGCAAAGTGACTTGAGGCAACTTCTGACAGGCCTGTCCCAAGCGACAAATAAAATATAGAATATATATGGTGCATGGACATAACATATTGAGGACGAATGTCCTATAATGGCCTGAGTGCACGGGGCACACTATCATGATAGCCGCCAAAATCAAAGCACACTAATTACACCAAGCAAAGTGGCACTGGTCAGACTATAACACACTGCCTTGCTCGTCACTATATATTACAAATTGTTATGCACTTTGATATTCATAAAATGGTGAAATTATAAGCCCACCAGGCCTACGGCCTTTATGACTGCACCCCAGATACTTCGAAACAACTTGAAGTTGCCTAAAGCATTCAGATGTACTCCATCCGGCAAGTAAATGTTTTTCCACGAGTTCCAGAAACCCCTGTGTCTCCAGTACAAGCAGAAAGGTATTGGTTCGAGAACGGCCTTTAGATACACATGAAGTTTGGTAACCTTAAAATTATATGCAGTACACCCAGGGGCGTGCCGCCTAATAACTTGGCAAACTACAATGCTTTTCACATTAACCTCGTCGTGCAGATATCGCACTAAAGTTTCAAGCTCTGAGCCGACTGTTTGCGCCGGCAGTCTGGTTAAATCATTAGAACCCAACTCCAAAACCATAATATCAGGACTTAGACGGCGAATTATGCTCAAATCAAACTTCCGAACCTTGGCAATTGTGCGGCCACCTACACCATGAAAACTTATGGACCCTAAAGATGAGAGTTTGGCCGTTAGGTGTTTGTGCCCCCTTTTCTGCAGAAACCCAGCAAGACGACGAATAAAGGAGTGTCCCAAGATTAAAATTCTCAAAGTGAGACTGAGCGATAGACCTTTACTTTCCGCTGGAATGTGCTCACTGAGCTTGTTCGCAGAAAAAGGGGATGAACTTATGTGTCACAACCTTTACATAGCTAATGGCTCTCCACGTGACTGATAAAAGTCCGTGTCATAAGCCGCAGATGCCACCCAGAAAAATGCTTATCGCAATGCCACTCCCTAGCTGTTATCTACTGAAAAGCTTATCTTTGGTCCCAACATAAATTCCATTATGTTCCTTCCGTTACATAATGTTGGCATCTAATGTATCAGAGTTCCAAAAACTACAAGACTTAAGAATTGAAAAACAAATAGCATAAAAAGATATAGCACAACTCTTTGTTACTGAAACAGCACAAGTACTTCTATCAAAGATAGTGTACGGTAAATCCACCAATGAACTGTCAACAAGCAAATTACATGTACTGTCTTGGCACACAGTTTCACTAGTCTCTGAAATTGTTTGCATATTGTTTTAAACTCCAAGTGAACAATGTTCAGATATTGCAAAAAACCAGCCATTAGGGATACTGTGCAAAAGATCCTGAAAGGTGGTGTAACTTCTTACTAACACACACATATCATCAATATACACTCAAGTGACATCTTTAACCGCCACTGTAAAATGATGACTGGAACATTGAACCATTCCCTTGAGTACATAATGTTGACCTAGCACATTCATAGTCAAAGGGAAAAATATTTGATCTATACAATTTGATGATAATTCTGCAAAACAAACTGTTGCAGCATTGAAACATCTCCAGAATCCTTCTGACAAAAATCGCAGTACAATCTACTGTTATTTGGTAATATAGCCCCAGAAATACAATTTTCAAATGATTGGTTTTGAAGCAAGTTCAAAGGAGTTATGTGGAGTAGAAATATACTTGATTTGGTGACAACCGTGTCGTTACAGTCAGAACAAAGAGTCTGATTTGTCACTTGAATAAGAAAAAGACGCTTTAAATCTTCTGTCATCGCACCAACTGCATTCAATGTAAATATATCACTAAATACAGCATGATCGGACATTGTAGCAAATGAGTTGCAGTGTTGTCTCAAATACGCCCAAGCAGTTTCTTGAACAACAGCCATATCTGTCCATTCATCATAGTTTTCTAACTGTAAACATGCATCTAATGCACTTTGAAAAAACACATTGCAATTGACCTCTCTTAGAGACTCCTTAAGAATAGCAAAAGCAAGTTCAAGAAAAGAGTCAACTGCACACGAATACTTGCCTGGTTGTATCAAGCAATGGCCCGATTTATACTAGAGACGGATCATCAGTCTAGTGTAAATACGGGACGAGCTATATGATATGAACTATCGGTGGTTAGGGTTAGCATAATTAATAAGGTTCTTTCCATCCCTGTGAACGAGTCCTGACCAATAATAAACCACGTCCATACCCATTTCCCATGGTATATCAGCCAGGACACTGTTCCTTTGATACTAATGAAGGGTTCCATCAACCATTGTTTTTTTTTGTCAACAACAATGGGAAAGTTGTCATTACAAGCATTTTTTTCTTCAATTGTCCAAACTTTCTATCTCTAGATATCACGTCTGTCAGCATTTTTTTTACGATTTGCCATCCCCCTCTGAAAAACATGATTGTGCCTCCCTTAACACAGGGCACACCCTTTCTGACACATCCTTATGTGAAAAAAAATCCGTTCTTCCAGATTTGATACAAGCACATCTTTCATTGAGTACACATGGCCAGTTTAACCTATTAGCACTACCACCCCCATTTTACATGTAAAGGAGAACTCCAAATAATACTATCCTACAATAGAAACATACCAAACAAATCACACAAAACCAACAACAGCCATGACACAAAACACGGCATCAGCTCTCAAATGCAAAACCTATCATACATAGCTATTTTAAGAGTTACCAAACCTAGCAAGATTCGAACGCACTCTAATCTACGATTACTACTAGTTAACGATCTTAAAGGCCTATTTTCAACCGAAATCCTTTGCATGCCGCGATCATTTTTCATATATGAAAAATACGCCATTTTCCTTGCAGTTGTTGAGTCGCTTTTATGTCTTCTTGAATCTTCCTAATTACTGCTTTCAAAGTTACATCAAGAATCGTGTGAGAGCAACAAACTATCGTAGTATCCATATCAGTGAATAGTTTCTAATTCTTACATGGAAGACAGTGAAAAAGGTTATTGAAAAAGTCGATGCCGCCGAAAAAGCGGTCAAGAGGAAGGCCGAGTCTACCCGGCTCGGCGAAGGTTATTCGACTTCGAGAGTCCACATACAATTTATGGAGGGCAAGAAAAACTGCTATGGGCTTTGGCAGCACTACAGACAGTGCGTTTGCAGAAATATTATTGCATTGCTCCTACAATGGAACTAGAGATTCTGGGGAGATTGTTTCGAGGTGAGAATATTTGACTGATTTGTAAACTTGAGATCTTGAGATCTGTGTGTAAACAGTCGGAATTCTTGTTTGCCGCTTTACACGGACAGAAACCCTGACCTTTCTTTCGGCACAGGCACCTTTACAATTACAGATCATCTGTGGCAACAAGCGAAAAGAAAATTTTTACGCCAAAAAATTACAGGAAACAATTTTCCACAATTTGAATCAACATTAAATGGTTGCACCAATCTGTCGTCTTCCTCTTCTTCTTCGCCCCAATAATTTATTATTGAGAACGAACGCTAGTCTTTATCAGCCACTTAGTTAAGATGTTAATTGAGATAATACCCAGATTTTAGCTCTTTCGTTTTGCACCTTAAAGTACATTGCCCGCGGATGTTTTTATATTTATTAAAACTACAACCCTTTGGCTTTATTTTTATATAAGTAGCATTCAGAAATTCAGAATCCTTCTAGGAAATTCTTTCCATTTAAATTAACCAAAAATGCCCCTTTTTCAACACTGTTAAACCATCATTACTTGAAATTGTTTCTCTGTTGTTAAGAAGACCCTGGAAAAAAGACAAGTATATTTATAAAGTAGAAGGGTTGAACAGTAATGTGGTGTAAATTGATTGAAGATACTGTTGCTTGTGTGTTGGCAAGAAACATAAGAAGTTAGCCATTTTTGGAAAATTTTATCTGAAAAAAATGGTCCCAAAGGGCTAAAACTTTAATTAGCTATCACGTGACAACATATCATTAAGGAGACTAATTGATGGCCATTTGATTACTTACTCATGAATACCTTTCAGCATGCAAAGTTTGAGGTAGGGTTGTATCTGGCCATTTCGAAAATTACTTGAACGTTACGTGGACTGGTTCTTAACATTCAGTGATGTTAACAAACAAAACAATATTTGAAAATATCAACAAATTTGATGACTGTTATATTCGCATTTGTGTTCACTATGATGAATCACTGGATCTTCTTTCTCTGGTTGTTATTGTAGCGCAGCATAATGGAAGCTTCAACAGTTTCCTCAAGTGCATTCTCCTGTAGATGGGTGAAAAAAATGATTCATGAGGCTGAACACTAGTTCAGCTGAAGCAGAACTTGGCTGCACTAGAAGTAGCTTATGGACAACAGCCGACCAATTGGGAACGGTGTGTGCATGCCTCGCCCACCGCTGTACCTTCTCCTCTTCTTCCTCAAAAACTGTGCCATCAGCAGCCGCTAGGTAACGTGGAAGCTCGTTAACAAGGCCATCGATAGTTGCATCATTATTGAGGAAACTGAACTTTCGGAGCTCTGCCAAAGATGCGTCATTTGGGTGGAGGTTTTGTACTTGGACTGGGCAGCATAGCCTTTTAAAAGCATGGACAAGGTCATGAAACTCTTGGCTGAACTTCCGTTGGAAGAAACGAAGCCCAGGGCTTATGCACTGCTTTGTCCTTGTCACAAGCTGATTGCACAAAGCCAGGTTTCCATTGGGTGGCTGCCTGGGCACTCCCTCAAGGTTAGGATATGCATCAACTGCCACCGAGTGTGACACTAGCTAGGTGCTCATAGCAACTGAATAAAAGAGGCCCATCCCCTTTTAGACAGTAGGTAGCTGTGACAAAGTGTGATCCTCCATCAGTCAGTGCTGCTAGCTCCAACTCGAGTTCTTTAGCATCAGATGCATCATTAAAGATGTCCAAGAGTTGTCCAGTTGTAGCAGGAGCAAGATGGTCGTTCTTGTTCTCCCTTAAAAAGGGTTCCACATCCCCAAAGTACTGTACTACTTGTTTCATAAGTTCCCACTTGCTCCACCATCTTGTTACGCTATATGTTTTCATAGCTGTTCCGGTTCTAGTCTTCCAAGGTAGCAGTACTGCAGCACTGTGGGAGAACATGGATACCCATAATTGGGAAAATCGGTCTAAGACATGGAACTCAAAATGTTGTCCAACGTTGTTGATGGTGTGAGAGAAACACGTAATGTCTAGCAGCTGAGGAAAAAAGAACTTAACCTGCTCCAAAGCAGCATGATTGACCGCAGCTCCGTCTTTGATGGCTGCAAGGAGTACACCAGGGCGGATTGAGTATTCAACAGCCAAAGACTGGATCAGGCATTGAGCAAGTTCATTCACTTTTAAACTCTTAGCCAAGACTTGAAGTCTTATTAGGCGTTGCTGCACATTCCACTCGTCATCAACAAAACGCACAACGATTGCAAGAGCTTCTCCTTGCCTTGTAGTCCCATTGAAAATGACTGAGCAGCCATCTATGAGTGAGAGTTCGGTTTTTAGAGTTTCCTTCTCTTTCTCGATGATTGACAGCATAATTTGCGATAAATGGCCATGTGCAGTCAACCGATGCCCATATTTCTCTAAAACGGACGAAGGTGATCAATTTTGGACAGAGGTATTCCTGCTGATAAGAACGCTTCAACTAGATCAAATCTAAAGAGTCTCATGTCTTCTGGTAATGTCTCGTCTTTAGGGTTATCTTCCTCATCTTTCCTTCGAAGAAATGTCAAAAATGATTGGTCTCTCTTCTTACTGTTTTGTATGGCTCTTTTGGCATCATTGTTTCACCGAGTTTATGTGCTTGCGAACAGTACTTTTCTTTTTACTTATAGTTTCTTTGCATGCATCACATCTCAACGTGTTTTTACTTGTGATGCTAAGGAACTCATTCCGACTCTCCTGCACTCGTTGATAAGCACTCACTTTAGGATCCTTTTGTCCGGGAACAGTTTTCTTTCTGCCTGCCTGCCTGCTTTCTTTGGACTTTTCTCGTTCTTGCAATCTCAGCCTTCTCAGCCTCTTTTAAATCTGCTCCACGTCCTTTTGCTATGTTGATCGGATCTTCACTAGCAGAGTCTTCTGAGCTGGAAGCCATTTCTTCGCTTGAAGTTGAACTAACACGAGCCACCATTTTGAAAACGTGTTCAGACTTCAGACCGCCGACCATGTAGCGCACTGGAAACACACAACCACAGGTAACCCAGAGTTCCATCGATCACAATAACATAACACAACACACTGTACACATGACACTCACTGATGGCAGTAGTCACTAGTCGCTTGTAGTCAGTGGAGCCTGACTATCAACATGGATATTTATTCAGTTTGTTAGAGAGGAAATGCATAAAAAAGAGATTTTTGTCACTAAGAAAGGATATATTTTCTTGGATTGAAAAAAGTTGCTGAAAAAATGCCCTAAACCATAAGTTGCTCAAAAGTTGCTCAAAAGGCCAAAAGTTGCCAAAAAGTTGCCGAGCAACTTGTGTAAAAGCCTATATGCCAGGGGGCAACCACTTGGCTCAAAATGATTATAGCAATCATTTGGCATCCACTTCATCTTAGTGCATGCTTGGTCAAGTCACAATGTATACATGACACTTATACATGTTAGTAACTGTTTAAACACCTTTTTTTACATACTCTTTAAGAATATTCCATATGCTAATAGCATGACTGTGGCTGAAAATGGGAAGACATTCCTCAATGTCCCCTGCTGAAGAAAATGTGTGTGCTCTATCAACAATCTAATTGATTAGCTCTGTTGTAACACCACTACTAAGACTTGTACTGCCTACTGATGTCCTGCCATGACCAGGTAAGGACAGCCTGAATTGTGCAAGTTCTTCATAAAGTTTATTTTTTTCCTCTGTAGTCAGGTGGGTGGAAGGAATGTCTTCATCTGATGCATGTGTGGTTAAATTGTAGGGCAATGGAGAGTCCATCAAAGATGCCATATTGGAAAGCAAACAGTTCTCACAATTACAGCGTTTTGCATGGTAGTCACAACATTCATGTAATTCCCCTTTAAGGGGCAACGGTGAAAACCCAAAATAACTCATGATCATTTCTCTTTTGCATTTCTCAGATTTCACATAGTCTCTCATAACCGGCGACAGGTTTTTTTTTTGCTTTTGAAATATCATAAGAATTATAGAAGATGTGTGCACTTGATGAGAGGCCATCCCTCCCAGCTCTACCTGCCTCCTGAAAATAATCCTCCATTGAGCATGGGACACCTATGTGGATAATTTGCCCGATGTTCTTGAAATAAATTCCAACACCAAAGGCCACTGTAGCAAATATAATTCTGAGCTTAAATGTTCCCAGGCTGAGGGCATCAACAATCCTTTCTTTCTCCTTAAGTGGGTACTGGGCGTGGAACTGTGAGAACAATCTGTTATCTGCCTTCTGTACAGCCCCTAGAGGTTTATAACAGGATGAAATGGTCTCCAAATTACCAAAAACAACTGTAAGTGGGAACTGTAGCCGCTCTCTCTGGATCACTCATCGAATCTGGGAAACCAACGTAAAAACCCTCGATAAAAACTGACACGATATGCAAGCGACTCGATTTGACAACGTGGGCACCCTTGATTTAAACTTCAATAATGAGGGTAGACTCGTTTTCAGCAAATCTAACACGAAGGAACCCTCGAGAACTGCCTAAACAAGGGAACCCTCGATTTGAACTGCAAAAACGAAGGAGCCCTTTATTTTGATATGAAATCCAGGGAACAGAAATGAAGGTGCCCTCGATCTGAAGATTTAAGAAAAATAGACGAGTACTGGGTTTGATAAAAAACACTCGATCGAGGGGAGACTCGTATTATGCGTTGAACTTCGAAGGTGGATGAATTTGAACTGCTAAAATTATTTTGAAGCCCTAAAAGGAATCATGAAGGAGGTGTGGAATTGAGGTAAGGTTATTCTTTCTCTTTCCTTAGGCTTGTTGCTATTTCAGCTAAAACCTAATGAACGTCAAAAGTATTAACCTGAAGTTTTCTGTTCAATGATGAGTAACGATTGGCAAACTTGACTGAAGCTGAAGCCTACTTAAGTTTCTTATCAGCTTCTTCTTCTTTATTTTTGTAGCCTACCTTATTCTTGAACAAAAGTTCTGATTTTTTGGAAGCGGCAGAAATATCAAAAGTAACGATAAAGAGCTTTGACCACACTGGTGCACATCTAAAAACACCACATTTATTTGAGAGCCCCGTAATAACACACTGATACAAAATAAATGTTGTTTTTATTCTCGCAATGAATCCGTAATTGATTTAAGCTTATATGTATCCCAAGCTTAGCTATACTTCTTCAAAACATCTGGAACCTCTTCTTTCGTTTTTCTTTTTTTATTATTTTGTATTTTATTTCGTATCTCTTCTGTTTAGGTCACTGTTACTTCATGATTTTAAACTTTCTCCAAAAGAGGTTAAATACGAGACTCGCCAAGATCGAAATAAAGTCACTTTAAACAAGACCTAGAGACTGTCGAGATTTCGAGATCGCATGAAAAGTGTAAGAAACCTAAGATTTTAGAGGTACCATTCGCCACCCCTAAAAGACTCACTTAAGTCTCTCTCAACATGATCACTGTCTGTACATCTACCAGAAACTGGTTTCTTTGTAATGTATTGTCTTTTATCAGCAGGCCACACTGCTTATATTTATTTTTAAACATAGTGATAAACTATTTAACTAATAAACTTGAACAGGTGATTGTCATGCAGAGTTCGTGGGGATGGGGGTGGGACTCTCCTGGACAACAATTGGTGGCCGTGTCCAGCACCCCACCCATTTAATGCTTTAGTAGGAATACTCCTAAAACAGTATACACTATACTAGGAGAGTGTATTCACCATAAATCAAATTTCATTTTGTCTTGTTTGTGGATATGAAATAATAATTTTATTGTGGAGTGAATAATCTAATCTTGACATGTGAAGTTTAACAACCACCACTCTAATCACTTTCTACTACAGATAGTGAGTAACATAGAGTTCTAAAATGATGACGTCACAAAAATAAAATTTTTGAAATTACGGGATATGATGATGCTCTCATCCCAAAAATTAGCTCTGAATTGCAATTTCTGGTAGAGATAATTATAAGGGATCAAAGTTTGATTGCATCCCATACAAACCCTTCAAAATTTGTTTCAGTTCCTTCAGTTTAGAACACACTCAAAATTAGAGATTTATATGGGGGCTTTATCAAAATTTAATCCTTTATATTTCGGCTGGAAATTACAATTAAGAGCTAACTCACCTATGAGGGTAGCTTTGCTCCCTAGAGAAAGTGCTAGGAAAAGAATACATTCCTTTCCTTGGTCTCCACCAAATGTGTCTAGAACTGAAAAGGAAATCAAAGGACACTTCAAAGAAATCATTGAGGCACTATTGGGCTTCCAGTGTTTTCCCTTACAATGTGACAATGTGTGTTGGCGATACCATGTCCGGTTGGTTATGTCTCTGTTCTCTTATGTAATTCATTATTCCAAGATTTGGTTGATAATACTTTTAAAAAAAATTAGACGTCTGTTACTGTCCCTTTAAAATGCTGGTGTTTAAGGTCCCTACACATGTCAAATGTTTAAGAATTATACCCTGGTGGTTTCTGTCTGCAATTTGTTTGACTAGGTGAGTAGAAATGACGTTTTTCTGTTGAGATGATTTTCTCATAATGATTTTACTTCCAGACCATGTTTGTTGCTGGACAATTTTTGGAGTATTCTAAGAAACTTATCTTTTCTGCATGGTGATAGGACTACCTCATTCATACGTTATTCAAAGTTCTAAAGGACAAGACCAACTTGAAAATTGTTTGACCTGTCTTCATTAGCAGCGTCTAAACAGAATTAATTTCATTTCAATTCCTGGTGGCATATGATTATTAATGTTGTTTTGCTTACTAGTAGAGTTGTAAGTTTATGGTTAGATTTATGTAAGAATGTACCCTTCTTTCCATCCTCCAATTGTGTCTCACCAACCCAAAAGAGCCAGCTTCTTTCATTCTCTGACTCCATCACCTTTTGCAGCACCCTAGAAGTAAAATTAATGAGATTAATTTTCATAGTGAATTTGAATGATTGACCATAGGTCAAAAATCATTGTTTCTCACACTTTGTTAATGCCTTGTGGTTATTTACAGGCCTTCAAGCTTTACTGGAAAGTAATCCCAACATTTGACAAACAGCAGAATAATGTAACCTTTCAACAAATGAAATGATGTGTGTGTGCGTGTTTGTGTGTTGATGATCATCTTATACATGTACGGTCAATGGCACATGAATATTGTAAGGCTCAAATTGTCCACTTATTCATAAAAATGTTTTTTCAAGTTTATCAATTTAAGAGCATCTTCAAAGTCTACCACTACAAACAGCTAGCAATGCTCAAAACAGTGTATTGTTGTTTTACTTAAAAGTGTTTTTCGTTTGAAAATCATTGAAATGACAGTGGTTAATCCATACCTTGCTGAAATCAACTCTTAATGCATTGACAATGCAGTGATTTCTGAGGCTATACTTCTTTTACTTAACCATAAAATGACTTTTCTCTCTCTCAACAATAACTTTGCAATACATTAATTTATACTTTTTAGGAAAACAGTCACTAGATAACATAGATTTGTGATACAGATTGTGATCCCTACCATTTCCTTGGCAAATTTGCAATATTTTGATGTTGATTGCATGTTATGACAAGTGGGCTGTCTTTTCCATGTAGAGCACAAGTCTGTAGTAATTATTTTGGCTCATGGATATAAAAATTTTTGTTATTAGGAAAAAAAAACCGATTATACCAGTGAATGGTTAGGACATCCTGTGTTTTCTTTAATACTCAAACCTAAGGTTCCTTTCTCATCAGGTATTAAACTGTTCAGTGAGAGTTCTGGTTACTAGTAGATATGATACCTCAAGATATTCTCTCTTTTGCTGTTACTGGTTCTTGTTGTGTCAAGAAGGACTATCACCATAGCCTGAATATTTTCCCTTGCCTGCCAACATAACTGTAATAGAGAGTAGAAAATGTTCTCAGTTAGAGCAATATGTTTGGATCACCAGGTCTAACTGCTTTGTATGCATTTTTACAAAGACTTAATGCAATGCAAACATCATGTAAGAAATAGACCCATGCCCCTTTCTATTTCATAACGTTTACAGCCTATAAAAAGTCAATACAGTGTACAGCTGTATTTAGTTGGCCCAAAACAGCAGAATATGTTTAGAACAGGTGCTAAGATTTATTTAAGCAAAATAATATTTTAGGGTTAGGTGCACTTTAAAATGTGTGCTTTTTTCTACATTTCCTTACTGTTGCACAATAATAAATGAATATGCAATGCTTGAAATTACCTCTTCAAATGAATGGCTGAGAAAAGGGGACACAGGATTCTCCACTGCTGTAGCCTGTAGAAGGCTTTGGCATCGTGCTACTTCATCTGACCGCGATGTTATTTCAGGTGTGGCTAAAAGAAAATAAAGTAATTTAAGTGTGTAAATCACGTGTTTTCTCACTACTTTGGTTGATTAATGCATTTTAAAACTAAATTTTCCCTAAATTGAACTTACGTTTGAGTTACCAGAAGACTAATAGTTAGTTTGACTGTGAATCACCAATATAAGTTACTATTCATTGAGGCTTCTTTTGTTGTGTAGTGGTTAGTTGCATAAATGTTCAGTAAACAAAAGGAGTGCTACAATGTACTGGTAAACATACCTCCCAAACCAGACATAGAGAGATCCTCACTTAACCTTCCTACTGTAAAAGAAATTTGCATTGGTGGGTTGAATATCAGTATATTTTGTATATAAATAAAAACTGTTATTGGGTTAAAAATTGTACAAAATCCAAAAATTGGCCCTATACAGATGTATGTATTCAACCACTACATGGAAATGTGGTTTTGACCTTAAATACTGCAAGGGGTGTGGGGGGTGCCTACTTAATTGAGCTAATATTGTTTTATTTAATGTTAAGCCATAAGTAGAGTCAAGTTGGAAGCCTTGATAGTATCAGATGTACATGTAGACTTTCAACCAAAAGTACAAGAATAAGTATTAATGTCTCCTCAATTTAGTTACCATGATTTCCTCCATAGAATGGAATCTCACTGACACCTAAATAAAGCAATCAATAATTAAAATGGAAGGCTTTGTTTAAAACTGTACTTGGATTAATATATCATGTTCAAAACCACATCTGTCTTTAATACATGTGACAGCATAGGCATGTGAAGCATGTTTTTAACTAGGTGACATGTGAACAATAATAATTGAGAGGCTCCTGGAAAGAACATCCTCTTCAATTTTGGCTGCTTTTTGTTTATTTCATCCAAATCAGCTGTCCAAAGCATCCCACTGCTGTATCGAATCTGTCGAGAAGTTACACTGAGATAGTCACCAGTATTTACATTTAATAACAGCTTTTGACGGAAAAGTTTCCAACTTTTTATACCATATGTTGAACACTTGCAAACAAAATAGTGTGCAATTGCAAAAGATGCCAATAAGAAAAATGCATTTTTTGCAAAGGTTTTTTTTTATTTTGGAAAAAGAAATTTGCTAAACAAAAGTCATCCTTGACCAGAGCCCTTTAATTATTGGTGTCACCACAGCACAAGATACAAACAGGGTTGCAAATTAAGAAAGGATGAAATGACCCCAGATGTCGCCCCTAATCAAGGTAGTTAGTCACCTGTCAAAAAGGTTATGTCTGTGTTTGAAGAGCAGGTTGTTGAAGTTGAAGTTTGAGTCACTCTTCTGGCCCTTGACCTCTGCAATGGCACTTTGAACAAAAATGGAAAATGTTAATTTCATGTAAATTACAATCACTGTGTACATATCACCTTGTGCCCAATTCATCAATATTGTCACAAATAATCAAACTGACACAATCAAGTTACAGGTTCACAGTTAGAACCAATGATAGTAAGAGTCATAACAAAATTGTAATTGCTTAGGTAGTCATTTTTAATGAGTGTTGCAACCCCTCACAACTGATATCCAATGCCTTTGTTGAAGATGCTGTAAGGGAAAATAGACCAGATGACCATAACATGACAAGAACATTTTTATGGTTCTGCTATTATTATGTTCAACACCAGTACAAGATTACAGGTGTATCTACATGTACATACTTCTTTTTTTCACAGTGGTATGCTTACCTTATTGATGGCTTGACACAACAGAGGGGTTGGCGTTAAATGGACTGTGTAGCAGGCTGTCACTGTCTGTGGAGGATTTTAGGTTAAGCAAAAAATTATTTACAAATTTTAAATTTGATTTTTTTTTCAATTACATTGTATGCAGTCAGTAACATCATACATGTACTTATATGCAGGACTGTCATTAATGGCCGGGGGTGTTCCCCTCATATTTTGAGCTACATCCCCGACTGCTGTGATATAAAACCAGCATGTTGACTTCACTACAGAAACTTTAATCCCATGCTAGTTTTTGTTTATCCCCACCTACTTCATGAATTAGTGACAGCCCTGTTTATGACACTTGTGTAAAAAAAGTTGACACCAAGGATGTAGTAAAAACAGTGTCACCTGCAGATAAGGAATGTTGTTTATGCTATTTATTCCACTTCAATGTCTAAGGCAATCATTATTGTTTCTCTTACCACCACCATCATCATCATCGTCAATGTACAGTGGAGCCATCTGTGAGCTGAATGACATTGCAAGAGGAATGAATTTTCAGTTTAAATTGAGGACAAGATAACAAATCGAGGGCAACAGTCATTAAGATTTAGTTTGATTTGCTCGATCCCTCCCATCGTTGCATTACTGTCAATGTCACCATTGCTATCTTTAATTTGTAGTTGTATCATTGGTGAACTTGGAGCCAACAAAAGGATTGCATGACTATTAATGCCATGTACTCATAATACACTACAGTTAAAAAACCATGTTTTTGGAAGAAGGAGTACTTTTCAGTTGTAATATAAAGAACAACATTCTTAAATATGCCACACTGACACCATTCTTTTGCATTGCCATCAAAGGACTCACCATTGTTGGTACTTGCTTGGGCCAGTGCTGTCAGATACTGCCTTGTTGCACCTTATCATTCCAAATGACATAAGATACATTGAATCAATTTTAAATCTTATACAAATCTCCATTTATTATATCCTTTAACTAATGAAATTAATTATGCGCCACTTACGTCCATTTGATGGCAAACGACTTCCCACTGCTGGTGATGATGATGGTGTCGTTAAAACAGAGACAGTGCTGGTGTTGGTGCTGGTACTGGTGCTCACATTGGTGGAGGGTGCAATATAGGTTGTTGGAGGTGTTGCATTAGTGGATACTGTTGATGTGGCAATAGTGACTAGTGATGAAGTGGGAACTTGTGTTGCTGATGATACCACTGCAGTAGAAGATGGAGCTTTGGTGGTAGGTGGGCCTGAGGATAGGGTACCTATATGTAAGTGAAAGAAAGTAAACATTCCTGATACCTGAACGGCTTAAAAACCACACACTTTGGCCCCACACATACCTATATAGCCCATATAACGGAGTACCCCCCTCCGCCACACCCCCAGAATTCTTGGCTGCCAGTTTAATATCATGTCAAGCTTGGTTCACCAAAAGATGACAAACCCTAAACGTATCTAACTGGAGATTTGTGAAAAAATAAGTCTTCAGCGAGAACTTGAAATAGCATGACAGTGCCTTTTTTCTCTAAATTCTGTGTTTGGCTATCTGAGAAAATTGTACCTAATGGTCTTCGTTCTGCCTACAATGCAAGCGTCACGTAACGAACAGTGTCTACATCAGCATGTCAAAAATGTCACAGTTATAAGAAGTCTCGCCTACATGTAGCCTAAGGGCATGCCCCAGCAATCTGGTATGAAATTTGAGTTCCACAACTTTTGTGTAATTTGGCAAGGACAGATACAACACGAACTTTTCTCTTGATTGCACCACATCGTGGAGTTTTGCGCTGTTCAGAAGCAATCGTCCATCACCCACCTGTCTGTCAGTCCTTCAGATACATGAGAATTTTTTTAGATTTTGACCTTCCACAAAGCCTCAACATCTCCTTGGCATCTGGAATGCCAGTGCAGATCCTTGTTATTCTGCTGCCTCTACTCTCGGACTTGTATAAGCGAATCCTTAAAACGGAATAACAAAATATCGAATCAACTGTTTGTGTGGTTTATTTCCAGTGTCACACCTTCCCGTTTTCACCTTCACTTACGCTGATGCATGCACTTTACAAATTTGCCATGTTTAATTATCGTAAGGCTTTAGTCTATTCTGTTCAATATCATCAGCTTTGGAAATTTTTTATAGGTCAGGGTATACTACCTAGATGGTGATCAAAGGTATAACCTTAAGTTAAATCGTCAATATCAATTTCATCAAGATAATGGGCGTATCTCTAGTGAGGAGGCATCGTGAATTTTTTCCTTGATATGGTTCTTTTTGAACACCAGCAGATCAAACTTTTAGCTAGGATTAAACTTACCGTGATACATGGTCCTTTAACACAGGGAAACTGTTCCCGATCAACTCCTTCATCCTTCCACTGCTCCAACTCGAAAGGAAGGACAGTTTCTTCACTCGCCCGTTGCGATTAAGGTTGTCCCAAACTCTTCCCCTCGGAATGGGTTTGCTTTTCTCCACTAACCAGGCAAACTCACGGGAAGTGAATTTACCCCCAGATGAAGGACTGAGTTCATTGTCGGACGAAGAATCACTTGACATTTTGATCGCACAGATACTAGTACTTTCTCCAGCTGAAGCCTGAATGACTGAATGTAACATGTGAGCGGCTCTCTGTTAAGATTAACATTTGTGAATTGATTGCGGCCTTGCTGTGATTTGTTACACTTGAAATGACGTTCTTTGTTTATCAAGTCGGCACATGATGTGCTGACAGGCGAACTTTGTGCGCGTCGTGTGCTGACTGAGAAAACAAAGGACCCCTTTTTCCTAATTACAGTTCTGGTCAATTTGCCATCACCCCAGGTGTTAGAAAAATTACTTCCCCCGAAGCGACATCTGCTAAGTGGCTAAATTTATTTCACGTTTAGTAATTTGCCGCATTGGAGGGGCAAAGCTACACACTTATCGTCAGGGAACGTTCCACTGGTTTATTCAAGACAAACCAAAAATTATAAAAAAGCAACAAGAGGCAGTTGTATCTCGAATTCACTGTAATACTTAAATGTGAGGTAAATACTTTGCAATAAAATTGCACTAAGAAGGATATTTGTTTGTTAATTAAGGGCGTGGCGAATGGTCCTTTAATAACTGTCTCTCAAAATGGTGCTCGAATTTCACGATTAGTCTTGTCTTCGTTTTGAGTGGACATTCTGTGTTCCTGGAAGCGAGCAGTTTTCTGAGAGCTCCGAGGAACTGAAAATGTGCAAGGACAAATATCCGAGCATATTTTTGAAGCCAAATAGGAGATTATTTTGTTTATTATACTTCGAATATTTTTCGCAATGCGCGTCTGGGAGATTCAGTCACGTGATGCGTTTAGACCAATCGCGTGCATGCGAAAATATTTGATGGATGGGCTAACTTTGTAGTTCCCTTAACAATAGCACTTAGAATTGGCACTTGTGCTACACTTTTTTTTTTCTTAAGTTCTTATTTTTGGACAATTTTATCCCGAATCGTTCGTATGGTGTTTCTACACAGGCGATTTTTGTCAAGTTCTGGGTTGTATCAAGTTTAAAATCTGTTCGAAACTGACAAATTGCACTAAAAATCCACGTGGTTTATAGGCGTACGATTTTGACGTTGTAACTTTAACGCGACAAAAATCGTCTGTATTTGTGCGGCTTGCTCTGATGGCGTGACCAATATACCCCGCGGCCACCAACTCTTGGTAAATTTGACTTGAACATTAAACACAGGGGTTCACAACACCATAAAGGCAAATGAGCAAAATAAAGACATTCTTATCCGTCTCAGCCCAGGTATATTCTTGAAATTTCGGCTTACCTCAGCCTCAACGTTCTTATAAAAAAAACCGGCTTAGTCTTCTTTAAAGAAAAAAAACAGTGTAGTTTAAACCACGTAATCAATATATTGTGAAGCTAGGACAGGTAGGAAATTTGCCATAATGTCGTTTGCTCCTCTCCACTGCCTCCACATTCTTTCGTCTAAATACACTTGAAGGTCCTCTGTGCAAATTCCACGCCGGTGTTTGATTGGGCCTTTTAAATTTGCCCAAGCTGACTCTGCTTCTTGAGTGTGAACCCCACTCACTGGATCCACAAAATTTTCTGAATGGTTAATGACCCTGTGTCTCGACACGTGATTAGGCAAGTGCTGGTTGAGGCCATCATATGCACCCCAGTCGTCAGAGTGTACCTCACTTCCAGGTTGAAGGCACTTGGCAAGGATGGGAAGGAGGGTAGCGCGGTCCCGTTTCTGAACTACTTCATAGTAGCCTCTAGTTGGGCGAGTACCGCATTGTATTATTCCAAACACCCATACATCTTCTGTCTGTCTTCCTCTGTTATTCTGTTATTAAGCAAGGTAGGTTAAAAGAACAACTTGAGAAGAATTTGTAAATCACGACCGGCGAGGGAGTGATTTACACAATCTTAGAGTGCTTTCCAAATGGCTTACGTCTGTATTGGAAGTAGAGTTGGCGCAGTGGTGAGAGCGCTCGCCTTCCACCAATATGTCCCGGGTTCGATTCCCGGACTCGGCGTCATATGTGGGCTGGGTTTGTTGGTTCTCTACTCTGCTCTGGCAGGTTTTTTCCCTCTCCTCAAAAACCAACATTTGATTTCATTTGATTTGAGTTACAGGCTCCCCAATTAGTAGAGCACCTGTGCTCAGGAACAAAGATCTGAGACTAAAATATAGTTATTATTATTAATTATAAACCAAAGAAACGTATTGTCCGTGTTGTCTACTGCCTTTACATGATCTGAAAAGGTGCGACATTCCTATACGTTTGCCAGGGCAATGACCCATGCATAGCTGATTTACGAATGAGAGCAAGCAAATTGATTGATGTGTATATACTGATTCAGATTAAACAATCCGAGTTAATTGGGCGTTCATTCAACGAGGAGAGAGGATTCTTGGGATTTGGCAACATTGTTTGTGACTTGGCTAGCTCATGACGGTAAAAGCATGCAAACACGATTCACAACTTTAAGTGTTTCAACACAAGTTGCGTGAAGGATGTTACACTATGCAACGCTTAAAAATTTGTTGCGGCGTTGCAAGATGCGAAAAACATGGTGAAAAGTAGAACTTTACCGAAACGCTGCAAATATTTTTTCCTTGCAAATTAACAGTCTTTCCAGAATTGTAGATTCGTAAATTAACCGAAAACAACAATCAGATTTTTCGGCTCTGGATACTCGATGAAGCAATCTGAATTTTTAAGCTAAAGAGGAACCCAATTCACTGATAATTAATTGGAATAGTTATTTTACATGCAGCCAAATTTAACACTCATAATATTAACCCAATGATCAGTCTACAGAAAACAACAGCAAAAAATAAAACGTCCCTTTGCCTTGTGGTTGAATTTACTCTCATCTATCTTTACGAGGCATCTACCAGCAAATGGTATAATTGGATTTCTCCCAATATCTATTGAGCACACGTCCTCCAAGCTCCGAAATACTCGGCAGACAAGGTTGTTAAGGTTCATCATGTGCGCTGTATGTTTTCTACTCTGGTCCATTGACCAGAGGTAAACTAACATGACCAACTCTCCCAGGGCTACTTTTGGAAATTTGGTGAAAAAGCTGTTTGTCCTTAAACTTCGCTTCTTCTTGCAAGCATTGCATCGCCTAAAAACAAGAGAAAGATAGTAGCTTCTCAGCGAAATTCTGGGCTGTGTTCGGAGAGCCCAGGCCATTTTGAGTGAACTGCATGGGCAGTTCAGACAGAATCGTTGAATTTCTGCATTGAAGAAACTTTCATTGTCGGATACCGAATTTCAAAATTGGATAACAAATGTTTATTAGATATTTTCAAGATAGAAACGGTATGGAACGTTTGCCGGCAATAAAACCATATGCATTTCGATTACCATTATTTTAGAGGGATCAAAATAAAAAATTTTACAGGGGACCTTCCTAGTTGGCTAAACCTCACACGCTTCAGCCCCGACCCCGCAAAAACGTGCTGCGCGGCCCTGTTGTGTACTGATTAATTTTTAAGATCTTAGGTCATCCTGGCCAAAGTCCTGCGACAAACTGTCGTAAAACGTCATGGGAAAACGTTTTAATGGAAAAATTTGTTGCGTTTTGGTCTCTTTCTCTCATAGTTTTGCTGGAATTCCAGAGGTTGAACTATTTCTAAGTGATGTGGCGACCCAGACTTACCACTGAACACTGTCGATATGATCGGCCTCCCTTTCTGCTAAATCCATATCCCTGTTGCAGGCACTGCAGTGCAATGGATTGGCAAAAAGTCCGCGACATTGGAGCCATCTGATGATGCGAGTTGTCGATCCCTGTTTTAATCTGACAAAATAATCTAAATTCATCTTGCCGCACTTACAACAATGTGATTTTCCTTAACAAAGCCGGTTTTTTTTTAATTCTGCGAGATGATGTAACCAGGAAAGCCTGTTGTCAAAAGTTATGCCCAACAGACGAGTGTGTTTTACCCACTCGATACGATCCCCTCCAACGGTCACAGAAATTAGCGGCCGATGTTTGGTTTTCTCATCAAAAGCATAGCTTCACACTTAGACGAGTGAGGGGTTAAAGAGTTTTCTAGGCACCAGATATGCTACATGAATAAAGAATTTACAAGTATATTATAATAAATAAATTATTCCTTGACAATTCTTTAATAATGTCTAAACGTTGAGAGGCACAAATTTTCAGTTCGCAGAATATTGATATGCATTTCATGTATTTGGTTTTTTAATGATTTTTTGCTCTTTATCTTTTCGTAATAATTTCAGGTGGGGCATTCCATAATTGTACTCCAAATCTCGAAAAAGAGTTATTTAACAGATTTAGACATGAAGGCATAACGTGAAATTTATTACCGGCAGCTGGCCTGTTATTGTGGGAATGTATATCGGAGAGATGTTTGAATAAGTGTTGGATACAACAGGCGCTAGCTTATTTAATACATTAGACCGGAAATAGATTTAAAATAAATAAAGTAGGGGATAGAAAATGTCGTTTAATGTAAGACTCGTTTTTTAAGAAGAAGAAGGTAACAAAAGTCAACTGTGAAAAGGAATTCTTCCAATACATCCAAGTCCGCATACTTTCAGATCCCATTGTTTCAACCAGACACTAAAAAATTGTAAGGATATGAAACATGAAACGGAATCGGTATCTGACGTTTTGTCTGTAATGTAGACGATTACAGATCATTAACGTCCTGAAAAAAAATCCCTCGGTAAAAGAACGCTTACATTTTTATTGCATGGGGAATTTATCCAAACACATTTATCCTGTGAATAAAGGGGGTAGTTTCTAAAGAAACTGTGGTGCTGCGTCGGTGGGGAAGTAGTACACAAAGATTTTGGTATTATCAACAGAGTTGATAAATGTAAATTGACCACCGTACAGGGATTCTAAAAGCTGACGTTTCGAGCGCTAGCCCTTCGTCAGAGCGAATCGAGGAATTATGGGTTGTGTGTAGTTTTTATAGTGGAGTAGGAGCTACGCTATTGGTGGTAACATGGCAACGTGAAAAATAGGAATACATTAGTTAAATGAAAAGCGTTCGTTAATACCGTGGGGATTAAGGGTGCCGATTTGGAAGATGAATTTTTGTTCCAGATTCTTGCGGCTTTCCGTCGTACCTTGATGCAGGGAAAGGCCGCAGATAGCCATGTGTTGTTTGGAGTGGTTAGGGAGATTAAAATGACGAGCGACTGGCTTAGATGCATCCTTGTCATTCTTCTCAACATCGCGAAGGTGTTCGCGGAATCGGTCGCCTAGTCGTCTTCCTGTCTCGCCAATGTATAATTTATTGCATAACGTGCAGGTTAGGCAATAAATGACATTTGCGGAGGTACACGTGAAACGATCAGTGATCTTAACAGATCGCTTAGGTCCCGATATTTTGCTAGTGTTAAGAATGAATTGACAAGTTTTACATCGTGAGCGCGCGCATTTGAAAGTGCCGGGTTGCTCGTTAGTTTTAAATGCACTTCTAACTAAAAAGTTGCCGACGTTTTTGTCGCGTTTGAATGAAATTAGTGGAGGTTGCGAAAAGATTCTACCAGTCTCGGGATCATTTTGGAGTAATTTGAAGTTATTGAGAATGATACTTTTGACTACATGATTATGAGGATGAAAAGTGAGAGTGAATGGAATTCTGTCGTTCTTATCCGTTTGTGACGTTTGTAGTGCTGACTGTCGATCAAATTGTTGGGCGCGATGATGGCCCGCTTTGACCACAGAGGCGGGGTAGCCACGTTTTTCGAAGAACTGGCACATCTCCTCTGATTTGCTGGAAAAATCAGAGTCATCACTACATAGACGTCGAAGTCTAAGAAATTGAGAATAAGGAATGGAGTTCTTGACATGTGATGGATGTGACGATGAATACAACAAATAACTGTGAGAATCTGTAGGTTTGTAGTGCACACTGGTACATAAGCCGTTGCCACTGATAGAAACTTTGATATCTAGGAAAGCCAATGAAGTTTCAGAAATTTCCCAGGTATATTTAAGAGCCGGATGAAAGGAATTAACGGAGGTTATAAATTGATCGAGTTCTTGTGTGCTAGATGAAATAGCGCCGATGCAATCGTCAATGTAGCGGCTGTAGAGTTCAGGTTTCGGGCCGTTGTACTGATTAAAAAATTGGTGTTCAACATATCCTACAAAAAGATTGGCATAACTAGGTCCCATTCTAGTGCCCATCGCCACACCATTAATTTGTTTGTAATAGTTGCCGGCGAATGAAAAACAATTGAGTGTAAGAACTAGTTCGGCAAGGCGGAGTAGTGTTTCTGAGCTTGGTTCTTTGACAGTGCGTTGATCGAAAAAGTGTTTAAGTGCTTGAAGACCTTCGCTATTGGGAATGACTGTGTACAGAGATGTAATGTCCATGGTGAAAATAAGTTTGTCTTGGCCGGAGAAACTGAAATCGCGGAAAATTTCTAGTGCGTGTGTACTGTCTTTGATGTATGATGGTAAAGATTTGACGATAGGAGTCATAATCCTGTCTAAGTAGCTAGAAATGAGTTCGGTAGGGCAACTACAGGCAGAAACGATAGGGCGACCTGGGTTGTTCGGTTTGTGAATTTTTGGCAAGAAGTAAATGCACGAAGTTCTAGGAGTTGTGATGGTAAGATTAGTTGCAGTGTCCGGTAATTCTTGGTTAACTATAAGATTATGAATCGTGTCTTTGACGAGTTTTTGATTTGTGGAGGTGAGATCTTTTTCGATTTTGGCATAAAACGAGGTGTCAGAAAGTTGCCGCAAAGCTTCTTTTTGGTAAAGGTCGGACCGCCAAACAACTACCGCGCCGCCTTTGTCGGCCGATTTGACAACTATGTCATTGCGTTTACGAAGATTTTTAAGCGCCGCCCACTCTTCCTTGGAAAGGTTGGAAAATTTAGTGTTACGATTGAATTTAAGTTTGTGAATGTCGTGACGGCACTTTTTGGTAAAAAAATCTAAAGAGGAAAATTGTCCCTCTGGGGGAGTCCATTTAGATTTGCGAACTTGAAGTGTTTCAAAAATATCTTTGTCCGAAGTGTCAGAATCATTCTCTTTGTCATGGAAAAAGGCTTTTAACTGAACGCGGCGAAGGAATTTTTCAACATCTTGCTTAATAGAAAATTCATTGGTGCGTTTGGCAATTGGGACAAAATTTAGGCCCTTACTGAGAACAGATTTCTCTGAGTCAGTAAGCGGAAGATTTTCTGGAATTGTAACTACGGTGGTATGGCTATGCAGTGTAGTGTCGTTGGTAATTTGCGGACCTATTAATTGTTGAAGTTTTTGGGTCTTGGTTTGGTTTAAATGGTAAAACAGTCTAGAATTAAGTTCCTGGATTTTAGCGTGAATGGATTGTACCAAAACTACTGGACAGATTTTGGAAAGTTCGGAGCGGCACTGGAGAATTTGTTTGTCAAGTTCGTTACGTTTTTGGCACATGGCTCTGATAATGATCCTCATAATATTACGTGAAAAAGAATTTTGAGCGCATCGAATTTGGTGAAGATATTGATTCGAGTGAGAGAATGTAGATGCATGAAAGTTTGAGCGAAAACCTTTTGGAATGACTTTAGAATTGAGGCAGCGGCCGATGAAATTGATGTGACTACAAAACCTAGTTTTGGCGAAAATGAGAATGGCTAAACGAAAAGCTAAACTGTTGCTAAGTGCGGGAAAAGGGAAAAGATAACTTACGATTTCCTGGCGT
>OX419342.1:14575509-14603009 GCA_948470475.1 Galaxea fascicularis
AAACTACTGGACAGATTTTGGAAAGTTCGGAGCGGCACTGGAGAATTTGTTTGTCAAGTTCGTTACGTTTTTGGCACATGGCTCTGATAATGATCCTCATAATATTACGTGAAAAAGAATTTTGAGCGCATCGAATTTGGTGAAGATATTGATTCGAGTGAGAGAATGTAGATGCATGAAAGTTTGAGCGAAAACCTTTTGGAATGACTTTAGAATTGAGGCAGCGGCCGATGAAATTGATGTGACTACAAAACCTAGTTTTGGCGAAAATGAGAATGGCTAAACGAAAAGCTAAACTGTTGCTAAGTGCGGGAAAAGGGAAAAGATAACTTACGATTTCCTGGCGTAGCTCCTTGGTGAGTTTCTTCAAGCTTGGCATCTTCGTCTTGTGTCTCCTGTTCACAAATCTGTGGATTTACAAAGTACTAGAACACACGGTTAGTGGTCGCAGCGATTAAACAACAAATGAATAAAGGGGGTAGTTTCTAGCCATGTGTTGTTTGGAGTGGTTAGGGAGATTAAAATGACGAGCGACTGGCTTAGATGCATCCTTGTCATTCTTCTCAACATCGCGAAGGTGTTCGCAGAATCGGTTGCCTAGTCGTCTTCCTGTCTCGCCAATGTTTTACCATTTAAACCAAACCAAGACCCAAAAACTTCAACAATTAATAGGTCCGCAAATTACCAACGACACTACACTGCATAGCCATACCACCGTAGTTACAATTCCAGAAAATCTTCCGCTTACTGACTCAGAGAAATCTGTTCTCAGTAAGGGCCTAAATTTTGTCCCAATTGCCAAACGCACCAATGAATTTTCTATTAAGCAAGATGTTGAAAAATTCCTTCGCCGCGTTCAGTTAAAAGCCTTTTTCCATGACAAAGAGAATGATTCTGACACTTCGGACAAAGATATTTTTGAAACACTTCAAGTTCGCAAATCTAAATGGACTCCCCCAGAGGGACAATTTTCCTCTTTAGATTTTTTTACCAAAAAGTGCTGTCACGACATTCACAAACTTAAATTCAATCGTAACACTAAATTTTCCAACCTTTCCAAGGAAGAGTGGGCGGCGCTTAAAAATCTTCGTAAACGCAATGACATAGTTGTCAAATCGGCCGACAAAGGCGGCGCGGTAGTTGTTTGGCGGTCCGACCTTTACCAAAAAGAAGCTTTGCGGCAACTTTCTGACACCTCGTTTTATGCCAAAATCGAAAAAGATCTCACCTCCACAAATCAAAAACTCGTCAAAGACACGATTCATAATCTTATAGTTAACCAAGAATTACCGGACACTGCAACTAATCTTACCATCACAACTCCTAGAACTTCGTGCATTTACTTCTTGCCAAAAATTCACAAACCGAACAACCCAGGTCGCCCTATCGTTTCTGCCTGTAGTTGCCCTACCGAACTCATTTCTAGCTACTTAGACAGGATTATGACTCCTATCGTCAAATCTTTACCATCATACATCAAAGACAGTACACACGCACTAGAAATTTTCCGCGATTTCAGTTTCTCTGGCCAAGACAAACTTATTTTCACCATGGACATTACATCTCTGTACACAGTCATTCCCAATAGCGAAGGTCTTCAAGCACTTAAACACTTTTTCGATCAACGCACTGTCAAAGAACCAAGCTCAGAAACACTACTCCGCCTTGCCGAACTAGTTCTTACACTCAATTGTTTTTCATTCGCCGGCAACTATTACAAACAAATTAATGGTGTGGCGATGGGCACTAGAATGGGACCTAGTTATGCCAATCTTTTTGTAGGATATGTTGAACACCAATTTTTTAATCAGTACAACGGCCCGAAACCTGAACTCTACGGCCGCTACATTGACGATTGCATCGGCGCTATTTCATCTAGCACACAAGAACTCGATCAATTTATAACCTCCGTTAATTCCTTTCATCCGGCTCTTAAATATACCTGGGAAATTTCTGAAACTTCATTGGCTTTCCTAGATATCAAAGTTTCTATCAGTGGCAACGGCTTATGTACCAGTGTGCACTACAAACCTACAGATTCTCACAGTTATTTGTTGTATTCATCGTCACATCCATCACATGTCAAGAACTCCATTCCTTATTCTCAATTTCTTAGACTTCGACGTCTATGTAGTGATGACTCTGATTTTTCCAGCAAATCAGAGGAGATGTGCCAGTTCTTCGAAAAACGTGGCTACCCTGCCTCTGTGGTCAAAGCGGGCCATCATCGCGCCCAACAATTTGATCGACAGTCAGCACTACAAACGTCACAAACGGATAAGAACGACAGAATTCCATTCACTCTCACTTTTCATCCTCATAATCATGTAGTCAAAAGTATCATTCTCAATAACTTCAAATTACTCCAAAATGATCCCGAGACTGGTAGAATCTTTTCGCAACCTCCACTAATTTCATTCAAACGCGACAAAAACGTCGGCAACTTTTTAGTTAGAAGTGCATTTAAAACTAACGAGCAACCCGGCACTTTCAAATGCGCGCGCTCACGATGTAAAACTTGTCAATTCATTCTTAACACTAGCAAAATATCGGGACCTAAGCGATCTGTTAAGATCACTGATCGTTTCACGTGTACCTCCGCAAATGTCATTTATTGCCTAACCTGCACGTTATGCAATAAATTATACATTGGCGAGACAGGAAGACGACTAGGCGACCGATTCCGCGAACACCTTCGCGATGTTGAGAAGAATGACAAGGATGCATCTAAGCCAGTCGCTCGTCATTTTAATCTCCCTAACCACTCCAAACAACACATGGCTATCTGCGGCCTTTCCCTGCATCAAGGTACGACGGAAAGCCGCAAGAATCTGGAACAAAAATTCATCTTCCAAATCGGCACCCTTAATCCCCACGGTATTAACGAACGCTTTTCATTTAACTAATGTATTCCTATTTTTCACGTTGCCATGTTACCACCAATAGCGTAGCTCCTACTCCACTATAAAAACTACACACAACCCATAATTCCTCGATTTGCTCTGACGAAGGGCTAGCGCTCGAAACGTCAGCTTTTAGAATCCCTGTACGGTGGTCAATTTACATTTATCAACTCTGTTGATAATACCAAAATCTTTGTGTACATTTATCCTGTGTTCTCCTGATGATGCCTTTAGACGTTATTGTTGACAAGTCCCCATACCCAGGATTAGATTGACGAAAAATAGCTGACGTTCCTTTTTTTGTGGAGGGGGTTTTAACCCCAAAAATGTTTTAACAGGGGCGTTACGCGACTAAAACTGGTGAGCGTCATAATGCCAGTTATCATTTTTATGCTGATGATTCTCAGTTGTATTTGTCGTTTAAGGGTAACCAACAGCTTGCACAATCAAGACAGTCTTTGGAGCAATGTCTCACTGATATTTCATCGTGGATGCTTGCTAATGGCTTGAAGCTAAATCATGATAAGACAGAGCTGATGTGCATCCACTCTAGATTTCTTAGTCGCCCTCCATTGGATGAGATCGTAGTTTGTGGTGAAACTGTTGTCCCCTGTATTTCTGCTGTTAATCTTGGTGTAGTTTTCGATGAATTCATGACTGGGGAACTTCAAGTCAGCAAGATTTGCAAGTCATCTTATTATCATTTAAGAAATCTGTCTTCTATTAGGAAATATCTTACTACTAATGCTGCTCATACTATTGTTCATGCTTTCATTTCTTCTAGACTTGATTACTGTAATGCTCTTCTTTATGGGCTCCCTACATATCTTGTTAACAGGCTACAGCACGTTCAAAATTCTGCTGCTCGTGTTGTCACTTTTACCAGGAAGTTCGATCACATCACCCCTGTGTTGTCTTCATTGGCTTCCTGTATACTATAGGGTTATCTTCAAGTTGCTTTTGCTCACTTATAAGGCTCCTTGCTATCCGCCTGATCTTCTTTCCTATTGTTCCTCTTGCTACTCTCTTCGCTCTGTTACAAATAATCTTCTTGTTGAACCTAGAGTTAAGCTTACCAGTTATGGTTTTCAGTCCTTTTCATTCGCTGCTCCGAGACTCTAGAATAGGTTACCTTCAGATATTCGTTCTTGCTCCTCAGTTGCTAGTTTTAAGAGCAGACTAAAAACGTTACTCTTTACAGTATTTCTTGATAATAGGAAATTTAATTACTTATTTTATTTTTCTTTTAATCATTTTTGTTTTTATCGACTGATTTGATATTTCTTTCATTATTTGTTTCTATCATTTTCATTTTAATTATTGTTGTTTGAAATAATAATAATAATATTTTATAGATCGTTTACAGAATTAATAATATTTATTGTATAATAATTTCCATAGAATTTAATTTTTTTAGATCGTCTTATTGTAAATTACTGTAAATTGTAATCTGTAAAGCGCCACGGACAGCGATATATGGATAAGAGCGCGATATAAATAAATAAAGTTAAGTTAGGTGAGCTAGTGTAGAGATGGAAGGGAGGGGGTCATGCACACCGACTCTCCCAAATCGCACCATCCAACCCATCCATAAAAATGAACGGTCCCTTACTACTTGACTAACGTGTTGTGACTTTCGTGATCAATTTTAAAGAAAACAAACGATAAATTTCGGAATTCCTTCTGTGAAAATCCCATTCTTTTATATACCTCCAGCCAGTCTGACAGAGAGCATCTCTTTTGACACCAGCCTAAAGAAAGACGAACCTACTTGACTAACGTGTTGTGACTTTCGTGATCGCCTAAAAGGCTCGAAGTTGCCTTGTTATTAGTTTTGACTAAAACGCTTTCCTCGTTTTTACAGGCACTTTAGGGAGAAAAGGAAAATCTCGGCAATAGCGATATAATAAATTTTACTCATGACACTGTCTAAAAATATTTTATTCCTTAAGAAATTTTTTTTCCCAAAAGTTATCGAAAAACATTACATTTGTTGAGACAACTTTCCATAACAATTGAAAAATGCGTGCGTAGACCTTTCAAATTGCATCTTTTATTCTTCTGTATTTCGAGGTTACAGAATAATTATTTCACCAAGTAAATCTGGGCAACGTTAATTGCTCGTGATCATTCATGGCGGGATGGAGAGAACCTGATGAAAATATACTTAAACGTACTTGATTAAACTTGTTAGCGCAAAGGAGAATTCAGTGGAGAATGTTACTTTTCTTAACGTCCCCTAGAAATAAGACTTTTCTTTCATCTGAACTAGTGAAACGGTAATGATGTTTGGAACTGGTTTGACAGCCGATTTCTGTCTAAACCAATCTGATGATAAGTTCTATTTTTATTGGAAGTAAATGCTCCCGCGACACACACCCGCACCCACACCCGCGCCCGTCCTTTTCATGCGCTACCCGTGACATTTAGGATCCGGATTTGGATTTTAATAAAGAAACACACCCTTAGTCTCCTTCGCAGCCATTATTAGGGTTGCGATGTAACGCTCCTCCCCATGAACGGCTGCTCACTCGAGCTCTGCATTCTTGTCCTCAAACTGACCAATAAGGAGCAGGCTTCCATTTCCTGGAAACCTGGACCTTGTTGTGGGTTTGGCGGCAAATGTAACAAGAAATATGATTGGTGCAGCTGTTAATAGTTACATGCATGGTATTGGTTCTCAGTAACAAAGGGAAAGGAATGCAGAGAGCAGCCGTGCTGTGCAAAGGAGACCACACGACATTTAGCTGCACTCGTAGCAATCTTCATTCGAACTTCTCACCAGCTGATCTGTGTTTAGTTTAAGTCAAAAAATGTCTGGACCAACTACAGCCTTCAATTGTAATCTAATGGTGACCGTGGATGAGAGACTGCAGTGTGGAATTTGGTAAGAGTTGCATGTTAAGAATTGATTTAAGCTGGGCAATTTTTTACACTAAATGGATATGTGACCCTCAACGGGAAAACAGTGAATAAGGTGAACGCACACACACGGCACGTTTGCACGTTGAAACAAAAGGAGCGTGACTCAACACGTTAGTTGCGTGTTACCATCCTACCTCATTAAAGTTGAGGCCTTTGTTGTTCACGCACGCTAAAGACAAAAGAGCGTGCAACAAGCTTTGCGTGTGCTTTGGCTCAAACACGTTTACCGTGTCAACTTCTAACATGCTGAACATTCGTTCGTTCCATGGTTATCCCTTTCAACGGCCAAAGCCATTTACTTGCCAGTTCATAAAAGTCTGCTGTGATCCGTTCCTAAATCAATTGGTATACCAAACACACGTAAATAAACTGTCTCAGCTTCGAAACCCTCTTGAAAAAGTCTGTTGGATGGTAGTTCCATTCACAGCCGAACGATTTCTTTCATTACTCTTCGTCTAAATGGCAAAACAAACTCAAGACATAAAATTAATTATTCTGATCTGTTTATTGCGTTACCTCCGCACTGTCTTGTCAACATGCCCTGTCACCGTAACACTAACAACATGTGGGGCCTTAGGGGAGTGGTCAAAACTATTTCACAACCTTGGGACCCACCATATTGAATAAAGGTGCCTGCCTCTTCTTATACCCCCCCCACCCTTGTAACGAGACCCTTCCTTTCCTTTATAGCCCCCCTACCTTGAATGACCCATGGTGCCCTCTATAGCCCCCCTCCCCTTAATTAGAGACCCATGGTGTGTCCTATAGCCCCACCTCCCCTTAAATAGAGACCCATGGTGTCTCCTATAGCCCCACCTCCCCTTACTTGGAGACCTATGGTGTCTCCTATAGCCCCCCTCCCTTTAAATGTAGACCCATGGTGTCTACTATAGCCCCACCTCCCCTTACTTGGAGACCTATGGTGTCTCCTATAGCCCCCCTCCCTTTAAATGGAGACACATGGTGTCTCCTATAGCCCCACCTCCCCTTACTTGGAGACCTATGGTGTCTCCTATAGCCCCACCTCCCCTTAAATAGAGACCCATGGTGTCTCCTATAGCCCCACCTCCCCTTACTTGGAGACCTATGGTGTCTCCTATAGCCCCACCTCCCCTTAAATAGAGACCCATGGTGTCTCCTATAGCCCCACCTCCCCTTACTTGGAGACCCATGGTGTCTCCTATAACCCCACCTCCCCTTAATTGGAGGTCCATGGTGCCCTTTATAGCCCCGCTCCCCTTAAATGGAGATCCATGGTGTCTCCTATAGCCCCCCCTCTTCTCCCCCTCCTACACCGCTTGTCACATTGTTTATTTGTCACAAAATTGGGTTTTATGCATACTTCACTTGGTTAACAGAAGAAGATTAATAGGAAAACGAAATTTTCATGTTTGAGATTCTTTGCTAAATAATGTTTGAATCTTACTTACAAGCACTGCCAACCATTTTTTGGGGGGAAGGTAAGTGGAAACTTTTTTTCCAGCCGTTCGATGCTGGCTGGTTGAGCCCAAAATTGGCGGCCAACTTGGTGCGGCCAAAACGGCGTTGTAACGTCACTCATTGCATCACTCTTGTGCCGCGCTCAAACTTAAAGCTGAAAAGAATATTTGCAGAAGGACCGTACAATTTAAGTTCAAAGGTAACAGACAGCAAGCGACAATTGCCTTTCAAACTTTATCCTTCTTATGGCGCTCAATGTATTGAAGTATATTTATTGTTTTTATGTTATAAATGTTTTACCTTTAATTTTTACTCCGAAATCTTGAACTGAACAAATTTATTGATTAATTGTCATAAGGAAAATTTTGTGAGGCTTCAATTTGCTATTTTTTTGGGAATAGCCTGAGGTGATAAGCAAACTTTCCCATCGGCGGTCTTCTCAGGCATTTTGTCTCGCAAATTTTTGCCTTTCTCTGAAAAACAAGCGTGTCAATTGATCACGATGAAGATTTCTTGATGAAAGAATTAAGTCTGACTATTCTTGGTTTTCAGTCACGCTGTGGCTATATAGCCGGCAACCGGCCAAGGTGTTAAAAACACTAAATGGCCAGCAGTCCGAGATTTTTCTAAAAATTGTCGAATCAAAGAATCCTGGCTAATCCAAACCATCGTATGTCTATTAGGAAAAGTCAAGCGATCCTGAAATGATTTTTAGATGTCAAGTCCAGCGCTTGCTTTATGCTGGGCTTATTGGGGGAACCGTATTTCGTGACACTTGAAATTTTTTTTCAGGTCAACTGCCGTCCAAGATGTTAAAAACCCTATGACCGGCAGTCCGATAAAAATTGCAAGATTGAAGAATTCCAGTCATTTTAAACTGTCAAAGATCAGCCATCTATGCAACCGGTTTTGTAGGATTTATCCATCATTTGTACTGTTTTACTCTCTTAGTCATGAGTCGACAGATGTTTGTGACAATGTTATGCAGAAGCAAGGCTTGACAAGCGACGTTTGATGTCATCAGCTTGAACTTTCACACATCCCTTCCTTTGAAAACTGGCTGAAAATCTCCACGAGTTCGATCTGTTAAAGTCTGCTGCTTCTGGAGCTAGAAATACTCTTCAGCACTATCATATCGACGTTCTGATGAAGAGAAATTATCAGACTGCCGGTCATTTAGTGTTTTTAACACCTTGGCCGACAGTCGACCTAAAGTGTCACAAATCACGGTTCGTCTAATAAGCTCAGCAAAAAGCAAGCGCTGGACTTGACATCTAAAAATCATTTCAGGATCGCTTGACCTTTCCTAATCGACATACGATGGTTTGGATTAGCCAGGATTCTTTGATTCGACAATTTTTAGAATCTCACACTGCCGGCTATTTAGTGTTTTGGCCGGCAGTCGACCTGAAAAAAATTTCAAGTGTCACAAATTACAGTTCCTACGATAAGCCCAGCAAAAAGCAAGCGCTGGACTTGAATCTAGTTCCTGAAACGTTCGGAGCCCACACAGAAGACTGACACAAATTTGTAGAAATTATTTTATTCTCTTGCATATTTGCATCTTGCTCGCTAAGTTCCTATTTAGAAGAATGTGTAAGAGTGTTAATGACAGAGGAGAGCAGCAAAAAATCCTCAGTCAGTTGAGTATTACTCGTATAGTTATGTCTTGGGAATCGGTTCCTTTATTTGGTTTAGACGGCAGCCACTTCTGTTGTTGAGTTCTTGCAAGCCGCTCTTTGAGGTTTTTAGTAGTTCCACTAGTTGGTAGGGAATGGAGGTCTCTCAGTTCGTTCTCGGCCACGGCACGTTGATCCATTGTCTCTATCTCTTTACCTACTACGACATGACATTCACTGGAATGTTACATGATTCTGGAAAGCAGGTCATACTTACCCCAGTCGTTCTCCATGGACAGCCTTCTTCGCCACAGTCTGTCAGTGTCTCTGTTAATCTTGTTACTGTTTCATTGTGAAGTTTATCGGGAGATAATTCGTCCCTCAGGGAAATAAGGATCTTCCGTCTTTCCTTTGCTTTTTCCTTTTCTGACAGTTTTCTAATTTCCTCTTGGAAACCCTCTCTGGGACAGGGAAACACAAATTGAAAATCAAGCATATCCTTTTCCGTAAAACCATGCCTGTTCGTAAATATAACCTCGCCGAGAGCCTTTGACAGCAAAAAGTAGTCCATTTCTCGATAACTCCCTTCATCCACCGGGATTACCGTAAAAAGGTTGAGACTAGTAAGTTTGGTTCACAGTATCTTAAAGATACTATAGAAAAGTAATAAAGGAACAATATGCCAAAGTCTCAGGGCTGTGCGATATCCCATACTCGAGTTATTCGGTAAAATGTAGCACTCAAAATTATAGAGTTCAGTATTTGTTGTCCCTCTGGGGGGCACAAATATGACGGCCGGAAACGAGTAAAAACATCTGGAAGTTACGTTAACTTCTTCTCGCTGTTGAGCTTGCAAATATTCACATCGACGCTTCTCTTGTCATGTTGGCTTTTCAGACCTCAAAAACACGCGGTGAATCGACGTTTTCATGCACATATGACATGCTTGTGAGCGGCCATCTTTGTCGCGCACGGTGAAAAAAGTAAAAAATTCAAGCTGCTCTGTCTTCAAAACAAAGCATGCTACCGAGCTGAAAACATGCAAGCAGATACATTGTAAAATGTCTTTAAAGTGACGAAGATAAAAATGCTGTTTACTCTTGAATTTTAGTTTTTATGACGTCACGTGAAAACCAAAAGCCTCATATTCTTCAAAAGCCTCTCCTGTTTTAGATACGTAGGGGTATCTAAATATCATTACTCCCAGTGGTCCGTTGATCTTTTTCCACGATTGCTAAAAAGAAAACGATTGCCGCATTGTTATGGATCGATTATAGTTTCAGTCTTTCCCCAAACACTGGTCGGTAAATTTCCTTACATGTAAAAGTGATGTTCCCTTCTTGTCATCTCTACTCAAACAAAGCAACCCCTGGAGCCAGAACGCTGCCTGACACTCTAGACTGACAGTGACCAGTAACACGAAAACAACACAACCAAGCAGTTGATCGCACGGTATCAGCTCGATCCACTTCATCGATCGATCGAGGAAAACATGGCCTCTTCTCCAGAATTTAAATGCAATCACTGTCACCGTTTAACCGGGGAAGCAACGTGTCCGTTGTGTGGCAGTGTATGCAGGAAAAGGAAAGGGATTCAGCTTGTGCAGGATGCACTTAGGTGGCCCTCTGCTCGAGAAAAGGCTGTGAAGTCCGAAATACCGAATCAACTCACGAGTCTCGTAAAGAATTGTCCCCAATGGAAAGAAAGAATTGTGGGGCTAGTTACTAAGTATAACAACTGCTAACAACCGGCACTTCACTTACAAAGAATGGAGACGGAGATCACAGAGAGAGATTTTAAGAACAGTTTGGAGGATGCTGAACGCCGCAACATTTCTAGATCAAGAAAATTTTGATCAAATCTAAAGTATACTCCCGTGTAAATACTCAGCTGAGAGAAAACTCGACTGAAAACTTCCACGCGCTGGCGTGCGTTGGTCTGGCTCAGTGGACACTAGGGAAATCAGGCTGTCTAAATATGCAAAGCGTCGGATTTTTTTGCTTCCTAATGTATTATGTTAATATGTATTAGGTTAAAGCTTTAATACAGCATCTTACAACAGATTTTAGGATAACGTATGTGGGATGAGATTTCACAAGCTTTAATTTTCACCGCCAAAATCTTGCTGGTAAATCACAGCGTCATCTTTTGCCGGGCTGGATATTGCAGCGAAACGTTAACACTTTAATAAAGGAGTCATTGTTGTTATTTGGCCCCATGCCAACCTGTAACATATGGAAGCTACAACAAGCAAGGAAAATGACCGGGATTTCAAAATCGCCTTATGGTAAAATATGAAATAAATGAAACGTTCTATTATTGTAGCGATTAGGTAATAGCTCAACATATCTTGGGCTGGGATTAAATGATACATGTAGATCTTAATTCTTTGAGATGTAGCAACTCTCGAAGTTTCTCGCTTCTCATTTCCGGTTTTGATTTGAAGCGTCTTCAAAAATACAAATTGAAGAACGTAACACGTGAAGAAAGGTGTGAGGATCGAGATTTAAAAAGGAATCTCCTCATATAAGAAAACTGAAAAAGTAACTCTTCAACTCCATCTCTTGCCTTTCACCCTCCACCATGTCAAAACGTCATGTACTTTGATTCAAAACCCGAGGTTTTTTCGGTTTTGCGAGAAGTGACATGGCAATCGCAGAACTGGACTGATCGATTGCCCCCTGGGACATCCAGGTCTGACCGAGCTGGGTGTTCACCAAGTTTTTCGAAGCAATCACATGGCTACATCAAGACAAAATTTGCAGTTTATTTGCAATCAATGCCACCGAGTGCCAGATGAAACCACTTGTTCGTCGTGCGGAATTCCATGTAGGAAAAGGAGAAGTACACCACTTGTGCAGGACGTCCTAAAATGGCCCTCCACTGCTAGCAAAGGGCCGAAATCTAGCGTGCCGAAACAACTCGCAAGCTTGGTGAAGAAATGCAAATGAACCTTTTTGGCTAACTAGACGAACCAGAGTTAACAGTAAAACATTCTACAAAAGCCTTGCACCTTTCAAGTGCTTCAAAAAGAACAAAAATGACGGCTAACACAAACATGGTTTATGATCGTGCAAGCCCATCACTTTCTTTACTGTGACAATTCACAGTTCATTGGCACTTCATTTTGAGTACAGGGCCCCTCGCATTTTTCACCTCCCCCCTCCTTGTTTTGGAGACCCATGGTCTCTCACCTATCCCCCCCACCAGGCCTGGGAGACCCATAGTCTCTCACCTATCCCCCCACCTAGACTGGGAGACCCATAGCCTCTCACCTATCCCCCCACCTAGACTGGGAGACCCATAGCCTCTCACCTATCCCCCCACCTAGACTGGAAGACCCATGGCCTCTCACCTATCCCCCCACCTAGCCTGGGAGACCCATGGCCTCTCACCTATCCCCCCACCTAGACTGGAAGACCCATGGCCTCTCACCTATCCCCCCACCTAGCCTGGGAGACCCATGGTCTCTCACCTATCCCCCCACCTAGCCTGGGAGACCCATGGTCTCTCACCTATCCCCCCACCTAGCCTGGGAGACCCATGGTCTCTTCCCTACCCCACCCCCTCAAAAGTGGGTCCCTAGCATGTAAAGTAGTTTTGACCAGTTCCCTTAGTTTATTGAGTCTATCGTCGATACGTTAAATACTCTAATTTTTTCAATTCGTTGGGGGCATAAAATTAAGTGTCAGTTCGCCACAAACAACCGACGGCGACCGTTTACTAGATTTTATCAGACAACAAATTTGAGAAATTTGCATAACTGCAACACATGTAATTTGAAACCTTCCTCTTAACTGGAGCTGACCCAAAACATTTACATGACATACCCGCCGACAAAAACCTGAAACAGAAGTTTGTAATTTTTGTAACTCTGTGAAGTTGTCAGATTTTAAACTATTAAAGTTTAACCGAGTAAAAAGATTAATAAGAAAAGTTGAAAGTATCGCACGTTGACTCATGTCGGGACCCGAAACATGTGCTACGGATGAATCGATTGAAAAGTCTGATAACATGCGTAGCCTATAATTATTTAGAGCTTTTTGAGGTAAACAAACGAATGTTACCACGGAACTATTTACGTTTGGTAAGAATCTAAGAATAAAGATCTATCCGGTGTCAAGGACAAAGAAATAAACCGTGTTAAACTAGCGTGTTAAAGTATAAAGCTCTACAGTGTTAACTGACTGTTAACAAAGCGCACAAACACGCTACTCCGACTCTTTTGTTTTTCTTTGCATAATGCGCACACTAAGCGTGTCAAGCAAGTAGCGTGCAAACATGTTAGGTCCATGTCGTGCGCGTGCGATCACCTTATTCACTGTTTTCCCGTGGAGGGTCACATATGTCTTTGTACTTCTCTCGCAGCTTTTATACCATGTTGAAGCCAGTAAGTCTGAGTTGTGGCCATTCTGGTTGTAAAAGCTGCATCGAAATGCTGTTTCAAGCAGTTGGGTCGGGTGCTGCACCAAAATGTGCACTCTGTAGGATGACCCTAACAGAAACACCAAGTTCTCTTGGAATCAACGTCGCGCTGGATAATTTAACGCAAGAATTACCAGTCCAGTGTATGAGCAGTGGTTGTACGTGGAGAGGAATATATTCGGACGCCACATCCCATCATCATATCTGTGGTAAATTGGAGGTTGAGTGCGGGAACCACGGCTGTCACCACAAGTGCGCTCGGGAACAGATGGCACAGCATGCCGACACGTGTATGAAGAAAGAGAACCCGTGTTCAGATTGCAAGAAATCTGTGACACGAGATTTAATGGACCATCACCGTTCATCCTTATGTTTTCATGCGGGGGTCATGTGCCCTCTTGGATGTGGGACAACATTGCCAAGGTATTATTATTATTATTATTATCTGTTATATTATTTTTTGTTTCATCTGGGACTGAGAGTCCCTTCTTTGGTATGGGAGTTATTAGTATCAGTATTATTATTATTAGTGGAAGTATTGGTGTCTTCTTCATGCTGAAATGATATAGTAATTTTTCAATCTAGAGGTTGCTCAAACATTTTATGCAGATCATTAATAGCATTATTTGTGGTTTCAGAAGCCACATCATTCTACATATGAGCAGCTGCAAGAACAAGGCCACCAAATGCCATGTACCAGGCTGCTTAAAGATAATAAATCTGTTAACTTGTACAGTTTGTGCTCACCAATTACAATTTAGGGGTCACAGGGATATGGGTGCTGACTGGCCAGTGTACTCCAGGAGACCCTGCAGCAGGGCTTTTGTGTTAAATCATAATAATTACAATTTCCTCAATTGTGATTAGTTTTAAAAACTCCTATTTTCCACTAATTCACCTGCCAAGTTCTTAAAGGACAGTTTGTTATCAGTTCAATAAGCCAATCACATTCAAAGTTGTAGTTTAAATCAATCACATTTTATGCTTTCTTTATCAGTCTTTTGATGTAAAATTTCCCTCCCTTTTATAACTTGACTCCCCTTCTTTTCTCGGAAATTGTAATTTTCATGATTAATTGGTAAATATAGGACTTCGGGTTGTCCAATTCGGTATGTAGCTTAAGAACCAAGAACTTTTTCCTACTCACAAATTAAACTTGTGAGAATAAAGGCTAATCATACTGATCGCACATCAAGGATTCCTTGTTGCTCTGAAATTGACAACACACCTCCCGTTAAAAATAATAAAAAAATACCGCTCAATAGTTTTCCTGTACAATCTCAGTAGACCACCGTAAAATCTCAAGAATACTTGAGACACTGAGTGAGAGTCGCGCCCAAGTTTAAGTTAAATGAGCACCAAATTATTTTCCATAGCACTCGCATTCGACCTTCTGAGTCTCTATGCAAAAACGTGATCGGAGTGCGCCGGTATTCAGCCGTCCAGAAGATCTCCGAAGACTTGCGGAGCAGCGACAGCATAGTAGCTATTGTTGCTAAACAACAGTAGCCACAAAAACTGAACGAGAAGGGAAGCCACTCTTTGTTACGCCATATTTGGAAAGTTGGCCTAAGCGCATGACCAGCTAAAGTGTCTCTCTCTCAAATTACACGCCACGCTGCCATATGCACAACCGAAGGAAGGGAAAGGGATTCCAATGGAAATAAACGTAAAATATCGAAGGTGAATCTACATTATTTTTTAAGTCGGAAAGAATTCGCAAGAGAAGGTGGTCGGAGGCTCGGGGCAAAGAAGCTTCCTACAGCTGGTAAGAAATGAAATATTTCGTTAGTATTAAAACAAGCGTCAGCTCCCTTGAAGCCAGCACAAATATTGCAGAATATTAGTGTCCGTTTATCAGAGCATTCAGTGAGCAATGTGCAAGTCAACCGCTTGAAAGTATGGAAAATTAATCAACGTGCCCACCAGTTTATTTCAATCAGTGTTGCGATTAATGCAAAACGTTATGCATAAGGGAGGTAATGGTTTATCTTATTGGCATGGGCGTTCAGAATCTAATGAATGCAAATCGAGTTAGATTTCTATTTTGTTGATAAGGATCTCATCTCTTTTTTTTTTAGCGTGACTCAAAGTCCAATCTCGCTGGTAGAGGGTAAAGCCGATCATTAGCTGATTTAAGGTGAGGGAAGTATTTTTTGCATTTTGGCCATATGGTGCACTACATCAACAATAAGCTTAATTTTTCAGATTGGTTGAACCACTGAGGTTGCTAACCATAAAAGGTCGCTAAATTAATTAGTAACAATATAGTATGTCATGAATTAAACGCAAAAGAATGTGAAAAGAACAGTGATTGGTTTCTATTTTGGTATTAATGATAAAATAGACCGCAGCATAAAACTAAAACTTTTTAGAGAGACAACAACGATACAATACAATGCATTAACTTTAACCATGGGATCCTTGTCACTGAAAAGTAGTCTTCTAAAGAGCCGTGCATATCAACCCTAAGAAGAGCATTGGAGGTTTTTCAAGATGCATAGAGGAGGCACCACAGGAAAGAAGAAATAGAGTTCAAGTATGGTTTTAACAGTAATGATAACCATTATTTTTTGACACAGTCTAGTACTGATGTGAACTTCTTAATTTATAACTTGTTTAATTTAATAGCGCTAGCCTAATATCACAACATGAAATGTGTGTAAAGTTAAAGAAAACATACCTAAAATAGACAAAGATGACCAAGATTTAGGAATAAACATATCAAGGTCAATTTAACAGGTTATTTAAAGGTTACAATGACCCAGTACTGAGGATAAGGAGAGGAATTCATGGCATCAATTACTATGAGAGATGAAAGGCAACACATCGTACAGTTATGTTGGCACACAACATCACTGGTATAATTCTGGACTTATTATGGAGAGTTACATTGGAGGACCTACACAAGATGCACGTAGGAAGTACTATGGGGAAGAAGAAAATCTCAAGTTGTCAGATGGGTGAAGTTGAAGTTTAGTAATATAATAATTATTATTATTAGCAACATTTAGCAATATTATTATTATTATTAAAACCAGTGTCATAACAATAAAGTAACCTGGTAATAACTGCTCCTTAAGTATGTGTTAAGTTAAAATAAAGTCCTCCATTGATAAAACCTAAAATGCTAAAACATAACTAAAAAATAAAAAACATTAAAAATAAACACCACATTAATTATCAGTGGATGGTTGCAACGCTTGTAATATGTCACTATAACCTAGTATTAAGTGTAAGGATAGTAATTCCAGTCATCAATTAAAATAAAAAATCTAAGGCAACACATGTTACAACTTAAGTTTGCACACAATATCACTGGTATAGTTCTTGGTTTATCATGGAGAGTAACACTGGAGGATATACACAAGATTCACATAGGAAGTACCATGGTAGGGAGCAAAGTCTCAAGATGTCCAATTGGCAACATATCATAGAGGTTAAGTTCTCGCAGAACATCACTAGTATGTTTCTTGCTTTATCATGGAGAGTAACATTAGAGGACCTACCCAAGATGCACCTAGGAAGTACTATGGGAGAGAAGGAAATCTCAAGTTGTCAGATGGGCAAAGATGAAGTTTAGCAATATTATTATTATGAAAACCAGTCGTCATGGCAATAAATTAACCTGGTAATAACTGCTCTTAAGGTATGTACCAAGTTAAAATAAACTCCTCAATTAAACATAACTAAAATATAAAAAAGATAAACAAAAGCATTAAAAACAAACAACACAATTATTACTGAATGGTTGCAACACTTGTAATTTGTCATTATGACCCAGTACTGACGGTAAGGATAGTAATTCCAGTAATCAATTATAATCAAAAATCAAAGGCAACACATCGAACAACTTAAGTTGGCACACAATATCACTGTTATATTTCTTGGTTTATCATGGAGAGTAACATTGGAGGACATACAAAAGATGCAGATAGGAAGTACAATGGGAGACAAGAAACACATAAGATCCCCAATTGGCAAGACATTGCACAGGTTAAATTGGCGCACAACATCTCTGGAATGTTTGGTTCCTTATCATGGAGAGTAACTTTGGAGAACAAGATACACATAGGAGGTACTAAGGGAGAGAATGAAGTCTCAAGCTGTCAGATGGGTGAATATGAAGTTTGGCAAGTTAAAATAAACTCAATAAAAAGTAAACATAAAAACATGACTAAAATGTAAAAAGGTAAACATAAAAATACAAAACATTAATTATTGTAGGGCTGTAATGCTTGTATTAAATGCCAAGATAATTCAGTTCTGAAGGTCACACATAGAAGATTCCTGTTGTAGTTTTAATGTAAAATTGATAACCAGACTTTGCACATTTGTGGTTGGTATCACATGACTGTTAACACTCACCACAACACTGAAATTCATTGCATACAAAAAATAACCATGAATGTTGAAGGTCAAACCTTGATAGAAACTAATTAAATAAGTTGGGTTATGGGTCAGCAGTCCTAAAGTGAAAAAAAATTATTAGTGACACCAAGTAACAATAAAAAAACAGGCATTAAGATAAATGTATTAAGATAAATGTATGTAATCTGAGGTACATTACTGTGAGAGTAAAGAATATGTAACTTGCCATTGTAAAATGACACATCTAATGAGAGACACAGCAAACGGTTGGACACTATCAGATTTATGCTCACTGATGACAATCTTAAAGAATGTAACCTTAGTTGACAGAGTTCTTAATTGAGCCAGGTCCTCTGTGTCCATGCTCTTCGTGAGCGAGGATCTTTGCCTCCAGGCTCTTAAGAATATAACAGATGATTATTAATGACCAGACTGTTTAGTGGGAAACTTTTTAGACACAGGACTGTTTAGTTGAAAACTTCTGAAAGATCAACAGTTAGGAGATCGAAGTAAGACTAAATAGACTACAGAAAACTTTTATCTAAGTATTTGAAGGAAGAAAGAAATATAAAATTACAATGGTATGATGAGTGTTGAGCATTAACTATAACAAGTGTAGGATGCTGGTACACAATTAGGCCACACTTGGGCAGTATACTTCCCTTCACATTTTTTTCTTACAGGATCCCAATTATCAGAGGTCCAACCATGATGAATCACTGGTTGGTAAGTACCAGCAAGACATGCCTAACAGAACATATGAGGGTACAGAATTTATAGCTAAGACTGCCTTAGGATTCTTTAAATGACAGCAAAGTTTTTCATTGACATGGCATTTGAGTTATGACATGGACAATCTTCTAAAGGACCTTTCCTTATCAATTGCTTGTGTGACACATTGAGCAGCCACGCTTTTTACTTACTTACCTACCTACTTACCTACCTACTTACTTACTTACTTACCTACTTACCTACTTACTTACTTACTTACTTACTTACTTGCCTACTTAATCCACTTCGTGTTTCGAAACACATAAGGCCTTGGCGAAAGTACGCCATTGACTTCTGCTTCTTCTTTGCACAGATACAGTAGTTTTTATTTATTTTTTTATTATGAAATCACCATTTCATTTGGAGATCCTTTTCCCGCCTTTTTTGACATAATATGGTATTACACTAAAGTTAAGGGATAGTGCTATGTTTGCATCGTTTAACCTCTCTCAATCAATTTTATTTACAGGTGTTGAAGGACAGGACTCCTGAGATAAACACACGCAAGATGAATAAAATAAAACCATAAAAAAAACTTTCAGTCAGTTATATTGTGAACCATTTCGATAACAAAGATTTTGATAACAGAACACAAGATGAAAATATCACATGAATTGGAAACGTCCCTGTTCGTCCTTCCCTACTCTCCTTCCCTGTCTACTCCCTCCCTTTCCTAAAAAGTTCAAAAAAGAAAAAGAGGAGCTCACAATTGGATAAATTGGATAAGGTATTACGAAAAATGTTTACATCAGCGATACTTGTGTTATCAGGTTTTTGATGGAAAACTTATTCGTGCAAGCATATAAAATTATTTGCTCACAACCCATTGCTTATTTAAGCATACTAATTATGCGAAGAAGGGAATCGACCACCAATGACTAAAGAGAGGAATGCTTCCACAAATTCTTTTTTATCGTGCGAAATGGGCTAGTACATGTAAAAAAAACTGCGCTAGCTTAAGAGAGATTGGGGTCGTCTGTATTGCTGTCGCCATCAACATTCTAAAATTTACCTCTGATTAAGATACATTACTTCCTTTAATTAAAGTACTTCCTTTAAATTAAACAGCGAATCGTCAACCAACGTCGCCATTCTTTCTATCTCTTTCCGCCGAGAATAAAAACCCAGGCGTCTTCACTAGATACCCCTGACTGCAAACGACGAAACTCCATTGTAGAAATAAGCCAACCGTCTGACTTAAAACGAGAGGTCCTGACATCGTGTGACAGAGTGCTCCTTGGTCACAGAATGAGTAATCTGGGTTTTTCATTTCAGACCGAGGGTTACCTCGTTTTTTCGGTTAAAAACGATCGAGGGTTCCCTCGTTTTAGCAGTTCAAATCGAGGGTTACCTTGTCTAAGTTGCTGAAAACGAGTTTTCCCTCATTATTGAAGTTTAAATAGAGGGCGCCCACGTTGTCAAATCGAGTCGCTTGCATATCGTGTCAGTTTTTATCGAGGGTTTTTACGTTGGTTTCCCAGTTTCGATGAGTGATCCCTCTCTCTTTAATTGATCCACCATGGGTCTCAAGATTTCATTAAGCTTATCATCCCCTCTGTCTGGTCTGGCTGATGATGAAAAGTAGACATTTGGTCTATCAGGGTTTGCCAAAATCTCCACAGGGTTAAACATACCCAGAGACTCGATTATCTCTGCTCTGAGCTTTTTGGTTGCAGTGGCTGTTAGCCCAAGCCAAGGTACTTTCGGGAAGATGCTACCCAGTATGCCAAGCTTTCCATAAGATGACCTAAAATGCTTCCTAAAATGTCATTGGAAAAACTACTCAATATATTACTCAGTAAGAATCAAAACTATAATCCCAATGTGCTTTCCAGTATTTATTATTTGAAAGGTAAGAACAAAATATATGTAATAGGAGCTCCTGCAATTAGAATGAGATTGCTCAAATGCCCCAGCTAGAGGTCACTATAGGCAGTCAAATGCTCCCCAAGGACAAACATGGGGCAAAATGAGAAACATTTTCAACTTCTACTATGTCTCAAGTATGTTTTTTTTCTGCAAGTAAATCACTATTCGTCTGCATACTGTTAATGTATTTAGTTTTTTATTTATCTAATTTACTCCACACTATACCACACAAAATAGTGATTGAAATTACAGAAATATGAAAGGGGTGTCCAAAGGCACTGCGACACAATATTAGGGACCCCCTATGAATAAAACCTGACAAAAAAATTCACATATTAGTCAACAACGAGATGTGCCTCGTCAACAACAATACCACGCACACGCCTTTGAAATTCTGTCGTTTTGAGGAGCTGCATAACAGCTTTGTTCTCTACCAGAGCTTCCGGGTGAGCATAAATTAGTTGAAAGTTCTTCAGGTTTTCCAGTGGCTTAGATATGCAAACCCGTTCTCCATCGTCATCTTCCCCATCTAGAGCCACACGATCACCTTTAAGAATGCACGCTTTCAAAACACACTCTCTTAGCTTAGACAGCTGGTCCCTTATTAGAGCATTTAGAGGTGATACAACCAATACAATCGAGTTAGTGTCTGAAGCGAGATTCCACGAAATCTGTGAAGGGTGCCATAAGTTGATAAACTAACGACTTGCGGAAACCGGTTGGCAGCACGGCCAGGGCATGCTTTTTCACCACAATAGCAGTCTTTAGGATCTGCATTTGTTCCTCTTTGAGCATTACATTTTCTCTTCCAATTACTTGTAAAGCGAAATTTACACCTTATTCTAGTACATGTACATCAGAGTCCAACGACAAGGAAGTCGGCAGACTCACCACGTTTATTTCTGGGTTGCAGACTGACCAAAGCTACAGGCATGTGCAATTTAACCGGAAGTCCGGTATTTTCGGACTTCAAATGGGATCTTTCCAGGGTCGTTTGTTCCTGACCGGTGGTTAAAGGGAACAAAGACGCTGGGTACGAGAGTGAGTTCCAACCATCCTCAATGCAAGGTCAACCTGAGGTCATTAAAATACACATTACTGTGTAATAGTCCTAGTGCTTAGAGTGTTTTCATTGCTAATTGAAGTGTATAACATCAGCTCTAACAATTATTATTATTCTATTCAAGCTTTTCTTTACTCAACAGAAAAAAAAGATGTAGGCAGTTCACTAGCTCAGTATATGTTTAATCAATAACACACTTACAGTTAGGTAGTACAAGTGGTAGCCATGTGCCTTCCCGTTTATTTCAGCCTGGTGACCATGGCCAATAACCATGAGCTCTTTTAAGTTACCTGAATTGCACTCTCTTGTCCACATCAGGGTTCTAAAACAAAAAGGTAACCAGCCTTCTTGACCTGAAAGGCTGGGAGACTGTTCTTAGTCTGGACTCTCTCCTTAGACCTCATAGGCCTAAAGATCATAGAGACACTCAAGCCCCTCCACCACGACAAGGTGACAGTCTCATTGGAGACGAAAAAAGTAACTGCTCCCTTGCGTATATTCTACCCACAAGAGCACAGGTCAAGTTAGAATATAAGCAAAATTAACCATACCCTTGGGTATATTCTACTCATAAGGGAGTTAGTTTTAGGTTCAGATTGATCTATACATTATGTCGAGGCCATCTTAGAATCTGTAACATTAGTTCCTTTCTGTACTTGTCCATATTGTAGTATCTCCACAGTATGTTATTCACATTTGATGAATCATTCTTAATGAAATCTCTGGCAGCCATAGTAACTCCTATTCCACAGCTTCCACTTCCAATCATCTTTCTGTCAACAGGGACCTGTGATGGCATTCCAAATCAACTGAAAGTTTTGCAAGAGTGCCCAAACTTTGTCTGACGGTATAGATGTTGAGGGTACAATTCCAGAAGAAAATCCAATGCCTCTTTCAAACGTGGAAGTGTTGTTGAGGGAACTCGAGATGTAAGCCCATCATCAAAATATTATGGCGGGTTGGCTAGGTCAGTGTAAATAAGGCCCCAATGGTTTACCATGAAGACTGGTACAAGTACTTGGTTGAGATCCTCGATCTTTACAATTTGAGAAACTGCAGCTGCCAACTGTGACAGTTTTAAATGTCTTGTCACCAATATCCATCCACTGAAAAAATTCAGGTTGCAAATGCAATGTCTCATCCTTTCCTTGATTGCAAGCCTCCTCAAAGAATTTGTTGATACACACGTCCACAACAAAGCTGTTAATGTATCTGTCTTCACAAAGGTCGCTAAAGGAAATGACATCAATGACTTTCGGGCCAAAACGAAGAACAGGATCAGAGGTTGGCCTGTTTCAAAGGACTTGAAGAAGTGTTAGCTCTCCTGGTGCAGAGGCTACTTGTAAGAGCCACTGAGCTTCTGAAGATACCTTATGCCTTGTCTCAAAAATCAAAGAAAATTTCTGTAGAACTGATAAACCACACTCTGAGAAGTGGCCTATGCCTTTAATGACAACACCTGTTGGGTTACTTCCTTTTTGTCTCTCCTCAGTCAGAAGCCTGTCTGCTGTTTTGACAATGTTTTCACAGGGACGATGGCTAAGACAGTATGGATTAGTATAGACAATGCAATCGGAAGTGACCTTTGCACAAGAAGAATCAAGGAAAGGTGACAACACTTGGAGGTATTAAGGAGGCCAATGGAGCTAATTCAGCTCTGTTTTTTGCAGTAGACTTGGGTGACCATAGTTGTAACCCAGACTGTGAGCAGTCATCAGTATTACTGCTTCTCTGCATTTCATCTTCACACTCATCCTCCTGGATGATAATAACCTCACCTGCACAACCACTAGGGAACGAGGAAGCATTGCACTTCTTAGGTGAGGTGCTTTCCTTTTCATCTTTGGCAGGCTGAATTTGATCCTGAAAGACTAGCCTTTTAGACTTTTTGCACTGAATTCTCATTTGTGTCATTTTGATTTTTAGGGCAGCCAATCTGTTGCTGGGAACTCAACTCTTCCCCCTTGTTTTCATCCAAAGGAATGTAATTTTCCTCTCACTGATCATGGTTGTAGTCTACAAGATCCAAGATAGTACTTTCATCAACACCAGTCCCTTTATCTTTACTGTACTTATAAGGTAAAAAGTCACTACCAAATAAATCACAAAATAATTGGTCAATTTTCAAAATCCATTCTCTCTTTTCCTTGGACCAAGAACTGGTATTCACTGGTTTCCAGCCACATCCATGGAAGGAAAACTTTTTCTTTTCTACAATGTAATGATAAAAAAAGAATGCATAGAGTCAGATTATGAAAGATTTTTCCCAACAAACGAATTTCATTTTGACCCAGGTTAAATAAAAAATAACCTGTAACATATGCATGTAGGTCTGTGTATACCATGCAGGCATGTATAGAACTATTTTAACAGACAAATAGTACCCACCAAAGATCACGCAGTCCTTAGCTTGACGAAAAGTATGGTGGGTAAGATTTTGATCCACTACAATAGAGCATTTAATGTTACAGAGATATAATATCGTGCTGTGATTGGCAATAATAGTTACAGCTCAGGGTAGGTTGCGTGGAATTACTGGTAACTAATGGCAGTATGGATCCTCCTTAAGATTTTGTCTCCCAAGTACTAACTACTACATGTACCAGCAAGTAGTTTAATTTTCATCAATCTCTGGGCCAAGATCAATTAACATCGATTACAATTATTGTCAAACAACTTATTCCCCAGGGAACCAAGCTAGGCCTGGTCCTCTTCATGGTCATGGTAAATGATGTTGTAACATCCTGGTGCCCATGTGTGAAATTCGTTGATGATTTGACTGTGATTGAGATTATTCTGCAGAACTCCCAATCTCTGTTAAGTCATATTGTAGATGATAGTAGTAATATACGTTCATAGGGGTCCTAACCAATCAGAATCGAGTGCATCTCATTATGTCTATTGTTTTCAGGTCATGTGACCCAAAAATCTAAGATGGCGGCCAAAGAGAGGGTGTGTTCTATTGTTCTAGGGCTAGCAAGACAGCAGAATGCTATTGTTCTACAATCTTGGACAAAACTGTTGAGAAAATTGAGCTCCAAAGTCTCTTTTTGTGAGAACACTAGCAACCAAGTTTTACCACCCCCCTCCCCCAATTCAATGTTGTTTGTGGCTCCTAAACGTTTGCCTAAGAATTGCGGCTTCCTAAATTCAACATTGAATAGGGGGAGGGGAGGGGGAGGGGGAAGTTGCTATAGTAATACTGGTGAGCCAGAGGTTTTCGTGAACGATTTTCGGGCACGAAGAGGCCAGTTTTCTCAAGTAGTTTTGTCCAAGATTGTAGGTTAGGGTTACATGTAGCAAGATGGTGGAACGTTATTGTTTTAGGGTTAGCAGACCTGCCCGCTAAGGCATGTCGGTTAGGGTTAGTAAGACGGTGGAACGCTATTGTTTTTAGGGTTAGAACTTTGGACTTTTATTGTCACATATAACATTACAAATCTTTTTTACAGTTGACCCGCAAATAGTAAATCTAATCTAGGCAGGTCAACTGTATACAATACCTCTACTACATAATTTTTCCCATTATATATTTGCTCATTTTTTTCTAAATCCGAAGCAATAGAATGCAGTGTGTGGGCATGTTCATAGCCAGCATTTCGTGTGATCACTCTTTTTTAAAACAAATGTAATTTGTCTAGGTAGTCATCGCATTGTTTTAGTACCGATAGAAGTAAATTATGAAGCTCAATTTTGAATGTCTTCATAGGCAGAGACCGCATGCGGGCCGGAAGCTCATTCCACAGCCTCGGTCCTACTCGAGAGAAGTACTTAGAGTCTAGAAAATTTTTGATAATAATTTTGAGATGTAGAGGAATGTGTATTGTAGGAATGCACGTGGCGAGTTTTAGTGAAGAGGTCTAAGATGTTAGAGGGTGCGATTTGGTTAGAGACATCATGCATAAGGCAGCAGACTGCTTCACAGTATAGGAAATGGACAGGCAGAACGCTGGTCTCGAGAAATAATGGGATAGCATGAACTCTCCTTTCTGAAAAAAGTATAAATCTGAGACATCGTTTTTGGAGAATAAGGATCTGATTAAGAGCTGACTTGCTGGCCATTCCCCAAGCTGTAAGACCATAAGAAATATAAGGATGGATGAGAGATTGATAGATATGGAGAAGAATATTTCTAAGTTAAGCTATCATACCCACGGTTTTACTTATTTTAAGGATTAGAGAGTCGATTTGATTGTGCCTAGGTTTTTATCGATCAATATACCTAGGTACTTTACGTATTCCTTGCAGTCTAAACACTCCAGTTTATTAGTTTCATTATTATAAATTTGGACTGTAGGTTGATAGGTTATCTTCTTTTGGTGAGGATGAAATATTACAAAATTAGACTTTTTTATATTTATAGTTAATTTATTTACAGCAAGCCAGTTATAAACATTCTTGAATTCTTCATTTACGACTTTTTCAAGGGATCTAAGATCTTTATCAACATAAACACTGGTTTTTCTTTCCTGAGGTTGCGGATTGACCAATGTCACCAGTCTATACAGAGTTTAAGTTCCTTGTTCTCTCGTTCACTCAGTGAACTCTCTGCTTTGATTGACCACTCCGAAATCACTTGGGTCGAGGAGTTTTGTTGTTCGAAAGAGCAACAGACGTCTATCAAACAGAGAGAGAAACATGACAAAAAACTCCGCCTTCTGTTCAGTAAGAAGTCTCCTGATAACTCAGGTTCGACTCTGAAAGATAAATGGGTCTTGAACCTTTCTTCTAAGGAGTTATCTGTGTTGGAACGGAGTGGTTTGGAAAAAGGCCTTAAGTTTGCTGTTGCTCCCAGCAAAGTACCAACTGCTGAGATTGTCGCTGCCATCGAGGAAGGTATTTCTCGACTCAACGTCGATCAAAAGCATTTGATAAGAGCTGAAGTTAGTAGCATTCTTAGGCGCGCCAAGCCGCCTCCCAATAACATCAGCAATGATGTTTTCAAGGCGCTCCTAGCTCTTAAGAAAGATCCGGATAGGCTTGTTTTATCTGCTGACAAGGGCAATTATGTCATGGTTATGGATAAACAACAATACGATGAAAAGGCCTCCTCTCAGCTGAGTGACAGGAATACGTAGTCTATCTTAAAATCTGATCCTACCAGCAAGACTCAGAGAAAGCTCAACAAAATGTTACTTGATTTGAAAAAAGCTGGAAAGATTAGTGAGTCTACGTACAAAATGTTATACAGTAGTGATGGTCTGTGTCCTCGTTTTTATGGCTTGCCTAAAATCCATAAGACGGGAATTCCTTTGAGACCCATTGTCTCTTTTGTTAATTCTCCGACTTATGCGGTTTCGAGTTATCTCGCGAAAATCTTGTCACCTGTTGTTGGGAATACTGATTACACTGTCAAAAATTTCTTTGACTTTGCGGATTTTATAAGAGGTAAAACTCTTGACGCAAGGAACGAGTTGGTTTCTTTCGACGTTGTTTCCCTCTTCACCAAAATTCCGGTTGATCTTGCCATTAATGTTGCTGAAAAAAGACTCAAACAAGACGCTTCATTGGGACAAAGAACTTCTTTGCCCGTGGAGGATCTCATAGATTTGCTGTCTTTTTGTCTCAACACCACTCAGTTCGCATACAATGGCACCTACTACCAACAGGTTTTTGCTACGGCTATGGGTTCTCCCGTTGCTGCTGTCATTGCCAACATGGTAATGGAAGATGTGGAACAAAGGGCCCTGGCTTCCTCACCGGTCCAGCCTTTGTTTTGGAAACGATATGTCGACGATGTCATCTCTGCAGTATCCGGAAATGAAGCGGAGCACCTTCTTTCACATTTAAATTCAGTTGAGCTGTCTATCCAGTTCACCATTAAGCGTGAGAATGATAGACGTTTGTCTTTTCTCGATTTGAATGTCTATAGGGCGCACTGGGGAAATTTAGAGACAAGTGTTTGTCACAAACCCACGCATACCGACAAATATCTCGCATTTGACTCCCACCACCCCATCTGCCACAAAAAATCCGTAACCAGAACTTTGCTCACGAGGGCTGATTGTTTGCCATCTTCATGTGATTCTAGGGCCAGAGAGCGAAAATATGCTTTTGACGTCCTAAAGGTCAATGGCTACCCAAACACTTTCCTTCGTAACTGCTTAAAACCAG
>OX419342.1:14608009-14615509 GCA_948470475.1 Galaxea fascicularis
GTGGCAGGTAGTTTTCTCAGCGGTTGTTTTGTAATCTTTACCTGGGATGTCAATGGTGGTTGCGTTACGTTGGGAGTTGTCTCTGTTGCGGGCGGTGTTGGCGTTGGTAATGCCACCATACAGTACTGTGCAAAAGTAATGAGAGCGAATTTCGACGAATTTCGAGACATTTCGTCACTTTTCGACGAAAACCAGCGATTTTTTTAACGAAACGAAATATCGCCGAACTTTCGACGAATTTTCGAAAGCGCTATTGTCTTGACACTTTCGAAATTTCGAAATTGTATGCGAATGTTCCAGCGAAAATTCGAACGACAATTCGAGAAGATTCGCGAAATTTCGAAGGAAATGTTTCGAAATTTCGAAGAATGCTCAAAGCGTATTTCGAAGAGTGCAGCGAATTTTCGAGGCTGAGGTAAGTTCATTGTACAGTGTAAGAAGGCTTTCACTTCCTTTGATCAACCCTTTTCATAAACAATTCTATTTGAGACAACAAGGCATCATGTGTTACAAGTTGTGTGACGACACTCGACACTAAGAACGGCTGCGTAGGAGACTACTAGTTTTACAGCGGGGGCAAATAATAGAATGGTGAATTGTTAAACCAATTCTATGTTTCTCTGAAATCATTCACATTTTCGAAGTACTGGTATGCAAGTCAAAGCGCTTTTTGTCTATAAAGAGGATCAAAACATTGCAAGCTTGGCCTTCAATCGGAGTTAGATTTCAACCAGAAATATGCATGCGTAATCAAGATCATGGAGTATAATCCCGCTTGTTGTCATTACGATTCAGTCCTTGATGGTTAGTCTTGTCTAAAAACAAACGGACAGTTACTGTAGGAACCCAATGTTCTCTACTTAACAACGGTAACAAAAGGAAAAATTTGAGATGCGCTGAACATCACACGAACAAGCGATTCACTGAAATTAAACACATAAATGACTGAATGAAGCGAAACAGAAAACTGAATAAAGAACGAACGAGAAAGCTTAGTAAAACTGATCGACACTTACAAGTTTTTTCGTGCCTTTGTTCCGCAATAAAAAAGCTTTGTTTTCTTAGTAAATAAACTCAACTGAAACCATGTGCTTGTTTCGAAACTTGATACTCTGATCTGCAGTGACATCATAAAAGACTCACTGAAATGTCCTTTTCACTACACGCTCCGCCCCAAAGACTACCCTAGTAGTCTTTAGGTATTCACCTAGAGAAATAACAGGGTCCATGTAAAACATCTAGATTCAATTCTTTGACAGTCAAACGACTAATGTCAGAAGCTCAGGTATTGTTCTTCTCCATGGACGACTCCTCAATGGACTTCAGTAACTCTTCTTCCAGAAGGCAGAGTTTACGAACATCCCTCCTGAATACCCCAGCAGCACTTCTCACCAGAACCTGTCGCACCATACCGTCACAGTCCGGGAAGGTTTCCTGGACCAATGCTTTAGGCCAATGGCTCCGGGGAACATTCACATCCTTCATAATCACCAAGTCTCCGACCTTGAAATTTCGCTTTTGTTTCAGCCACTTCTGGCGTTCTTGCAGCAAAGGGAGGTATTCCTTAACCCAGCGTGCCCAGAACTCATTTGCTAAGATGAACACAAGTTTCCATTGTGCTTGGAACTTGTCGGAATCATCGAAATATCTGGGCGCTGAACACGGGTTCTGACGTAATAGAAGAATGTGGTTCGGGGTTAAAGCTTCTAAATCGTTGGGCTCACTTGACACTCGGGTGATTGGTCTGCTGTTCAGAATCTTCTCTACTTCTATTAGGAAGGGTCAAGGTCTCCTCGTTGACAAGGTGTTCACCAATCATAGAATGGAGGACCCTTCTACCAGAGCGAATTAGCCGCTCCCAAACACCTCCTTGATGGCTAGCCAGAGGTGGATTAAAGTGCCACTGAATATTCTTTCGAAGCAGCTCGCGTCCAACTCTGTCTTGGTCCCAAGTCCTCAACGCCTCCAGGATGTCAGTTTCTGCTCCTCTAAAATTTGAGCCATTGTCGCTATAAATTACTCTGGGTGGACCTCGTCTCGCGACGAATCTTGTGACTGCATTAATAAAGCTGTCTGTTGACAGGTCACTTGCCATCTCGATGTGGACAGCTCTGTACCTGAGGCAGGTGAAAATACAACCATAGCGTTTGTGGAGTTTGGGGTTCTTCTTTGTCGATCTGGTAAGGGGTCCCGTGTGAACGTAAAGTGGACCAAAATAATCTATACCCACGGCAGCGAATGGGAAGATCAACTGATGGCTGTCCGACGAAACTCTTACTGCCGGAAGAGGTGCTGTAATCTGTTCTCCAACTAAGGCATTCTGGCGCTTACATTCATGGCATCGCCGTAAGACACGCCTGATGGACGAAATGCCGTTTACTATCCAGAAGTGCTGCCTCGTCTCTGCTAGTACTTGATGAGGACCCACGTGACCGTTCACAAGGTGGTAATGGAGAATAACCATTTCTGTAATGCAATGCTTTCCAGGCAATATAACCGGGTGCTTAGCGTCATAGTGGAGGTGTGCACGATCGAGTCTTCCCCCAACTCGCAAGACTCCATTACTCACAAACGGCTTTAACTTGGCAAGAGGGCCTTTACCTGAATCGGGGCGGGAAAACTCTTCAGGAAAGGCTTGGCTCTGAACATTCTTCACGATTCTCCTCTCTGCTTCTTCCAAATCTGACAACGAGAGGTGTGGCATCTTCCTCTCCGATTTCGCGGATGAGACCGTCGACACTGGTGGCGCAGTTCGCAGTTGTACCAGTATGTGAGCTGCTCGGATTAGCCAGGCTACTACTCTTCTTAATCTCTCCCACGTGGAGTATCTTTCAAATAAAGTATCCCAGAAATCTTCCTCCCCAACGCACACATTAACAGTGACCTTTTCCATCTTCACTCCCTCATCGGAGTCTGAGAGTTCTTGATGGAGGTCATTGGGTTGCTGTGGCCACTCATTCGAGTCCTTCCACAGGAAATTCGGGCCACGTTTCCACATCTCTAACTTCTCAGTTTCGGAGGCTTTTATTCCTCTTGAAGCGTAATCAGCGGGGTTAGATTCCGATCTAACATGATGCCATTGTGAAGGCCTTGATCCTTCTCTGATCACGGCAACACGATTAGCGACGAAGGTGACAAATCTTCTTGTTTCATTGAATATGTACCTCAGGACAATCATAGAATCGGTCCAGAAGGTTATACTGTGAACCTCGATGCGACCCTCCAGCTCCTTTGTGATGAGCTCATTTATCTTGATCAACAAGGTTGCAGCGGTCAACTCCATCTTAGGCACAGTAATACCGCTCCTTAGAGGCCTCACTCGTGATTTACCCATCACAAAACTATTGTGTATGCTGCCATCTTTGTTAACGAAGCGTAGGTAGGATACTGTTCCATATCCGTGTCCCTCAGAAGCATCTGCAAAGTGATGGAGCTCAGCTCTTTCTACTTCTCCAAAGTCTCGGGGAGTCAAGGACCGAGGGATGCTGTAACTTGTGAGGCTTGCAAGTCCTCTCTTCCAATCCCTCCACTTAACTGCCAGCTCGTCAGGGAGCTTGTCGTTCCAATCGTACTTCATTCTGCAGAGCTCTTGGTTTATCTCTCTTCCGGGAAGGAGTAGGGGACCAGCCAAGCCAAGAGGATCGTATACTGTTGCGATTGACGACAGGATGCCTTTGCGGGTCTCTGGCTGAAGTTTGTTGGAAACAACTAAGTTGAAAGTGTCCGCCTCCACATCCCAATGAATCCCTAGGGCACGGTCCATCGGCAGACTGTCTAGCTTGAGATCTAAATTCTTCACAGCGGGTGCGCGATGATCGAGTGGGAAAGCGTTTAGCACTTCACGCTCATTGGACATCACCTTGGTTAGCTCAAATCCTCCTTTTGCTAGTAGCTCTTGAAGCTCCTTTGTGATCTGCACTGCTTGACCCGTCGTTTTGAAGGACTTAAGCAGATCATCGACATAAAAGTCTCTCAGAACCGCATCAATGGTCTCTGGGGAGAAGTTCTTGCTATTGTCTGCAGCTGTTCTTCTCAATGCATAACTGCAAACACTGGGCGATGAGGTAGCTCCGAAGATATGCACCAGCATCTGAAATGTTTTCGGGTCCTTGGTAAACTCTCCATCTGGCCACCACAAATAACACAGGGCACCTCGGTCCTCGGGAGACACAAACACCTGATGGAACATCCGTTTAATATCAGCTGCCACGGCCACCCTGTTAACTCTAACTCTCAGAATCACTCCTATCAGTGAACTGGTGTTCTCTGGTCCCTGCAGCAACTGATTGTTCAACGAGACACCTTCGGACTTGCAGGCACAATCAAAGACCACCCTTGGCTCATCAGGCTCCCTGGGATGCCATACAGCGTGATGTGGTAAGTACCAAATAGGTTTGAGGGTAGGAACTTCTTCATCTGGGACTTGTCTTGAGGATCCTTCTTCCTGATATTTATTGATAACTCTTGTATATTGCTTGTGAAACTCAGGATCCCTCTCCATCTTCCTTTTCAACCAGTGCAATCTCTTCCTTGCAACTGGGAGGCTTTCGGGAAAGCAGGCTGGATCGTGTCGGAACGGCAGCTTGAGCTGATAGTGGCCATTGACGAGTGCAACTGATTCCTCCATAATCTGCTTTGCTCTCTGGTCTTCGCATGACAAACTCTCTTCAACATCTACTAGAGTACCCTTGAATTCGGCGTTGTACAAAAGTTCCAACTGCTTACTTAACATCTCTTCACGGTCACTTCTAACAAAATTGATGTGGACTCCATCACCGTTCAGTTCACCCATTGGACCATACACTGTCCAACCTAAGGGAGTGTTCACGGCATAGGGCTGACCCCTAGCCCCTTTCCTAATCTCTGAATTGCCCTCAATAATATCTGGTCTGTCACTGCCAATGAGGATAGCGACTCGATGTCCTTCTATTTCAGGGAGACTGACACCATCGAGGTGTGGCCATTTTCTCAATTCTCTATTGCTGGCGAAGTGCCTCTCACTAATGGGCAGGCTCGCTGTCGTTAGAACTTGATCGAGGGTAAACCTCGTTCTTCCATCAAGCGCTTCTATATCCAAGCAGGCTCGATGACCATGTTCCTTCCCTTCACAATTGACTGTTGAAAGGGTGAAATCAGTGGCTTCACTTTCCAGGCCCAATTCTTCTACTAGACTTCTCAAGCAGAGTGTTGTGTCTGACCCACTGTCTAGGAAGGCATACGTTGTAAGCTGTTTATCGCTTCCTGGCCCACTGACTCGTACTGGGACGACCTTGAAGCAGACCCTTGGACGACTGTTTCTGGATGTTTTGACGGGAGCAGATTCTCTGAAGGTGCATGACACAGTAACTGGCTGGGTAACCAAAGAAGGATTTGGTTCAATGGGTGCAGCGGCTGTTCCACCAACAGAGCTCTGGTTTACAATAACTGGTCCTTGCTCTACACTGTTCGCCTTCACTGCAGAGTCTGTGGTATTCCGGTTGTCAGGAGGGTGGATGAGGAAGTGGTGTCTCTTCCCACACCCTGGCTTTCGACAGGTAAATTTCTTCATGCAATCTCTTGAATAATGTCCTTGTCCCAAGCAACTTCCACACAATCTCTTCGACTGTACAGTTCGTAATCGTTCTTCATAAGGTGCACTTCTAAAACTCTCACACTGCCAAACTGCGTGTGAACCAGAACAATGATAACACTTTGAGGTAGCTGATCTTGCACCGCCAGGCCTCCTGGATGCGTTATTGTCGGCAGCGACATGAAGGGTAGTAGCTCTTCGGGGTGGCTCTTGTCGGTCCCTACTAACTAATCTTCTTTCTCTGTCATTTTGCGCTGGTGATGGCTTCAGTTCTTGCCCAAAACGATTGTTTAAGCGATCAGCCCGCTTCTGGATGAAGCTCAAGAAGTCGGCAAAGCTAACCTGGCCCTTGGATTGGATAATATCACCAGCAATATCTGTCCATTTTCGTTTCAGGCTTTCATCAGGAAGTTTCCTCATAAGCATCAGGATCATATCTTCATTATCGAGACGAACTGCATAACGGGGCCCCATACTAGTTAACACCCTTTTCACGTCTTCCAGTCTTCTGGCGAAATCCATTAGACTAGCGGCATCACCTCGTCTTATGTTAAGCTCTCTCAGTTTTCTCAAATGTGCATCGACCACCATATGGGGTTGACCAAAATTCTTTGTTAGGGTTTTCCAAGCTTCCTCATATCTCTGGCCCATGGGGAGATTGACACAACTCTTGATCGCATCCTTGGCCTTTCCAACACACTGTGCTAGCAAACGGGTTAATCTCTGGGAATCATCGGTGACCTGGCTCTCGATGTGGTCACGAAAGTTAACAGTAAATTCACCATATTCTGAGGGATCTCCTCCAAACGTCATCAGTTCTATCTTTGGCAATGAGGGACCTTGCTTGAGTGCTTCTGCTATCGTTAACCAAGGAGCCATGTCTGCTTGAGGTTCTGGATGACGCACTTGTGGTGCTGACTGTTGTGCGAGTTGTTGGACGGTCTGTAACAAGGCTTGCTCGAGAGGGGTGTGAACTGGTTGAGGAGCTAACTGAGCTTCAGATGATGTACTCCTATAGGGTGTTTGCTGCTCGCTTACATACTGCTCTGGGGGGGACAAACTCTCTTTCTTTTTGGCAAATGGGGGGCATGTAGTCTCCTTCGGTGGGTGTACACGAGGGATGAAATCATGTACATCTGCACTTAAATTGGTGTTCTGTTGCGAGGCTAACAGGTTAGGTAGGGGTGCGTAAAAGGATGACACATCACTCAGAGAAGGAACTGATGCTGACGACACCTCCAGTTTAATTGTCTCCTCCTTGGGCGTTGCTACTGTTCGAACATGAAGAACGGGAAGCACGCCTGGCAATATTTTAGATGGTGAGCCTATTGGGGGGCGTGGTACATCAGGAACCACCCTTGGTACCAGGGCTGGACTCGCCTCATTTACTCCACTTTTTTCGTCTGAGTATTCGCTTTGTAATTCTTCTTGTTCCATTTTCAACTCGACCGCAGCCTTCTTAAATTCTATTTCTGCTGTCATCCTTTCCAGTTTCCTCGCTAACTCAGCCTTGCTTCGCTTTCTTTCCTCCTCAAGTTCAAGTTCTCTTCTTTTAAACTCAACTTCTTCTTCTTCTAAGCGACGTTCTAAACTCTGCTTTTCTTCTAAAGCCTCCATCTTCAATCTCGCCTCTTCGACAATTCTTCTCTTTTCCTTTATGCTACTACGAGTGGAACACGAATCCTTTCCCGTCTTACTTGATCGACGCGAATGACGGCTCGATTTCGCATTTGCTTTCGTCACATACTTCATGTTAGATTTCCATTTGCTTATATCAACATCCAGAAGAAATTTGCGCTCAATCTCCTTCTCGTAACTTTCCTTTGCCACAGCTACCATTCCTTCGTCATCCTCAAATTGCATATACTTTTCGTGAGCATCTACAAATTTGTGAAAAGCATGTTCATAATCATATACACTTCGAAGTATTT
>OX419342.1:14623009-14705509 GCA_948470475.1 Galaxea fascicularis
TACATTTGGGACAAAGGCAAAATGTTGCTACATAATCGTAGAGTAACCGGTGTTGACGTATGCAAATCCAGCATGAGATAACCATAGGGTTGCGAAGTGGCATCTTGAAAACTCTCCCATACGTAAGGCACTTGTCCTTCAAAGGCTTGTTGTGCCAATGTCCGGAAACCCAATGTATCGCGAGGGTTATTAAACGCAATAATGTAGTGCGCATTATGAGAGATACTGTGGGAAAACGTTCCAGGTGGAAAGAGGTTTTGTGTCAAATAACTGCAGGTGATGTCGCAGTGTTGAGACACTTTTGTAAACAAAGCCAGGATCCGTTCGTTGCTGCTGCAGTTTCTCATCAGGTCATCTAACACAATGATGCCTGGGCAGTAGTGCGATGGAAATAAAGTGGAAATATCTTCAGGAATACCCTCCACCGATGTTACTTAGTTTTCCTGCTCCCTATAAGAATCCTGCCAATGTCCATAGCAATACACAATCTTGCGAATGGGGCATTCAAATAGACAGTCCACGTGTTGAAATAGTTGCCGCGTAAAGGTTGTTTTTCCACATTGGCTTGGGCCGGCTATAATGATACTGCTGGGGCATTTGAATTCAGACATGTTGTCGCAGGGAGACTCAAATGGACTTCTAAATACACGAAAGGGCGGTTATCGTTTAACTAGACATCAACCCACACCTATACATAACTTTTTTTCAACCTTATTTTATTGATTGTTTCCAACAACACTGAAACGACTTACAACCTTGCTGTTCACTTTGAAGAAACGTTTCATTTTTAAGTTTGGTCATGCAATGAAAATAAGTGTGTACACTCTTTGCAACTCGTGCATCATTCCACTGTGAATCATATCGCTTAAATCTAGATTGAATGGTGTTCATGTCCACATTTTGTGCTCGATGAAGTAAATAGAACAAAAAATAGTCTCCACAAACATCTGAGTCTAATCCTTGCAGTGGTTTGTCATTGTAGTATGTAGTATGTCTCAGGAAATCCGAAACTGTCAAATAATTCACTTTCGTGTGGTGATTCAAAGTACATGGCCACCCAGTGTGTTCCGGGTTTGTCGTGAGGGTCCGTGTTTGCAATGAGACAGGCTGGGTAGGTGTTGATGACAGGTAATTTTTCACTTGGAAACATGCCTCGAATCAGTGGTGCTAACACAAGGTTGCAAAGACAGGCTTGCCATAGGGCAGTATGCATCACGTTTGAATTAAGATCCTTGTGACAAATCGGAGACGACATGTCTGTTGCGATTTCCATCTGATTCTGAAATTCCGCATACATGATTAAATTGAGAACTGCAGCAGTTCCAGTACCAAACTTCAGGTAGAGGTTGATGTTACCCGTTTGATGGGGTATCAAGTGGCTGGGATGTCCACTTCCTGCTGGCGTGAAATCAAAACGGAACAAGCTGTAACTATTCTCCCAATCTTCTCTGTCAATGTCAAGACGGTGATCGCAATTCATCTCTCCACTACCAGAGAAGAGGGTGTTGTAACCATCGATCTTTTTCCCACCTGTCAGGTCCAGAGCAGAATAGGGCGTTTCTTCTCCGTTGACAGTCAGGCAAATATCTTGCAGACCAAACAACTCAAAGTTGAAAGGATTTCTCCCCAGATTGCCGTTATAGGCATCGTTTTGCACCGTTCCGAAAACGATGCACTGAGGAATCAGCCCATGGAATAGGTCTATCTCTGTATGATTTAACACCCCTTGAGGAATGAGTTTGGAATGCGTGAGGGTTCTGGTTAACGTATAGATGGCTGGAAGTGCAGCGCTTCCCTCTTAACCTTGCATGATCTCTTTATGTTCTAGTTTTGTACTGTCCGCTACATGCACTGTGTGTATGCGAAGGGTGCTTGACACAATCTTTAGCTTGCAGTTGTTGGGAGTCTCACCCTTATGAGCACAAAGGTGTTGATGCTCAGATCCACCTTGAGTTTAATTTCCAAACCATCCAGGAGTAACTTGTCCATATTAAACATCGCAAAGGGGTACTCCAACCAACCCCACTTCTGCTCCGTTCTTGGTAAATGTTGCTCTTTTCACCAGACCCTGGTTATTGTCTGCTGTATTGTCCGCTGTATCTTTGTAGTACAGAGCTTTGATAAGGTAAGATTTCTTAGCCTGTTCTGTAAAGTTAAATAATGTCTTGATGTAAGCATTGTAGGCTTGAGTGTCTGACTGTTCCGTCACTAACGTTTCGTTGATCTTGATGGTAAACTGTTTGACGATGGAATGGAGGGCGTTATTGACCAGAGTGTACTTTTTTGCATCACCTGTGGCCGACCCATCTTGCTTGGTAATTTTTACCACCAACTGTAACTCGGTCTTGTTAATGTCAATGTAGTCCTTTAGGGGTTTGACCCCCAACTTGATGGGATTGGTTCCCGTTTGAACTGGTTCATAATCCAACCATTTGCTACTGACAGGTACTTGAAACAACTGCAAGCTTGAACTCCCACCAGGGGCTGAGAGAGGGTGTGCTGAGGCCATACTTAGTCAAAAATAGTCTTGAATGTCGAATGTGATGTTCTCCGTTTCTTGGTCAGTGAGTACTGAATGGTTCGGCTTTTACCGTATGCCCCTTCCCACGACCTGGCTGTGTAATGTCATCAATGGTGCCCGTGAGTAAACTCTTTCCAGCCCCAGGTTCTCGATTTGGCAGCTGCCTTCAAAGGTTGGCCATTCACAACGTCTTGAACAATTTGCATTCCTGTTTCCAACCGGGTATTGAGCAATCGCTTTCCAACTTTCTTTGCTGTTGTTTTGAGAAAGGGTGTAGCTCTACGAAATAGGGAACGAAATATTCCACCTAATCCGTTACCTCCTTGTCCATAAGGGTGTGTTCTTCCATAGATACTTATGTCCCCTCGGCCTTGTTGTGGAAAGGGCATAACTTGTTGGTGATACGGGTAAAATTGATGGTTCATGGGCAACAACATGTTATAGAATTGCACGACATTGAAAATGCAACGTTACACGTACGGTACTAGACACAAATGTTATCGGTTGGCCAGTGTCTCCTCTTATATTGATTGCCACTGATGAAAACACAGATGTATGGAGTGAATGAAAGGTTGGTTGCTTGACTTCTTCTGTCACCGTGTCACCTGGCTGACCTCTGGGTACCAGTATTCGGAGAATGTTGGCTTGCGCGTCTCCTACGACTTCATACATGTCCAACACACTCGATCTGAGTCAGGTTGTCTTCACTTGCAGACAGACGGAGTCCGATCGTGACCGCAACCAGAAATAGGCGCAAGGCGCTTGATCAGTGGTACCGGAAGTAGGAGGTTTAATAGGAGCAATGGGGGGTTGAAAAGTTGGCAAACAGACTCAATTGGATCCGATGGAGACAGCTCTTCCTGGCAAGAGTCAATCGGACTCTCGGAAGTCAGTTAGCATGTGGCATAAAACATCTCTCAGCCATGAGGTGAAATAAGTGCACGCTACATATGAAATAGACATCCTTCTTGTCATGAGGCGCTACAAGCCGCTACTACATGAAACATTAGTCGTTCTTTAAGCCAAGAGGCGAAACAAGCGCACGCTACACATGAAATATACGTCATTTCTAAAGCCATGAGGCGATACAAGTGCGTTACAACATGTAACATTAGTCGTTCTTCAAGCCATGAAGCGAAACAAGCACATGTTGCACATGAAATATGTCGTTCTTAAAGCCATGAGACGATACAAGCCACTACGATATGAAACATTAGTCGTTCTTTAAGCCATGAGGCGATGAAGCGCGCTACATATGTAACATTAGGACATGTAACATTAGTCATTCTTTAAGCCATGAAGCAAAACAAGCACACGCTGCACATGAAATAATACGTCGTTCTTTAAGCCATGTGGCGATACAAGCTCGCTTCACAGTAACATTAGTCATTCTTTAAGACATGAGGCGAAAGCCAACATCATGAAATATTGCACTCAACACTATAGCTCGTTCTTTAAACCATGAATCTGAACAAGATTTTCACAAATCTTGCTCATTGAATTCCCATTTACGACAGAAATTTTTGTCATCCAATTCCTGATTCAGATAGAGCGATCGCTGCAGAGTAATTTTGATATAATATTATCGCTGAGCTGTTTTCTTGTATGGAACTGCTTTCCTTTGATCAAAGTGATTGCAGTGATTAAGAGGAAATATGAATGAAAGTTACACCAAAAAACCAACAAGTAATTTGTAAAGTAATCGCTTTATTGTATGGTAAATCAATTGTGATGAGAGGATTTATTGGTATTTAGTTTATTTTGCTTTCACTGATAAAAATATAAAAGCCAACATAGAAAATATTTAGTCTTTTGTTGCAAGTTCAATAATCTGTGAACTCAACCTGTTGTTACTCACTGAAGCGTTAACTGTTCTGTAGGATCATAACTGTAATAAGCATTCAAGCTGTAACTCAAGCTGTTAGAAGCCATTATCCACCTGTGTGACTTTTGGAAGTGATTAATGTTGTAAACGAGAAATTCCGTTATAGCCAATCACTACTTTACAACTGTATCAGGTAACGGCTAGTTATGAGCTTTTAATGATGTGACTTCATCACCTAATATTGTGGTTGTCGCATAAATAGAAGTGCATTGTAGATGTTTCTTTGGTTACATCCAGGGTGAATTCCTACTGAGTTACACCCTTGGTTATGTTCGGGCAATGCCCTTGGTTGTATCCTTGGTATTAAACCCTAAGTTCTGTGTGGATTTACTGTCTCAAGGATAGTCGTTCGTCATAATAGATCCCAGCCTTCCCGCAGCCAGCGAGTTCCCTAGGAAGAAGCCTTACCCAAAGAAGTTTTATTGAGTTTCCCATCCCGTCTGATTGTCTGTTTGTGAAGGCAAAAGCCTGTTTTCACACAATGTGTATTATTAAACTCGCCATTTACAATGACTCGATCATGCTGATTTATTTACTTCATGAAAATCAACTGAAGCGAATATTATAATGACAGATTTCTAGACATTGTATTGCACCCCCTCCTCAACTACACTTTGCTATACATTTACTAAGTCTCTCACAAACTGACTCGCGGCGAGCCGATGGAGTCCGTTTGCCGACATTTTCCACCCCCTCCTCAACTATACTTTGCTGTATATTTACTAAGTCTCTCGCGAACTGACTCGAGGAGAACGATAGATACTTGCCACAGCAACCCATCTCCATCGGATCTGATGGAGTCCGTTTGCCGACATTTTCCACCCCCTCCTCAACTATACTTTGCTGTATATTTACTAAGTCTCTCGCGAACTGACTCGAAGGGAACGATAGATACTTGCCACGGCAACCCATCTTCATCGGATCTGATGGAGTCCGTTTGCCGACATTTTCCACCCCCTCCTCAACTATACTTTGCTGTATATTTACTAAGTCTCTCGCGAACTGACTCGAGGCGAACGATAGATACTTGCCATGGCAACCCATCTCCATCGGATCTGATGGAGTCCGTTTGCCGACATTTTCCACCCCCTCCTCAACTATACCTTGCTGTATATTTACTAAGTCTGGTGAACTGACTCGAAGCGAACGATAGATACTTGCCACGGCAACCTGTCTCTATCAGACCCGATGGAGTCCATTTGCCAACATTTTCCACCCCCTCCTCAACTATACTTTGCTGTATATTTACTAAGCCTCTTGCCAACTGCCTCACGGCGGTCGGATGGATTCTTGCCACGGCAAGCGGTCTCCATCGGATCTGATGGAGTCTGTTTGCCAACATTTTCCACCCCTTCCTCAACTATACTTTGCTGTATATTTACTAAGTCTCTCGCGAACTGACTCGAGGCGAATGATAGATACTTGCCACGGCAACCCATCTTCATCGGATCTGATGGAGTCCGTTTGCCGACATTTTCCACTCCCTCTGCAACTAGACTTCTGGTGAGTCTGATTGCTCATAGCCACCGTCCATCGGACTAAGTTTGGGTGTACTGGACAACTCTCTACGACTTGGGACTCAGTTAGATCTGAATACATGTACATGGTCTGAAAAGAGTGTCTCAACAACATTCCCCACCTCAAGTCATCTTTTCTTGCAAGCGTGGTTGTGGTCATCAGCAGAGTGATGCTTTCATTGGGTTTCAATTCGACAAGAGGAGAGCTCTGGATTTAGTACAAAGCAGGAAGCTGGTTCTTGTGATTTTAAGTACCCCAAGGCACTGGCTAATGTCTTGGGCAGAGTCGCATACCAAGCAGTGAATGTAAAAGCTCTCTTTTCCTCCTAAACTTGTAATCGTTTCTTCACTTTTGAGATAAAGGTCCTTCAAAGCGTTATGAAGTCCCATCAACATACCATCTATTACATCTTTGACCGTATGGTAAATACCCCTTGGGAGGTGGATGGATAATGACCAAGGAACCGGCCCTGCCTTACAAAGCAAAGTGTAAGACAGCTGATGGTTTCTCACATTTAGCCACGTGTATGGGTAGATGATGCAGGTCATGGCCAATTCTCAGTCTTCACTTAGGTGCAGCAGGGACGGTAATTGCATCTTAAACTCGGCCGGCTTGTTTTCTGGATACTGATCCAGGCTTGCATCACTGGTCAGGACCATGTAAAAACTGTTTGTCATGATGATCGATGACGAAAGTGTAATACCACGTTGACGATACTGTCTAGAAATGATAGTCGTTGACCACAACCACCTGTTAAGTAGATTTCAACAGTTTGAAATATCTGTAGGCACAACGGTAGGTAGACAACGTCTTCTTTCTGTGCGAGACGTGTTTCTCAAAATGTTCCATTGGGTACCATTTCATATAAGAGAGGTAAACGCTTGTCGCCCACTTGCCACGGTTCCACTAGGTTTGTTTGGACTTGCAAAAGCGTCTGTTTGCACGGACAGAGAGGCAACGAGAAAGGAAGGGCAAAAAGGCCAGGAAATGTGATGAAGGTCTGAGGTGGTATAGCACACCAATCGTGACCAAATTTATCCATTGGGGTTAGGGAGACGTCTTTGTTCAAACAGATCCCAGGCTAACAACAACAACAACTTTTATTTATTGAATAAATATCCAGCGTAGAACGAACTGTTCCGCAAATAGCATTGCTAGTCTGGGCGGAGCAGTCATACAAAACAATTACAATGAAAATTAAACATTCATACAAAACAATTACAATGAATAATAAATTTACAAGAGGAGACTTACATAATTTTTAAACAGATTGTACCAGATCATTAAATCATTAAATCGTTAACATAAATTACAAGTTCAATGGCTCTTACATGGTATGTTTGAATGAAGAACTCAAGTTCAATTGTACGTTTTTAGGGCAGAGGTAATTTGGGAAATATCAATGTAGTCATCATGCTTCTTAAGAATATTGAGAAAGAAAGAGTGGAGTTTTGTTTGGAAGTGTTTCTTGGGGAGCTCTCTTAATGATGCTGGCATCTCATTCCAAATGTTAGCTCCTACGTTTGAGAAAGGTTTTGTTTGGATTTCTAACCTAGATTTCTTAATGTAGGATTTACTTGCAAGACCCCTTGCAGTTAGGCCATAAGATATGTAGGGCAATAAAGATTGATAGATGCGCAGTACAGTATTTAGTGGCACAAAATGTCTAAGTTTCGCTATAATCCCAACTAATCTACTAATTGTGACTACGATGTGTTCAATATGAAATTTCCAGCTTAAACTACAGTCTATTAAAACGCCAAGGTATTTTACATAATCTTTGCATTCAATGTGAACAGATTTGCTCAGTACATTATCATATATCACAATTTTCGGTTTAAGCGTTAGTCACTTTTGGTAAGGTCGACAAATAAGATAATTAGATTTATTAATGTTGAGGGTTAACCTGTTTGCTGTTAGCCAGTTACATATCTTACGAAGTTCAAGAGATTTAATGGCTTTATCAGCATAAAGGATATTTGTATCATTAGCAAAGAGGTAGAAATTGAATTTATCAGAGGAGTACTGTATATCATTTGCATATAATAGAAAAAGGAGCAGTCCCAAGACACACCCTTGAGGAACACCACAGGTGATTGTAACCTTGTTAGAAATATGACATTTGAGTTCTGTTGTTTGTGTTTGGTTACTTAAATAGGAAGTAAACCAATCATTAATTATTCCACGGAAACCATAATGTTCCAATTTGTTTAATAATATACTGTGATTAACTGTATCAAATGCTTTTTTTTTCTTTTTTTTTTTAGGAAGCCAAGACCCTTTTAGTTTTAGTTTTTATTTCATGTAAATTTCAATGTTCTTAAGTGTAAGGGTCAATAAAGTTGTTGTTGTTGTTATTGTTGAAGAGAGGTGTTTATCCATATTAGTTTGTATTGTATTAATAATATCCAAAATTGCATGTTGTGTAGAATGTGCTTTACAAAAGCCATATTGTGCCTGATAGAGTAATCCCTTTTATTTGATAAAAGAGATCATCTTAGATTACATTAACTTTTAAATAATTCTGTTAAAATTGGATAAAAGCGATATTGGTCTATAATAATAATTATTATTCGCATCAAGCTCGGCGCCAGATTTAAACACTGGCACTATTTTTGATAATTTTAGCTTGGCCGGGCATACTCCTTGGGGAACAGAAACATTTAAAAGTGTCGCAACTGGCTTACAATGTCACTTACATATTTTAATAATAGCGGCAGACATGAATAAAGACCACATGCTTTCTTATTAGGAATACTAAGAATTTCAGTTTCCACTTCTCAAGCTGTTACTGGTCGAAAATAAAACGATGACTGGGGTGATTTCGATTTAGCAAGAAAATCAACATAACTATGTTGCGTCAAGGGGAGCCTGTTAGCTGAGTAATTGCCCACTGATGAAAAATGCTTGTGAAATGTCTGGTATATGCGATGGGTCCCTGATCACACTGTTATTTTTTGTGGGGTCTTTAACTGCGCTTATGCATTTTTAAGGCTTAGTTTTGCGATGCAGTAGGTAATTAATTCCTTCCCAAGTTTTCTTCATATTTGCAATATTATCATTAAAATAGTCAAAATAGTAGTTCTTTTTACTTAATCTGATCAGGCTACATATTTTGTTTCTGTAGAGCTTATATCTAGCATTGTCCCCGGTAGTAAATAATCTATTTTAAACCTTAATTGAAGTTGTTATTCCCTTTGTTATTCAAGGTTTAGAAAGCTGCTTTGCTTTGCACTGGGATAAAACCTTCATAGGAGCATGTTTATTGACAATTTTATTAAGTTGTTGTAAAAAGATGAAAATAATTTATCCACATCATTTCCCCCATTCTCAGTCAAAGTATTCCATGAAACTTGACAAACATCATCTCAAACTCTCTGCAGAAAAGTTAGAAAAATCGCGTACTTTATCAAACAAAATTGCGAAAAGTTGTCGCTTTTATCAGAAATGATGTTTTCACTGAGCGAGACTTGTTCTGGATTATTAATGAATATATTGTCAATTAGTGTTGCCAAACTTCTATGCACACGCGTTGGCTTATCAATGGTAGGAATGAGATAGCAGCTTAAGAGAGTTGAGAGGAAATCGTGCGCAAACTGGCAATCTTTACTTTTTAGCAAATCTATATTGATATCACCTATTAAGGTTACTGCAAACCTTCGCGGGTGTCCTCCAGAAAAAAAATTCGTACTCGCGCTGTTTTCAAGGAAACCCACACAAACTATATATCAATAGAAAGGTTATGAAATGTAGAATTCGAAAAAAATAATGTTCTGTTTGGCTACTCCTTTCATAAGGCGACAGAAGCCGGTGAACGCCAAAATGACTTATTGACCTTCCGTCGTTTTTATCGGGTATCAAATGCGATCGTTGATGCAAAATAACTGTGCAGTGTTAATCACAAAGCATCAATCTCTCAAAGTGTGTCAGCATTTTCCTGTATTTTCATTGGTTATCTTTTTATGGAATTGTCAAGTTCCAGCATCGAACAATTCCCAAAATGCAATGCGTCAGAGGTCGCCACGAGAAAAATATTTAAAATAAAAGAATTCGCCGACACACTTTTGTTCCTTAGTCATCAGTGCAAGTTGTGGCCAAATTTCACGGAAATCCGTCAATTCTACATACCCTATAAATTCGTTTAAAGAGGAAGGACTCTTTCGAAAAACGAATGCGAGTTTTCGCCCTCCAAAGATTTGTAAACATGGCACGCCTTATCAGAGAGATATGTCAACATGAAAAGCCGCCAGCCGATGAAATAACGGAACCCCCGGCGTTCACAAGAGCTTCGCGGGAAAGTTATAGTTTTGGTCACGTTTTCTGCAGGCATGCTTACTAGGCATGCTTTTTTCGGAATATGTTAGCTTTAATAATGACCTTTCTTTCGGCGAAAAATATTTTTTTGGCCAAAACTAGCCCTGGAACGTTTGCAGTAACCTTAAACAAAGGGTTTACCAGATAAAATAGTTTTGAAATTGTTCGGGTGAATTATGTTGTTGATATATGAAGCCACATACTATGTTTTTTTATCTGTGAAACCTATTTCGATCCAAAGAGCTTGGTAAGCCGCAGTAGACGTTTTTTCCAGAATTACATAATCAAGAGATGCATCAGTAAACATTCCAACGCCCCCAGCTGACAAGGGTGTTGGAACGTATTCAAAATTATAGCTAGGAATACTTGGGAGAAATCCCTCCAAATTTGAATTGGTAATTTTGGTTTCTGTTACACCTATTACATCAAAGTGAAAATCAAGCCGTTCTAAGAGATGGCTTTGTAGATTTTCCAAGTTACAATTTAGACTTCTTATATTGTTGTGAAAGATTGAAAAGCTGTGATTAATATCATATTTTGTTAAATTAGTTTTCATTACTTCAAAGCTATGCGGAGAATAATATCTACTACGTATATATGTAGATAAATCAGAGTAATTGGTGTTACAATCGCCACCGATATACAGATTAAATCAAGATCATAAAGTCCAGACAGTCTTTCGAGATTTCTTTTAGATTTCCTAGCGGAGAACAGACAGTTGTTAAATTGTCCGTGATAAGAAGGGAGATCTCCTCGAAAACCAAAATATGGTAGTTTGCGTAAAGTGCACCTTATGTTTTTATCAACACGGTTTTTAACTGCCATGATCATGACTACGTCCTAGTAATTTATATGGTAATGGTAAAATAAACAGATAAACTTAGCTGTGAGATTCATCATTAGTAGACTCGTTTCTTCGTAGGTCCTCAAGATCCTTCTCCAACTCTATCCTGATTCTGGAGTTATCAGATTTGCGAAGGAAAACTGCTGTAGATTTAGCCCAACAAAACTTGTAGCCATACTCAGTTTGATGAGTTTTCGCCGATCCCAAAAGATCTTGGAGCTTTGGCGACAGATGACTCAGAATTCCAATTTGGTCGATTTGGCCGTCAGAGGGAAGATAAAAATCATTTGGTGTGAGACGATTTGTGTTTGCTCTTGCAGCCAGCACCCTCTCCCGAACCATGCGCCTCACAAACTTGCAAACAATTACATTGTTTCGCTGTCCCAATTCTTGTCGGAATATCAGATGTTGCACGTTGATAGCCTTTGTAACAGCTTCTACTTGACTTGCCAGTTTATTTAATCTCGTCTGAAAGTTCTCAATAATTGTTGAGAAGCCATCACAAGTATTGCTCAGATGTTGAACACCCGCACTACTAGGAGGCACGGTCTGATTTATCTGCCATCTTGACTCTAAGCGATTCAAATTCCTTGCTTAATTTCTTCAATTCTTTCTTTACTTTATCGTGGTCTTTCTTTAGTTGCTTCACGTTGTCCCCCATCATGAGAAAGTAAAATAATTATAAAGTGTATAAATTTGTTAACTTACACTCGAAGTTAACATATTATAACCTGCGAAGCTGCTCAAGGTATGTCCGACCATGCTGCCCCTCGCTTGACGGTATGGTGGTCCGTTATCCACACAAGTGCATGAGCAGTTGAAACGGTGAACATAATCTCTTCCTCAAGAGAGTTCAGAGTTACAGTCTATTCTTCGTCCACTGCTATTTGGGGTTTAGACGGCGAGTCATCATTTTTCAAATACTGTAAGATTCCCTCTGTAACATCCAGGGCTGTTTGATACTTGCCCTTGGGTAAGGTCAACCGACTGAAGTCATCGGAGCGTCAGACTAAGACTTGTGAATGCTGACAATCACCAGGAACGTCAAACCACGATAACGGATACACGATATGATGGAGTCCCACTTCCCAATCTTCTCCATCTTTCAAATGAATTTTCCGAGGTAACGCCAGATGGTAAGAGGACTTGGAATTGGTCAGAAATAGATTGCTACTAGCGTTACTGGGAAGTGTCACGTAAAAGTTGTTGTCTCCAGTCATGTCCTTTTTTGCAAGGCTACCAATTGGTTATACGGAATCCAGCTGTCGTATTTCTTAGGCCAACCCTTCCAATACACTAGTACTTCTTTGTTGGCCTCTTTTCCTTGATGTGTTAAAACTTTTTCAATGCGAAACAAGTGATGAGCCGTTTCTTTCACTTTCTGCAACTCAGACTCATAAAAGGTGCCTTGAATCAAATCGCAGTCTGCTTCCTTCAAATGGTATACAGGTGGATCCCTTGGAACTCTCTTGGCAACTGTAAAGGTCTCCTCTGTCCAGGATGGTAAGTAACCTTTCTCAAAGATTCGCTTATGTTTACTGATCTTGACTTGATCTCCTACTTTGAATTTATACTTTGCTGGCTTTCGCCAATCTTGATACAAGGTTTTCCAGACTTCTGTTGCATTGTGCATAGTTACATCGGCAGCCTTCATCTTGATACTTCGGTGGAAACTCTGATTGTAATAATTGTCTTTGACTAACCTTTCCAGTTTGTCCAGATAGTGGTATCAGCTAGTTGTGGTAAACATCTGCCACATTAATTGCTTCAAGGTGCAATTGAATCTCTTGACCACTTTGGGCTTTGGTTTCGTTGTATGTCACGAAATGATGCATGTTCTCATTTTTAGCTCATGGATGACGTAGTCATGCCATGAGGTTTTGTTGTGGGTCTGAATTTCCCTCACTCACTCACTCGATTTTGATTAATTTATTCATTAAACTTTCCCCCGGTCCCTCCCCTGGTAAGTATTGCTTTTTTCTCCATAGTCTTCTTGGTCCAACATTTGCAAATTTCAGGGTGTATTACAAAGTCGGAGAATTTTGCTCTGCAGATATTGTACACGTGTTTAATGTTCATGGCGTCGGTTTTTGGTTTGGATTTTCCAACTCAACAAAGGTCTATTTTGTTTAAGGATCAGTGATCAGATAAAGTTAATAAGATGAAGAACATGAGCTGCAAAAATTGAACTTTGAAATCTTCAGAGCAGCGAAAATGAACTTCGAGATATTGCAAAAGCAACTATAAAGCTTATCACTGTGCGGTACCTGGGGCAGTAGTAATCGAGAATACTTTACCACAATATGATGGAACAATGAAGAAAATCGGCAAAAAAACCGAATTCTGGCAAGCAACGCATTTGATTTATGAGCAACATATGATCGATTTAAGCAGGTACGTAATGAAGTATTTTTGAAGACGCTCTTTTCATGGTGAATGCTCGATTGCAAATATGATCTTGTTTAGAAAGGCTATATATCCCTTGGCTTAAACGATCAGTATAACACTTTGTCAACATTTGACAAAAACACAAGGACCACAAGCATGCAAATATTTTTCTCTGTGAGGATATAATTTGGTCTGACAAGCAGCTATAACAGCTAATCTGTTCGAACAACAAAATATTTGGAAAGCAAGTTAATTGTAGCACAAAGCGTAAATAGTTTTGTGCCGGACCCGGAATCGCTCAAAAACATTGTGACTGTACAGCGTGACTAATTTCCCTAATTTCCCTATATTTGTGCTCCATCGCCGGTTCAAATTACTTACGTCTGTCAATTTCGTTTAATGTAATGCTTCTGGCGCCTGTCAATCAACTGCGTAATTTTACGGAAAATATTAGCACGTAAACAGTTCTTTTACCAATAGGTGTGTCTGAAAAGGATGTGCTCCCACTAAACACAAACGAACGTACAGGTTTCTTGCATATATCTTTTTAGATATTCTTGTAAATTTAAAGTATTGTTATGTCCCCCATCCATGAGCTGGCTCATAGGAGCCTTTGATTGGGAAAGGTTCAAAACCTTTATTTTTAAATTCAGTCCCAGCGTCGGTTTGCAACTTTAATGGTGTTCAACCTTGCTTGAAGATATTTCTGAACGCTGCCTCCAACAAAGAGCCAGACTTTGATTTCAGGGGAATCACCCAGGCGTACTTGGATAGGATGTCGATACAAGTCAGCAAATACTTGAACTCCTTATTCCATCGACTCAGACTTTGCATGTCCACTAAATCCGCCTGCCACTGAGCATTGATATCAAACACTAATACTCTGTTACGACAAAAGTGTTTTCGTGCCGGATTGTGTAGGGTGTAACTGGGTCGGCCTTGGAGCCAACTGAGCACTTGAGAGCGTTTCAATCCATACTGACGTACTGTGCAATACAATTTGTCGACTCCCCCTAAACCAGAAGGACGGTCCACTTCATAATACAGTTTCTCTAATAGTCGGTTCATCTGATTGTGGGTCATCTTCTTCTTCTTTGACGTTTTTCTCTTTGTGATTGTCTGTGGTATCTTTCATTTGATATGTACTTCACCACCACAACATGCAATTAAACATCACATTCTCTGACATATGTCACTTAAAGAAACGGTAGGCATTGAACTTCCACACAGACGACTTGCAGCACTGCTCATAGTTGAAAACCAAATGACTACAAAATGCTCGTCCACAGGTTTTTTATAATCTGCCACGTCATCCACCAGACAGGAGGATAATGTGTAGGATAGGCACCCTTTAACTTTCGATGGAATTCATATTGTTCAGTTAACTTGGCGTTACACTGATCCATGTAAAAGTAAACACTCAATAAACGACCCAAGTTCATGGGATCTAGTTCATTCAAAAGAACTTACCAACTTTCACAACGTAAGGGATGCCGTGTGTATCGTGGAAAACAATGTCGAGCACAAGTGTGAACCAAGAGGAAGTAAACTCTATCCATGTTGATGTGATAACTGGAAATGACTAGTTCCCTCGCTTTATTTTGTAGTCAGTCAGCCCTAAGACAGGTCCCTTGTGTTTCTTCTTTTAAAAGAAAAGTAAAAATTTGATGAGAGGATTTTTCGACCTTGTTAAAACAGGAGGGCGACTTTATTCGACCATGCTAAAACATGAGGGCGACTTTTCTCGACCTTGTCAAAACATGAGGGCGGCTTCATTCGATCATGCTAAAACATGAGGGCGACTTTTCTAGACCTTGTTAAAACAACAGCGCGACTTTTCTCGTTTGAAACAACGTAAACGGACTCTTGTAAGGACTTCTGTATTGTGATTATAGTTTTTTTTACTGTTTTGCTGCAGAGCCACAGCCACCATTCAAACATGTGCTAACGTACATTTTCGATTTATCATCAGCCTTTGCCACGTTGGATCAAGGGACTACATGACTATGAGCATAAACGATTTTGCTTTATCACAGTTTAATTACATCTGATTACAAATTGAATAAATCTACATACATCTGAATACAAATGGATAAATCTCTAAACTATAGATTACACTGTAACAGTCCCAGTGTCTCACTTTTAAATCCAACATCACAACCGGTTATGTGCTTTGGCTGAGTCACAAATTTTCTAACATGTATCGTTGACATTTTAACCTCAACAAACTGAAATATTCCACAAAATGGTGAAACCCCAAAGTGATAACAGATAACATCTGATTGGCAATGACAACAGACAAAACAAATCGGTTTCAGAAAAACATTTGTCAATAAACATTGAATTAAAGACGAAATTTTTACTGCAATTAGCCTTTTAAGTCTGCAATGTTTTAACTAACAACGAGAATTGCTGTGAGGGACAACCTATTGCTGGCATTTTGAATGCTGCAGCTTTTAAAAATCGTGTTTACTTTTCGGAAGGAGTTGTTGCTCTTTGCAAGAGTTTTCCAAATGTCAATCCGGCTCTTGTTCCTAACGAAGTGGAGCCGAGGGTACAGACCGTCCGACCTTCGCTTGGCTTTTCTTCAACCAATTTTGTGCCCAATAATGATCGACGGCAGGGAAAACGAAGAGTTTTAGGATCCAAAATGAAATATTGTATAGAAAACATTTGGAGAAAACACGAGCATTTTTTAGTCCAAACCAATTTGAGATAAAAGCGTGAAAACAACAAAACGTAAGAAAACAAAAAACGATACAAATGTTTCTTCGGCGTTTCTCGTATAAATTGGAAAAATAAGACAAGTAACAAACATAACTAGTGAGTAACCTAGGCAAATCACTAGTCCGAGTGTTCTTGACATTTAAGTGTCTGTATAAAAGAAAAAACACGAATTCTAACCTGTGGCTGCAGACAATTTAGGTCAGTAAATAATCACTCCAAACGCAGAGCTGACATAATAGCCGTCATTTCACACAAAATCATTGCTTTGCTAAGAATTACTGCGAGGTGCAACATATTGCTGGCATTTCCAATGCTGCATCTGTTAAAAATTGCGTTTACTTTTGGCAAGGAGTTATTGTTCTTTGTGCATGGAGAGTTTTCCAAATGTCAAACTTACCAAGCGGGGCCGAGGTTATAAACCGTCCGGACTTCGCTTGGCTTTTCTTCAACAAATTTTGTGCCATAAAATGAGTGACAGCAGGAAAAAACGAAACGTTTTAGGATCCAAGATGAAATATTGGATAGAAAACATTTGCAAGTCTAAACCAATTTGAGATGAAAGGGTGAAACAAAACGTGAGAAACCGATGTGAATGTCTCCTTGACGTTTCTCATAGAAATTGGAAAAAATAAGACAAGTAACAAACCGAGACAAATCGCTATTCAATTTTCTTGGCATAAATGTCCATATACAAGACAAAACAGGAGTACTAACCTGCACACAGTTTAACTCAGTCAACAATCACTCCAAACGCTGAACTTAAGCCGAAGCCATCATTTCACACAAAAGTAAGACTTAAGTCTTATTATTTCTCATGCCTATCAAGGAAGCTTCTTCAATTAAGGATTTTAGCGGCAAAACCATCCAGTTTAACACACAGCAAAGTCCGAAGACAGCGCATAATTACTGAAACCTTGCCAGACCACACGATCTTTTCTCTTCGTGCAAGCTTCTGCAGGCAAACACGAGGAAAAGCTGAAACTACCTGACACCTGGTAATGTTTTTACAGCTTGACAAGAGATGTTCTCTTTTTCCTCACCATAATTTCATCTCTTTTCTCGAGCTTTTTGTTTTTCTTTCTCCCATCCACAGGAAAAATTTCGGATTCCCATATTGGGAAATTGTTGTATTTTCCCCAAATTTGAGAAAAAGTTGGGGAAATACTAAGGAAAATATTCCCCAAATTGGAAAAATTTTTGAATCCTAGAGGACCCTTCATTTTCCAAAAAGGGATTTTTTTGGGAAAAATGATAATTTTACTTTCACAACTTGACTTTGGGAAAATAATGGTATTTTTTCCAATTCTGGGAAAGAGATGGGACTTTATTTTCCTTCTCTGGGAAAATAATGGGAAAAATAATGGGAATATTTTGTGTTCAAAACAAATCCAAAAATGTTACTTTGGGAAAATCTTGGGAAGTGTTAGCACCACTCAATTTTTCCCAAATTTATTTGTATTTGGGACATAATTTCCAAAAAAATGGGAAATATTGAGAAAAACTTTGGTGAATTACTGGATTAACCCAGTACTGTTGAAAACTGGACATGTTGATTACAAGGATATACATTTTCCCAAATGACACTCTATGGATTCTGTTTAAAACAAGAGAATTCCCATTTTAGCAGTAGAGGGTAAGGCGACATACATCATAAAATGAATGTTCGGAAACCTAATTTGACTGTATTAGACAAAACACCATTGTACTCATTCTTTCTTTCTCCACTGTGTGTGAGAACTCCACCCCCCACTTGCAATTCCAATGACAGAGTGCCATGAAACAGTGTTTCTACCATGCCTTCCTTGCGTCTCCCTTATAGAGATTCTTGTGCCTGCCACTCTCAACAAAGAAAAAAACATCAACTGTTCTTTGACAATAGTCAACACTTTGGACATGGCCAAACCAAATTTCATGGACCAGTTCACCCTGAATTAACAGCATATCACCACACTCAATATAAACAGGAACAATGATGGTGTATGGCAGCTGTCTTGCTTCCCTCTGGTAGTCAGCAACAGAAATTATACCACTGTCACAACTGTAGAGTATAACCTTTCTCTTGATGCAGTCAAGTGGCAAAAATAATTGCTTGCCATTTGGTTCAGCCTTAACTTTAATAAACCCACTCCAGAAATCCCTTACTTGACGTCCATCTTCTGCAGTAAGAGGATGGTAACTTAGCCCAATTGCTAACAGTCTTGTTGTATTTGTTCACATCTTACAGAGACAAAATTGTTTATCATCCATAACATACATCTTCTGTTTATGCTGATTTGGATTTTAGTGTTATAGTACAAAATCTGGAGAACAGGAATGACTAATACTATTATGGAAAGCTAACTGTGTGACAACCAATCAGATACAATATAAAACCCCCAGAATTTAAAATATGGTTTTCCTGTAATAAGTTATGGAATACCCATGGACAGCTGTGTTGTCATATGAAGGGGCTTAAATTCAACCCTTTGGAACCAATTTGAAATGTGTTTGAAACAAATTGAAACATGTTCGAAATGTGTTTCAAACACTGCATTTGTGCAAAAAATCAATCACCTTAATCCCCTATCCCCCTTCAACAGCTTGCAGTGGTTTAAAAAATTCCCGCCTGGACTCTGACTGAGCAAATGTTGCTTCAATCCCCTTGCAGTTATGTGACTTATTAATGTATTGTTTAACAGCCCTCTCATATACTGCACACCAATAGTTGTCAGGGGATGAAAAGTTGATCATGTCTTCATGTATGTGAGTCAAATTATGCACTGATATTGTGCACATATGTGATCCCTGAATTTCTTCAATCAGACTGTTGAGCCGCCATGCCAACTTTCTGTGCGGTTCAATCATGTTATCATCCCATGACTTTCTGCCACTATAAAAGTGGAGTTCTGTAAGCCTTGAAACAAGTGATTGGATTTCCAATTCGTTCCTGTCAGCTAGCTTGCTCATGAATATACAGTCTGCCATAGGAAAGGAAAACGTCTGCAGTCCTTCTGCTTTCCATTGTCCTACATGCACTTCTTTACACTGTGCAAGTGATCGAGGGATTGTTCCAGCTTTACGCTCTTGTGTCCAAGGAAAATTTTCAACTTGATCATCGAAATATGATGGATCAATGAGCTTTAGTTCCAGAATTCTCTCTTCCCAAGGATACATAAAGTGGTAGCGATGGTAGCAGAGTGTTCGATGGTAGCGGTGGTAGCGATGGTAGCGGAGTGTACTGTTCTCCAGTGTTTTACCAAGTAGTTTGCACCTTCTGCATCCAGCCTTTCCTTGGTTCAAGAATTTACCACACTCACACTGACCAGGATGATCTCCTGTCCAGCATAGAAGTAGTACACGCACTGTCTCCTCTTTTCTAGTTTGATAGCCTTCTACCTCTATGTCTCTTGGATAGTTGAAAACACTGAAACCATCAATGAACCCTTTGGATATGTCCTGTAGCAAAGGCTGTAGAAATGGGTCAAGAGCTTCAGGTAGGTTGGGAACCTGGTAGCAAGGAATAAAACCAACGACATATACCTCTTCTACATGGTTCCTGTCATTCTTGGTCATGTTTGCAATGCTAACTTCTAGTAATCCACACCCTCTATAACTTGTACCAAATAGCTGCCACCCATCCCAGTGGCCTACAAGAACCAAATTCAAAGGAGACCCATCGGTAACTTTAACACAGTGTTCAAAGATTTCAAAACAGTTTGAGCATTCCACATCTTTACTTCTGTCTTTGCCATTGGGAGAGTTGATTACCTGATCTGATGAAACTGGTAATCCACAATGAGGACAGACTGCTGGTAATGTCCAGGTGCTCTTAGGGTCCCAAAACCACTGCAGTTCAAGCCACCGCTCACCATCCCAGAATTCACTTTTATCTGGATTGCTGCTTTGGCGACCAAGCCAATTGTCACGTGCATTCCAGTGGGACAACATTTTTCTGCACATACCAGCATCTTTAAACCAGTTCTTCACTTTTGTGCTGATGCCTAGGTAGTAATATTTTAGATAGTCATTTTTGCCACAATGAATGCACAAGTCATCCTTATTCTCCAGAATGCTGTATTTTCCAGTGTAAACAAATTCTTAGTAGTTTTTCCATTTCTTGCTTGCTCCTTTTCATTTCGACAGATGCAAATAAACAGTAATTTGGCATCTTCGTATCCTTCCTCTTTTAGCAGTTTCTGTACAGAGTTCCAGTTTCTTGGCCAAAGAGTTAGCAAAATTTCAAATAACCGGATCACTTTTTCTGCTACTTTCCGTGATTGTCGCCATAATGTTTTTTTTCAGAAAGGTGTACGCTGTTTAAGTAATACCATGGGCTCAGTGTCGTTTTGGGCGGGAACCTGTAGCCAATAAGTTTACGTCTTCTAAAGACAGGCCAATCACGAGCTGCAAACAAAGATGACAATACCCCGCTCGGAAATTTGGCGCCCTTTCCACTTCAGTCGCGTCTCGTAGCTGGCTTGAACAAAAACTATTGTCTGCGAGTTCTTGTGGAAGCATATATATGAATAATCAGGAAAATGAAACAGAATGAAGTCTATCTTCTGCAGAGGAAATAAATCAAAAATTATTACAGCTCTTTGGCGAAGAAATCGCAAAAGCGTTTCGAGGTAAGCCATTAATGTCGAGCACGCAATTGTTTTTATGTTGTAAACTTGTGTGGTCTGAATGAATTGTCAAGTTCTACTTTCTCTTCTTTTTCGACCTTCTATTTGATTACAGAAGAAGAAATAAACTGCCCTGTTACGAAAAATTATTGCGTGACTCGCGTTACTGTCTGGAAGTGTCTAGAATGTTCTGCATATTTAATTAGTGCTGAATCATCGTGATTCCGTAATTCTATTTTTAAGCCGTTTGCATATGTAACTGTAAATAGTTCCTTATTGTAATGTTTCTTTATTTAGCTGAGTCGGAAAGTTCTAGAATTTTAGGTTAAAAAGGTATATAAGCCGATCAGTGTAGCTTTAGAGTTTTTCTAAGCAGAGTGTTTGTTGAAGAAAGTAAAGAGAAGTAACTTGAGAGCTGAGAGCGTTTGGCAGAGGCCGTGTTTATTGAAGTTGACAGAGGTCGTTTATACAGTTGGCAGAGGTCGTGTACATTTGGCAGAGGCCGTGAGTATCGAAGTTTGACGAAGGTCGAGTGTGATTTTATAAGCCTAGTGTGAGCTTATTGTGAAGCCTTGTGCAGAGTTTACTACATTTCGTTGGGAATAAATAACCTTGTTGCTGTTCCGACAACCCTGCGTTCTGTTTAGTCTACAAACAACCCACTTCTCACTCGTCACGACACAATCGAACTCGTAACATGCCCATTGGTCATTGCCGATCCCCTGAGGAGAGAGGCAGACTCTGCAATCTTCATGAAACTTGGTTTAACTTATGGAAAAGCCTTGCTATTCCGCTGAGAGTTCGAAAAGCTGATTCCACAATGTCAACCACGAGGAAAGAAAATGAACGTTCTGACGCCGCTAAGTAAGCCTTCTATGGGTGATATAGCCTCATTTTCTCCAGAGCTCAAACCAGGGTGTCAAGTTCCTATTTTTTCCTATTTTGTGGCCTGCCTCCTATTTCCTCCTATTTTTTTAGGGTCTTAGTAGGTACACAGAAACATTTTGAGATATTTGAAATAAAATTGCCAGTAAAAACTGAAACTTCATGTCAAAAAAAGACCAGTTTGAAGCCTTTAGAGTGATTTTTTCTGAAACTCGTGCCCAGACTTTCTCAGTGCTTTTGACTGTTGATGTTCAAAAGCCGTGGTTGGGTTTTATTGGTTTGTCAAAAAAATATTCTTGCTTATCATTCTCACAGTTTTAAAGGACTAATAAATCATCATCTTATGAAGTATCTACAGCTGTAATGAAATTTGGAATCTGGTAATTGTTGTATGATGAATTGTGCTCGGTAACACAGGTGGTAACACTTGTTTTTGTTTATACGGCAATGAATTGTGGATGTATGCCATGGTGCCTGTTAAATATTTAAGCATTGGGTTGTGGAACAGAGTTGCTGTTGGGAGTGTTAAGAGGATAAAACTCAATGAAATCCTCCTATTTTTTTCCTATTTTGGGGTGAGATTTCCTATTTATTTCCTATTTTTTGGCCACTGTCATTCCTATTTTCCTATTTTCTAAGTGTCATTGTCACTTGACACCCTGTCAAACGTTTATACCTCTTAAAGTAAGTGTTTTATTCTCAGGTATTTACCTGGACTTCATTGCTTAGTTTTGAAATGCTTAGTGGTAGAAAAGTTGTTTTCAAGCAACAGTTCAAGTTTAATTTAAGGGGGGGGGATTTCTAATCTAAAAATTTCTTGCTAAGGAAGATTTTTGGCTACGTTTGTTTTGTAGTAAAACAAACTCATCAATTTGATGAATGTTTCAAAATTTATTTGATTTCATGGTAATTTATTTCTTCCCATGTGCTTCCAATTATTGTTCAATATGCTTCCAACTGTTTAATATTTTGCCTCCTTTTGCGTTATATATTGTTAGTATTTTTAATTAAGTTTTATTATGTACATGTACACTTTATATATATACATGACCCCACAAGCTACTGAACTTTAATTCATATCGTGTTTAAATAAAGGTTACTTACTTACTTACTTGGGGTTCTTTCCATCACATCCAGGAGATCTAACAAACTATATGGGAGACTGGGAGACTCTTGAATAGTCCTGGATAATCCAGAAGAGTTGGCATAGTTGCACCAATGGTCAAATGTCGTCAAATGCCTTAAATTCTTCATATTTTGTGTTAATATTCACAGATGCAAACGAGTCGCAGTGCTGGCAGCCGAGCACTGGAACACTTGTACTGGCAAGTTTCCAAAATTCAACACACCCGAGAAAAAAGCAGAACTTGGAAAGGTTTGCCAACAAGATTACTGATGAATGTTCCCTGCCTGAGGCTGGATTTTATGCAGATTATATTGCTCAGCATATCAAAAGCTTTTTCAATGAGCAACGGAGATTCAATAAAAACAAGCAAAAGGTACTGGGTTATTATTAAATATGTTATTTTAAACCTGACAGACATTTCATTCACTTTTAATCCCTTTTAGGGTAGAATTTCATTAATTTAGTGGTTCGTTGGTTGGTTGGTTGGCAATAATAAGACATGTGCCAGATTTTAGATGAAAATCAGCCAGTGGCCAAATGTTCTTGATTTTCTAGTTGTGGTAGGGTATACAGTTGAATTTGTCGTAAACAACTGTTGTAAACCTACTCCTAAGTTACAGTGTATAAGTTAATAAAAGCTACCATCATTGTTGCTTTGGCATCTTACTGACAGGTTGACGTTTTTTGTTTTGTAGGTTGAGTATCACCATAACCATCAGAATCCAGCTCCAGCAGTGAGTTTGAATTCACAGTTCCTCCAAGGCTTCCATCTATGGTAAGCCCATGATGAGACTTCTGGTCCCTTAACACGCTTTAAATATGTACTATAGCACTTACATGTACATTTTAGGTTATGGTCCTTATAAAATTTGAATGATAGACAGAGAGTAGTCTCCCACTTTAGTGATAAATTGTTCATTTAAGATACATGCATGCTCACGAAATTGGAGATAAAGCACATTGAGCCCTTGCTAAAATTAGAAGCCAGGGGTTTTGATTTGTCAAGAACAAGTGATTTTGAGGCATGAGTTTTATTATTATGAACTGTATGTACTGAATAATTTCTTCTCTTAAACAGCCCAAAGAAAAGGAAAAAGTAATTTTATCTCCTGATAATTCAGAGGTATGTATTATTGGAGTGTTGTTTTTTGCATTTTATGTAGAAAGCTGATTACTCATGTTTATTAATTGGGGCTCAAGACCAACCCCTTGGAATCCTTCAGAATTTTTTTGGAAAGACTGCATTACTGAGACAATTTCATACTGCTAGATGTAAATGTTCTTAAATACCCTTTCAGTAAATCCACGATAACCATGAAGCAAATCTGTCATTACAAGCAAGGTGATTTAATAAAAGCTGTACTTTGTACATTTAGGAGGAAGATGACCACTCACAAACTGATACAGTGATATTGGAAGAAAATGACAATGATCAAGCTTTTGATGAATCATCAGCTGCACCTGCTTCTGTGGATGTAGACATGCAGATAAACAAAAAGTCATCATTGGTGATAATAAAAGCAGTCACTGGAGTAATTCCAGAACGAGAGGAGCTAGTAAAACTGTTGAAAGGGAAGTTCCAGGCTCCCCATAAGAGCCTGAAAGCACTCACAGTAACTCAACTGTTAGAGGTCACAGCACGAAAACTATTAGCCTGAAATACGTTTCTCTCAAAAGTGGCATCAGCTCTGGTGACATCAGGAATACTGATGTAACAGTTCATAAAGAAATTCAAATGTAAAGTTTGTCGGTTGAGATGAAAACTGGCCTGGATTGAGTTGACATTTGCAGAGACTTACAGGTGTATCTTCTTTTGAACGTTGAAGGTACTTGTAATTTAAGAACTACGTACTGTATGTAAACAGCCTTGTTCTGAGTTCTAACTTGTTGCATAGACTTTTTCTGTTGGATTAAAGTAAGGCACTTGAACTTCAATAGGTATTACTGGGTGTAAACCACCTTGTTTTGAGCTGCTACCAACTTGAAGAGATCTAAAGTATATGATTCTTGAAATAATTGTTGTTGTTGTTGGATTTGTGAACCAAGTAAACTAACAAATGAAAAATGCTGTAACACCTTTTGTGAAAATACAGAAGTAAATAAACAGATAGCTCTTGTTTTTTGGAAATATTGTTGGGCAGATTAATCAATGCATTCTGGTGAATATACACTGAGAGATGTATTCCATTCTTGTAAGAAAAATCCCATTATTGTGGAAATGCTGACACAGAAACTTCCAGTTCCTGTGAAAATATTGTGACAGGACAATCCCAGAATTGGAAATTTACAGGGACAACAGAATCCCAGAATTGGAAAATTATAGTGACAGCAAAATCCCAGAATTGGAAAATTATAGGGACAGTAAAATCCCAGTATTGGAAAATGACTGGGACAGTAAAATCCCAGAATTGGAAATTTATAGGGACAATAGAATCCCAGAATTGGAAAATTATAAGTACAGTAAAATTTCAGAATTGGACAATTATAGAGACAATAGAATCCCAGAATTGGAAGATTATAGGGACAGTAAAATCCCAGAATTGGAAAATTATAGGGACAGTGAAATCCCAGAATTGGAAAATTGTAGGGACAGCAGAATCACAGAATTGGAAAATTGTTGAGACATCTTAATCCCAACATGGGGATTTTAATGGGTTTTCCTTGACCTTAAAATGGGTTTGGTAGCACTTTCCCAATTTTGGGAATACTACTTAATCAAAACCCAAGAAATTCCCAATAAAACCACTGTCTTATCCCAGAACTGGGAATCCAAAATTTTTCCTGTGATCGCTCGTCAGTATGATTCAGCCTGTTTACTTGAGCCCTTTCTTGTTCTTTCTCCTGTTGCTCAACAGTACAATTCAGCCAGTTTGCTCGTGCTCTTTCTCCCACTGTTTGTCACTGATACTGATACAAAACTGACTTTGTTTTAAAACTGTCTTCAAAATTTGGCCATGCAATTTCCTGCCACAAAAACGCTGTTTGAGAACTGCGTGTATAGGAAAATGATCTGTCCAAAAACAGTCCATATGGAAGCGCATTTATATGCGAGCTTGCACACAAAAAGGTTAACTGGAGTGTCACATTTGACTTTGCCTTATATCAAGGGGGTGGACGGTCGTACGTACGTACGGTGATGTCATGTTCAAATTTTCTTGGATCGATGGGTTACCATATTTTCTTATCAATGGTGCTCCGCGTGCGCAGAGCTCCGCTATAATGACATAAGAGTCGGACATTTCATACAATTAACTGAGGAAATCAAGAAGCTTTCTTTTGAAGGTGGATAGACTAGGGGAAGACGCAACTGATAATGGCAAAACATTCCATATCTTTGGCCCTCGAAAAAGTATAGTGAATTGTTTGATATTAGTTCTACAGGTATGAGGTCGAGGCAACATGATCAGGGTCTGAATTGGAGTAAAAGATACTAGTATCATCTGCAAAGAGTAGGCATTCTGTCAGTCGGGTTGTTTTGGGAAGATCATTGATATATAATGTGAAAAATACAGGGCCTAAAATAGAACCTTCTGGAACACCGCATCTAATTACATGTATCTGTTTAAATGATTGGGTATCATTAATCTGGACGAATTGGGTACGGTTAGAGAAATAACTTTTGATCCATTGCAATGCTAGTCCACAGACACCATAATGTTCAAGTTTGTCAAATAAGATTTGGTGGTCTAGCATGTCAAACGCTTTAGAAAAGTCAAGAAAAACGCCCGCCATGATTTCATTTTGGTCAATGGACGTTGCAATTTTATTAACAAGGTAAATTAGCAACAGCGCAGTGGAATGGTTTTCACGAAAGCCAAACTGGAGTTGGTAAAAAATATCATGGCTATTTGCGAATTCTACTAGTCGATTGTGCATGACCTTTTCGAAGAATTTCGAAAAATTTGGAAGTAATGGTCTGTTATTTGTGAATAAATCGGGTTCATCAGCTTTAAATACAGGAATCACTTTGGCAACTTTTAGCTTGTTTTGGAATATTCCTTTGGAAAAGGATAAATTAATAATATTCTTTTAACCAGAAGCCTTGTGATTGACTTTGTGAAGCAGAACAAGTTTAAAGTGTGCTCTTGTTTTGTTGTGTTCTGGTTACAGTTAAATCCTTCTTGTAGCAAAATAAAGTATTGTTTTTTTTTATCCACTCATGAGCTCTCCCATGACAAAGGCCCCCTCCCCAACCACCCCAATATCTAATAAATCCTAGTGGTTGAACAAATAAATTGAAGAAAAAGGAAAAGGGGACTATTAGTAATCTTTCTAATTTTAGTAACTTGGTTCACGTGTACATGATTGAATAAAAATGAATAGTCCCCAGTTTAGATTTTTGGGAGGCTATCTGGTTACGTGGTGTTTACAAGTTGAGAACCGAAACTTTTTTACTATCTGAAGCAAATGCCACTGCACTGTATTACTAATTATATAGTTTATTTTGAGTTTTCATACAACTTGCACCTCACATAATTCAAATTAAATTTCTTAATTCTTAACTTAACTTTGATCCGGAATTTAAAACTACATTCACCTTTTCCCCTTGCAGTCGTATGTTTAAAAATATCACCTCTGTTACATGAACCATAAAACATTTCTTCTAACAAATAATCTTTCTTCCTGGTCAGTCAACTTGGTAAAACTTGTGTAGTGTTTTCAATTCTATTAATAATAATAACTTTGGGTTCTTTTCCATCTTAAAATTAAATAGTAAATATTCATATAATCATTTTGACAGATATAATATGCTATGCAAATTATGCTAAAATTATAACAACATACACTAACTGTATGTATATATGTGTATAACTATATGTATAACTGTATGTATATAAAAAAGTGAATTGCTGAATTGTGTATTCTAATATTCTGCAATAAAACCTAACGATAAAACTTTTTGAATTTGATAGGATGATATTGCACAGTGACATTGTTTACTACCACTACCAGAATCCTCCAACCTATTGTTTTCTTTTGCCAATGAGGGTACTAAATTTAAGTATGAAACCAATTATGAAAAGGAATTCTGGGAGTTGTAGTCAAACGAAATTACATAATGGCCTATTATTATCGAACCAATGAAATTTAGTGTGAACAATTTACATTGTATCATATATGCACTAGGCCATTCAAAGCTACTGTGATGCCACAGGCACAGGTGGCAAAAGTAGGCATCAGCTGCAGCACTGTTTGGGTGATGTTCCCAAATGTCATCCTTGTTGCAACTTGTAAGTCGACTATCCACCCTTCTGAAAATAGTTATGTAACCTTCCAGAGACATGTCATATGAAGCTAACCTGGCTTTGATGTCATCCCCAGGTAGCTTCTTGTAGAATAAATTTTCCAATTTTTTGAATGTGCCCAGGCCTTGTTTCTCAAGATCTTGCATGTAAAGCTGCACATTCTGTGTACTAGGCCTGTTTTTTGAGGAGAAGCTGGTATAAACCCCTCTAGCTGTAATTACAGTGCCAGAAATGTTTAGGCTCCTGATTATGGCAAAGATTCCGGAAATTTCGGTCGGAAATCAAATGGAAAGGTCCGTCTCAGTTTTTTCTGACTGGAATATTCATGATCACCTCTGGAGGTGGTCCTGATATTCCGGTCAGAATATCCTGACCGAAATTTACCGTTCCATTTACCGAGTTTCTTGTTGCCAATACCGCTCTTCTGTCACTTGCGCGACCCATCATGGCCGACATTGCGAGGATGCAATCTTCTTGTTATCAATGCTCAATTAGTGAGATATGTCCAGAAATGCACCCAATAACGAAAATGGCAATTTTGACGAAATTTAGCTACCTGTTTGGAAATATAGTATACACTAAGTGAAATTGGCGAATATGGCAAAAATGGTGAATTCGCCAAAAGCGCGAGCGAATGTGTGGCAAATGCAAATGAGAAGCCAAGAGGGCCCCCTTGGAAATTGGCGATTTTGGCGAATATGGCAAAAATGGCGAATTCGCCAAAATCGCCAGCGAATGTGTGGCAAATGCAAATGAGAAGACAAGAGGGCCCCCTTGGAAAGTGGCAGTTTTGGCGAAATTGGAGAATATGGCAAAAATGGCGAATTCGCCAAAAGCGCCAGCGAATGTGTGGCAAATGCCAATGAGAAGCCAAGAGGGCCCCCTTGGAAAGCGGCACTTTTGGCGAAAATGGCGAATTCGCCAAAAGCGCCAATGAATGTGTGGCAAATGTAAATGAGAAGACAAGAGGGCCCCCTTGGAAAGTGGCAGTTTTGGCAAAATTGGAGAATATGGCCATAATGGCGAATTCATCAAAATCTCCGGCGAATGTGTGGCAAATGCCAATGAGAAGGCAAGAGGGCCCCCTTGGAAAGCAGCAATTTTGGTGAAATTGGTGACAAAGGCAAATTCAACAAAACTGCTTCAGCAGTTTTAGAAATATGTATACAGTATTGGAATGTCGCGAAAATGGCAAATATGCCCAAATAGCCAGTGATTGAAATGAGAAGGCGAGAGTCTCCCTTTCATGGGAATGATCTTGGTAATAATGGCAAATCAGGCAAACAGCTTTGGAAAGCTTTTAACAAAAAGGGTTAAACATATTAGTTTACATGGACAACAATGACATTATTTAGTAGTGGCATGGGAAAGATTTCCAGACAGGCGTAAACATTAAATGTACATTCTTTCTTTTCGTTGTAACCGTTCCCAAAAATCCATCGTTTGACGGCATAAAATGCGTGAGGCTTATACATGTAATTCATGTTTCGTGCTGTTTGGAAATCTTGCATAATTTTTATGTACTGCCTGTTGTAAGAAATAGTTTAGTATAAAGTGAACATCGTTGTACTTACCAATTTTTTTTTGCAAAAGTTGTGTATCACAATTTGGGTTTCCTGTATTGTTCCCACACAGCAGAATTGTGCCTGAAAGGTGTTATGGAAGGCCTTGAGTCTTTCTTCTTTGAAATTCTGATTGCACGTGTGTAACAACTGTTGCAGAAGATTATGCAAATCGTTAAGTCAATCCCCATCCCTGTTCGCAAAGGTATTTTAACATTGCCATTTACTCTTCAATCTTAGACCTGAAACCAACGTTGCTCTATGATAAGTACTAATCTATGTTGAATCCAAAGTATTGCCATGCCACTGCTTTTTTTAGAAGATACCGTCAACCGTTGTTACAATGTGCTAGCTTGGTTGTAAGATTGCTTCGAGGGATACCTTGGTGATAATTAACACCAAACGATCTGTCGTAGACGCCATTTTGAAATGTGTTGTGATCCCAAACAACACTTTATGTGAGCAACGATGAGGATGGAGAAGCGTCACATGATAATTTTTTACCAACCACGTTGATTCTTGGTGTAAGGCGAATTCTAATCCGTATGATTTACAAGAATTAGATGGGGCACAATGTTTACATTGCTAAAGAATTAGATTGAGGATAAATGAAGCAATCATCACCAGTAAATGAACTAAACTTTTGCATGAAACAAAAAAAGAGTAAAATTAATATTTAGTGTTTTCACATTACTGCTAACAACTTAGATCATGTTGTTTTGTGTCAATATTATAGTGGAACACACCTTACCATGGTCTTCCAACAAACATATTACAAGAAAGCCCATCCATGTAGGGGAATTTGATTGACTGTCATGTGTAAAAACGACAAATTTCCATTTTGTTGTTTCATGTTGAAAGTTTCTATACAGACATGACCGTCAGTCAAATTCGCAAATACTGGTTGGCTAACTTGTAAAATTGTTTATTGGGTGGGCCAGTAAGGCATGTCACACTTAAATGAATTGTAGGTTTTTAAAATCATCATGCTATTGTTGGTGAAATACTAACAAAATACTGTAATATCCCTAGGTTGACACGGAAATGTGTGAACAGACATTTTCTTGGCTCACAAAGTAAGGGAAATTACCTGGTAGGTGAATCAGCACCGTTTTTTATTTTATATTTTAAATGTATGTGAACTTAAAAATAAAAAAAACGCAAAAAGAAGGGAATGCAAGGAATATATGATTAACTGGGTTACCTGGAGTGGTGAGGAGGCACAGGGTGACAATAGTTTTCAGATTCTCAATTAACCCCCCGCCCCCCTCCCTACTTCAAAAGGAATGCCACACTCAATAACTTTAGATACTTCAATGCCAAATAGCAGTCTTACTTGTATTGTTTTCCAAGACTCCAGTATCTTCACTCTTGCATGTTCATAAAGGCGAGAAGCATGTGAACAGAAGAATCTAGCCACTGAGATATTCGAGTTCTCTTTCAAATTTAGACAGGTCTTCTACTGTATCAAAACTACGAGTTGTAGAATTCTCGTTTGCTTTAATAAAGATTCTTCCATTCTGGGTCCATAAGTTCCTACATTTTAGTTTCTTTCTTTGCTCCTGACTTTGTCTTGACAGTAACAACTCAAACGAGCTGGTCTGGGCTAGGATGGGTACCGATTATTCGACCAAGTGGCCATTGGCAGGGAGGAGTGCAGTTGTCCTTGATCAGAACAATGGGCGCTTTCCATTTAGAAAAAAAGTCCGGAAATTTCGGTGTGAATTTCCGGGAATTTCTCTATGGGAAAAAGTTGTTCCATTTCGCTGCAAATTTCGCCTGAGTTGAGATGCGCGTTGCCTAAAGGGACACCAAAATGGCGGCAGAGTTGATATTAATGTTAGATGAGCCCTTGGCGGCTGATGAAGAGGAAATGTTGATTGATTCTGATTATGAAGAAGAAATTTGTGTTATAGCAGCGACTTCCATCTTTATGAGGCGAGATTTAAACAGAAATTACGGGTTTTGCGATGTTATAGTGCCGACATATTCTATAGACGAGTTTAAGTCTCACTTCCAAATGACAAGAGGTACATTGGATATTTTGTGCAGAGAAGTGGCAGCAACAGGAATAATTCCACAGGGAAACCGCTTTGGAAGACCACCTATACCTGTCCAGTGCCAAGTGTTGGCATTTGTTTGGTTTATGTCCAATTCTGAAGTCATGCGATCCGTCTCGGACAGATTTGATGTGACCCTAAGTAGCCTGTTTAGAATTATTCAGCGAGTAACAAATGCTTGTATTTCTATGCGACAGCAATACATCAAGTGGCCTACAGGTACGCCTATAAAGAAACTATCTAGAATCTATTGTATATTGTCATTATTATTTTTGTGTTATATCGTAATTGCTATATAATTTCTCTGTTGTCTTGGTTATCAAAATAACCAGAAGAATTAATAAACAAACATGTTATTGCCTACTCAAGTTGCATGACTTCGTTACAGTCATAGCTAAATAGCTACCCCAGGAGTAACTCACAAATCCCTTCTCATGATATTTTGCAGAGAATGAGATGCGGGAAATAATGGAAAATTTTGAATCCCACGATTTTCCAGGCTTGCCAAGGGTTATAGGTGTGATTGATGGTACCCATATAAGGATTCGAGCTCCAACTGTAAATCCAAATGCTTACATCAATAGAAAGAAATTTCATTCCCAGGTTACTCAGGTAAGTGTCACATTCAGCTGTGACCAAGAGATGAATTACCGTTATGTTGCAATAATTAATGATGGCGGCTTTAACTAATGTATAGTGCATAGGTCCAGATTATATAAAAATGGAACCCAGCACTTAATATTTTACAGAACTGATTAGAACTTCACCCTTACCCTAAGAGCTGCATACTGGTACTCTTAGTATAAGTGATGGTTTACAGAAATAATTAACAACTATCCACTGAACTGAAGGTGGCTATAGCTAGTGGTGGATATTTTCCTTGCCCCTCTGCTGCTTGGTAAATGTCCGCCACTGGTCACCAACACCAAGGTATACTAAAACAGTGAGATAATATGACCAATGATGCTGTGCACCATTTTAGCATATACTAAGTCTTTATGTTCATTCTTTGTGAACTAGGTAGTATGTGATGACAACATGATATTCAGGGACATTCTCGCAGGCTGGCCGGGGTCAGTACATGATTCCCGGGTACTGAGAAATTCATCTCTGAATGCCACGTCAGCACACAAGTTTCCAGGAGACACACATCTGTCTAATATTTTCACGATGGCTGTTGCTACTGTATTTTACAGTTCTAAAATCAAGCAGTGTGAAGCAGTGAATGGCAATACAAGCTTATGAGTTAAACTTCATTTTTCTTTAGATGGTTGATGACTCCTTTTAGAGATAATGGCCACCTCACTGCCAGACAGCAGAGATTTAATTCTAAAGTCTCTTCTGTCAGATCTGTGGTTGAACGTTCAATAAGACTCCTAAAAGGAAGGTGGAGAAAACTTATGTACTTAGAGCACATGGATATGGAGTTGTTGGTTAATCTAATCATATGTGCATGTGTTTTACACAACTTTTGCCTCCTGAATGATGATTTTGATGATGGATACTTCTTGGATGACGATGACGATGACGATGACGATGACGATGGAAATGGTGGAATTGATGATGGACATGGTGCTGGCGGACCTGGTGCACCAGCAGCAGGAGATGCCAAAAGAGTACAACTAATGAACATTGTGTGTTAAAATGACCATGATATTAACCTATACTACCTCTGTTACACATGCATGTTTAGGCTCATTATACTGGCTGTATTGTTGAGTAGCTTATACATTTTGTATTCAAGTATAAACAGTTGGTCTGTATAATCAGACAGACCAGTCAACAAATGAACTTTAATTGTGTGCAATAAATAGATCAGACAACAGAAATCAGATAAAATCAAAATAACAGTTTATTGTAACAAAATAAACAACTACTTTATTTTTCCTTGTCTTGCATTCTTGCCTACGTTGCATGAAGCACAGTACTTTGATAGCATGCATAAAAGGGGTTGTTTTTTTTAACACACCGAGTAATATACAACACAAAACTACGACATGTAGTAATTGTAAAAAAATTTCCTGTTTTCAAACCAAGATATCTGTGAATTATGATTCAGATAACTGAGCAATCCATGTACCAGTACATGGTTTACAATAATAATGAATGACTGTTTTGATTTTTGTAAGAGAAGTACATTTGTGCAATCTGATATATCAAGTTCCTAAACAACAAGAAAAGTCCAAATATCAATAGACATATCCAGTAACACAACAAAGGGGGTCATAATTGGCTCTCAATATTATTTCATTCTGTCCTGTGTTCACCATACACTGAACATATGAGTGAATAATCAGAGCCATGTTAATTTTAGTCTAGTCTGAGCTTACTTTTTTTCCATACAATCTAGGAGTCGATTAAAAAAGGCCTGCTTTTCTTCCCTCATTTCTTTTAAGAGTTTCACTTTTTCCTCCTCAGCTTTTTGCCGTTTCTCAGTATATGCATGCAAGAACTCGAGCATTTCTGCAGCTGATGATTTACTCTTTGTTCTCTTTCTTGTTCTCTTCTTTTGCTTCAAGACTCTTTTAACTGATGAAGAACTTGATTCGTGCCTAGCTCCCTTGGCGGATCCAGATTCGTCTATATCTGACTCTTCCTCGTTGCTGTCCACTGCTCTTCGGATGTTGCTGGAGTCGCTTACTTCAGGAGGTCCTTCGGTGGAGCTTTCCATAGTGCAAACAGGGTTCACAGAGGCGTCCTGTGAAAGACACTGCGAAAGTTCGTCGTGAAACTTCCAGGTTTTCTGGTCATTCCCCGTTTTGCTATTGTGATCTTCAATGTCTTTATACTTGGAAACTAGCTTGCCCCATTTCCGCATGCACTGCTCCCCTGTGACAACTGTACTGGACTTAGCATTAAAGTCAGTAGCAATCTTGTCGAAAATCTCCTTTTTCCTTTGTTTGCCGCCAAACATATGTTTATGATCAGCCCAAGAGGTGATTAAGTTCCTAACATCATGATCCTGCCAAGTCTGCAGCTTGTTAGATGTCATATTTTCCGGCTGATACGGCGAGGGGGATTGTCTGGAATCCAAAGATTCTAAAGAAAATAAAGCAAATAATTTGAAACCATTTTAGGCCATTTTGACCATTTTGCGCGAGAAAACAGCAATAAGAGAAAAGTGCAGGGGCCTAAATTCAAAATGAGTCCTGCAAAAGTTGTACACCTTCCTAATTCAAATCAAATTACCTACCATTTTCATGATAAGAGCAGTCCTGTTTCAGTAGATGCTCCATGGAGTGAGTTGTCAGGAAGCAACACGAACACTGATACACCATCTCTGTCGCCATTTTGTTTGCAAAATGACCGTGAAAATTCGACTTCCGTGGGCCTGGAACTGGTAAAGATTACCGGGGAGATGCAATGGAAAACGAGAAACCAGTCGGGACGTTCCAACCGGGAAAACGGGACTACCTTCTGAGCAATTCAACTTTTTCTGGGAATTTTCCAGTCGGGCGAACCGAAAAAACGTTTTTCATTTGGCCCCGAACCGGAATTTCCGGAATTTTTGACCAAATGGAAAGCGCCCAATGTCTCCAATGCGAAGGTTTGGTCTTGGTAGTCTCCACTTGTTGAAGCGCTGGAGGGAATTAAGATACTCAGTTGACCAACGTTTCCAGAAGTGTTGAGTCAGCGCTTGGCAGAGTCTCCATCGCTTCAAAATGGGTACGGCTGTGGTAACTGGATGGTCGCGTAAGGGTGAGAGGAGCATCATCAGGAGCATCATCATCATTTGCGTCAAGTGATGTCAACAGAGGTCTTGAATTGAGGCAAGCTTCAATTTGGCACAAGACGGTCATCATTTCTTCAAACATTAGCTTACATTCTCCAACAATTCACTTCAAGTGGTGCTTGTAGGCCTTGACTCCGTTCTCCCAGACAGACCCATGGTGGGGACCTGTGGGCGGACTGAACTTTCACTGAATGCTTTGGTTGGAGCAGAAGTTTGCTTTTGATGCACTGGGAAATACGAATGCTTCGGGAAAAAACAACTGCGAGGAATGACAATGATTTCCTGATAAACTTTACTTTTTTACGTCCCATATTAGGAGTGTGACGTAAGCTATGCTAATTTATGCAAGCAATCAAGCGTGTCTAATTGCTCTGTTAAGCTCCTCGAAATTTGTTGATAAGCTATCAAGCTTAGAATTAATAGGACCAGTTTATCCTCTATCCTTTATCTCTTCCAAATGTCAAACGTTCCAGTGTCATAGTGAATTTGACAGCCAAAGTGGTGAAAAAATCAGAGCCAAGTATGCAATCATGGGATAGGCCCGGTGCAAGCATGACTGGCCAAAAACGATCGATGTTTCCTGGACGAAATCTAACTTTTTTCTCCCAGAACTGATAATTCATTTCCATTTGCTGTGGTCAGAATCCCAGTCACTGGGTTGACTTTTGAGACATGCCCACTTTTTCTCCATGTTCCCTCATTCAAAACACTAACTGTTGCACCAGAGTCAAGCAATAAACAAGTTACACTATGGTTCACAAGTCCTGAAATATAGATTCCAGTACACTGTTACTTACGAGAGCAGGGTTGTTCAAACCTTTCGCGACTGTTGGAGCTTGGGCCACCACTGCTGGCTTCACGGGGACTGCCTGGCCCTCAGCAGGCCCTGAGCTCTGTTTCCACTTTCTTTGTATGGACAATTCCGAGCAAAATGACCACGTTTGCAGCAAGCAAAACATACCACCTCATTTCGGCGCTATGCTGTTTAAGTCGCTTCAGCTTTCCTTTCCAAATCACGAATCTTCTCATTCATACCTAGAACAATCTCTTTAAGTTCCCAAATCCTCAGTCGAAATTTTGTCACCATCCGCTGAAGCACTCACCACATTCACCGACTTTCTTTTCCACAGATGGCACAGCCTGACAAGCTTTAAGCGCACTTTCTAATGGACAAACAACACAAACAGCCTCCACAAGGAATGTCAGTTGACTCATGAAAATATTTTCTTGTAAATCATTACTGATTGCCACTCCTTGAATAAACTGATCTCTTGCCAGTTCCACCTTGAATGAAGGAGCTGCCTCTGGGTAGGCATTTTCCACTAGCTCCATCAAATTGTTGGTGAATGCTTCAAAATCCTCTTTCAGCCTTTGGCCCATAACTGCAATTTACAATCTTCCTTTGTCTTGCCCGAATCAAATCTTTGGACCATTTGTGCCATGAATTCCTTGAAGGTTAACGATTGCAAAAGCTCAACTGCTTTGTAGGCCGTTGATCCAGCAGGGTGAGCAAATAAGCTCAATGATCTGAAGATTTGATATGTACAAGATTTGCTTGCTGAAGAAACTGCAAAAGCTATGTTTTGAAATTTTGAGCCACCGAGTGAACCTGCGAAGCTCCTACGTTCCTCCTGGATACCATCTCACTAGAAACCACCATGCTCTGCTTCAGGGCCTGGGATAAGGTATTCACCAGGTGCTCAATTTCAGAACTCTACTCTTGTGATGCACTTTTTGGTAGTGGCTTCACTTCTTGTTTTGGCGTTGGTTCCATTGGTAGACCGCCTATGGTACCTTCGGGCATTTCCTGTTCTCTGTCACTCATTTCTTGGTCACCTTAGATCCCACCGCTGCCACCAATGTAATAAACGTCCCACAGGAAGATATACATAGTTCCCAAAGTTGTTTAAACCGTTTTAATTGCGTAGCTGAGTAACATAAAACAACACACACCGAAGTTGATTTGTTCTCTCTCTCACATTGTGTATCATGCACAAAGTGTCCCATTACATTTGTAAAGTGATTATTAAATGCTTCAGCAATATCACCAGATGAGGTGAAAACTTGGTTCCCTGTTTTGAGTTCAGATACTTTGAATGAGTTGCTTTCCCGTGACTGAAGTTCATTGATTAACTGCCAAGTTTTACGAGGATCCCTTTGTTTGTGTCAAGTTTATCACAAAAATATTTGCGTTTAGCTGTCTTGATTGAATTGTTAGACTTATTTCTTAGGTCTTTAAACTGTTTCCAAATCAAGGGGCCATTTGTAAATTTAGCTTTTTGTTTCAAGAGGGCTCTTTTATCCGTTAGACGCAACAACTCGTTTGTAATCGACAGAGAGCTTTTGTTTCTTATTCTTTTTGTTTGTTATGGCGCATGCCTCTCAATAATGCTCATTAGTAGGTGTTTCCAAGAATCCCACATTTGATTTGGGTTATTGTGCTTGGCCATGTAATTCCAGTCCTGCACTCGAAGATCTCATATAAATTACTATTCGTTGAAATTCTTGAATTGTCATGTTTCAACAGTTTTATGAATACCAGAGCGGAATTTTGCATGTACAAAAAACCGCAGAGTGATCACTAATGCCAACATCAATAACACTTGATTTAGATACCTTAGTGGGGAATTAAGCACAAATGAATGTTGAGTTATTCAAGTTGGTTCTGTAATAAGCTGAGTCAGCCCATAGATATCAATAATATTTAAGGGGTGAGATGCGTTGTTATCGATGACCTCAAAAGATATAACTCCAAGTCTTCAGCGTCAATTTTGTAGATAATTTTCTCAAAGGAAGAAAAGAGGTCAAGAGGTGATTGTGGTGGTCTATACCAGGTGGACACGAGAAATGGCTTTGAACAGGGTTTGTAACCTTGATGGTGAGACAGTCAAGATTACTCGGACTGAGGTCAGCGCGTAGCTGAGAATTGATATTACTTCGGATATAAATACAAACACCACTCCCATTCCTACCATTGCTCTCACAGTCTTTGCGAACTAATTGGTAACCTGGTAAATATACTTTGTTGTAACTGACAGTTGCATCGAGTTTAGTTTTGTTTATAGCCAGAATATTGATATCCTTTAACTGACACGTCAAAACACGTAAATCGTCGATGTGAGCTACTGAGCTGTTTATGTTTAAACATGTCATAACCAAGCCATAATCAAAAACTGACTTACTGTTGGCATTTTGCAAGGGTCTGCATTTGTAGATGTCAGCATTTCAAGGGTGTGATCCTACTCCCAAACGGCAAAGACCTAATCTATGTGTTTACAGAAATTCTGAGCTAAAAGGGCAGTGCCAGACTTAGATAAATGGAACCCACCCGATTTAAGTGGGTTTGCACAACTTTCTTATGTTTGATGAAATTCCAGTGGTTCTGGCGGCAGAACTTCTTGAGAATCTTCTTTACACTTGAGACTTTCCCTTCTTTATCATCCGCCCTGGTGATTAATCCCGAAATTGCCAAGTTGGTGTCTGGTGCATCACCTTCAATTGGAAGAGCCAAGTTAACGATACCTTTAGCTGGTAATCTTAGTTCTTGGGAACTGACGTCGTTTGTGCCGATGTGGATGATGGTATTGTCAGGTTCCTTTCCTTTCTTAAGATAGGTTTGATAAAGTCCTCCATATCCTCAGTTGTTGCACCCAGAAAAGACTTAACGACAACCTTGTTGGTTTTGGAGAGGCTCCAGCGATGAATGTTTTGGATGATCAAAATCCCCTGCTATAACAGTTACAGGCCTCTGCATGCTCATTGTTGCTACGACCAGTTTGCAGTTCATTTGATTTAAATGGCAAGTTTACAGATTGGTTGGATTTTTTTGAAGACTTCACATTTCCTCCGTTATGCTGAGTGTTATGTTGAATTGCCGGGCTCCCTAAGTCAGGGTCAGCAAGGCCAGGAGTTGGCGAAGGATCTTTCTCCCTAAGGGCATCTATTTCCTTAGTCAAAATCTGGAAAGCGGTCCTGTAAGAATCCCGTTCTTCTGAGATGGATTTGAGTGCATTGTTTTGCTCACTTGGTTGATCTTTCAATATGCAAATCTCGTTCAGTAGGTCTTGATTCCTTTGTTTCAAGGTGTGAATTTCTATATTACTGGTTTCGTCGCTGCTTTCATTACGCTGGTGAGGTTCAACAAATTTTCCTTTGATGGCTTTGATTTCAAACCAAATGTTATTTATTTTGTCATTAAAGATGGAGAGTGACACAATGTCGTTGGACGAGTAATCAGTATCCAGGTTGGCATTGAGAGCTGCATTGGCTTCCTTCAAGCTGACATTATTCTGGGGAAGGCGAAGATTCGTATTTCCTTTGTCACTTTCGGCAGTCAGTAATCGATTTAAGACGACCTTACAACTGGTTGCTTGTGAACCTTGTACTCGCAACGTTCCTATTAAACAGAACCAGTTGAAGATAAGGTGTTCTGTCTTGATGGTCTTTTTAGTTTCATTCTCTGGCACCTTCATCAGTTCGCGACTGAAACGAAGATGTTGTTGAAATGTTCCACTCCACGAAAACTTGGATTTGTTTGCCATTGAATAGCTTATGAGAGTATAGTCATTCTCCTGAGTTGGTTGGGGAGATAAGGGTACATTATCTTTACCAAATGATTCTGAACTCTCTGAGCTTTCTATTGCACAACCATTCTCCGCTATGCTACAGTGGGTGACATAGCATTTAATGAGGCCAAACTATGGGCTTCAGTGGTTGATACATGTATATAGCAGTGACATTGGGATAAGATAGCTTTAAAATAGCAATCCCATAGCTTTCAATTTAGACCGCATACCACACCCCCATGCACCACTGGAAGTCATATATCCCACTCACAATATGTTCTGCAGAGCGTTTACATAGCCACAACATAGCACTGACATGCCACTTGACCACGGTTGGGTTGCTCTTTAGTCACAGCAAGACGTTCCACAAGGCTGTGGACAATTACTTCCCTATCATCACTTAATTCTTGCTCTGAGGGTGGTTCATCCAAGTAAGCTCTTGATAGAGGGTCAGCAACGTACATGTACTTGCCAGGTACATACAGTGTAGGTGATATTAACTCCATACTTCTCTAGTCTTAGAAGCCGTGATTGGAGCCTTGGAGATTCCTTGATCAGTGTCTTCTTGTGTTAACAGGCACTAAAGGCTTATGGTCTGACTCCACATCCACTGGCTGCCCTTACACCTAATGGTTAAATCTCTCGTAGCAAATACAACTGCCTGACGTTCTTTTTGTATCTCGGCGTAATGCTCTTCAGCTTGAGTGAGGGACCAGGAAGTATGAGCGATTTGGTGTCCATCCTGGAGGACACATGCTCCAAGACCTGATTTAGAGGCATCCACTTGCAATTTGACTGGCTTGGTGGGGTCATAGAATTTCAGAGCAGGCTGACTAGAAAGGATTTGTTTCAGGTCCTGCGCTGCTTGAGTATGCTCACACGACTAGATCCAAATATCTTCTTTCCTCAGTAGATTTTGCAAGGGCGTGGTAATTTGTGACTAATTACGAACGAACTGGGAGAAATAATTTACCATCACTAAGAACCTCTGCAACTCTTCTTTGCTCTGAGGCAAGGGAAACTGTGTGATAGCGCGCACTTTCTCAACATCAGGTTTCAGTCCACATTCAGAAACAATGTTCCCCATGTACTTAACTTCACTAACTTTGTATTGCATCTTTGCAGAGTTCAACATTTGCTTGTCAAGCCCTTTCCAGAAGCTTGAGCATAGTCTCATCATGTTCCTTCACATCTGTAGCTGCAACAATGATAGCATCAGATATGATCTCCATACAAGGCTTCATTCTTCGTTTGGAACACCTCTGGTGCTGAACGTATGCCAAATGGCATACACTTGAACTGATAACGACTGAAGGGGATTGAATGTATAGAGGTGAGAACTCTGATCATCTAAGTGCACTCTTTTGCCACTGAGGTGACTTGCAATGTCCTCTGCCGTGGGTATCCTATGGTGCTCTCTCCAAAATAGCCTTGTTAAGATCTCTTGGATCCAAGCACAGTCTCAAGGAACCATTACACCTCTCAACAATGAGTAAGCTCAAATGAAGAACGATGGTCGCAGTTGTGATCACAATTTTTGCAATTGCATAATGAAGCCTGAAAATTTCAGGACTTCAACAGGGCTCAAACCCGTGACCTTGCGATTCCGGTGCGATGCTCTACCAACTGAGCTATGAAGCCACTGACGTTGGAAGCAGGTCAATTTTGGGTCCACATGCCCTCCTGAAATATATGTAAGTGAATGATGCATATGAAAGAAATCATATGTGAACTGTGATCACAACTGCGACAATCATTTTTCATTTGATTTCATATCCGCAGTTCACATAATGAGGTCACAAGTTCGAGCCCCGTTGAAGTCCTGAAATTTTCAGGCTTCATTATGCAATTGCAAAAATTGTGATCTCTTTGAGGTGGATGAATGACGGGCTGAACTGAGTCATCCAGCTCAATATGGTACACGCCTTGCATGCAGCCTAAGCCACTGAACACATTAGCAAACTTATTGACAATTTCTTCTTTTGTGCGTGGGGCCTGGGCAACACTTTCTACTCTTTTCACCAGATTTAATTTTGAGCACGCTGAGAGTCTTGAAAGTGCACAGGATGAAATAACAAAATTAATTGAGCTGAAAGTTAGTTGAGCTTTAATTTTCACATGAAGGACCTGAAATGAACCTTTAAGTGTAATTTAGTGGATTGATTAATCTCTCTTTATGAACCATTTCATAACAACTGTCAGTGCCAATTAAAGATGACTAAAGGTTCATTTAATAGACTTTAGTATTGTCAATTAAATCTGCCTAAGGTGACCTTTACTTAACCTTTAATTTTCCCTAAATTCTTAGGATTACCTTAAAGTCACCTTTAATTTTCCCCAAATTCTCACCTAAATGTGCTTGATGCTACTTTTAATTAACCTTTATCTTTAAGTCTTGAGATCACCTTAAATGTCGCCTTTAATTTTCCCAAAATTCATTGCAAATGTTTGACAATGGTGAAAAGACCACTTTAGCTCATCTTAGGCTTTAATTCAGGAAACCGAAATAAATGATTGCAAACCAAGCTCTGATTCATGTTTTTCCATTTGAATGTTATACATTTTGTTTTGCTTTCTCCATTCATTCCTTTGAAACTCCAGGGGCACTTATCAAGTCCAGCACAAGATTGGAAATGTAGCTAAACCAGCACCTCAAAAGTACAAGAGTTACTTTTGAAAGAAAAGAAATTTTATTTTCCTTCATTTTGTTGCACATGTGTCACAGTTTAACATAGGTTTGCAAAACTACAGTTTCAATTCACTTTCAACAGAATAGTTAAATGCTCTCAAGCATTAGACTGAGAAAACTGAAACTACATAGCACATTAGTCTAAGGTTTGCAATACATATTATTAACATTCGACTACAAATATGCAGTTAAAGACAACAAGTATACATTACACTCATTCCATTTTCATTACCACTACAAACTGCACTCACCCTATGGGCTCCTGCAATTTTTTTGTAGTCTTTGAAAATTTACATGTGCTTATTTATTCCAAATTGCACTCGAAATCATTTGATTACCTATACAAACTGAAGATTCTGTTTACTAAAATAATTTGTTTCTAAACCTATGCCTTCCATGTCAGTTATATTAATCCTAATAATACACAAAGAATCCTCTTAGAGAAGGAACTTTGAAATGAAACAAAGCGGCTGGGCTGAATGATTCACCTTGACTTTTTGATGTATCATCCCTATATCAACTCACTTTCTGTACAGTAAAAGCCCTCCGAACTGTCATACAGAAAAGAGAAAATCTCCAAATGTCTAATCCAATATTATGTGGTTTGTAGCACTTTAAAATATGATGGCCACAGACCTGCAGCTAGGAATCATTCAAACAGCTTTTTCATTGTTCTACAGCTCAGAGAGTGAACTCCAGGCCAACAAAACTGAACACTTTTTGGTGTTGTTGTTTTTTTTTAAATTAGAACCAACTGGCATTTTCATCTTTTATTTCCAGCAAAGGATTGTCTATTTTGATTTGAATTATTTTATTTAATTCTATAGTCTGCCATTACTCAGTTTCAGAGAATTTGATTGAAGAGAATTTGGTTGTTGCTCAAAGCCTGGTTATCGCTAACTGTTGGTTAAGAGATATCAAAACCTATTGGTTTCCATGGTATTTAATGCTGGTTAGCGCTAACCATGCTTCGAGCAACCCGGGCCTGACGACATGCACACTGTACTATTTTAATACAGCTAGTTGACTAGGTAGAAAAAAAGTACCTTGTGACCATGATAACATTTTCTCCTCCATCCAGGTCTCTGAGAATTTGATATAATAGCTGGCACACCATTCAATAGGAGAATTCCAGTTAAAGTTTTAAATTAATAAAAATTGCAAATTCAGGTGAAAAAAGGTAATAGATATTTTAATCATTGTAGCACTTCATTTAAGACTCAACATCAACAGCCCACTCTGGAAGACCTTCAGCAGGTAGTTGACATTGAGAAAATTCCTCTGCAACATTTCTCGGAAGGATTCTGTCTTTTGCCCTCTTTGTGAGGGAATTGTTGTAGGCCTTATCAAGTTTTTTCTTTGTTTTTCGAAGTAACCTATTCTCCCAACTCAGTCTCTTCACTGAGTAGCCAACCAACTCTCCATCTTCATAATTTTATGAGCTTTCCTCGCTGCTCATTGCATCAAGGAATAACACCTCAGCAGCACTTCCCTTCTCCCTTGCATCATGCTATTTCACCATCTCCAGCGCTGCTGTACGCCTAGTTAATTTCTGAAAGATAATGGGGAAAGAGTTACATGGTAAATGCAGCAATATCGTAAAATGAAATGATGTTTGATCTTTAACATTCAACTGTATTCTTATGGACATGCTTATGCCAGACTAGTTTAGTCATGTTACCCATTTCATGTTACCATTTCAAACTCTTTAAAGCATGTATGAACTATTTAATGTACCTCTTTTCGGTGACCACTCCTCCTTGTAATCCGCTTATGCTCTTCATATTTGTTGGAAGACTTCAATCTCCTTGTCTCAAAGCAGGACAAAAAATATCTTTCCAAAGCAGCTCTGAAATTAAACAAAACAATATGTACATCTATATATAAAAATGAATGGCTCATGATTAGATATAGTATAATTGAAATAGGCACAGTCCCTTGGCAGCTGGCCTTTGAAAGGTGTCTTGTGATGTGTTTAAAGTTTGACCAATTGTCACAGGTCTAGAAAATTGAGACCCAAAGTGGAGATGTACTCATTCATGAAAATATCTTAGGACAAGACCCCTGGGGAGGGAAAATGAGTGAGCATAGACAGGAATGTCTTGTTATAGGCCCTATAACAGGACATTCCTGTCCATGTTGACAGTGTGACAATCAGTTGATTTATTCAGGCCTGATCAGTAAATTGAGATAATATGACTTTAAACTTGATGATCAATCACAAAACAAGAGATGTCTTTGAACATATTGTTAACATTTTATACCTAAATTACAGTATGCTAAGGTATTACAAAACAGCCTTGCTGCAAATAAAACAATATTCATGTCCAGATCTGTGTTTGGTCCATCACCTTCCATGGTATTTCTTGACCAGGGGCATTTTTCTTGTCCTCCAAAATCGTGCAAAACTTGCTCAATAACACGGTCAGAAATGTGTTTGTTGTTGTCTGAGTTTGCACTGAGGAAGCATTGGAGAGAAAAAAAATTAATTAAAATTTAACTCTGATACCCTTTTAACATTGGCAAAACGTTTAGTGTATACATCTGCAAAGGTTCAAAAAAAGCTTCTTCAATCCCACACCCTGCTTCTAATGCTGAATGTTTCCATCATAATTAATTGGCAACACTACTAAATTTTAGGCCAGTTGAATAAAAACTTGAACTCAATCTCAGTGAGACACATTCTATGCTAATATTCGGCATAACCTCTCATCATTTTAAAGAAAAAAACTGTTTTCTGATTCTTTTTATTAATTTTATTTATTATTTATTTTCTTAATTGGACAAGACTCACTTTTCATTCAGGTAGAATCCACTGAGGTCATCTTTGTTGGAAAGAACTTTGTATATTTTCCTCACTGATCTGTGATAGAAATTCGTTTTGAAATAAAGGTCACAATAATTACAATTTTTGGTTAAAGAGTCAGTTTAATTAGTTTCATTACAATTATTGGTTAAAGAGTAAATATTATTTACCAACTACACCTGCACAACCCTCATATATAAAATTTAATTTAACTCAAGCACCAGAAAGATCACCTACAATTCAGTAAGTCTGCCAAGTTTGTTTAGGGCCTGTCACACTATCATGCATGATGCATGACTGTCCGACCCTTGTACAGTATTGTGCAAAAGTAATGCAAGCGAAATGCGCGAATTTCGTTCTTTGTTCCCGCGACTTTTCGACGAAAGTTCGCACGAAAGTTCGAGTGAAATTTCACGGCGTATCGAGCGATAATTCGCTTAAACAAAGGACGATTTTTCTTCGAAGTTTCGTTAAGCTAAAGAAAATTCGTGAGCAAAAACGATAATTCGCAGGCAGTTCACGAAATTTCGCAACGCATTGAACGGCAGTTCGGGAGCGTTCAAGCAATTTTCTTTCAGCAGCTGATACAAACAAACTGTCGTGCAACTCACAAGAGATAAATTTGAAAATACGTGCCGTTAAGCTGTTTGTAAATACGAGCCGGTTTGCAGTCATCAATCACCGATTAAGGGGCTAACATTTTTATCTATGACAAATACTAAAATCTTACTCACCTAAAGTTGGTGAAAGGCTTTCAACCAGCTTCGCTTGTTCAAGTTCAGCTCGGGCCCAGTTTCGTACGCAGAGAATTAGAACACACTGAACTGCATTACGAAGACAATGAGCTCAGTTCGTTCCACAGTGTCGGGATAATTTTCACACGTTAGGCGCGCTACCGCAAGAGTTTTTTTCCCACAGTTTTCTACCTCTAAAGTTCTCTGCGCGCTATAACAAATATGTTTTTTGAACGGAGCTCATTTTTAGCTTGAAATAGACACCAGAAGCATCCAAATATCTTTCCTAGAACGAGAATTATGATTTTTTTTTTACTGGAGTACAGGATTTTTGTTTCAGTTTCACAGTCAGGCTGTTTGTTTACATTTTGTTTAGTGTCGGGATAATTTTCACACGTTGGGCGCGCTACCGCAAGAGTTTTTTTCCACAGTTTGCGACCTCTAAAGTTCTCTGCGCGTTATAACAAATATGTTTTTTGAACGGAGCTCATTTTTAGCTTTAAATAGACACCAGAAGCATCCAAATATCTTTCCTAGAACGAGGATTAAGGTTTTTTTTTTACTGGACTACAGGGTTTTGTTTCAGTTTCACAGTCAGGCTGTTTGTTTACATTTTCGCGCATTAGCGAGAAGTGTTTAGAAATGTAAATACACATAGTTTACCGGTCTGATCCAATTGGGAAAGATTCTTATCATAGGAAGATAGCAGAATTCATGTTTCAATGTTACCGATACGGTAATGAATTATTTGTTTTGGGGTTTTGGATCAAGTCAACATTGTAGCGCTCCTTCTGAAATAACTAGGTGAGTTTCAAAGCTAACATTTCGTCAAGCTGTGATGCTATTATTTCGGCAGATTAATGGCTTCTTTCGTGTGCAATAATTGGAAAGGTTATTTATATATTTCACTCGGTGAACTTTGCTTCGAAAACGCTCTTGGCCTATTGAATAACAATAGATCGAATTTTGGGGAGAAGCGAATTATCGTTCGAAAAATCGCAGCGACTTTTCGGCAGGAGCGAATTATCGCTCGAAAATTCGCGGTGATTCATCGCGCAAAGCGAATTATCGTTCGAAAAATCGCGCGGATCCAAACAATAGGTGTCACGAAAATGCGGGGAAATTTCGTCGAAATATCGTATCGAGCGAAATTTCTTCGAAAAGCCCCGAAAAGCCAGGAATTTCGTCGAAATTCGTTTGCATTACTTTTGCACAATACTGTAGCAGGATGGGACTTGTAGTCCACGTATTTGTTTGGCTCTTGTCTTTCGCCATCTTTCTTACATTGTGAGCTCAAATAAAGGCCATAACACGACAGAGGCCACTGCATATAATCAACCACAGCTTGAGCAGTCCTTGCAAATGTCATACATATGTCTCCAATTCATAAATGAAGTCCCTAAAATTCCTACAAAGTTTTATTTTTCTTTGACTTTTAAAACCCTGCTAGATGGTGGAAATCAAACTAAACAGCCTCAGCCTTGGTGAACTGACTAAGCCCATGTTTTCACGAGAGATGTAAACACAGTAGCAAACCTCAGTAAATGGCGGCAAAATCAAAAGTAAGCCAACCCAGGTTTGTCGACAGTTGAACACCTCATCAGGCATGGTTTAGCTCAGTAACTGACGGTAACCAAGGGAAATGTAGACTATGTCGCGACATGTTGGCGACACGTTTTCAAGTTTTCAGTGAGCCAATGAAAGAAAATGGATCGCAGCTAAGAATCCACAAATTTTTACTGTTGCTTTGGCTTCTGTGATGGGAAATTTTATGAGCCCCCCTACCTTTTTGGCCAAAATCTTGCAGAACTTTTTTCTGTTCTTCAAAGCAGTTTTTCTTCCTACACCGAATTGTAGGGATGTTGACCGGTAAATATCAACTGTGGCCAATCTTCAAAGCGCTACTGCAATTCTCTTTTCGACCGATAGAGCTTTGCACATGTTAGTGTCTTCCTTCGCTACATGTAAGTCAGGGCCAACCAGTGGTACAATGAAACGAAACGTGTTCCACGAGATACGAATTTTTACTCCCACTATACTTCAACAAAGCTTCCACTGAGGAGGGTTTCAAACCAAAATTGGTTCCTTGGAAAGCACCATGCTCGTTGGGCTCTTCGAATTCTCCGCAGCCTTGAGGGATCAGTGTTTAGCAATGCTACAACAACATGACGCGATCTTTGAAAATGCCTTAAGAGGAGTAATGACCTTCTATAGACATTTAATAGAGGACACTCAGGAAGTAAAGGTAGAAAAAAATAATAAACAGCGGCGAAAGTTCCGAATAATGTTTTCAACGGCATTGTTGTATGAAACACTTCAGTCCCGGGTTTTTACTCAAGTGAAGCTGAATTTCTCGCGTAAACTGTTAGTTGTCTACTGTCTACCTTAGTTACTTAGTTCTGTGTAAACAGTGTCTCACTTAACTAAGGTTAAGTTACCAAACTGCGGTTAGCAATAACCACAGTAAGCCTTTCTCGTGAAAACACGGGCTAATTTTGCTTTGATTTTTGTTTTTAAGCAGAAGTCTTTTTGATATAGATTTTGTAATAAAAACTAACGATAAAAAGTCACGACGTTTCGACCCCTCGGAGGTCATTTTCAAGTGAGAATAAAAGTTTTAACAATTAGCATAAATATGTAAAAACTAGATAAAAATGCGGCGAGCGCCGAAATGTTTTATAAAAGAACTGAAACCATCGCTAAACAAACAGTGTGACTCTATCCGCGCCAAATTATTTGTTTAGAACAGTTCTTGTAATTTATTATTTTTTGTCTATTGTTTTCTCTAGCTACCGTTCATTACTCCATATATTTTTAGCACTTTTTACACTTTTGTACATATTTTATCACATTTCGGCGCTCGCCGCATTTTTATCTAGTTTTTACATATTTATGCTAATTGTAAAAACTTTTATTCTCACTTGAAAATGACCTCCGAGGGGTCGAAACGTCGTGACTTTTTATGATTTTTGTTTTGAGGGGCTCATTTGAACAACTCGTTCCCAGTCTTCATTTGAAATTCTGGGTAGTTAATTAAACTCCTGAGTCTCCTACGTTTATGGACGTTTACGTACATTGCCCTTGTTACTGTAGGTGGACTGTGGTGTAGATTTGATTTTAACTCAGCCAGTAAAATAGGCACATTGAACACCTCTGCCGATGACTGCGATAAACTCTTGTTATTGTGCAGGAATGGATCGTAAATTATGCGTGCAAAACACCATTTGCCCTCATGTAAATGATGAGTTAGAGTAAACAGCCGAATATTCAGCACCTAAACTTCTCCTTGTTCAAATGTGCAGAAATTCTTAAAAAACGTTATTTACGATTCATTCCTTGAACAAATAAAAATATAAAGCGACTTCTGATCATAATATTCAAATCAAATTATCGAATATGTTAATTTATGCATAAATTTGTGGCACCAAAATCGAATTTGAAAATCTGTAGAGCCTCCAAAGGACAATTGAATCGTATTTTACAGCTGAAACTTTTAAGCTTCTATAACTTTATCAAGCATAAGATTTTGTGAGTACTTACTCTGCATATGGAGGGAATGATAATATTGTCCCTAGTTACGGCCCTTCTAGATCTTCGGTGATGGGGATTTCTTTCATCTGGAAGAGCCACGTTTTCATTTAATCTCCTCTCGATTCTGTTGAGGACGTCAGCATGTTGCTTACTAGCCAACTGTTGTTCTTGCCACAACCGCTCGTTCTCTGCAGCGAGATTTCAGTTACTTTGTATGAGCTCTTCGAGGAGAACAAATGCAGTCCTCCAAGAGATTGGAACGCGTGCCACAACCACCACGAATTGCTGGGATCTGATCTTCCATCGTAGGGATTGTCAAAGAATGCAGGAAGAATGACGACTTAACGTTAGACAACATCAGGGAAAAAAAATGCTGAGGAAAAGAACGATGGATTGGAGCGTGGTTTAACCGTTGCAAAGAGTGGGGGATTTGCGCGCAATTCTATGAATATTTATACTCATACTGGCACGCTGACCAGCAACACAAAGGCTCAACAAATTTCCCGCGAAGATTGTCCATCTTGGGGGGAAGAGTCATTGACATGGTAAGTTCAAGGCTCTCGCTTAAATCTAGGCTTTAACTTGTAAGAGTGAAGTTGAGGTCGACTGTGTTCTTTTTCTTTGTTAATTATGTAGTTGCAACCATATTTATTTACTGTGTTAATGGCAAAGTAAAGGTTTGATCAGGATTTTATGATCGGTCACTACTTCGAAGCGTGGTGTTGCAATTGTTTTAATAAATGAAGAAAGTTTCTTCTTGGCGAAACAGAGTATAAACCGTGAAATGTGCTGCTTGTTTGTAATAAATTATTGTCAACCTCCTTACCGCATATAACTCTCGTTTTTGTTGTTTTAATCTTGGGAAGGGATTTTTGCTTGGACTAGAAAGTCTTTGAGCGATTTGTCCTTCCGGTAAGCGACAATAGAGTTGTTAGAAAATATTTGAGCAAGTTTAGGGTTGTCTGAAATAAAGTGCCAGTGTTTCATAAGAATCTTTTTAAGATTCGGTAAAGCCGGGTTTTATGTAGTGACTAGTGGCAAAACTCTGTTTGATGTCTTAGTTTTGGTTTTTAAAGCCTCTTTCCTTGATGAGAAATTAACTTCAGCCATTATGGTTGTGATGAATTGTAGAGGATAGCCTCGGTCGAGTAATCACAGCTCGCTTATTATCACTGTTATCAGACAGTCAGTGTTCAGTTCAGAAGTTTATGAATGAGATCAAAGCCAGGATAACCAATGACATTATAGGAGGTATATTTTTACAGGTCACAGGTTAGGTTTACAGGTCACTATTTTAGCAATGCTAAAAGAACCCTACCCCTTTATTGATCCTAACCACAGGCCTAAAAAGTATCATTTTCGCCTAAGGTTAACTTAATAAAAGGGGTTATTTAGGGTTGTCTTAGTTTTGTTAAAACAGTGACCTCTACACCTGTCACAATGTCACAATTTCCATTTCAATTCGTCATAAAAGTTCTGCATAAAATCAAATTCTGTTGTCTGTTCTCCTGGTGGGTGGTAATGGACTCTGGTCTGTAGTCAGTAAGAGACATATGAGAACAAGGTGGTCACTCTGTGCTGACTAATACAGAAGCATAAAGACCAGGCAAAGCAGTCACTTCCAAACAGTACCAAGCATTAAGATCTCACATTAAGAAAGCCTAGAGGGGAAAATCTATGGATGGGACAAAAAAATGAAAACAAAATCTGGCATATTAATGTGGTCACTCCATGCAGACTGCTACAGAAGCATAAAGATTTAGCAAACAGTACCAAGCATTAAGATCTCACATTACCCTTGCATCAGAAACCTGGCCAGACCGGGATTGGCCGGGGCCAAAGCCTGGCTTGAAAGCCGGGGTGAGTCTGGCCACAAGCCGGGCTCTGGCCGGGTTGGCCAGGGGATAAAAAATCCGGGGAAGCCCCGCCCACAGGGCCAGGCCGCGGCTGACCGGGGCCAAAATCGGCACAGCTTGGCATGAGGAAAAGGAAAAACCTTGGCCTGCATGGCTTGGAATGGCCGGGGCCAAACAGTGGTCAAGCTTGCCGAGGAACCTCGGCCAGCCTGGCCAGGATCAAATTAAATTGGAGAGCAGCTTACTTCAGGCCAGGCTGCATAGATTCAGGGTTTAAATACTAGTAGTGATATGAAATATAATTATTCCACCCAAGCTGCCAGGCCACAAAATCTTTCAGTGGCATTAATATGACTATTAGAGCAATGGTGAGTCAAAAGTCAATTACCAAACTAAGTTATTATATATTCAGATCATCAAATTTATTCCAAACATATTCTACCTTAACATTAAAGAACTTTATCAGTGACTGCGATGAGATATAAAACTCAGAGTGATCTGATAAAACAATTATGGTCCATTTATGTAATTTAGAACGAAATTACTAACAACAACAAGTAAAAAGCTAATATTAAAGTAAAAATAATGATTAACATCTCAAAAAAACTTAATCGTTTGTAGGATGTTTCTTGCCACTTCTGGCCCTGTTTTTCTTCAAGAAGTTCCAAGAATTCCATTAATTTTAGAGACTTGGGTGTTAGGGAAAACCTTGGTCACAGTAGCTGCAAATGAAAAAAAAATGCTGATTTAAGAACTAATATTCTTAGATAATACTTGCCATCATTGTTTTGCATACATTTCACAATGTCAAGATTTCCCCTCACGCAAAAAATCTCAATACACCCCCTTTTCTATGACCCAGGCAGTGAATCAAGTTTCAGACTATTCCATTGTTTTACCATCAAAGATACTGGTTTGGGGGAATTCACAAGTTTGTAAAGGATGTCATGGGGATTTTCTGCTGATAGACATAATATCGCCCAGGTAACTTTGTCTTGCAAGATTCCCTGATCCCCAGGGAAATTCCTCAAGTTTGATTGACTGATTTTCCAATCCCGGGGGTTGTCACCAGATGACAACAGGCAAATGAGTTGCAGAACTGTGACTGTTTTCATATTTGCTAGTAAAATTGAAGTGATGAACTTGTCACTTGCATCTAGTGCAGTCCGCTGTTCTACTGCCTTGTTGGTATGGCGGCCGCGCACAGTGCACGACATTAATTCTTCTGGGGAAAATAATACTTTTGCTGCATACCTGATGGCATCCCCAGTGGTGCTGGCAATTTTACATGCCTCTCTTGCTTTTTTCTGTAGAAGGAAATAGTGAAACTCAGGTGACTGTGATTATGGACAGGAGTCACAGTAAGTGCCCTCTGTAGGTTACTACAGAATGAATACCTTAGCAAATACATGTACTACCAAATGAAGAAAAATCTTACTAGTTTTGAACTAAATGAAGCGCATGTTAAAAAAAATATATTCATAAGCCTACCTTCAAGCCAACATCTAGTTGTGTGCCAACATCTAGTTGTGCAACACCATCCTATTAAAAAAAAAGAACACAAGAATGTGCATTAAGAAAAGTATGGCAACAAGTTTAAGTTACATGTAGGACTACTGAACATTTTGTTCACCCAGGATATAATTGGTTGACTTAAGTTGCTGAAAGGAAACTATAGATCTTAGAAAGCATTTAAGACCTCCTCAAAAGAGAAGTTCAGTTTGTTGAAAGATTAATGTCATATTAAAGATCACTCATGCCTCAGTAAATATTTCCTACCCATCTTCACTACTTTAAACTGCACAAAATTAGGAAGAAAAGTAGACTATCAAATTAATTTCAAACAATAATTGGTCAATCGCCTGAACCGACAAACAAAGGGAAAGGAATGTAGTTCGAAAGAAAGCAGCCATTAGTGGGGAGGAGCATTGCGTGACGAGCCTAAAAATGGCTGCGAAGGAGACTAGAATTGTTCTCGATTCTACTCCATTCTAGTGTTTAGACGTAGACAAGGCAATTCAGCCATTCAAAAGAAATAAATATATTCACAGAAAATTAAATGATTATCACACAAACTGATGACCCGAACGTTCAATCACGAGAGATTGCTATTCGCAGTATTCGTAGACCAAAATGTATAACCGGTCTGGAATCCCTCTAAAATTAACTCAATACTTAAAAGTACTTTACAGATCCCTTAACTTACCCCATTTTGACTCGATGATGCCGCTCCACTTCTCTGTTTTATCCTGTAAAATAATGGTCATTCCTGGTTGGGCTTCTTCAAATACCACGTTCAAATCGGCGTTCATCAGACGCCTAACACCGTCTAAGATAGTAATTCTTTTGGAAAGTCGCGTCGCACTCGTGCAAGTTGTGGGAACTGTCCAGTCAACCACAAAAGATGCCATGATTTTAGGAACCGATAATGTAGGCAGATTGCTCGGAGGCTGGAAGTCGTCGTGAAAACCGCGTGTTCGCTGTAACACGATGATGTGGTAATCGGTAACCAATCACCTAATCGCAAATATTCGCGCGCTGTGGGAACTTTCAACATGGAAGTGAGGTTCGACAAAGAATAATTCTCCGAACATGGCGTCTTGCTCGAATCTGGCGGTTTTGAGATGTGTAAATGGGTCTTGGTTTTGTCCTACTTGTTTCGTTTCATGCTCCACGAAGGGAAACTTAAAACGACACATAGCCAACGCACACGTTGATAACTGTTCTGTCGAATCTAATGAGGAAAGTACATCGAAATTCATATTTTTAGACAGAAACGATTGTAATATGACGTCTACCCGTTGAGGATCCGGATACCGACGATGAGTTGGAGCACGATTTTGATTTAGAAGAGGGGAACAAGTTAACAGAACCTCCTGAAGAACGAGCTGATGAGGAATCGGACTTGCTTAAGCTCCCAGTTACAGATATCGACACGCTGTATGCCAGACTAAGCGAGGAATATGCTAACACAAAGAAAACTGAGCAGACGACCTCTCGGCAAGAAGTTGATGACTGCGATTCCACTTCTGAAATTGAGAGTAGTGCGTCTGACGATTCTATAATTTGGTCTTTGGATGAAGAAACCGAAGACGATTAATAGTCGAAGACAGTGATGATAACAAGGAAAACTGTCCTATTTTTGAGGGTTCCAGTGTAACTTATGAGGAACACCTGATGGCAATTATGGCTCTGGCTACAAGACACAATTTAAACCATTAGCGCAGTTGTCAGATGTGATTGAAGTAATTAAGCTGCACAGCCCAAATGGTGATGTGTGCGTTAGCTCTACGAAAGCTTTGTACAGTGAAGTAACTGGAGACGTGGAGATGACATATCATGACGTTTGTGAAGACTGTTATGGTTTATTTCCAGAGGACTCCAGCGTTTATCGTGGTGCCACAAGCGGATGTTCAGGGTGAATAATATTAACCTTCATCTTATTGTTATTACAACTTTCAGAACAATTTTACTGCAGGGCCCAGTTGCTCAAAACATGGTTAGCGCTAACCCAGGTTAAATACCATGACAAGGTATAGGTTTCAACATAACTTAACCAATTTGGTTAGCACTAATCATGTTTTGAGCAACTCAGCCCTGGTCTTAACTTACAGTACTTGGTCTTTTCTATGCTGTAGTATTAAATTTTCATTTTCAAATGTAGTGATTTTAGCTAAAATTGAAGTGCTTTTGAATGAGCTCAGTGACACCCTATTTTTACCAGCAAATTGTGATCAGTATCAAAAATGGTTCAACTTTTGTCAAAGTTTAAAAGGTCATTTGATGTCATTATTGCACATATCAATGTTTGTCCTTAAGGGGGGGAGGGGGGGGGGTTGATCCGAAGTGAGTGCAATTTTTTGTCAAAAGTTCACACCCTCGGACGAAGTTCCGTACTGTAGGGATTGAGAACCAAGAGATTGACCTTATGGTTATTCCAGGCTCTGATGGTTGGTTTTCAAGAAGGCAACATTGCAGCATGTATTTTACCATGGTAAAGTCCAAGCTCAGGAAACACTTTTTAATGAATAATTCGTCAGTTTTCAAGTTTGATGAAACTTCCCCACCCTGGGGCAAGCATTCTCTTCAAAGTTTGTCAAAATTCCCCATCTGGAGCAGGAAATGTCAATCAAAGTCCCCACCCCATCATGTATGCCTCTTAGGGCTAGCATTGATAGGTGCATTAGGGTATGATTGTACAGAAGTTGTTAAATCCATGCTTTTGGGAAATATGTCCCGTAAAATTTTGTAATGTTTTGCTAAATGCCAAGGCTGCGGTATCGTGAAAGAGTTTGTGATCAAGAGAAGAAAAGAAGAAAATCGTATTTTATCAGTGTACCTTTCGAAGAGCAGTTCAAGGATATCTTAGGACGTAAGTAAAATGAAACAAACAATAATAAATTACACTTAACAGACAAACCTGTGGCCCTCAAAATGAAGATCTACTTGAATGTATGAATGAATGATGTTGTGTTACTCCTTCAGTTTGGGAAAAATTGTTCAGGAGAAATAGCAGTACTTCCCACTTCTATTGTTTACCAGTTCTCAGTGATTGTAGGGGGTGCATTCACTGATACACGTACACGGTCCAATGTACATGTACCAGTATTCTATATGACAATGGCCTTGATGGCCAGGTTAAGAGAATTTGTGTCTGCAGAGCACCAAACTTTGTGGAGAGGGAATAGTGGCAATGTCTGTATCAGTGTATTAAAGGCTTCACAGTAGTCTGTAACTCATATATGGCTGCTTTTGTAGAATTTTTTTGTTTCTTTGGCGTGGACAGGGTGTCAATAGGGACCTTACGCAATGACGACGTCGCTGAGGTCGACGTCGCTGGGAGCCCAATGGCGCCGTCGACGTTCTGATCGCCGGCGTCGCATTTCGCGGTACTTACGCAAGTAGTCATGCGTAGTCGCAGAGGCGAGAGTTTGATGGCGGGAGTTTAGAAAAGGTATCGTAGTCAACAATGGGCAAAATGTACATTGTTTGTGCGTTATTAACTAATGCTCGCACCTGTTTATATTCTTCGAACACTGGCAGTTATTTCAAGAAAGTACCCTCCCTCACTGCAAGATTACTTTTCATGATGAAATTGTAAATAGCATAGCTGGGCTGGCCCAACTGGACCTTACAGGCTGAAATTTAAGAATTCAACACTCTTGGCCAATTGAGACAAATAAAAAGTTTCTTGCATATATATATATCTGGCGAACTTCCTCTGCGTTTTTTCGATCCAGCAATTCCTTGTCCTGTTTTTCTTTTGTTTCTTTATCATAGGTACTTAATGCCTCCTCTGTTTCTTCGAGTATGTTTTGAAGGAGTTGATCCAGTTCAGTCTCATCTGTGGTTGAGCCGCTCTCACTCTCTTGTGCTCTCATCTTTTTCTTGTGCTTATCAAGCAGCAATCTATATCTATCCCTCACCGATTTTTGATTCACTGTGAAAGACATTTCTTCAACAGCACATAAGTCATTGGCGATGCTAGTCCAAGCATTTCCACTGTGAGTGCTCCCCGGTTTAAACTGGTAGGGTTTGATGAATAAGACTTCGCGACAAAGATGCAAGTCGTGCATCTCGGACCACTTCATCACACCGCTTTAAAAAGAACACAAAGAGATGTTGATGAAACAAACAAATAAAATAGTAAGCTCAGTACTTGGGGTTCCATTGATTATCTCAGCAAGTACTGTTTCTTTACTGGTGACCAAGAGAACCGATGAAAAAACAACAACAACAATAGGTAAGCTACTCAACATTCACTGTAAATACATACAGGCTAATCGTCAAATCACGGCAATTTTTGCAAAGCTCGCTTAAATCACCCAAGAGGACTATGTCATTAGAAAAAGCTCACCTTTTCTTAGCAGTTTGAGCGTCTTTCCCTAGCTTTCCTTCGGCTGGCATGTTTTCCTCTACGACGACTTCAAAGCCACCAATTTGGCGACGGCGTGCGTTGGCGACGTCGGGAAATAATTAGGTAGATTATGCACGCATGCGCAATACGTATAACTTAAGTCATGCACAACGTCGACCCAGGCAACGTCGTCATTGCGTAAGGTCACTAATGTTTTTGTAAAGCAAAAATGCCTTTCATGGGAGAACATGGCCAAAGATTCAAGGTTTGGCTGCCAGTCTAATATTTATTGTTATACACATACCTTTTTAGGCCTGGAAATCTGAAAAAGCCTGGCTAAGCCTGGCTTAAATCTTGGAGACCGCTTCTGTAAAAAATTAGCATTTGTATAAAGCAAAGAATGCTCTTCATGGGACAATATGACCAAAGATGCCAGGTTTTGCTGCAGAGTTGTTATACCTTTTTGGCCTGGAATTCCACAAAAGCCTGGCTTAAATCTTGAAGGCCAGGAAGGCCGAGCTTTTTTTGGCCAAGGTTGCCAAGAAAGCCCAGTCTCAAAACAAAAAAGGCCACGAAAGCCAAGCTTTGGTGGCCAAGGTTGCCAAGAAAGCTTGGCTGTGGCCATGCTTGCCGGGCTTTACCAGGCCGCATTTTCCCGGTAAGCCTGGCCAAAAACCCGGCAAGCCTGGCCTGGCCGGCCTTTGCCTGGCTGGCCGGGAATTTGGCCAGGTTCCTGATGCAAGGGTAAGAAAGTCTAGAGGGGAAAATCCATGGATGAGACAAAAACATGAAAACAAAATCTGGCATATTAATGTGGTCACTCCATGCAGACTGCCACAGAAGCATAAATATTTGGCAAAGCCATCACGCGCAAACAGTACCAAACATTAAGATCTCACATTAAGAAAGCCTAGAGGGGAAAATCTATGGATGAGACAAAAACATGAAAACAAAATCTGGCATATTAATATGGTCACTCCATGCAGACTGCTACAGAAGCATAAAGATTTGGCAAAGCCATCCCTCACAAACAGTACCAAGCATTAAGATCTCACATTGAGACAACATGATCTCGAGACAAGCTGGCTCTAAACCAAGAAACAAAGTGACACTAAAACACCCCTTGAAAGGCCTCACTAAACACAGATATCAAGCAATTATGGAAAATTATGGAGAAGAAGAAGAAAGGAAGGAACATAAATTAAGCATAATTAACTGAATTAATTTTTTTGGAATCCCAGTGGTAAAATCAATAAGCATTAAATTAAGAGGCACAATTTCACAGAGGTGTCTTTCACTATTTCATCATCATATGATATCTTATGTCTTACCTTCCTTACAACTTTAATTTGCAAGTGGGTTTCTCACAAGGTTCAACAAAATCCTTTTGTTCTCTTGATACTGGAGGAATGATAAATAAAATGGATCCTTGCACAGCTTCAAGAAATGTTTAATGACCTCACGGTCATTTGTATTTACAATCCATGATGCAACAATGAAAGCCATATCTGAGCTTTCTGGTGAGGTAGGGGCTTCATCTACTTGACATCCCTCTTGGTCATTTCTTTCTCTATTTATTTCCCAGGAGTATTCCAGTTCATTTTTCCTTTCTTTTATCTGTCTCTTACGTCTTTTTAAGTATTCCTTCCTTTTCTGTTTACAGTGCTTTCCCATCTCTCACAAAAGTGCAAAAAGATTCCTTATGATGGGAGACACCACTAATAGCTTTTCTCCCTCCAGCTGCAGTTCAACAGAGGCAAATCTAGAAAACATCCTTTGCACTGGTATGAAAGATGAGGGTCCACCTTGGTTGAATTGGTTCTTGCAGACTTTTAATGGGTTGCCATACAGACTTGTAGATTCCGTGTATGGTACATACCATCTCACACAAGCAGAGTAATGTTGATGGCGTTGATCTCCCAGCTGAAGATAATGCCTGAAGTAATACTGCACCAAGCCTGCAGACAAGCAAAACCTGTCCTCAAGGACTTGGCCATCATCGTTTTGCCAGGATGCCAATATTTTGCTGGAACGAATCCCTCTAGGCTGCATCTTGGAACCATAGGTTAACCATCGTTGTAGATGTAATGTAGTGTATCTGGTGGAACTGAAGGTCTAATTCGCTTTATGGCACCAATGCCGGAGGCAATCTTTTTGGACAGTTGGTGGATATGACTATTCCATGCCATGTTATCATCAATAAGAATCCCAAGTGATTTAGTAGTGGATACTTGTTCTATAGAAACATTATCTATCGAAAGTTCAAGGGATTCAGATAAAGTACACAGTTTCTGTCTAGAGCCAATTAACATAAACTCAGTTTTAGTCGTATTCAGAGTAAGTTTGTTGCAGAGAAGCCATTTATGGATGTTATTTAGATCAGAAGTCAGACTAGTTTGTATTGAGTTTAAGTCTGTGCTAGCGTATGTTATGTGAGTATCATCTGCATACATCCTAGGTTGGCAGAATGATAAACAATTTGGCAAATCATTGATATAGATCAAAAATAGGAGAGGGCCAAGGATAGTTCCCTGAGGGACCCCACAACCCAGAGAACAGACTTTAGAAAGCGAACCGGTAACAACACATTTCTGAGTACGGTTGCTTAGGTACGACTTAAACCAATCATAAGCAGGTTCCTGTATTCCATACAGACTAAGTTTAGCTAAGAGAACATCGTGATCAACGGTATCAAATGCTTTTTTCAAGTCTAGGAAAACCACGGCATTTACATAACCGCGATCGATATTGAAAGCCCAGCTGTCAGTCGCTTCAATAAGAGCAGTGAAAGTCGAGTGCAAGGATCGAAAACCTGATTGTTGGTTAGTGATAATCGCTTCATTAGCCAAAAAACTATACAATTGATCCTACACTATTCTCTCGAACACTTTAGCTACTACTGAGATAACAGAGATCGGCCGATAATTATTCACATCCGTTTGCTCACCTTGTTTAAATAATGGTGTCACCCTAGCGCATTTCCAGTCGTCTGGAAATAAACCAGAACTAAGAGACTTATTGAAAATGTTACATAAAGGGATCGAGATAAGATCGGCACATTCCCGAATTAGTTTGGCAGAAATATTATCCAGACCCGTTGCTTTGGATTTAGATAATTTGTTTAGGAGAGAAAAAACATTGCCACTACTAATTGGACTGAAAGAGAACTTGTTGTTGCTGCCAGCAATGTAATCGGCATAACTCGACCCATCAGTGACAAGGGGTACCTCATTAGCAAGTTGGGTTCCAATTGTTGAAAAGTGATCATTAAATGCATTGGAAAGCTCGTGAGAATTAGTTAGCGAGTTCTCGTTCAGTTTAAATTCTTTCACAGACGCATTGTTTTTCTGACGAGACGTGAGTTCATTAATAATTTGCCAGGTTTTGCGTAAATCGCCTTTAGACTGAAGAAATGCATTAGCATAATACAATGACTTGGCAGATTTAACTTCTTACGCAGCTTTTTGTACACAACCCAGTCTAAAGGATCGTTAGACTTTAGAACTTTCTGCTTGGCAACATCGCGATCGCGCATACCTTTCCGCAGATCTGATGTGATCCAAGGTACCTTGCCCGACCTAACACGTTTTGTTTTGATTGGAGCATGACTGTTCACGATAGTCAGAAATTTAGCTTTCCAGTCAGCCCACAAAACGTTCGGGTCATCACTGGTACAAGACCAATCCTGTTGAGAAATGTCACTGCGAAAGTTCTCCCTGTTAAAATTACAAAAATTTCTGAAAGTTTTAGTGTAATGCCCTTGAAAGCAAACTCCGGTGATAGTTTATGATAAACATAAATAAGGCTGTGATCACTGATGCCAACATGCAAAACTCCTGAACAGACTACCCTGTTAATGCAGTTTGTAAATATTACGTCAATTAACGACGATGATGATTCAGTAATACGAGTTGGCTCAGTTATGAGTTGCTGTAAGCCATATATATCAGAAATTTCACAAAGTAAGCGTGTATTGGAGTCGAACTGGGTAGAGGCCAGATTGCAATTCAAGTCACCCATCAGATAGTACTCAAGACCGAGAGAATCCAATTTTCTGATGAGGGTCTCATAGTGCGAGAAAATTTCGACTGAAGAGCAGGGAGGCCTATACCAAGTCACCACGAGAAATGGCTTAGAGCATGGTTTATGAATTTCTAAACACAAATTCTCAAGATCATTTAAGTGCAAGTCACGGCATATTACAAAGTTAATAGAAGTTTTAATATAAAAACATACACCGCCACCATTCCTGTTTCTGTCCCTTCGAGTAATTTCGTAACCAGGGATGTACAGCTCACAATTTTTGATAGAATCATCAAGTTTAGATTCATTAATTGCAAGGACATCGACTGGGTTATCAGCTAGAAATATTCTGAGATCATCGATATGTTTTATTAAACTATTCACGTTCAAGGACGCTATTTTAAAACCGCGTTTTTCAGGCAATGAATTAAACAAATACGAGGTTCCAGGAGCCGCTGTTGTACGTATGCTCAAGTCATGACTAGTATTGCTTTGAGAAATACACGGCAGCTTTACTGACACAGGAGATTCGGCATTCAAGGGAACAGGAGATCAATTATTCTTTAAAAAATTTACAACATTTCTATGTAACAAGTCATTACCTTCCTTATTCAAATGTAATCCACCTTTGTTGAGTCCGTTCAAGGTAATATTAGTGTGACTTATCACTTTCCATCCATTCTGCCTACAAAACTGCCTTAGCCGACGGTTGATAGTTTTCACCCCATCACAATGAGCATCATTCCGAGTTGTTACTTCGGATAAGACAATTTCGGCGTCACAGGAACTCTCAATCTCCCTCGCCAGATCGACAATTGCATCTGCAACCATATTGGGCTCACTAGATCGCAGGTCATTCGTTCCAATGTGTAGGCAGATTTGGTCTGGAGATTTTTCAATTGTTGGAATGATATGAGACTTCATATTGTGTACCGTTGCCCCAGGGAAAGGCTTCACAACTACTCGGTGCCCAACATCTCTGCCCAGCTTTCTTCCTTGCAAATTTTTGATGATAGAGTCACCTAGAACTACCGTGATACGATCATTCTCAGACTTAGTCGGAGATGATGTGTCTTCTGTAATTGCTCTCGCTTGTTGCTTGGAGTGTTCAGATTTCTTGTGCTCATGAGTAGCTTTACGTTGATGAGTGACTCTATTTGACTTTGATTTCCTTTGATGTTGACCCTGACCTTGACCTTGCTGATTATGCAAATTTACAGAACTGCTATTGTCAGCATCCCTTGCAATATTTATCCCTTCTTCTTTCGTTGAAACCTGACTTTCCTTGCCTAGAAGTCTAATCACTGTTGTTAAACTTTTGTTTTCGTCACTGAGAATTCTGGCTTCTTCTCTTACACTTTCATAGCGAGACTCAAGCTCCTGAATTCTTTCGTTGAGAAGGTTATTTTCCTCTCGAAGAGCTGCGATAGTTTCGTTTGAATATGATGAACTTGCCTCTGTCAAAATGGACCAGTCTGTAACTAGAGGGAAGCACAATACCAGACTCATTTTGCCAGTTTATACCATGCATTGGAGACTAATGGTATGTTGTTAAACTCATTTTTCTCTCTCTGCCATACCAGTGGGTGAGCATAAATCACTGAAATGTTCTTGATATTGGGCTGGTAACTTGATGTTTTTTAAATCCCTTGATATCAAGAATTTTCTCATAAGTTGTAGTTTGACAGATCTCTTATTTGTTGTGGTGCTTCCTAGAATGCCATTAAAACGCTCAAAGCTGAAACACCAGAAGCTAGTTACGGGTCCGTGGTCAAGTATGACCTCTTTCAGATGATTATGTAGGTGCATGTTTGGAGTGATAACGTGCTTTCCATACAAAGTCTCCACAGACTTGCAAAACTCAGTTTTTCCACTGTTCGGCTGTGTAGGAACCAGAATTGCTGGATATTCTCATGGGTAGTCTGCCAATGTCACTCGGAACTTCTATGGACTTGATCCTTTCTTCAATTTCTTCAAGCTGACTCTTTGAAAATAGTTTTAAATCATTCCACAGGTTAAACATTTTTTTTGAAGTGCCAAGAAATAGGTTGTGCATAGGATCTACAGTGCAAAAGCTAATAATATCAAAATACTCTAGATCGAGTAGGGCACTGTAGCGACTGATACCACTGTTCTGCCTAATCAAATTGCGCTCTGCTTTCGGTTTGCATCGAAACATTTTAACAGCCTGGCTGCAGTGATCTTGATTGGTACGCGAGGTCCACGAATTCCTGTCAAATCCAGAATAGTCTTTCTTTTCTCCAAAACCACCTGGAAATTTCTCAAGGCATCAAGAATAACCACGATAAGCTGAATGACCCTTAAATCCACTGATCTTTCTTGTAGCAGGAATGTCTGATGAAATAATCGTTAGTGCAAATCTACTCAGACATGACCATAATCACACCCCTTTCCACAGGGCTTTTAGTTCATCGACAGCAGGCCCCAAAAATTGGTTCAGGTCTTTAGGTTCTCGATCAAGTGAAGGAACAATACCTATGACAATGATATTTTCCCACTCGAGCCTTTCAGCTCTCGGCAAATTTAACTATGCCAAGTAAAACACTCCAACAGAATAATCCTTCTGATGTTTCATAGGTTGAAAGAAGTCAAAGTTCAAAATGAAGCCATAGTTTCTTGCTTTCTCTAGAAATGAAATTCCATTGACGACTTGAAATTCTTTTCACAATTTTCCATCGTACACATCAGCAAGGAAACCTTTAATCTGTCGTTTTCTCCATAACTCGCAACTCTAGGCAAAATTTTTCTGAAGAAGGCATTTTTCCAATTCTTCGATGATGCTATTGGCACAGTAGTACTTTATCGGATAAAAACATGTTTTCCCATTTTGAAGGGTTACTCTTGTTACCAAGGTGGCATTGTAAACCTGCTTCCTTCCCCTGGCGTAATAGGTGTTAGAGCACTTCTTAGCTACTTGTCGGTTGCTAATCATTTCTAGACAACAGTCATATTTGTAAAGCTTTGTACACTTTGGACAGACTACAAACTTGTTGAAGTTATCCCTATCTAAATCTAAGAATTGCCGCATGAGATATATTGACCCAGGGAAGGTTAAGATTAATGTCTCAAACACTTCACTAGAGATTTCGATACCCAGAACCTTGAGCCAGGTGACAAAAAATCTGAGGAACCAAGCTAAGCCATTATCGCTCAAATGACACGCCGTTTGCCAGATGAGTAGGAAATAAACAAACCAGAAGACCAGTGAATTTACTTTTTGAAGCAATGTAGTACGATGTTGAGGCCCGGGCAGGGGTGAAGCACTTTCAATGTCTGGACAACATCTCAGGTAGCACACCATTCCAGACTTCTTTTAAATCGGACTCGGAGCTGGTTGGCTCTTCACGTCTTTTGGACTTATCTTTGGTGACTTTCTCATTTTCACTGTCAATTTCAGTGTCACTGTCACTTTCGTCGCTGTCTTGTTTATCGAGTAACTAAAAATATGTAAAATTTAATAGCAGCACTAAGTATCATCTTTAAAACACTGCAGAGCTAATATTTATTATTTTTAATTTGTTTCTTTGCTTCGGTAACTCAGAAACAAATTAAGCAAAAAATATTTATCACCAAGGAAATTTTCATTATAGTAATAGCTGGTGCCAACTTCCTTTCTGTATAATTAAAACAAAAGTACAGTAGTCTACTTTGTTCGGCCAGTCATCGTAAAGATTGTGTACTGATAGATTGGTTTTCTTTCATTCACTTCACCTGCCATTTGATTATATTGTTTAACGAACTGGAAAATTGGATAGATAGCTAACCTGCTCAGGGGCTCTGTAGTTGTGACTCCCGGCATTGCTTCATGGTCAATAGAAGGGTCTTCAAGGGCATATTCTAAGAGTACTATGAAACCAGACCTTAATTACCTACCCATGCAATGGTGTCGATATATTGAAGACACGAGTAACTCACCTTCGTCATCTGCTGTACTTGTACTATCAGAGTCAGAATTGCCAAGAATTGTGGTTTCCCAGGATGCGGCAGCCTCGCTCTTAGAAGAGGCTAAATATTAGTTTCTTTTGTGCCTTTGAAATGTTGAGCGTGATACAACATTATCACAATGGTTACAATAGACGTATCCTTTGCTTTGGTGGTCTCCATGATTTCAAGTTCAACAACCTCCAATTGAAAAGTGTACACTATGAGAAAAAAACTCGGTAGTATTTTTACTTTTTCTATCGATGCCGATCAGAAGAAATTGACTAGAAGCTGACGTATACCTCTGTGTACACGTGCTTTCCAGTGACTAGCATGCAATTTGATCTTTTTTTTTTGCGTGTCCAAAGGTCAAGTTAATAATACATGAAAGACTAACTAAAGATCGAGTTAGCTTTATGAGCTTTAATTCCAAATAAAATTAGATCTTAAATGAGCAGAGTTAGTTTAAGCTCGTTTTCATCTTGAATTAAAGGGTCTTAAAGGTTAAACATACCGAAGATCCTTTAAACAGCAAAAAAATATTACCTAAAGTAGCATGAAAGATTAGCCATCTGAAAGTTTAACGATAGGTCGATTAAAGATACATTAAAGGTTATTTTCACCTTTACAATATTTAATTGTACAACTAAAGACAATTAAAGCCCACATAAACCTTTTGTTTTGTTATGTTTTTGAGAGTAGAAGAACACACACATGCACTCAAGATTGTAGCTTTTATGAGCATGCGCATGTGGCAAATACCGCTGTATACAATATCTACATATCGTACTACATATCACCTCCTTCCTTAAATTCTGCACAGGCTGAACAACAAGGTGAATTCTCAATAACAAGGAGAACAACAACAGCAAAAAGGGAAAACTAAACTGGAGTTAGACGTGTCCTAAGCAATGATGTCTCTAATAAGTTTGTAAACGCTATTAAGAGTCATGAGCAATGTCCTGTTAAAATCGCAGTGAGCAGTCCACAAGCAAGGTACAGTTCCTTAAATTTCCGTAATCAGTCTCTTTGGAGTTGTAATGACACGAGACGAACGGCGTAGAACTGGAAGGCTTGGTGGAGGTGTCAAGGTGACTTCTGGAGCTGGCTGAGGTCCAGAAGCATCTGTTTGCATGGCAGCTTGCTCAACCACAGGTTGAAACTCTCTGTGTGCCTCTTGGGAGGAGTTTAAGGATTCTCTAGAGGCAGTGTGTTGGGGCCCTACAGTTCTGCGGAGGTCTGAAGACACTACTGGTGTTAAAGGCTCTTGGACAACAGGTGGAGCCCTGATGGGAGTGGGCACGTGCGGAGCTGCAGTCTGGTTCTGAAGAGGGCCTTCCAGTAGGTCATCAATATGACGGCGCCACAGTCGGCCATCATCCAGTTGGATGCAGTATGAGGCCGGAGCATGTTGTGTAACAATAGTGCCTGTGCGCCACTTTTCTTTGGAGAGGTGGTCCCTTGCAAGAACTCTGTCTCCAGGTGAGAGTGTCCTGAATTTGGTGTGTCGGTCGTAATAAGTCTTCATCTTGGTTTGGGTGTTAGTGACATGCAAGCTGATGTCGGGATGGACCAAGGATAGTCGCGTGCGGAGTTCCCTCTGCAGAAATAGTTTGGCAGGTGTGGTGCCAGTTGTAGCGTGCTGAGTACTACGATAGGAGAGAAGGAAGTTTTGGATACGCAGTTGTAAAGTTCCATCTCTTTCTGATGCTTGCAGAAATTTCTTGAAAGTTTGAACAAAACGCTCCGCTTGGCCATTGGCGGCGGGATGGTATGGTGACACCAACACGCGCTGTATGCCATTGAGCTTCAGGAAATCCCCATATTCTTTTGATTGAAAGGGGGGTCCGTTGTCGCTGACAACTTGCTCTGGGAATCCATATCGGGTGAAGAGGTTGGAAAGGACACTGATAGTAGCTGCTGCATCAGTGCTTCTCATAGGTCCTGCCACTTCAGGCCATTTGGAGTACGCATCTACCAGGATAAGGTAGTGTTTCCCTTCAGAAGTGGCAAAATCGACATGGACTCTCTTCCAAGGACCAGAGGGCCATGTCCATGGACAGAGGGGTGCTGCAGGTGGTGCATTCCGTGTTTTGGAACACTGTCGGCATGCACGGGTAATCCGCTCAAGATCGGCATCTAACTTAGGCCACCACACATGGCTCCGAGCCATGGACTTCATTCTGGCCACTCCAGGATGAGACCAGTGGAGCTCCTTCAGAATTGGTTCTCTCAGGTTTGGAGGGATGATAACTCTCAATCCCCAAATAAGGCAACCCTGTTCAATTGAAAGTTCATGACGTCGTATGAAGTAAGGCTTGATATCTGGATCATGGCATTCCTGAATGTTCCAACCATTCTGTGTGAAGGCCAACACCTTTGCGAGAGTCTTGTCGTGAGCCGTATCTCTAGCAATCTGATGGGCCTTGACAGGGTGTCGTGTGACTTGCTGGGCTGCAACATGGAAGATTGGGCTCTCAACGCTTGCATCACGTTTGAACTCGAGTGGAAGCCGGGATAAAGCATCAGCATTGGCAATGTCGCTGGAAGACTTGTACTTAATGTCATAACGGTAGGATGACAGCAGAATTGCCCAACGCTGGAGGCGAGATGCCGCAAGGACTGGCGTAGCACCTTGAGGTGAAAATATCTTCAGTAAGGGCTTGTGGTCAGTGTGGAGAGTGAATTTCCTTCCAAAAAGGTACATGTAGAATTTTGTCACGCCAAATACTATGGCAAGGCCCTCCTTTTCAATTTGGCTGTAATTCTTTTCTGCTGAGCTGAGGGATCTGGAGGCATAGGCGATGGGTCTTTCCACGCCATCTGGGAACTGATGAGAGATTACTGCTCCGATACCATACTGACTGGCATCGCACTCTAAAACAATGGGCAGGTCAGGATTGAAGTGGACCAACACCTTTGAGGATGTGAGAGACTCCTTGGCAAGTCAGAAGGCCTGGTCGCAGGCTGCTGTCCACTGGAATTCCTTGTTCTTCTGCAACAGCTGGTTGAGAGGATGAACAATGGTGCTTAAGTTTGGAATGAACTTGCCATGATAGTTAAGTAGCCCAAGGAATGCTCGTACTTGGGTGGCATTTTCCGGTGTGGGGGCAGACTTGATAGCTTCAACTTTCTCTTCTGTTGGAGAGATTCCATCAGCAGAGAGTTTGTAACCCATGTATGTCACAGTCCTTTGCATAAATTTGCATTTGCTCAATTTAAGCCTCAAACCATACTCTTGAAGCCGGGTTAATACACGTGCTAAATTGCTAAGGTGCTCAGCATCATCTTTCCCAGTGAGGAGAATGTCATCCTGGATACAAGCAACTTGGTCTAACCCCTGCAAGATGACGTCCATGGTGCGCTGGAAAACTGCGGGCGATGATGCAATGCCAAATGGTAAACGGGTATAACGGTAGAGGCCACGGTGGGTGTTTATGGTGACAAACTTCTGACTCTCTTCATCAATGGTAAGCTGCTGATATGCATTCTTTAAATCCAGCTTTGTGTATTTTTGTCCACCCCTGAGCTTGTGAAAGACATCCTCTGGTAGTGGAATTGGGTAACTTGGCACATTTAAATGAGGGTTAACTGTGATGGCATAGTTTCCACAGGACCGAGTACTCCCATCAGACTTGGGAACATGCACCATGGGCGTGGCCCAATCACTGAATTCAACTTTACGAATTATACCATCTCGCTCGAGGCGATTGTATTCATCTTCAACTGCTTGCTGAAGTGCATAAGGCACAGTTCTGGCTCTGAAGAATTTTGGTGAAACCCCCTCTTTCAGTTCAAGTTTGGCAGACAGTCCTTTAATAGTTCCGAGTTCATCCTTGAATAAATCAGAGTGGTTTTGAATGACAACATGCAGCTTTTGAGTGACTTCGGACGAAACTGGAGTCTCAGTAACATGTATACGGAAGATTTCGTTCCAATCCAAACGAATTTCAGTGAGCCAATTTCTTCCCAGAAGTGATGGTCCAGCACCAGCAACAACAGTGAGGGGAAGGGTTGCAGACTGAGACTTGTATCTGGCACTGACATTGAACTGACCAAGAACATGAATGGGGTCACCAGTGTAAGCATGCAACTTTGTGGTACTACGCTCAAGGGGTACGCCCTTGAAATGCTTCGCATGAGTCTCCTCAGAAATAATTGAAATACCAGCCCCTGTGTCAAGTTCCATTAACACAGACTGATTGTTCAGTTCAATTGGAACCTCGATTCCATGTTGACCAGCGGAAATGGAATAAAGAGACATGGAGAAGGGGTCAGCTGAGTGATCATATTCTGTTGTTTCATCCACTGCATTCACTCTGGCAGATTTACTCATGCAGGCTTCAGCAATGTGACCCACTCGTTTACATTTATGGCAAGTAGAATTTCTGTACTTACAGTTGGATCGTGGATGTCCCGGCTTACCACAACTTAAACAAGTGGAATTCTGTTGATTGCCTGAAGAAAGCCTGGCCTGATTGCCTGGTACTGTAGGTGGTCGTTTGTTTCCTTCTTTGGTAAAGGGCCTGCCTGTATCGTAAACCTTGTGCACTTCGTCGGCACTGGGAAGTTGGGGATTGAGTTGAGCAACGTCATTCTCTGCAGCTTCTTGACCCTGAGCTATTTGTAGAGCTCGTTCAAAATTGACATCTTCTGTTAGCAAGCGTTTCTGAATAGCTCTGCTTCGAAGACCACACACAAACCGATCTCGTAAGGCCTCGGGCAAATGGGTGCCAAAGTTGCATGTAGAAGCCAAACGCTGAAGTTGAGCGGCAAATTCAGAAACACTGGTGCTTTCCGCTTGTACGAAGGTGTGAAAACGGTATCTTTCGGAGATAACTAATCTCTTCGGGGCGAACTGCTTCTTTAAAACTGCTTTTAATTCAGCGTAACTCTTGGAGGAAGGAGAAGCAGGTGAGCACAGGTCTGCTAGAACGTCGTATACTTTCCCGCCAATGACTGAAATCAAAATGGCTCTTCGTCGATGCGAAGTGGAAGAATCAGCGTCGACTTCGTTTGCCACGAAATATTGCTCTAGACGATCCAAGTAGTGGTCGATATTTGTATTCTTAGGGTCGAACTCTTCAATCTTCCCTAAGCTGGCCATATTTCAGCATCCTCGTCGCCAGAAATGTTATGTTTTTGAGAGTAGAAGAACACACACATGCACTCAAGATTGTAGCTTTTATGAGCATGCGCATGTGGCAAATACCGCTGTATACAATATCTACATATCGTACTACATATCATGTTTAACTTTAATTTTTCCGTAAAGACATTGAAAGGCTAGAGTTCGTCCTGTGGTGGTGGAGAATTAACAGCAGCAACAAAAAATGGAAGGCTTAACTTCAATCCTTGAGCTTCACAAGCCTGGGTGACTTTCCCTTCGGGTTTTACCTTGAAATCTCCATATGAGGAAAGAACAACACTGGTATCTATTAAAAGTGGCTTGTTGTGGAGCTGGGAGAAAACCCTGAGTGGCAAAACACTAGCTTTGGCTATAGTTTCCAGCTTGATTTTAACAGATGTTCCACCGACAGTTATGGTGGAGAACTAAGCGGAATTGGTGACTGTTCCGATAAATAATTCTTCGGTTTGGACTTCGCACTGTTGACCAATGGTACCATCTTGTGTGGCCTTCAGCCTACCTAGATACATTAATTTGTAAGGTATGAGGTATTCTAAGTTGTTAAGCTGCGTTTGGCATCAGTGCCCTAATATAATGGGATTCTCTTGTTTTAAATTTTTTTTCTTTCATATGTTAAATGCCCTTGTTGAATGAAGTAGGTTACTTACCAGTATTTACAACATTTTCACAACATTTTAACAAACAGTAAATAAGGTGAATGCATGTACACGGCACGTTTGCTCGTTGAAACAAAACTAGCATGACTCAACACGTTAGTTGCGTGTTACCATCCTACCTCATTACAGTTGAGACCTTTGTTTTTCATGCATACTAAAGACAAAAGAGCGTGCAACAAGCTTTGCGTCCGCTTTGGCTTAAACACGTTTACATGTCAACTTCTAGCACGCTGTTCATTCTGTGGTTCTTAAGAGTCTGCTGCAATCCGTTCCTAAATCAATTGGTATACAAAACACATGTAAATAAACTGTCTCAGCTTCGAAACCCTGTTGAAAAAGAGTCCGTTGGATGATAGTTCATTCACAGCCAAATGATTTCTTTCATTACCCTTCATCTAAATGGCGAAACAAATCCAAGACATAAAATTAATTATTGTGAATTGTTTATTGCACTGTCTTGTCAACATGTCTTGTCACCATAACACTAACAACACGTTAGGCCTTAGTTTATCAAGTCTATCGTTGATACGTTAAATGCTCTCATTTTTTCAATTCGTTGGAGACATAAAATCAAGTGTCAGTTCACCCAAACAACCAACAGCAGCCGTTTACTAGAGTTTGTGATGAGACAACAAATTTGACAAGTTTGCATAACTGCAACACATGTAATTTGAAACTTTCCTCTTAACTGGAGCTGATTGAAAACATCTACACGATTGTGAAACCAACGAAAACCTGAAACAGAAGTTTGTAATTTTTGTAACTCTGTGAAGTTGTCAGATTTAAACTATTACAGCGTCATGCGCCTTACTGTGGCCACCCAACAAACATTTTTACAAGTACAAGAATTTGATTGATAGACACACTTCTGTAGAAAGTTTCAACACGCAACAACCAAATGAAGAATTCTTGTACCCTGATTGGCTAACTTGTAAAAATGTTTGTTTGGTGGTCACAGTAAGGTGCATCACACTGCAAAGTTTAACCATGTAAAAAGATTAATCAAAGAGAAGTTGAAAGTGTCGCACATTGACGCAGGTCGGGACCCAAAACACGTGCTACCCAATGGATGGATCGATCGAAGAGTCTGATAACATGCATAGCCTATATTTAGAGCTTTTTGAGGTAAACAAATGAACGTTACGACGGAACTATTTACGTTTGGTAAGAATCTAAGAATAAAAATCTACCCAGTTTAAAGGACAAAGAAATAAACTGTGCTAAACTTGTGTGTTTAAGTATAAAGGTCTACCGTGTTAACTGACTGTTAACAAAGCGTACAAACGTGTTAGGTCCATGTTGTGCAATCACCTTTTTCAGTTTTCCTGTGGAGGGTCATATATTGTTATGCATACTTGCAGCAACTGAGTTTTCATGAACTGGTCAAAACTTTGCTTGAGGGTAATGGTAGGAGCACAGCACTGTAGAAGGGGTTTTGAAATTTATTGTCAGTGATGATTTTCACCTGTTGTTTTAGATTGCCCAAAGAAAGTATTGCAGAAACTGCACATGTGGTTGGTTCTTTGGAACGTGTATGGAGCAATTCAACTCTGCCAAATCGAAAAGAGCTTGCAGCACTACCACAACATTGTGGAAAAATGTGGGTGTTCTGATGATGTATCATAAATGAGGTCCTTTTTCACAGCAAGAGTTATAGACGAGTGGTTACAAGAAACGACTACACTGTTGAATTTTACCACCACGATAACACTTACTATGACTCAATACACACCTATGCTAAAGTTGAAGACAAGTGTGTGAATGTAGTGTTCCATCAAATGAGATCCTGTAACTGTGCTTTGGCTTGTCAGCATTATGCAATTCTGGAACTTCTGGACCTAGATGGTGACCAGCTTCCCAAGTACAGAGGGAGAATAGTGGTAGACCACATCACACGTGTAAAAGCATCAAACAGGTGTGTGAAATGCACTTTATGTTTACTGTATTATCTTGAATGCAAATGTTCATTCTCGTGCCCAAAAATAGTAGCAGCAAAGGAAATTTCAAATTAGAACCTGCCATCCACATAAATTTGGCACACACGTCCTGTACATGTCCTTTGAAAGAATGCCAAATGTGCAGAGTATATAGACTGACAATATTTTCGTTCTCTTGTTCGTAGACTCCTTGCTGTTTCTGTGGTAAACATTGTGAGGAAGTTTGTCAAAGTGGATTTTTCATCTGGATCTTTTACTCAATGCCAAATTTGTATGAGAAAGACTAACCAGATACAAAAATACCAAACTGGCACTCTGCAAGACTGACTTAGGATTGCATACCTTTTTTGCCCATCCAAAGCTATTGGCAACACTGTTCCAAACAACGTGCTAGAACATAACCACACCTTTATGGTCTGATGATGTTCACAAGAAATTGGGGTTGCCGGTTGCCCTGTAGCATACATTAGGTATTGGATTCAACATGTAAAAGTGCATTTGATCTGCAGTGTATGAGGTCTTTGCACAAGAAAAGATTGCTCAGTATTGTCAAGGCTCAAATAAAATTAATGTGACTTTAAATGTTACATTATTTGAAAGTAATAATGTTACATAGTGAATACATTTTTCTTTCACTACATGCTATTTAAAAGCTATAAGTTACTTTAGTGACACAGCAAATACAAATAAAGCCTTCACTTGATGTATCCATGACAGGAAATGGATAGCAGTATGTGAAAGCTATGTAAACTTTGAGCTCTGGTGCTGAATTTCCTACGTGGTTTTTAAAAGCTATTTTCCAGTGACACATAGCAAATACATAGCAAGCTTTCACTTGCTGTAGCAACATATGAAATGGATAGCCGTATGTGAAAGCTATGTAAACATTGCCCAATGACTGAATTTTCTGCATGGTTTTTAAAAGCTATTTTCCAGTGATACATAGCAAATACATAGCAAGCTTTTACTTGCTGTATCCACGACATAGGAAACGGATAGCAGTATGTGAAAACTATGTAACGTTGTCACCCTGAAAGAGGCGTTTGCCTTGCTATGTTAAAGCTATGTTTCATAGTAAACACTTAGTATGTATGTACTATGTGTGTGAAAAGTAAATGGTGGTCCCACTTCCATCACGGTTGTCCTGAGTCATCGTGATGGCATTCTGGCAGTCCTTCGAACAGCAGGTTGTTCAAGAAGACCATTTTACTTGAGTGATGTGCAGTGACTGAGGTAATGCAAAATGTACTTATCTGTTTAGCATTATTGATGTTACGAGTTCGATTGTGTTGATGAGTGAGAAGTGGGTTGTTTGTAGACTAATCAGAACGCAGGGTTGTCGGAACAGCAACAAGATTATTTATTCCAAATGAAAGTAGTAAACTCCACACAAGGCCTCACAATAAGCTCACACTAGGCTTATAAAATTACACTCGACCTCCGTCAAACTTCAAATACTCACAGCCTCCGCCAAATGTATAAACGACCTCTGTCACACTTCAATAAATACGGCCTCTGCCAACTGTATACACGACCTCTGTCAACTTCAATAAATACGGCCTCCGCCAAACGCTCTCAGCTCTCAAGTTACTTCTCTTCACTTTCTTCAACAAACACTCTGCTTCTCTAAGAGAAACTCCAAGGCTACACCGATGGGCTTATATACTTTACCACAAAAGATTCTAGAACTTTCCTGCTCGACTAAATAAAGAAACATTACAATGAAAAACTATTTACAGCTACACACGCAAACGGCTTAAAATAGAATTGCTGAATCACGATGATAAAACACTAATTAAATATGCAGAAGTTTCTAGACACTTCCAGACAGTAACGCGAGTCACGCAATAATTTTACGTAACATAACCCCCTCTCGAGAAGAAATTTCCTAAATTTCTACTAACAACGAAAAATTACTTAAGTGATACTAAGAGAAGGTAGTCCAATGTCTCGTAAGTTATTCCTCAATTCTACTCAGATAATCTGCTCCCACATTCTCGGATCCCTTGATAGCCTCCACTCTAAAGTTATAACTCTGAAGGAACATAGCCCAACGCATTAGGCGTCCGTTGGCGAACTTCGCACTGTTCATGTACTTCAGTGGCTCGTGATCTGTTTGTAGCACAAAGGAAACTCCATACAAATAAAGATGAAACCTCTTGAATCCCCATACAATGGCTAAACACTCTTTCTCAATGGTTGAATAATTACGTTCTGCACTTGACAATTTCTTACTTCCATAGCAAACGGGGAATAACTTGCCATCATGCTCCTGCATTAATACAGCGCCAATACCACTGTCGGAGGCGTCAGTCTGCAGAAAGTAGGTTTTCCCTGGATCTGGCAGTCGAAGGAGACTGGTTCCTTTGTTAGGAGAGCTTTAATGCTCTGATAGGCTTTCTCTTGTGCCTCTCCCCATTCAACTTTGTTCGGCTGGCCTTTACGAGTAAGATCAGACAGCGGGGCTGCTATTGCTGCGAAGTTAGGGATAAAATCGCGATAATATCCAGCCAGACCCATGAATGATCTTATCTGCTTCTTGGTAGTTGGTCTTGGAGCATCTCTAATCTTCGTCACGTTGTCCTCGTGAAGACCAATTAATCCTTCCTCCAAACGATGACCAAGAAAGTCAACAGTGTTAACTCCGAAGAGGCATTTAGTCGGCCTTATGGTCATTCCAGCTTCTGACAAGCGTGTAAACAACTCTCGAAGCACCTTGATGTGTTCTTCCCACGTACGGGTATGAACCAAAATATCATCCCAGTAAAATTCTACATTGTCGACTGCATATAATAACTTCTTCATAGCTCTCTTCAAGGTCGCTGCGGAGTTGATCATACCAAACGGCATCTTCAGAAATTCATACGACCCGTCAGGCGTCACAAAAGCAGTCTTCGGTATGTCCTCCTCAGGTATAGAAATTTGCCAATAGCCCTTACTCAAATCAATTCTTGTGAAATACTTGTCACCACTCAAGTTCTGGAATAAATGCTCAGCAGTCGGCATAGGTTCAGGGTCAAACACAGTTAACTTGTTTAACTTCCGGTAGTCCACGCATACACGATTTGTGTTGTCTTTTTTCTTAACAACTACGACAGGCGAAGCGTAAGGCGAACTTGATTCTCTTATGACCCCCATCTTCATCATGTCTGTAATATCCTTCTTCAGCGATTCTCTCAGGCTATACGGTACTGGGTATGGTCTTGATCTAACTGGCTGATCGGATGTAAGTTTGATGTGATGCTGAGCCAAACTTGTTGTGCCAGGAGCTTCTTTGAACAGACTTTGGAACTGCGTCGCCAAGCCCATAAACTCTGCTCTTTGCTCATCAGTAAGGTTATCTCCAGTAGCCACATCTTTGATTGACTCTTTAGCAACATATCCACCAATCTCCAGAAAATCAACATCGTCTACAGGATCCCCTATTTCTAATTCACTCTTAACATCATCGTTCTTACGATCATTCATGTTCCCTTCAACAGCCACTGCTCCTACGGGTACTGGATTCTCTCGCTCAAAATACTTCTTCAGTAGGTTGGCATGATAAACTCTCTCCTTTCCTTTGACACGAACTTTATAATCGTTGAGACCCACTACAGCACTAACCTCAAATGGACCTTTCCACTGCATTAGAAGCTTGTTATGGTCAGTCGGTAGCAGCACTAATACTTTATCTCCTGGTTCAAACTTCCTGACTTTAGTCTTACGGTCGTAGTAATGCTTGCCTTTAACTTGGGCTTTCTGAAGTTCGGTGTGCGCAAGCTTGAGGGTATCTTCTAACTTCTCGCGTAGCTCAAACACATACTGGTAGCTATTCTTCACTTCAGGTTCCTCTAGCTCTTTCGTCCAAAGCTCTTTAAGGATAAACATCGGCCCTCTGACGGCTCTTCCATACAGCAACTCAAACGGCGAAAAACCAGTAGACTCTTGAGGAACTTCACGATATGCAAACAATAACGGGTTAATATAACGGTGCCACTGTCTCGGCTGCTCGCTACACAATCTCTTCAGCATGCTCTTGATAGTTCCATTGAACTTTTCCGTGAGGCCATTACACATAGGGTGATAAGGCGTCGTAGTGAGCTGTTTAATACTCAACAGCCGCGTCACTTCCTTCATGCACTCCGATACAAATTGCGTACCGAGGTCACTCAAAATCTCTTCAGGCACTCCCAAACGACTAAAGATATCCACTAATGCTTCTGCGACAGTTTCTGTATCAATGTTCTTGAGCGGAACAGCTTCAGGATAACGGGTTGCAAAGTCGACCAATGTCAATATATATCTGTGACCGTCTTCACTCGGGGGACTAATGGGACCAACCAGATCGATTGCTACTCTCTTGAATGGCTTGTCAATTAATGGCATCTTCTCCAGGGGAACCTTCGGTACGGAACCCTTGTTAACTGTCTTCTGACATACATCACAGGACTTGCAATAACGAGTCACGTCCCCTTGAATACCTGGCCAATAGAATGCACCTTGAATTTTATCTGCCGTTTTCTTTATTCCCATGTGACCTCCCATGATCGATCCGTGCGCTAGTTCCATTATTCGGTTTCTCAACTGCACAGGAACCATAACTTGCTTCAGGGGTTTACCACCATTCACATAGGGGTGCTTGTAAACACGGTAAAGAACTCCACCTTTTACTTCAAATGACTTCTCGGCCTGGCCTCTCACAACTACATCATCTTGCTCCCAATATTTCTGTAAGCTCTCGTCATCACGTTGCATTTGTTTAAGCTTTTCTCTATCAACGACAGGGCTTTCTTTGGTATCCGGTACCTTTAGCGGGATGTGTTCTCCGGCCTTCTTTGCTTGACTTCTCGTGGTTACTGCACACGCCTCTTGCACATGATCTTGCCAGCTTGGATCTGGGTCGTCAGCAGCTCTCGCGCCCGGTACATTACCAACAATCAAATCATAAACCGCATCAGGAAGACATTGCGCTTCCACTTTGCCCTTGAGATAGGGTGTGTCAACCTCGATCTTCGCAATGGGCACTTTCCTTGCTGTGTTGTCAATAAGCAGCATAACGTTAAAGTCGCCAGTGTACTGATCCTCGGACACAAGATCCTTCTTTACAACTATTCCACTACAACCAGTGTCTCTCAGGACATCAACGGATTTCTCACCAACTCTTCCTTTCACGACGGGCATTTTACTTCTTACTCCAGACAACGGTTCAACACAGGCACTACTCAGCAACGGAATCTTCTTCCCACAAGCCAACACAAGCTTATTATCTTGGATACAGGACTTAACTTCTTCTGCTGAAGGTTTAACCTCTGGTGGCTGAACTAAACAACTAGCACTCACTTGACCACGTTGCACAGGGATACCATCCCTACTCTGTCCTCCTAGCCTTCTTCCACTTGAGCGACAATTTCTAGCTTCATGTCCCTGCTTGCCACACAGAAAACATCTTTTTGTCACGGTTGGGCAGTTGATAGCTCTATGACCGCGAGCGTTACACTTGAAGCACTGGAGGGGTGTTGTATTAAACTGTGTATTCTTGGGTTCGTCCCTCTCAAACTGTACTGCCGGCTTCCTGCTCACTGGGCTGAATAAATGCTTGCCATGAGCCTCTAAGTACTGGTCAGCGATTTTTGCAATCTTTGCCAGGGTTTCAGGTGCCCTTTCTCGTAGGTGAATGGCCAGATCTTTAGGGCAGGAATCAATAAACTGTTCTTTCACAATTAAGTCCTTCAGGCCCTCAAAGGTTTGCTCAGTATCTGAAAGCTCTAGCCACCGTAACAGGTATCTGTCCAATCGCACAATAAACTGCTCCGGACTTTCATCAACTTCCGGTTTGGATGCTCTGAATTTGCGACGATAGCCGTCTTCCGTGAGGTCATATCTCTTCATCAACGCGATCTTTACTCTATCGTAATCTTTAGCTGCGTCCTCCGATAGACGTGAATACACTTCTAGTGCACGTCCAGACAACAGAGCACTGAGCTTCGATGCCCATCCATCTTTTTTCCACTTAGCTGTCTCAGCAAATCTCTCGAACCTCTGTAAATACGCGTCTAAATCATCTTTACCATCCACAAACGAGGGGAGTTTAGGTGCCTTAGCTCGATCCTCTCTGTCACCTCTTTCTGCAATGCGACCATCACCATTCATTGCTGCTATTCTAGCAAGTTCTAACTCATGTTCTCTCTTGGCAACCTCAGCAGCCTCCCTCTGTCTCATAATGTCAACTTCCTGTTGTAATTTCCTAATTTCTCTTTCCTGACGTCTCGCTTCCCTTTCTTCATCCTGTCGTCTGCGTCTCTCTTCTTTCTCTTCCTCTTCACGTCTCTGTCTTTCCTCTTTTTCTTCTTCAAGCTGCCTACGTCTCTCTTGTTTTTCTTCTTCAAGCTGCTTAGATTTCTCTAGTTTTTCTTCTTCTCTGCGTTTCTCTTCACGTTCTTCCTCTCTATGTTTCTCAACGAATGCAAGCAGCTCAGCTCCTTCCAGACCAAACTTTTCTCCAAGTTGAATAAATTTCTCCATCTCACAGCTTTAAAATTTCAATACTCTTCCACTCGTATTACTTGCTTTCACAGCACAGCTACTTTGTTCGAAGTTGTGATCCTTTCCTGGTTATCGGTAGACAACAAACAGTTCCTTGAATTCCACTCTTTAACTCACTCACTTCACTCCCGGACAGGCCCCCAATGTTACGAGTTCGATTGTGTTGATGAGTGAGAAGTGGGTTGTTTGTAGACTAATCAGAACGCAGGGTTGTCAGAACAGCAACAAGATTATTTATTCCAAATGAAAGTAGTAAACTCCACACAAGGCCTCACAATAAGCTCACACTAGGCTTATAAAATTACACTCGACCTCCGTCAAACTTCAAATACTCACAGCCTCCGCCAAATGTATAAACGACCTCTGTCACACTTCAATAAATACGGCCTCTGCCAACTGTATACACGACCTCTATCAACTTCAATAAATACGGCCTCCGCCAAACGCTCTCAGCTCTCAAGTTACTTCTCTTCACTTTCTTCAACAAACACTCTGCTTCTCTAAGAGAAACTCCAAGGCTACACCGATGGGCTTATATACTTTACCACAAAAGATTCTAGAACTTTCCTGCTCGACTAAATAAAGAAACATTACAATGAAAAACTATTTACAGCTACACACGCAAACGGCTTAAAATAGAATTGCTGAATCACGATGATAAAACACTAATTAAATATGCAGAAGTTTCTAGACACTTCCAGACAGTAACGCGAGTCACGCAATAATTTTACGTAACAATTGATCTGATGTTTTTGGAATATTATTTGTCCTTGAAATTGGCCAGTATGCCTTGTACACTGTGGCCTGTCTTTAGCAAGGGGTTAACGACATTATTGAAGTGCACATATTGTGCTTCAATGCTTCTGGTGAGGGCCTACCAGGTAAGGGGAGGGGTCCCATCTCACTTGTCTGCATTTTAACACTTTCTGTTATTTGTGAATAATTCTTAATAAGAGCTTAATCTGTCTGTTTCCTGTTTGCCACATTAAATGCTTAATCGTACCTTTCCTCTTCCAAGTCTACTTTCAATTATGTCATGTTTTGATGATCCTTCAAATCAAAGAAGGAAGTTAAACAGTGGATATTCTTGAAGTGTAGGATGAGCAGCTTTTTCCGGAAGGTAAAATGTAAGTTACTTTGTAATTATTTACAGATTTTTAGACTTTATTTAGCATAAAATATTTTTGGAAAGAAAAGTTGTTTACTCTTAAATTCATCTTTAATGTAAGACTGGGTCGGGCAATATGTCAGAGTAGACGTGTCTGTGTTAGCTCCGTTCTTGGATAAGGTATATGACCGAAAATATCAAACGCAAAATGTGGAAAAGCTCTTCAACGTCCCCTACAAAAGAAAGCCTCTCATCTGACGATAAAAAGATAAGACACAACGCTTTGTTTACTCATTCTGAAGCCAGCAGTGAGTCACAGGAGGTGCTGATTTGGCCTAACATGGCGGAGACCGTTATTCCCAAACTAGAACAAGTATTGGAAAAACTTCAAAATTAGAAAACTACATCAAAGCCGCAGACAAGAAAGTAAGCAGTCTTCAGGCAAAGGTTAAATGCTTCGAGTCATTTAAGAAAAAATGAACTTGAAGACAGATTGAACTTTGCTAAAGCAGAAATAGAGTTGTTCAAGAAAAAAATTCAAGAAATGCAGAATCAAGTTCACCTTCTCGGGGACGTCAAAGTGAAAGACTTTGGGATCTCACAGGATCTTCCGAAAGAAATGTTGAAGCATAGAAAGAAGATGCAATGGTTTAAGAAGGCAAAAGAAGAGGGTAAGACCGTCTATTTTAGTAGGGCAGAGCCTGATAAGTTGTTTATTGATGGTGTTCCAGTATAATCAAAGGCTCCTGTGAGCCAGCTCATGAATGAGGAACATTACAACACTTTCAGTAAACAACTTTCTTTTCTTTAAAAAATAATGAGCGAGAAACCTGTACATTTCGTTTGTGTTTTATAGAGGCACATCTTTTTCAGGTACACCTCTTGGTAAATGAACCGTTTACACTGTAATTTTTTCCCCTAAAATTACGCAGTTTTAAACCTAGACTGGTACCCCTAAAGATCCACAGGCACAGTATGCATTATTGAAATTACATTCGACCATATACCCCAAACGCTTTGTTGTCTGGAACTTTGACAGACGTACATGTATTAAAGTAATATACAAATATGCAGATTTGTATAGGGCTGTAAACACAATAATCAAATGTACTCGCTTTTTTAAAAACTACAACATGCAACTTAAAGTTTCTTACAGGTTGACGGCTCATTTCACGTTACTTTTATAAAAGCTTTTGATCGTAATAACATTTCTGACTATTCTGAAGGCGAGGCAACATCAAAATATTCTGGAGAAAGTCCTGATGGTAATTAGTCACACTTTACAGTCACGATGTTTTTGAGCGATTCGGGCAAGTTCATCTACAAACATCATGAAACATTGAATATGCTTTCACAGATATCCTTTCAAAGGATATAGACTTTCTGAACAAGATCGGTCCTTAAGCTTGGAAAGCAATTGAGCATTCACCTTGAACAGAACATGGCCATGTAAAATATTCAATTTTTTAACGATCTGTTGCTGCTCTGTCGTAGTTTGTGGTTCGCTCAATCATTCAAGACAGGATAAAGGCTCATTTTCCTAAAAACAATATTTATAAAGAACAACATTACCACGCCATCTTGAAGGTAGCTCATTCCTACTCCATCCATAATACATTGAGAAAATAGTCGCAACGCGATGTCACGACATATGTAATGACATCCGTGTCACTCCCCCCTGTTGACCAGGTAAACGAATAAACAGGCTT
>OX419342.1:14708009-14738009 GCA_948470475.1 Galaxea fascicularis
ACGGGAAAGCAAGATACACCAGGTGACACCGGGTACAATCTGGGCAAAAATGTTGCATAAAAGACTGGGTTCTAGTAAGAAGCAAGATGGCGGCTCAGAAGAGAAGTTTGGGTTTTACGATTATGTTTTATCACTTTCTTTTTCTTTTGTTGTTCCTTCCAATAAATGCTCTTTAGGAACTATTTGTTGAGCCATTTTACATAGTTCTGCCAGTAACATTGGTTTGTTTTGCATTGTTTCAAAGGAGAACAATCGATAACTTGCTCTTGTTATCCACTGTAGAAGAGGAAGAAGACTCAGATGTCGAGACTCTTTTACTAGATTTGGTTGGAAAAGAACCAAGGCCATTCCAAAAATCTTTCAGAATCGACTTAGAGATTGTAGATGATCAAGAGTATATCAATTTGGTTAGGTGTGAAAATAAAATTCTAATATTAATCTCAGTACATTGCTCGTTGTTTAAGACTGATGATGAGTATATGAAAGTTAAAAAATTCTTCCCAGTTTTTAACAAAGCTTCTAATATAGCTAGGTTTAGCAAAGAAGATGTCCATCTGCTTTACGACTTGCTTCGTGTCCCAGAGTTCTATAGGTGTCCAAATGGAACAGTTGTTGGTGGAGAAGAGTCCTTACTTCTGCTACTCAGGAGGCTTACCTATCCCAATCGCCTATCAGATCTTTTTTTCATTTTAATTTTAATTGTTTTAATTAATTATGACATAGATCCATTTACAAAAATAAATACATAAATCAAGAAATAACATACATGGTATGTATACTTAAAAACTCACACACGCACACTTGACACACTCGTATGCAAACATACCTACAAACAAAGAATCTTCAGATACCACGCCCACGGCTTCAGCCTGCACCAAGCAATAATTGGCAAAGAGTTTCGTTTAGAGGTTGTAATGTGAGAGGAAAAGGGGGACGTCCTCTATCCTTGGAAGAGAGAAGCGTGTTTTGCAAGTCCAGATGTACATTCTTGCAATCAAAAATAAAAATGGATGATGTTTATGATTAAATAGGTGACGCTTCAAACCTATTACTAAGGATGGCGTTAATTCGGGTGAGCATTGCGGAGTTTCAAATTTCAGCAACCATTCCGTAGAACTCTGCCAAAAACGGGATATGATGGTGCAGCTCCAAAAAAGGTTAATCAGTGTCTCAACCTCGCATTGACAAAAACTACACAGATTCTTCCTTTTTCTTTCTACAAGCATTTTATAGATTAATGTATTTGGTTTATTTGCCTTCACAAAGTTTTGCAAAAAGACGCCACTGCTATCGTCATCATTGTCATGAAGGAAATGTTCTTGGACAGTTTTGCGCAATTGCTTAATCGCTGATATTAGGCCGTAGAAAAAGAGAGAACTTGGCTTGGTGTTGTAACGGCGTTTTAAATTATGTAAAAGATAAAAACCTGGTTCCATTTTCCATTAGATCACTAACTTTGAGTATTCCTTGAAAGTACCAAGTTTTGTAGTATATTGGTTTATTCCCGACACGAATAAGAGAGTTAAGCCAAAGGCTCTGTGAAAGAAGGTGCTTGTTGGAAGAAATACTACCCACATAGCTGGTTTCCGACCATACCTGTATTATCTCGTGCAAGAATGGGTCCGATAGCCTAAAAAAACTCTAAATCTCTCTTATGCAGATTAGCTTTAAAAAACAAATCACCACCGAAATCCTGAAGTTGCGAATCCACAAATAAATTCTATTCGGCAAGGTTTTCTGAATCAAGGTACTTTTTTACCCAGCTTGTTTTTAGCGCCTTGGTGGAGAGCCTAACATCGGTCATCTTTAGTCCGCCATGTTCATACTCACTGATCATTACATCACGCTTAATTTTTCTCCTTTGCCATTCCATAAAAAGTTGAAGAGCAGGCTGTTAATTTCGTCAATGGTGCAATGGTTTGTTGGTAAAGGTGACAGTATGTAAGTAAGTTTAGAGATGATCAGACTTTTTAACACAGTAATCTTTCCAAGCAAGGTAAAACGACGAAATTCCCAACAGCTCAGGGATGCCCTGAGGTCTGCTAATTTTTCCTCATAGTTGGCTTTCATTGTTATCGCAGGGTCAGTAGATAGCCAGACGCCTAGCATAATACTTGGCAAGTGTGCAATACATGATTGTCTCATCTATAGGGGAATAAAAGAACTGCAAGTTGCTTCATGACATTCATGGTCTTGGTGCAAGAAATGAAACTGGGTTTTTAAGTGTCCACTATTTTGACTGCTCTGAGTACAACTGTACCTGTAAGTTAAAATAGCTTTGATGCTATCCAAACAGTTCATCCACTACGAGTTGTTACAGCTCGGAGAAAAGTCATTTCGTCCTCTATTATACACGTGGCAACAGCCAAATAAGTCATCTGCAATATTAGCAGTAATAGATCATAATACACACCTTGTAAAACTGATGAATTTCCCAGTGTGCTTGTGTGTTGATTGAGAAGGCTTTGCTTCCTTCAGCAGTCTTTGCCAGTCTAGAAAGCTTAAGTTCGATTGAAGAACCAAGACCACGTTTCTTGGCTTCGGTCTTCAGCCCTGCATGGGCGACTATATGTTTCTTTAGCGCTTCTAAAGAGCAATGTTCTTCATGCAGTGGGAGTCTAACTCGTTCCCTACCCCCGAGGAACCCCAGTGATCCAGGAGATTTAGGATCCACATAGTAAACGACACTCTATCACACAAATGTGTGTTTCTCTCCATAATCAAAGTGTGCTGCTCTTGGTGCTTAACCAGAATTCTAAGTAGCACATAGTATTTGCACTCTGGCTGGCAGTCACAAAATGTATTTATACAGGATGCATGGTGGCACTTCTCCTGAATCTTAACATAATTTAAAACGAAACCATATTCTGAATGATTCTTTCCGGAGAAGTTTACTGTGAAATTGTTTCTGGCTGTTACTTTTTTGTAGCTCTGGCTGTGGTATACTGTCCCTTTGATTTGACATCGTTTAAAAGACCATATCTTTCCCCAACTTGGTATTTCTGTTTTTAAGGCCTCCCACTCTGCTTTTGAGAGGGTCTCCGAGTTGCTGGACAATTTTTCTAAAGCTCCTATAACAAAGACTCCTGATTCAATCTCTTCAGTTTTCGACCTGGAATATTAATCATATTAGCACAAACAATTAGAAAGTGTCAAAAAGGGTTTTGAGGGGAAACCACAATTATATATGGTGCATAAACATTCACATTCACTCATAAAGTGGCCTTAACTTTTTGGCAAATAACAGATACAGTTTGCACCCAACAATGGGTTGTATTGCAATAATCTATGCAGTAAATATTACTATTTAACAATCAAGCCAAATAAAAGATATCACTTCCCATTAACTTATCTTGTTTAATGATATCAGTATTATCATCACAAAAACATTCCCAAAACGAATTCAGCAGCTCACCGGATGTATTGATTTTTCTGAGTCAGTTGAGAGTACAGGTTTTGTGCTTCTACATTAGAGATGTCTGATGCCAGCTCTGGCAACTTTTGTAGGACAGAAACACCATGTACAATCTTGGACAAAACAAAACATGCCAATGAAAAATTGGTGATGTATTTTTTTAACTAATAAGCTCAGCCTCTTTAGTATGTAAACTGCCCATTTCAGATCAGGTGATGTCATCTAGGGAATATATTGTTCCCTTATCGAAATAATTCTAAAGCGTAACATCACATATTTGGAAACAAGCAAAGGTAAGAAGTTGATCTATTATGTAATTCCTCAAAAGAAGCAAACATCTATCCATGAATATAAAACAATATGAGACAAAATTAATAACATTGGGAATAGAAATACTCATTATACTGCACACAGGGATACCACCCATTGGGAATAGGAAAAAGACTTTCCGCTAACTACAAAAACTTTCAGTGGCCAGGCAAAAATGGAAATAACATGACATTTACCTGTCCATCAATGTTCTGTGTACCATGAAATAAATCACGGAAATCTCCATTAAGGTCCTCAAAAAAAAAAAACAAGAATGACTCCAAAGAGGCCCAAGGTCTTCCACAGAGTCTCTCAAGTGTAATAGTTGATGCACATTGTAGGTCATGAACTGTGAACCTGCAGGGAGCACACAAAGGGCATTCAAAATTTGCTGGCATATAGGCCAAGAAAGTTATCTTGCACCACATACAGTGTACAATACATTTATTATCAAATGATTAATTAATTCAAATTAATTTGTTTGCCGACCTTCTTCCGACACTCAAATTACGTTTTAATTTTATAGCAACTTAGACAATGAATAAATTGTGCCAGAAATGCCAAAAATATGGGGTTACTAAATTAATATTGAAATGCAATCTTTAAAGATACACATGGGCAGTTTGTTAAGTTTTTGTCAAATTTTGAGAGCCAAAAGATTAACATAAAATCAAACCAGCTGCAAAATTTTGATTGTTACATACCATACAGAGCAGAGGCTTGGGCACAAAATAACTTCAGGAATGAAACAGAGCTCTCTCTGTCATGAAAAGAGATGGACTCTTTTAACAGTCTATATACTCCTCCAACTAACAACATTAGGTGAAGAGCATACACATCCGGTAGATACTTAAGAAGAAGTGGCACTGCATAGTACAGCAAAAAATTCTTCTTTTCTGATGCTAAGGAAAGTCAAATGATACATCAAACATTAAATTAATGTAGAGTTCTAGGCCTCAGGAACTGTAATTAATTGTCAGCTTCATATGGTTAATGTCGTCTAAAAACTTCTTCAATTAAGAAATTTGAAAATCACCTCAGGGGTTACATTCTTGCTTTACTTGTTACTTGTCATTTACACATTTACTCTGATCAGCCTTTATGAAATAAGAAATTATTGTATTGAATTGTAACTTGTTCAAAACATAAGTAGTCTCAAACCATACCAGGTGAGAGAGTGCTTATTTTCAACACTGCCAAACCCATCTCAAAAACTAAAACCCTCAAAATTGAAAAACTCTCCAAAACTTAAAATCTCCTCCAATACCCTTTACTAACCTTTCCAATCTTTCTTATCCACAATACTTCTTGGTGTTCTAGTTATCTCACTTATGGGTTGAATACAAAGGAACTCTTTGTCAACATCCTCTATTTTGTCCCCAATGAAGAATAGTGTGTCTTTCTTGTCTTGGGAAAACCAGCTATTTAACAACTGCTCCACCACACCCTCACATATACAATGCATGTAATCGATTGCAGTGCCACGAATGATGTCAAATGTAGGTATTCCAAATGCCCAGGATAAACCAAGAACTCCCTCAATATCATAATTCTGATGGGGCAAAGGCCAGTTGAAAGGAAAAAACAAAGTTTTTCAATGCTTTTACACCAACTCTATTTGAAAAGAAACCCCCTTCTCTCACACATAAGGTTTAAATGAAAATGCAATACACAAGCTCTGACACACATCTGACTATTACCAACAACCAGTAAACATTGTTGTGGTTATAAATGATGAAAGATCATGGTAATAACTGTCCTTAATAACCGAGAGTGAGGTTGTTACAGGAAAATCTCAAACTGAGGCCTTGCTGTATTGACCGAGCGATAGCGAGGTCAACACAGCTAGGCCTTTCCCGTAATGACCGAACGGTTGAGGTTATTAAGTTGTTTATTATATGGCTAACATAACAGTTCTAAAGGAAAAAGAAAAACTAATTAGTTCAAGTAGAAGTTGTCGTTTCACAGTAATCTAGTTATAAAAATAATGAATGTGGCCTTTGGATGACCTTTTATTTTTTCTTACCTAATTTGCATAATCCGTAATCGACCCGTGGCTGCGCTTAGCCAATCAGAGCACGCATCATATCGTCTACAAACACTAGCCATATAATAAATTGTTGTAACCTACAGTTTGATTAATAAAAATTACTTACATTTTAAAACCAAAATGTTTTAACTTCAGAGTCTGCTGTGTTTATACCAATAACCACAAATTCAAGAAAAGAGCCTGAAGCTGTCAACTACATGTGCAGTATATACATGTACTGTATGTAGCCATATTAATTATACACTCAAATGATTGGGCAGCAGTTTGTATACTGATTTGGCACCTTCCTTTTTCCTTCCCAAGACTTGGAGGGCCTGCTGCTTGACTTCATCGTGCCTTCTGACCTCACCATGACCAGTCACTGAAGAAGTATTGTAGGGGTATATGTGACACTGTCTGTTCCTACCCTTCTTTCCAACGCCAATAACATGCTGACACCCTTTCTCTTTACACTTAGAGCACCCGAAGTAACCATTAAATTGCTTCATCTGCAACCACAAGGCCTTTGCTGGAGAATCTAGTGTCATGTCAAGTAGTATACCTTGCACATTGACCACATCTCCATTCCCCATTGACACCTGCAATCCTGCAAATGAGTACCATTTCTCATCAGAAAATTATGCAGTGTTTGGTTCAGTGTGTGAGCTGAGGATTTTGTAATCCCCGTTTTTTTAATATACATAGTTTCATATCTAGAGTATTTATGGAATTTCTTTAAAAATATTGATGTAATATTGTTCAATTAGAACATTATTTAAGACTACATCACATCACAAAAAATGTTTTATGTAAATTTATATACATTCATTTAAGCTGCATTCCCGAGTTGTGAGAATGTGTGTGGAAATGTGTACCTTGTCTGCCAGTTTTTAGGGCACAGTCTATCATTAACAAGCTACTGTTATTAATTACCTGGAGAATACAGTGTCCTCAGAGAAAGTGCAAATGGCTGCAAGAACGTTGGGAAATGTGGTTTTCCTTTGCCAAACCAAAGTCCAGCAAAAATGCGATTCATCCTGCTGAACCTGGAGAATGGATAATTCCACCCACATTAGAATTTTAGGCATGATATATTTGTTAAGAAAACGTGAGAGCATCCCAAGGGAGTCCACTTTCCCTATGCAGCTGTACCCAACTGTTCCGAACTGACAGGGGGAAATAAGAAATAGTTCAAAATGGCTGATAGTAAATGACTGCATGGAGAGCAAATCCAAGGGAAAGCGGTTTCTCAAAATAAGGGAATTCACAATAGCTGATGTCAAATAAGTGCAATCTAATGTGCACTGCCAGTAGTAACATTTCATGTACAGTCCCTTCTTGGTAAGATACACATGCACTTAAACTATGCAAATAGTTTTATGACATTTACCTCTGAAGAGGTGAAAGCTCATTGATAACTAGGAAAACTGGCCATATTCCATAACTTGAGGAACGAATGAGTGCAACACCATCAGTGTTGCCAAGAAGTGAAATGTTTGTTGGACTCGCTAAGAAACCACCAGGGCCTGAAAATGCCTTGTACAGTTCACCATCATAAACATCTTTAATCGACCCATCATCACTAGTTTCTCGATGAAACCTGTATTTGAGATTTTCAAGTTGACCTGGACCTGTGGGACAAAATACATTGTAGAAATATACAAGTCATGTTCCTCCCCTCATTCTTCAGCTAGCTAGGCATCAATGACAATTCATTTAAAATAAGCCATAATAATTACCCTGGATTGGCAAAATGAAATGGACTTGCATGCATGCACCAGTTACATTAATATGTGACAGTATTGTTTTCAGAAAATACTTCAATAGAAGGATAGAAAAGTCTGCTTTGTAAGGTCACTATCAAAACATTAAATTCACTATGTGCACAGGATCAACAATAGAATTGCCTGTACTAGTTCTGTGTTGCTACAGAGGTATAGCCGTGTCACACTTTCAAATGATAATGAAGCAGTGCGTCATTAATATAATAATAATAACGGAATACATGTATATGTTGTAACACCATTGATAATGGCTTTAGTCCTAATATCACGATTTGACCCAACTCTCTAATACATGTAAATACAACCACTCATGTCCTCATCATGCCAGCAGGCACATGGCCATCATCTATACAACTGCGGTTTTATGACCCATAAGTGGTTGTGTTAACAGGGTTCCACTCTATTTGTACAATGCAAGCAGTAGTATCGTACAACTTACGTGATAGAATAGTTTGCAGCTGGTCTTCTAATGGAAGCTCTATGAAAAAAGACTTCCCTGATAATGGTGTACTGCAAATCCTACAAACATCACCATCCAATGGTTTGCTAGCAGATATATAGACTTGACACTTTGGGTTTGGGCAACAAAACTGTTTTTTTATAGGATGCTTGAGATATTGCAAGTATTCTCTAAATTTGCTTAGTCCTTTTACTGCATTATTTTCCTTGGGGCAGTGCAACTCGAGGAGCGTAATGAGATCATCAGAAGCAACCATGGACAGTTTGTGCCGCATGATGAGAGCCATGGTGAGAAGCAAACTTTCTCCAACCGTAATTCGTCCATTATCATACAGCAGTTCATCCTCTATATTTCGACTCTTTGTTTCCTCAGTGTCGACATTGATATTTTCTTCTTTAATTTCCTCAATTAAATCGGCTACTTCTTCTGTAAATGAGACTAGATTTTCCTCATGAGAAGTTTCTTCATGCGCGCCATCCCTTTCTTCATGAGATTCTCCATTATAGGCTGGAATGTCTTGTATCAAGTTCACAAATTCACTGAACACATGATCATCATTTTCCGAACCCGAGGGAACACGATCATCTGGTATACAGAATAAAACAATAAACAAGCGTAAATGGTTTACTTTTGTCTTAAAAAGTATAAGCTTATTTTAACTTCACCGAGTACGTCGCTTACCTTCGTAAGGGTTGGCGTTTTCAGTGGTCTTGCTTTGTCTGACTTCTGCGTTCGATGTTTCAAACTGATTGAATCTTTCTGCACCAGCTTGATCTTGTCCAAGAATGAGAGAATCACCTTCGTGTTTTCGCTTACATGTACGTGATATTTCATTCTCGCACAACTCATCTTCGCTGTTCACTTTTTGTTTTCGCTTTCTTCTCCGCCAAAGTGTGGAACGAGAAGGTTGATCTTCAGCATTAAATCTCCACTTTTTGTAGACTGGCTCCATGTGTTTGTCAGGGAAATCAAACAACTCAAGACAGCTCAAACAGGTTGACAAACAACACAGCAGGCCAGGCCTTCCAAGAAACGCCTGGGTACGAAGACTTAAACCCATGAAAATCTCTGAAAATCGGCGGGAAAACACAGTAGTGATATTGAAATCGAGGCTATCACGAGGGGCGCAACATTCCCGCCGTTTTATCAGATCAATTTTTTTGTGGACGTTGAGAAGTACAGTGAATCAAAGCTTTTGGCTTCGTTTTCAACAAAACCAGCGTTCCAAGACTACTATCAGGTAAGCAATCGCTAAGTATTGAAATAGTTTTTGAATTTGAATTGTTGCTCAAGGTCAGTATTCGGCGTTTACTTAATGAAATGAAGTAAGTTGTCCTGGGAGGAAATTTCTCGTCAGCCTAGCTGAGGCTAGGGACAAGTAACATTCTTTCATTAAAGAATTTGTCATTGGATTCTATGAAAATTTAGTGTGTCGGCTAATTGTATTTACCTGCACGCATCGTATCCTAGTTGTGGTTGATCAAGATCATGAAACAGCATACAAGGTCGCCGAGATCATTCTTTGAAAAGCCCGCTGCGTTGTCAGACTGAAGACCGACGCGATCACGGAACACTAGCCCATACAAAAGAGGTGGCCGAAATGTTTGAAAAGCCCGCCGCGTTGTTCACTTATTAAGTTTATAAAAGAATTCAAATGAAACTAAGTTCCTAATTATCAATTAACAATACTTGGGGCTTTGTAGTAAACAAGCTGAGAGACTCACTGTGTTATTATTGATTTTCTTTGATTTCACTGACGGACATGTAGGGTGCTTTCCATTCACCTAAAATTTGCGGTTTCAATTTTCGGGAATTTTGGTCTCGAATGGAACGGGCTTATTCTCGGTCGTCACTTCCACTTTTCGGGAACACTGAAAAGGCTGTCCTAAATTTTCGAAAATCTTTCCCTGAAAAGATCCTGTTCCGTTCAATTCCCACCCGAAATTTTCGAAAGTTTCGTCGAATGGAAAGCACACGTAAGCTTATTTCTATGGATAATATAAATATAAATGCTTATGAAAATTATCTCTTCTGCGAGGCCATGATTAGTTCGGGCCTGTCAGTGACTTGAATTTGGTTGGTTTAAGTTTTTGAAGCCAGTAAATTTTAAGTTTGAAATGTATAAGCCTTACCGCAACTGAATCAAGGCAGCGTACCTTGTTTTAGCTACGGGAAAAGAAGCAAGGACGTTCGCGTCAATGGCGAAGCGCACGAAGTCTAAAAATAGAATGCAAATCACTGAATTCCCCGCGAGAGTCAAGGGCCATTTACACGACAGAGCAAAAATGGCACGGGCCCGACAAAAACTGGAATGGTTCCAACAGTTTTTACAAAGAAACACTGAACTTTTATCCGTTCCGCGACGGGTCCATGAGTCAACATTAGCGTGTTCTGAGGGAAATAGAGTCCTTAGTAGAGAGCCGTGCATCTATGACTGAAATTTATATGTTCGTAAAGAATAAGATGCGCCGATGTTTTAATCTCGTGGCTTTTCACTACAATGTTTTTCTTTACAATGATAATTATTTTATTTTATTTAAAGAGGGTAACACAAAACAGTAAATATACTGAAAACCAGTAGCCCTCAATAAATAATTGTAACTCAGTTGATTTATTATAACTCATGCAGACTAATTGACAAAGCCATGTTCTTATACCTGTAGATTATTAGTCATGTCTTCGTTTAAGTCTGCCAACTGTGCTGTGATTGGTTGGAAAAAGAAAGGAGAGGAAACCCTCCCAAATGAACTTGTGGAGGCAGTTTCTCTAAAACACCTGATTATTAAAGGATCGCCTCAAGTGGGAACAGAGGTTTCGATGCAATTTAAGAATGAGCTTTGGATTGGAGCAATCTTGTCTCTTCATGGTAAGTATTTCCCTTTCCTGTATTTTGCACCCTTTTTCATTACATACATATAGATTACTTCATGTTTGGTGAGTGCGTATGATGAGTTTACATCTAATTCTTCACAACTTGTGAATAAAAATCGTACATTAAGTGAACTATAACCATGAAGTAATTTGTTTATTATAGAAGTACTGAGGTTTACTCTAAAGAAAACAGTGTCAATTGACTGCAAAAGATCAATGAGCAGCGAACACAATGTCGGCTTTATTTTGAACTAACTCATTGTACAAGACACCTCAAATACTGAATGAGTTAACTGTTTCAAATACATACCTGAAAAATCATTTGACCAATCAGATTTGTTCTAGTTATTGATGGACCATTTTTATTTGACACCTGTTTAGAGTAAATCTCAGTACTTATATAATAAATTGTATTTCCTGTAGAATTAGGTAATGACTTAACATTGTATATGAATCATGTTTCTCAGTTTTGTTTAAGTGAAATCAGAAACCCATAAGAGATCTCTGGTGAAAAACATTTTGCTGTTAAAAATGCTGGATGTGCTAACTGTGAAGACAACTACCTTTACATGTATCTGCCATGATTTTCACTAGGATGCAGGCAGCACAATTTTTATTTCTTGTGTTTTTAACAAATTAAAAGCAAACAAGAGTGATGCAGATGCATCTTGCAAAGTGTTGACACCAGATGTACAAGTACCTGTTAAAAACAAGCCAACTTCTGGGGAAAAGAGGAAGAGGAGGAAGAAGTTGTTTGACAAGGATTATGTCACTGATGAATCGGTATCTGCCACAGGTGAGTTATTCCTCTCAATTTGTTACATCAAGCATACAATAATATGTTTATGACCTTTTTGTCTAGTATTTCCTTTAGAGCTTTATTTACATCTTTTAATACACAACTGGGGTACATTTTACCCCAGTTGTGTATAGAACTTGTCATGCAAAAAGCTGTCTTAAAATATTCCATACAGTTTATACAGTCATGTACATTAACACACAGGGATGCAGATAATAGCTGGGAGCTGGGGAAAACACCCAGCTGTCAACTCAATTTTCCTGGCTGAAAAACCTTCTATGGTCTTAAAAATAATATTATGTAATAATAATTGGTTCCTATAAACTCACCTGTAAACTGATAAGTCCCATCTGTTAAAAATTTTATCTACATCCCTGAACACACCCTAACTTCTCTTTGATTTGATGAACTTTGTGTTATTATGTGCATTATTTTTTACTTACAGAACAAGAGCCAACTGGGTGCACAGAAGAATGTGAGGCCACACCAGAGACAAAGAAAAAGGCAAAGGGAAATCCACAGAAAAAAGGTCTGTTAACCAGTTTTTCATTCTCATGTTGTTTTGTCATAGTGTAAGCCTGAAACCTTCTTTTGGTCTTTATTTTAGCCAACAAAATGCCCCCATCAAAAAAGCAAAAGACTTCAAGACAAAAACAGCAAGCGTTAAATCAGAAGGAGCCATTACCCACCAAAACATGCAAGAGTGCTGAGGAGAAGCAGCGAGAGCTTTCTCTTTTGAGCCAGAAGCTAACCACCATTGAACAGAACATTCTCACCCCAGTAAAACGTGAAGAAAGTATTAGTGACGTGGTCTCTGAGTCTGAGACTGAGTGGTCAGAAGGTGACAATGATGATGTAGTGGTCCAGCCGAGGAAAACCTCCCAGGGATGTTTTCCTTCAAAAGATATTGCTGGGGAAAATTCCAAATTACAACATCCCCATTTTGGTGGAAAGAGACCAAAGGAGCAACAGCCACCTCCCCGCTGTATCAATGTCCTCTGCAAGCAACAGAAGCATGAAAAAGATGAAGAAATTCGCCATCTTAAGGAGGAGGTGCGGCAGCTCAAGGAGGAACTTCGTAAGTACTTAACACACAAAAAAAATTAAATATTCCATTTTGCCGAGATCAGCGCCAGTTCAGTTACCATTTTAATACTGACCATGCAGCTTAAATAGTCCTAAAGTGATTCATATTCTTATAGAGCATCCTAAGAGACGCCCTTATCCCAAAAATTAGCTCTGAATTGCAATTCCTGGTAGAGATATAAGGGATCAAAGTTTGATAGCATCCCATACAGTGTATTACAACCCCTTTAAAATTTGCTTCAGTTCCTTCAGTTTAGAACTGACTCCAAATTTAGAGAGATTCAGCTGGGAATTGCAATTAAGAGCTAATTTTTGGCAAGGACCCTATTTAAGGATGCTCTATTTGAAAATGGCACCAAATCCCATAATTTCTCAAATTTAATTTTTTGTGATGTCACACTTTAGGACTCTTACATGTAATTGTTTGGTTTTTATAGTTACATTGCCTGATTAAGCCAGTGCAGTACCATCTCAGATATTTTTTCACCTGATTACAAACACAAAAATGACACTATGATCAATATTAACTTATTTGTCCCAAACTAAAACATCATGACCTTGCATTGCCATTTCATGATTTAAAAAAAATATCTTGTCAAGGTGAGATCTTAGTGTATTTATTGCCATGATAGTTTACAGAGGGCAAGGCCCTGAATCAGCTATCAAAGTTGATGAAACCTGTGGGTGAGCAGTCTTATTGTTTTGGCGTAACCTAGTGGCTTCATGTTTACAAAAAATGAAATATGGACCAGTAAAAATGATTTGGTGAAAGTTTTGATTAGCACTTAATTGTAGTAACTCAGAAGATTCTTGGTGATCATCTCAATCAATCAATACAAAGAAGTTGAATTAGGCTATTTAAATTATGAGAGTAATAAGAAATGGCTGTTTTTATAGGAAAGTTGAAAGAAATAGCTGAAAGTACAAGTGTGCAATTACAAGAGGTGCACCGTCTGCATAATGGGAAGATGACAAGAGAACAAGGAACTGCCCTTGGAGTAAGTTTGAGATTTATAACATGTTTTTTGGTGCAAAAACACTCTGAATAACAATATTACCCCTTTGCTGCTTTCGAACAGAGGTTAGGGTGTGTTCATTTGGGAAGATGAAGATTAGGGTAAATTTCCTAAGATCACTAGTAATTAACTGCTGAAACTGGTAGAATGTTTTTTAGGAGGTCTACGTGCGTGACCAGATGCCTTTTTCAGCTTTCAAAGTGATAATTTTCATACACCAGACTTCAAATCTCTGCAAGTGGTGTAACATTTTTTTTGACAGCAGCCTGGAGAACAACCCTAACCAACTCATGGTTCACATGGTTTTGAAACTTTACGTTGTTTAGCTTACAGAACTTGTCAATGGCTCTGCTGTTTGGGCATGTCCAAACAAAATTGGCGCAGCCATCAAGGATGCGGAAAATAAGTCAAGGACGGTGCTTGCCAGGTCTTTGTTGTCATTATTTTATGGCAAGGAAGAGATGTTGTCAACAGAAAACTTTGCAGACCTGGATAAAGACATCATCGAAGCTTGTGTGGGTATGTATACACTGAATTAAATAAAAGTTTCTTAATACAGTGTGATGTCTTGAACTGCAGTTGCCATGCATGTAAGATTATTTTGCTCATGGAAGTTCATTATCGTCTTTAGATTTTGCAATGGTTGCCAAGCTGGGAAATGTTAGAACTGAGAAAAAATCTGCTCTTAGGCAGGCTCTGCGAAATAAACTGAACTCTGCAAAGTTCCAGAAAAAAAAGCCAGAGTATTTCACAGGTAAGCCACAAACTGTCCATTGTCTTTCTCATATACTCCATGAGTAACAGGGAAATATAATCAAAGATTACATGAATTCATTAATTAGAGCAATGATCAGAGTACTCACCTCACCAAGTTACATTTTTACTGAAAAAATGAGCCTTTTTTTAATTTCTTCATTTCGAGAGTTGTTTTAAGACATAATTAAATTAAAAGTAAATGCAACATTGCAACCTCAATTGGAGCACATCGGGATTTACTGCCTACAGTGTATCAAGGATTCTCTTGTTTTTAAATGTCATGGGAAAAATATATATATATATAATTATCAAGCTTCAATCAATCAAATTGATCAAATGAATTAATGCTATTTCAATCTGCTGTCTTTATTCAGAATACAGAAAGTCCTACACTGGCCCCAAAAACAAGACAGATGCCCAGCAAATCAGTGACACACAAGGAAAGGGCAATGACCCACAAGCTGGTCAACAAAACAATGGCTCACAAAACAAACAAAAGCTATAAATATTCAACAGCCCTCTTCCCACACATTTTGTAATTTTTATGGCTATTTTCAAGCTATTTTTTTTATTAGTGCTGCAATAAAATTTTGACATATTTTAACCCTATTTTGTGGCTATTTTATTGCTATTTTAATACTCTATTTTTTACTCTATAAGAATAATTTCTATTTTAAACCTATTTTTACCCTATTTTATTGCTATTTCAAGTGGATTTTTTATGATGCATTGTGGCCTGGTTTAAAATGGACATCCTATTTTAATGCTATTTTAGTCTAGGAATGTCTATTTTCCCTCTATTTTAACAGTACTTTTTACCTATTTTTGCTCTATTTTATAACTACTTTTGGGAAGACATTTTCAGTTTCATCCTATTTTTCTGCTATTTTTTCATGCAAATGCCGCACTCATTAGCACTATTTTAAAGCTATTTTAACCTTATTTTAAGCCTATTTCAGTATATCCTGTATAAACTATTTTCTGGCTATTTTTTGTTTCAAAATAATAGCTTTAAAATAGAGAAAAAATAAGTTAAAAATAGCCCTGGCAAGTATTGAAAAAATAGCTAAAAAATAGAGAATTGGTAGGGAAAAAATAGGATAAAAAATAGCTAAAAAATAACCAAAAAATAGACACCATTTTTGTAAGGGCAGATAGTTGATCTTACTGCGTTAATTTATGTACAGTATTCTCCATGCAAAAATGCCTTCTGAATAAAACATCTATTTCACATTTTTTCTGACTGGTTTCTCACTTACACGCTGGTGCCTGAAGAATGTCTTCAATGAGAAGCAGGGCATTCCCATGTGTTGAAACAGCTGCAAAACCTTTGAAGCTGAGCTGCCTGATAACAAAATTGCCATGCAAAGTACAAAATTACCTGGAGGTATTTTAGTGCCCGGCATGTTTGGTTGACTGTTCCAGACAGTATCCATTTTTCTGCATTTTTTGTTGGTGCATGTGGCTGTTACTACAGCCATTGTCCAAACTTGCTTCGCTTCCACAAGTGGATTCTCAGCTTTGCAGGCATGGCAAAACGTAAAAAGCAACAGTAACTGGGAAAGGAAAACTATAAATTTTGGTTGGGTGCGCAGATTTCCATCTTTGATGTACACTCTGTAAAGAGAGAATACTACCAAGAAAAATAAAGTTTATGAAACTATCATAGTGCAACGTGTGCTGTGACTGGTGGTACACCAGTCTCACATGAGCTTGTGGATAGTTTGGAAAAAATCACTTCATAGGAGCTAGGTTACCAATGTTATGTACCTGCTGCTTCAAGAATGTAGGTCATCTTCAATCTCTGAGGATGTGTCAGTCTCAGTTTCTGTTTCATAAAGTCCATCTGAAAAGTCAGGTTCTTCCTCTGTCACTGTACCTTCCTGAGTTCCACTTGGCTTATCCTCATGTTCTCCATCCGTATCTTCCTCTTCAAGCAAGTTCTCGGGTACAGCTGCTAAAAAAAATATTGCTGTGTGTCAGGAATAACTACATGTTATTAAAATGGAAGTGATATTTTGTCCTACAGTGTATGACACCAATGTATTTCAAGATCTAATAGCGGAGCTCCGCGCGCGCGGAGCACCATTGCTAAGAAAATATGGTAACCCATCCATCCGAGAAATTTTGGTTATGACATCATCATACGACCGACCGTCCGACCACACGTCCGACCGCACGTACATGTAAACCAAAGTCAAATGTGATACTCCAGTTAACCCTTTCGTGAGCAAGCTCGCATATAAGCGCGCTTCCATATAAACTGTTTTTGGAAAGATCATTTGCCCATACACGCAGTTCTCAACCCGCGTTTTTTGTGGTGGGAAATTGCATGGCCAAATTTTAACACAAAGTATCAGTGACAAAAAAGCGGGAGAAAGAACAAGAAAGGGCACGAGTAAACAGGCAGAGTATCAGTTACAAACAGCGGGAGAAAGAGCACGAACAAACCGGCTGAATTGTATCGCAGAGCAACGGGAGAAACTGAACAAGAAAGGGCTCGAGTAAACAGGCTGAATCGTACTGACGAGCAACGGGCGAAACAACAACAAAAAGCTCGAGAAAACAGACGAAATTATAGTGAGGAACAGCGAAAAAGAGAGCGTCTCTTGTCAAGCTGTAAAAACATTACCAAGTGTCAAGGAGTTTCAGCTTTTCCTCGTGTTTACCTGCAGAAGCCTGCATGAAGAGAAAAGATCGTCTGGTCTGGCAAGATTTCAGCAATTATGCGCCGTCTTCGGACCTTGCTGTCTGTATTAAAGTGGACGGTTTTGCCGCTAAAATTCTTGATTGAAGAAAGCTTCCTTGATAGACATGAGAAGTAATAAGACTTACTTTTGTGTGAAATGACCGCTTCTGCTAAGCTCTGCGTTCGGAGTGATTGTTGACTGACTTAAACTGTGCGCAGGTTAGTACTCCTGTTTTGTCTTTTATATGGACATTTATGCAAAGAAAATTGAATAGCGATTTGTCTCGGTTTGTTGCTTGTCTTATTTTTTCCGATTTCTGCGAGAAACGTCGAAAAGACATTTGCATCGGTTTCTTTTTTCTTACGTTTTGTTGTTTTCACGCTTCCATCTCAAATTGGTCATAACTGACCTGGGCCGGAAAAATCTCGCAAAGAACAACAACTCCTTGCCAAAAGTAAACGCGATTTTTAACTGCTGCAACATTAGAAATGCCAGCAATATGTTGTCCCTCGCAGCAATTCTTAGCAAAGTGATGATTTTGTGTGAAATGACGGCTATTATGTCGGCTGTGCGTTCGGAGTGATTATTGACTGATCTGAACTGTCCGCATCCGCAGGTTAGTATTCCTGTTTAGTCTTTTATACGGATACTTATGTCAACAATACTCGAACTACCGATTTGCCTAGGTTACTCACGAGTTACGTTTACTTGTCTTACTTTTCCAATTTCTACGAGCAACGCCGAAGAAACATTCGTATTGTTTTTTTGTTTTCTTACGTTTTGTTGTTTTCACGCTTTTACCTCAAATTGGTTTGGACTAAAAAATGCTCGTGTTTTTTTTCCATATGTTTTCTATCCAATATTTCATTTTGGATCCTAAAACTCTTCGTCTTTCCTGCTGTCTCTGATTTTTGGGCACAAAATTGGTTGAAGAAAAGCCAAGCGAAGTTGGGACGGTTTAAATCCTCGGCTCCACTTTGTTAGGAACAAGAGCCGGATTGACATTTGGAAAACTCTCGCTAAGAGCGACAACTCCTTGCCAAAAGTAAACACGATTTTTAACAGCTCCAGCATTCGAGATGCCAGCAATATGTTGTCCCTCACAGCAATTCTCGTTAGTTAAAAAATCGCAGACTTAAAAGGGTAATTGCAGTAAAAACTTCGTCTTTAATTCAATGTTTATTGACAAATGTTTTTCTGAGACCGATTTGTTTGTCTGTTATTATTGCCAATCAGATGTTATCATTAACAGTAATGTAAAAAATAATATCGCCAACGACTTGTAGTCAACATTTGTAGTTTGCAATATTTGTAGCTGATCGAAGTCAAGAATAAAACCATTCTCAACCATTTGCAGTTGATCACCTGAGTTGATTCATGGCTTATCGTGCCGCAGTCACTTTTCATTACGAAAAGTTAAAGTCACTTTCGCTAAATGTTTTTCGGTGCTATTGTACAAAGGACACAGACTGCAGTTTTCTATCGTCTTTACTCTTATAGATCACAAAAATGACGCCATAAAATAGTCAAAACAAGGCAACAAAGTACTTTTCTTCTTTTTTGGGCGTGTCGAAGAGTACTCACTTTTGGGTTTTACCATTTTGTTTTGTTGTGGAATATTTCGGTTTGTTGAGGTTAAAATGTCAACGATACATGTTAGAAAATTTGTGACTTAGCCAAAGCACATAACCGGCTGTGATGTTGGATTTAAAAGTGAGTCACTGGGACTGTTAATCTATAGTTTAGAGATTTACACCATTTGTATTGAAATGTAATCGGATGTAATTAAACTGTGATGAAGCAAAATCGTTTATGCTCATATTCATGTAGTCCCTTGATCCAACGTGGAAAAGGCCGATGATAAATCGAAAATGAACGTTAGCACATGTTTGAATGGTGGCTGTGGCTCTGCAGCAAAACAGTAAAAACTATAATCACCATACAGAAGTCCTTACTAGAGTCCTGGCTCGAGTCCTGGTATTGATTTTATTTTATCGGTAAATGCCATACAATAAGGAAAGAACTGTGGAGCTCCGCTTTTAGGCTTGCCTAAATATATATATTATACACAATTTTAGTATGTCATTTCAAGGGAATACCGACACACACTTGAGACAATACATACTAATGGCTACATTCTTATTTGCATTATTGCATGTCTAAAGATACTTGGTCTCTCTAACAAGATTCACATACTCATACTCAATACCTGTTCTGTTTTTCTCTGGAGGTTTCATCAATTTCTTCACTTCCAATCTGGCCTTCTTTAGTTTGCTTTGTGCAGAGATGAGCTGATTCTTCAGCTGCCGGTTTCTTGCATTCAGCTTCAAACAGTCAGTGCACTCTGGTGTGACAACTGTTACTGATGCTGATGAGGGCCCTACTTCCTACAAGCATGTTTGAAAATAGAAGTTTGCTGCTGAAATTTTAAAGTTAACAAATTTACATTTTTTTACATACAGACATAACACTAGTCAGATTTCAGAGTAGCATTGTAGCATCTCCGACACACACACCCACACACACAGTACAGGAAAGGAAAATTGTATCAAATTATTATAAATGACAATCCCATATAATAATTATTTATGTAAACATTAAACTGAAATGAACAAATTCGAACGTGAAATATAAATCAAAGAAAATAGTTACTTACAGGTTGATGTATCTCAGTCACTTTGAAGGTGACTGAATCGTCCATTTCCTTGGGTTCGTCTTGTGGCAAAATTTCTTTTGGTTCCCCTTGTGTCGGCATTGTTTGTTCTGGATCCTCTTGTGCATGGGATGGCTCACTGCACGTGGCTGTAAATGGCTGCGAAGTCAAAGACTCCACTCGCCTCTTCGCATTCGTGAACTTCTAGAGAAATTGGACATGAAAAGACGCTTATTTATCTTAATAGTTTTGCTACTGGCTGTACTAAAAAATCAAGAAGTTCCAAACATTCGAACATTCTTACCGCTCGCTCACGACGATGTTTCGCACTTTCACTTTCAGCTGCACTGCTGGTCACCGCTTTAGCATGAATACGTGGAAACACACACATGCCGAATTCATCACGCCTTAACCTTGGAATGATTGGTTTGTTGTTGGTGGGATCAACAAAGGTGAAACAATGCTGGAAGTCTTCCTTTGCGAAGTGTCTCGAACAAAAAGAACTATTCACAGTCGGCTCCCATTTCGCTCTCTTTTGCTTAACAAAATCCACCCACTTCGTTTTTTCGCCTCGGGGCAGGCATCACTGAAGAAAGGTATAGCGTGAAGAATTACACCTTTCTGCACATCTGGAAAGACAGAACATACCCCCAGCCACACACCTTCCCGGCATATTTCCTTTTGTTGAGCAAAGGTAGAGATACCAGGTTGATGTCACAAGCTACAATCGTGGACAAAAGTTGTTGGGAAAGTTGCATGCATCACTTTACTTCGCACCTAATTCGATTGTTCGAACTATTACCTGTACTATTTGGGAAATGACATGCTCTTGTGGCCCCCCCTCCCCCATATTCAATGTTGGAGATCTTGATGGGGTTCTTCATGGAAGAGAAGTCACCATTTTTTTCCTGGAAAATCCAACATTGATAAGGGGGAGGGGGGTATCTCTAAAGTGATGCTGCCTTCCCAACACTTTTGTCCAGGATTGTCTGAAAACAATTGTAGACAGTTTTTGGCGTATAACACAAAATGTACGGCAGATATGCAGTTGGTATTTTCTATAATTACGGTTGGATGGATTATCTTTATTGTCGTTGTTACTGGGCACTATTCTCAGACTATGGAATATGCCATATCCACATATGTGCTTTTCCGAGGAAGGGTTTTGCGTGACGCAATATTATGTTATAACAGTATGTTACGCGCCGGTACAACAATAGGCACTGAGTGTCCTTTTTTTTTCCAAAATTCCCGCTCTGTTTCACGAAGTTGACCAATTAAATGTATTTCAGCGTACATTTGATATCTAGAGGTACAATTCCTGCATAATATAGAAAATATCTAGAAGACAACTCATGGACCTAGTGTTCTTTGCTTTACTTCCAGAATGGTAATATAGCAAGGTTTTTTTTACTTAATTCAAACTTCTCCAAGACATGTAAACCATGTGTTTGGTGCTCAATATTGGTTTTTATACTATGTTTATCCCGTTTTATCAAGTAAATGCATTTTTTAGATGGCCTTAGCTCTGACAATAGTTAATTTGAACGTATTGACGTATAATGAACATGTGCGTCAACAGTAGTGCGCGCGGGAGCTCATGTAGTTTTTGTCGTTTTAAAGACAGCGGGAGGAAAGCTGTTGCATGTGATGGTTGCCATAGCGTACAACAAGGGGGTTATTCTTTGCGAGCCATATGATAAAATGAATGGGAAGTTTTTTGCGTCTTTCATACGCCAACATTTCAATCTGTGCTTCGGGAGAGCAGGGCCAAAGAGAGATGGAAAACGTTTATTTGTTATGGACAACGATCCATCTCAAATATCTAAGGTGGCAGAGAACGCGTTAAAAGATATTGAGTGCGAACTACTTCGAATACCGCCCCGTTCACCAGACATAAATCCAATAGAGAATATTTTCCATTGAGTGAAGCTATTCAAGAAAATATTGATTTGCCATAGCTGTAGACATATCAACTTTTTCCTTTGAAAATCCGTCGAGGAATCCACAGTTCCTTTGTGCCTTGCTTTTCCGCAACAGACAAGACAAGCATAAACAAACCGTAAACAGGTTTTTACCGGGTTTTACAGGTTCATCATTCGCGCCTGCGCAAATACGCCGGAAATGAGGTTTGTGGAGAACAACGAAAAAGAAAAACGGACGACAGATTTAGACTCGGGCCTTCCACAGGAAGCCTGAGTAATTACTATATTTTTTGTGTAAATTTTGATCAATGTAGATACCTAAATACTTAATTTGAGTTTTATGGGCAATGTTAGGAATATGAATATATGATTTTAATCTTGCAAATGAAATTACTGTATAGGTTGTTGTAGTAAAATTTATAGATAGTTTGTTGATATTACAATACTTGAAGACAGATTTAAATTCGTCATTCATAGTGGATTCAAGATAGAGTAGGTTATCACGTGTAAAAAAAATATTTGTATCATCAGCAAATATACGAAAGGATAGTTTTTTTGAGCAGTTAGGTAAATCATTAATATAAAGTAAGAATAGTAAAGGACCCAAAGTTGATCCCTGTGATATTCCACAAGTAATGGTTTCAGCATTATATTGGCTAGAACCAATCTTAACAAACTGAGTGCAGTTGTGAAGATAGTTTTCAAACCAGTTAAGGGGTATTCCATGTATGCCATAATGGTAGAGTTTAGACAAGAGAATTTTATGGTTCAAAGTGTTGAATGCCTTCGAAAAATCTAAGAAAACACCACAGGTAACCAGCTTTCTATCCATTGCCTGCTTGAGGGTGTCAGTGATCTCAAAAATGGCTTGCACAGTTGAGTGGCCTTTCCCAAGACCAAACTGATATCTATGCAAAATGTTATGTTTTTCCAAAAAATCATATAGTTGGTTATAAACTAATTTTTCAGGTATCTTACTGAAGGGTGATAGAATTGTAATGAGGCTGTAGTTTCCTGGGTTAGTTGCATCGCCACTTTTATAAACTGGAGTGACTTGAGAAACTTTCATAATATTTGGTACAACTCCAGTCTGGATTGATTGATTATAAATTTTGGTAAAAGGTGCTGATAATGGTTCAGCAGCTAATTTTATTAGATTGTTCGGTATATCAATTGATGATTTGCTCTTATCTAATGTCATAAATAAATTTGGAACCTGGGTTTCTGTAACAGTGGACATAACAAAACTATTAGCTGGAGGTGACAAGATATATTGGGTAGGGTTTTCCTGGTTACTTTCAATTTTGCTGGCTAAGCTGGGACCAACAGTAACAAAATGTTTATTAAACTGATCGGCGATGTCATCATTACTAGTGTACATGTAGGTCTTATTATTCCTTTCTATTCTTTGAGGTCTTGTTTGACTCTTTGTCTTCCTCTTAATTAGATTACCAAGAGGTAGGCTTTTCTTATTAGTGTTTTTGAGATGGTTTAGTCTATTTGAGTAGTTTTTAAATTTACCGATTTTGACTGGGTCATTATATAGGTAGTTGGTTTTGTACATAGCATGATTAGTTTTAATGGATTTAAGTATTCCCTTTGAGATCCAAGGTTTTTGTAATTGCTTTTGTTTGTTTTTAGACACATGTTTTAGGGGTGCATGCTTATTTACAATCGATTTAAGTGTACCAATAGATCTAGCTGTTGCCTCGTGCAAATTATTACTTTGAGCAAAGATCACATCCCAATCAACAGCAGAGATATTCTGAAGATAAGCTTCAGGGCGAAACTTGCTATAGTCTCTGTGGTAAAACTGACCATTTTGTTTTTTAAGTGATGGTTGAACCGTGCAAAAAAATTGGTAAATGGTCAGAGTTAACCTGTATAACCCCAGAGATCAGCCTGTTAACTGACTTGATATAGATATGATCAATTAGGGTTGCAGTATGACAAGTGATTCTGGTAGGTTCTGTTATTACTTGGAATAAAGCATGTCAAGGTATCTATACCTGTTTGCAGATGTGTGTGATGTTTTAAAAGGTCAATATTCATATCCCCCAAAATATATACTTCATATTTGTTTATGTTTAATTGTTTCAGGAATTCGTCAAGTATCATTGTAAATTCATCCAAATTTGCGGATGGATGCTTATAAATGCAGCCAATCATAATATGTTTCCTTATTAATACAAGGGTCAATTTCAACCCAGCTTGATTCAACTAATGGGAGAATTCTAATTTGAATTCAGGCCTGGGAATAACTTTAATAGTATCTTTAGTATAAATAAGTGTGCCTCCTGCGAGGGTTGCTGAGTCAGCATGAAAAAATTGTACGATTGGGAAGGTCTACATTTGAGATCGAATGGAGATTTAATCTGGTTTCAGTGACAGCAATTATGCCTGGCCTAGAGTCTATGGAGTACAGCATGTCATTCAATGGGGTCAAGTTCTTTGACAAGCTTCTTATATTGCAATGGAAAAGAGAAATACCTTTGCCTTGAGCTTTACATAAAATATTGTCAAGTTTAAGAATATCATAGTATTCAGACTGAGGATTAGTAAACATTAGATCAGAGTTTACCTCATCGTTTTTATCAGGATTATGAATTATGAATTATTTTATTTTGTATTCCATAACAATAACTTTGTAAACAGTATAACCCCTTCCCACCCCAAAACATTGCTAATTTCTATTCTTGCAACAATGCCATAAGTTCTTGAGCAGAGGGGGCTCGGGAATTCAACTTCACAGATCGGCAGGATTTGTCATGAGGCACTATTTTGTTAAGTGTGCTAAGGACGTTGTCTAGGATTGTAGGTAATAACAATATTAATATGTGGGTATAGAGAGATAACCGAACACCTTCTCCTGTCCACACATTCTGTAACAATAACATTGTTGGGGTGCAAAACATTGGTAATAAAAATGTCAATATATACCCACTGCAGTATAAACGAACGCCCCCTTCAGCTATCCACACGTTCTGTAATAATAACATCTCTAGAGACACACCCCTGGTTCGACCCTGGTTTAGATGCCATTTTGTATAGGAATGTCAATCGAAAGACAAAGAAGTATTACCGACCTTTTCAAAACAACATAGTCAGTAGCTGAAAATATATATTTGGCGTTAGTAAAAACTGGGTTTTGTGTCTCCTATCTGTCAATGAAAGAACCCTCTTCCAACTAGCTATAGACTAACTGCGCTCCCTTTTGATGTTGATTAATTTTTGATGAGATTGATGTTATTGGATGAGAGTACTTAAATAGTCAGATTCTCTCAACCAAACAAGTTCTGACTTGAGCAGGACGATGCTAATGCCATTATACTTTAAACAGCTGATATGGTATCTTTTAGGGGAATTCAAGGTCTCAAGGAAACTCCTAAAAAGATACTCCAAAAACAGAATTTTAACCATATCTTTGGAAATCATCAAGAAGAAGGTCCGGATCTGCTCTTAACATTGCGGGAGAGAAATATAGGTGTCTGGAGGTGATGCAAGTCACTTGGCAATGGTAGTGGTGATTACCTCCCTTTGTGACTCGCTGGGTGCCGCTGGCTTTATCAAAGTATACGTCTTTCTCTACATGTTTCACTGCAACCTCCAAATAAATGGGGCCCAGCACATTTTTTATCTTATTATTTAGATTAACTACCACAAAGGGGTTACTATTGTGCCAAGGTGGGCGAGTAAAGACAGGACTGTAAGCAGCTGGGGGTCTCACATAGGCTCTTCCAAACGTGGTTGAACTGTTAACAGAAACAGTTCACTGAGCTATAAGCTGCTGAGGTGCTCGTATAGGTTCCTCCAAATGCGGTTGAACTGATACCAGAAACAGAGTTCACTGAACCATGAGCAGCTAAGGGTCTCATAAAGTTTCCTCCAACGTGGTTGAATCATTACCAAAAACAGAGTTAACTGAGTTATGAGCTGCTGGGGGTCTCGCATGGATGTCTCTGCCAAAGGGTCAAGTAGTCTACCTAACACAGTTGTAAGCTTGCTAAATCAGGCAAATGAGGTATAACTGAGAAATATTAACCCATTGACGCCTGTGCTGACCATAACTGGCCGTGACGAGCATTGGCCTCTGTCCCACTTCTGATGTCATGACCTTTGATCAAAATTGGCATCACTTATACTCAAGTTCTGCAGGAGGAAAAGATCATTCCAATGGTACCCAGATAAGAGTGACCAGCTCAATGGAGCCTGAGGTATGCACGAAAATGCTGAGAAATTTGAGTGAAAAACTGGTAGCAAAATTTCCTGCGACTACACTTAGCTACCCCATGGTAAAAGTTGCCTGTCTAGATGATGCTTTCTCAGAAATTTTTGAACACACCGTGTGTACTGTCATTGGCGAGAATTAAGAATGAAACATTTCTGATACACATTGGTTGAGATTTATGTCATCTTTGCCTAGCTAACTTGCATAAATTTGAATATCTTTCGAATGCAAAGATTTTTTTTAATATAAGCAGTGTTTTACTTTTCCACCAACCACTTGTTTACATTCTAAAACGTGTGAAATGAATATTTGATCATGGTACCACCTTAAGTCAACTCACAAATAAAAATTGAACAACAACATACCTCATTAAGACATTTCCAGAAGTCACACAGGGCTTCTGTTGACTCTGCCTCACACTATGCTTGCAATGGTCACAGTTTATTTTATTATAGGATGTAGCACTGAGAGGTTTATGGTTTTCATGCCTTTCACCCTGTCATGCGCAGCATCAAGGAAGCAGTCCTCCTCCTCTAAAGAGTGTTGGCTCCCAGTTGCATTTAGCTAGCTATCTGTGCTCGATGTAAATATATTTGTGCTTCCATCCAATCTTCCATCTTTAACTTTCCAAAGAAGGTAAGGGTCATATTTGTCTGTGGCTTCCTTAATCTTGGCCAAAGCATCAAAGGAGTAGCCCACTGGATTGATCTCTTTGACGACTTTCTGCTTGATGTTCTGAATTTTCTTAAGGTTGGTGAGGCCTTTGGCCTCGCTGTATACCTCTTCAATGGTTTTACTATCATGCAAAGAGCTTCTCAAACATTCATATGGAAATTGGCTGGGCTTAGATGCTGAATCATTTTCAAAAAGCCGTTCAGCTTTGAGTGTGGCATCAGGTAGTGGAGCTTTGGTTTTACACATGTGGGTGCCACTATGGTAAGCTATGACATGTGAGTTCTCAAACTCCCACACTTCCTTGGCAAAACAGGGAACAGCTATAGCACTATAGCCACAACAACCACAGACAACATCTGCCTTTGATTTCTGCTTAAAGGTCTTCTTATTTTCTTTCTTGTAAGACAGCAGGTATGGACACTTGGTATTTATGCATCTATGTGCCATCAAGTGCCATGACAAGATGCTATGCGTCTGACACCATGGAATCCAACTGTATAACAACATATATAAAAAAAACATGTTGATATATAGACTTATGCACAATAAACAAATAAATAAAGACAAACACAAAATAAAAATAAATCAGTATGTATTTTGGTTAAATGTTTAATTTCCTTACTTTTAAGAGGTTTTAGAAATATACATAAATACCTTATTTCCTAGAATAAGTGCCAGAGTGCTTATTAAATTTTTCGCCCTGAAGGGCAGCACTTATTCGAGGGCGGCCCTTATTTAAGGCTGGAAAAAATACAATGATTATATCTTCGAACAAGATAACTTTCAAACCTGCACTTACCCCTGTTTGATGTTACCCACTGTTTCCAAGGTCTTCCATCTTTTGTGGCTTTCATCATGTGTTCTCTTATACACGGGACTTTGAAGGCACAATCCCCATCCACATCAAAAGGTAGACATTCTACTTCTTTCACTTCTTGTTGGCAAGCCAACACATTTCTGGAAGATAATGCAAAACATTAGAATAAACTCTGGTAGGCAAATCCAAACAAACAATGATCAGATCTTTCGAGTTTCAGAGGAAAAATATGTGTCATTTGACAGAATATACTCTATCAACACCTCTTTTCCCCATGAAAGGGACATTCTGTAAAGTAAAGTGTGCATACAAGTACTATCCTAGAGGCCATGAGCCAAGAACTTGCACAAGTTTCTGTAGCATGAAGTAAATAGGAATAGGGCTTGAACCAAGATGGCTGGGATTGCTGTCCAGTCCACTAACCATTAGGCCACCTCATATTACTCTAGGGCATTATGCCTGTTGGAAATACACATCCATTCATGAAGTTCCATACCCTTCCATTTAGGGAGGGGACATGAAAACGGCACAGTATATTATTTACCAGTAGGCAAACATTTTTACTTTTGAATTGGCTAAGGAATATTTTGGGTCATTATCCCAACCATGGCCAACATAAAACTATTGCATGTGGAATCAAATATACACAATTTCTGTTAGACTTACGCTTCAGTCAATGACTGCCTATTCTTTGATGGACACTGGCTGTAAAGTAACAAAATAACTTTTAATCTTTCATAATGAGGAACAGTACTAAGACAGCTTGGGCAACCATTTTTTGAAAGGAAGACACAATGAAAATGATAATCAGCCCCAATAACTACGTACATGCCTCGCTGAAAAGCTTTTAAAGTAAGTATAGTTTTCAGCTGAGACTTGAAGTTTGTCCTGGATATTTACAGTGATTACTAAGTGTTAGGCGACCCATCCACAATTACAGTCGAACATTTCCTTAACGGCCAACGTGGGGACAGAGGAAAGTTGCCGTTGTGGAGAGGACATTTTTATTTTTTTTTAAAAATGATGATGGTTGTAGCATATAGATAAGTAACACAATCGTGATAAATATCAGTACATAAAAGACAAAAAATGTTAATAAAACAAAATAAGGGAAAAGTAAGTATATCAGTTTGCATATGCTTCTTATGCAACGTCACTTCGTCAGTTACCTCGAGTAGCTCATTTCTGACTTTTTTCCTCCAGTCAACATGACCATTTACAATGGAAATTGGGGCCTTTTTGTATAGTTATACTGTTCTTAATTAACTGGCAGTAGCGACACGCTTTAGAGACTGTTGCTGTTGTGGAAAGATGACTGTTGTAGAGAGGTTAAAATAAGAATGATTGTATGGACCGTTTGCCTTGAAAAAAAGAAATGACCTTTATACTGAGGTGGCTGGCATTAGTAGAGGTGCGACTGTAGTTGGCCAGTTTATTTTAAGGTAAAGGAGGACAAGTTACTGTTTATTCTGCGTGTTCCTTTCACTCCCGCAGACTTACGTGCAAGCAGTGGCTTTAGTACCGAGCCTGTTACTTTTCCTGTTCGCCATCTGATCCAATACCATAAACTGCCGCTTATAAGCCCTGGGCTTATATATCTTCTTAAGGGGTTTTAAGAGGGCTTATAAATGAACAGAGGGGTCTATATTGATCCAAAAGGGCTTATAATCGGAATAGATAATACGCTTCGAAACAAGCTATAGCAGTGCTGATCAAAAGACATTCTGCTTTTACTAGTTTTCAATTAATCTTCAAAACATTATAAAGAAATTCAAGAAAGTGAGCGAGAAAAGGCTAAAGATAACATAATTGGTCTCCTCCCCGACGCTTTGGCACAAGTTGTTGGTCCGTTAACCACGATTTTGAATAGAGGGAGGGCGTTGGACCGGTCGAATGCCTCTGGCGTGCAATTTGGTACAGTTGTCTCTCAAGAGCCATACAAAACAGCTCCTTTCAGAACCACAACACAGGGAAAGGTCTTGACCAATATGATTTTAGGGAAATCCTTGGTGACGTAATTTTTACGCAGTGTTTCAGTCCAAATTCCAATTTAAGTTTTTGTTTACTTTGTATTTATTAGTGACTGTTCTTCACTTTGGATGGACCACTTGACAACTAGCACATATTACTACTTCAATCTACGCCAGCTAGTTTTAAATTCTTGATTGGTCCATCGGTTTATACTAGGTGGAGCCAGGAGGCAAACTTCTGCAGCTTGTTGAGAGTGGGGGGATACAGCATTGCACCTTTGCACCGTCAATTATGGACAATAATCATAATCAGTGGCAAATACATACTGTGCACACAAACAAATCCCAGATTGATGCATGCATTACGTTAAAGCCTGTTAACTGTTGTACAGCAATACTACAGTAAGCCCAGTGACAGGGACATATGATTAAAAGTTCATGGGATGCATCTAAAGAAGAAACTACTAATCGGGAAAAACGCTAGTAAGGGATTGAAGCCAGCACAAATTAAACATCA
>OX419342.1:14748009-14785509 GCA_948470475.1 Galaxea fascicularis
ATTAAACATTAACCAAGGAGTTTATTTTTGTAAACCCAAAACGTTGTTCAACGCTGGTTTTCTGCAAATTTAAGATTAAAGTTATTCCTAAAAAACAAAAAGTGGCCAAAACAACTTTCACCCAAAAGTGAAAAAAAAAATTTGCGCTAATCCTGGATTAAGTTCACCTACTTTGGAAAACTGGGCCATGTCAGATTATTGGACAAGGGTTAACATGTTCAGGCGGTGTACTTGTCAAACTCAACTAGAAAAAAACAACTGACAACTACAACAGTACACTTTTTAAATAAAATTTTATGCCTTGCCAGTTAACAGACATTAACAAGCAGTGGTTTATCAATTTTTATTTTTTGCCACAACAGAATCACAGATACAATAAAACTGCAGAGAGAGGCCAAGGTGAAAATCACGATGTTGCAGGCAACTTTATAATGAAAATGATGACCATAACTTTTTAACTGCTTCTAATTTTGCTGAAAATTGATCACGAGATTTCCCTTCCGTTTTTTAAAGTGTATTCCAAGGAAAAACCGTTAGCACTATGCACTCACGTAACAGAAACGCGATTTACTTTTAATAAATTTAGGACTAGTTAATGAGTAATTTGCAAGTGACTAATGAAATGGGGTGAAATTTACTCGTGAATCGGGGTTTGGGGAAACTCGTGATTCGTCACTACCCTTGTTCTATTTTTCCAGTCTCAACAACCAATGCATAAAACATTAACTTAGCCTAAAAATTAAGACTGTATTTATTGACTTTATTGATACATTGAAAATTATCGCCGGGTTTGTCTTCTCATCCTTTTTCTTGGAAAACAAAAAACAAATTAAATATTACCTTATATTAGGCCCGATTCAGACGCCGTACTTTTAAAGTGCCGAACCCAATTTCATATAATTAAATACATGAAAAGTTCGGCGTCTGAATCAATTACGAACGGTTATCTTAATTTGGAACAGCTCAGGCGTTCTTTTCGCCTGGTTTGGCCGGGAATTTTGACTTTGGAACACAGGCTGTAATTCAGAAGCCGGACTTTTCATGTGCCGAACTTAATGCATAAATTGTTATTTGCTATATAGTTTCAAAACTACTGACAATATTGATTATTTTTCCTGCATCTGTATTGGGAACAACTGTGGAATGGCTAATTAAGTTCGACGTCTGAATCAACAGGCGTACTTTTGTTACTGAATTAAAGTCGCGGTCTAACTTCAAATTAGGTTCGGCTCATGAGAAGTACGGCGTCTGAACCAGGCCTTAATGTTCATGATAAATGTGAAAGAAGAACATTCATTTCCAAAAGTAACACTGTCAGTTGATAATAAAAATATATTTGATGTTTTCTGGAATTTATTGGTTTGTTGCTGCACTTCGAAGGAAACTCCAAACTGTTATGCTGAATACCAAGCACGTTTTTCCATTAATGGAAAAGTTCACTGGTGGATTTAACATAAATTAGTAAAATAGATTTATTATTATTATTATTTATTAAATTACTATCATCATGACGATTGACTGACAGACTGACTGACCGACCCACTGACTCGCTGAGTCACTGATTGACTGACTAACTTATAACTCCCTTTTTGCCTAGTAAACTATACCTTTAAGATGTTGTCCTGAATTCCAGGCATCCAGCAACTTTGACGATGCTTTTCGTTTTCTTCCTGAGTAATGAGATAGGAAAAAAATGTTTGCCACTGTCACGTTTTTTGATAGTACAGTAGACAAATGCTAGACAACTTCGTTCAATTCCCAGGCTATATTAATACATGTACCAGTAGTGCCTCATCCACCTACTGGCGATGTGGTAGACAGGGAACATAGGAAATCATAATTAAATTGTGCCTTTGGTGAGATCAGATTGGCAGAGGTTAAAAACAACTAAATTTTTAAAAACACTCGTCCTAAAATTGGTCGCGCTCACTTGCGCGAGTTGATTGACACTTGAGGAGTTTGTACAGTACAGCCTGTGCATTAACTGATTGAAGACCCCTAACGAACAATGTTACCTTGGCCATCATTTGTTTGGGCGGTGGACTGTAAATCATATCCTGCGGTATCCTCAGCTGAAAGTAAGATTTAAAAAGGCATAGGCACTGAGTCTACGAGGATAAGTGGCCTATCTGGCCAAGCATAAGGAAGTTGACAAATTGACAGTACTATGCATTAACTGATTGTATACCTCTAAACGAAAACTATTACCTTAGCCATCATCCAATTGGGCAGAAGCCTGCAAATCGCCTCCTGCGGTATCCTCATCTGAAATTAAGGTTAAAAAAGGCAAAAGCACTGAGTCTACAGACAGAAGTGACCTATCTGGACAGGTATAGGGAAGTTGTAAAGTACTATGAAGACTGATTGAAGACGAAACGAGAATATCACCTTGGCCATAATCTATTTGGATGGCAGCCTGTACAGCAGTTTCAGCGTCACCCACGCCTAAAACATTGTTTGGAAAGGCAAAAACGGTGAGCCTACAAGCATAAGTGGCCTATCTGGCCAAGCATAAGGAAGTTGACAAATTTGCAGTACTATGCATTAACTGATTGTTTACCTCTAGACGAAAACTAATACATTGGCCATCATCCAATTGGGCAGAAGCCTGCAAATCGCCTCCTGTGGTCTTATCTGAATTTAAGGTTAAAAAAGGCAAAAGCACTGAGTCTACATGCATAAGTGGCCTATCTGGCCAGGCAAGTTGAAAATTACTATACAAACTGATTGGAGACCAGTAAAAGAGAAATATTACCTTGACCATCATCCCTTTCAGGGCCAGCTTGCAGTTCGGCTCCTGCGGCATCCTCAGCTTAAAAACGGTTAGAAAAAGACAAAAACAATCTACAGGCAGAAGTGGCTTGTCTGGTGCGGAGCATATATTACTGTCCACAAACAATAATAATAATAACAAAACGATAAAACGCATAAAAATTAATGAAATTTACAAGCAGTTAAGATTGATAACATTACAAAGAGTTAAGATATATAAACTTAAGAGAGAGTCAAGGCTTAAACTGAAATTCACCAATAGTATGGTTACACTCCTGTCAGTTTTGTCTGTCAAGTAATGTATTTGGCATGCCGTGAAACTCGCGCTAACAAAACATACATTGCTGCACGCTTCCGGGATACAGGCATACCAGGTAACGTGTTTCATATTTTTTCCGTTTCTAGTCTTACAATTACAAAACAAGAGTTAATACCTCCGTCCAATTTTTTCAAGAGGTCACTTCCGAAAAGGGACCTAGAAATATGCGAGGCGTTCCTCTTTCCGTTCGAAAAGGTCGCCTGTTTGCCATTGCAGCCCTTCAGGACATGGAATATGCTATTCCTAATTGCTGCCCCAGTCACTGCAGACATTTTGGGCTGAGTTTTGATCATGTATGCCGCCAAGTCGTTGGCGGCAATGGCTATTGATTCGCCACAGGAACAGCCAGATGGTTTTAACTTAGCGATAAGGAAGGTACCGCACAACTGAAATAAATTACACAGATCAGTTTTAGAATAGCTTGTAACGAAAGAGCTATACTTATTGCTATCTTATCTAACCAATACTAACAACCAGACACACACACACACAAAAAGGAATACTAGTAAATGTGTTAGACAGGCATTAAGCATCACAATTACCTTCCGTACATCCCCTCGTAGAGCTATTGTCCGGATCGCTTCTTTGATGGCAAGCCCAATTTCTTTGCCTCTCATACCAATGTCGCCTGCACCTTTCTTTTTACTTTCAACTGTGGTATCTTGCGTAAGAGAGTATCCCGACAATACCACATTTTTAAGAGTTTGCCACACCGTTGGCATCTCTCCTTCCAATCCAATTTTCTGCAGAATCTGTTAAAAAATATGTTCAGGTCTGAGTTGTATTTAACTTACGTTGTGTTCATATAAGGCCGAAACATGTTTACTCTGATCACGAATGAAATATGTCTTCGTTTAAACATTTTTTCGTTTTACCATAGTACGGATTGAAACAATTTGTCATGATTGATTTATCTTATGATATAATTTCGAATTAAACCACACCCATTGCCAGTTCAACGTTTGGCCGATTCAAAGTTTCCGAAGAACATAAAATTCAACAATGTCCTCATTTGAGTGAGAATCCACACTGGTCGACTGATTAAGGGAGTAAACATGTTTCAACGCAGTAAACAAGTTTGCAACTCCTCATCTTAGTCATGGACATTTTTACCCGTAAAAAGATATTCAAGGTGTAAAAATTAAAAATAATAATAATAATAAAACTATTTGCTCTCGGCTCACTTACATACCTGACTATCCCTCTCCCCGCTTTATGGAGCTGTCCCTTTTGAGGACACTAATAAGTCGAGCTTAACGTTTTGCATTGGACACAAATATTCATTGAAATTCACCTTCAAGTTTATTTCACATGCTATATCATTTATGACCTACCTTTGTACACAAAAACATTAATATACTGTACATATCAAGTGCCCTCTGGTCAACACAACAGCCTTCCTTGCCCTCCTCGTCAATGTAGTCCTCCAACATCTTAGTGACATGCTCATAAACTGGGTCATCCATGACACCCTCTAATTCTTTATTTAAAAAGGAAGTTAAAACCCAGATGCTATGACTGGATGTTACTGTAGCATCTGATAGTTGTTTCTGTTTTTTTCTTAATTCTTTGCCACTCTACGACGGAGAAGGCTTTTCAAAAGGAATCCTTATCCATCTGGAAAGTACCCTGTTTAAAGATCACATAATAAGTCATGCTGAAAGTGCTTAATGAATTGACAAAGTGTCCAAGGGGTCCAGATGAGTAGTGGCATTTCAAATTGTTATTGGTGTAATACATCAGTAAATTGTGGTGATGTTTTTCAGTCAGTGACTGACACATGCATAGTTAAAAAAAATTTATATGCTGTCCGGGTGCTCTAACACTGGGCGACTGGTGGAGTTCTTAAAGCCTTTAAAAAAGAACTGCAGTTTCCCTGTTAGAATCATCGGGCACGAGGCACGAAACTGTACAGTGCATTTCCACTACTCTACATTGCGTGGCAAGCGTTCGAGTTCGAACGAAGATTTCAAATCTCTCTCCGGTTTTCACGCAGCCAGGCTAGCCAGAATGCTTGCGGTAAAATCGTTTGGCAGTGATGAACGTTGAGAACACTTGCTATGCAGGCTTCAAATGCTCCAGCTAGGTTTATTCGATTCAAATTATCATTTTAGAAATAACTTTTACATACTTAAGTTCTTTGGCGTCCTGATTTGTCGTAATGATGGGGATTGTCCTTGGCATAGGTCTTCCTCTGACTGTTGTATCACCACCCTATTACCATGTGAGTAAGAAGTGTTCAATAGTTTAATTTACAGTATTGGATAATAACGGGTACAGTTACAGAAAACGGAAAAGTATTTTTGCAATCCCCCAAGAGAGGCTTATGTTAAAACAGCAGCACGATTTTTATCTTATTCTGAGAAATACATCACCTTTTCCTTTGAACGATGCGCAATGTTATTGAGGAAACCAGCGATACATCACAGTTCGATTTCTCCAAAGCGCAAGTGAACATTAAATTCAAATAGCTATATTAGGTCCCAGGTATGATCTCGCAAAATACCTTATGAAATACCGCCACTGACACCTTTCATTTCCGACTGTTTCTCTGCGTCATCCCATCCAATTGTTGTTTTTGACAACAAATCCATAATACCTTTGAAAGTGGTTCCTAGAAATTATAACCGCAATGCAGGTAACAGTTAATGAAGCACTCTTTATTAGAACACACAGGTAAAAGTAGAAATAGAAGTAAAGCAAACACCTCCAGGTCAGCGACTGATCAACGTTTCCATTTCACCAGTACGTTTAGCATACATCATGTTCTACTGTATGTGACCTTTTGTTAACTATGTTCCTACCCAAGTAAATGGTCCGACTGGTTTGTTCATGGGATTTCACCGCAAATATATAATAATAATAATAATAATAATAATAATAACTAGTAGTAACCACAGGTTAGAAAGTGCGGGCCTGAATGCACTTGAAGAGCTTTTGTTTAGATGTTGGCAATAGAGAAGATGGTAATGCATGCCTTGTTTTGAAAGCGTGACAGAAAATTGGCGTTACTTTCGATTTCGATCAAGGAAGGAAGAAGGCGCCGGTCGCGGAGGAATGTTTATTTGCTCAAAATTGAGGCAAAATCTTTCAGAGATGCAAGACAGGACATTGTAAGGATACAGAAAGTAATTTGGGACCATTTGCTAGCTTTTAAGGGTGAAATTATCCAGAAGCAAGCTTTATTTTCGTTTCCGTTTCGAACACCGAATAATTCACGCGTTGTTTTAATATACGCTGTCTGTTCTGTTTTTTCTTTGGTTCTCTTTTCTACCTCGCTGAGCTCATTTTTTCGTCTAAATCACGTAAGGAAAGCTTGGAATTAATGTTCTCATTCAAGGTTTAGCTCTGAGGTAATAACTCTGCGATTTTTTTGATCCCATGTGACAAACTGTTATAATTGACACATTTTTCGCATTCTGATCGTTCTTAGTTGCAGAACAAAATTTCAATTTCCGGTTTCAGTGTCCCTGTTATAAACATGGCGCGCACGCGTAATACGCAATCCGCTGATCACTGTCAAGATTAGGGTTGCGGGCCTCTCTTGGGCCCGCAATAATTGCGTTCAACGAAGTGGAACGGAAGTCTAATTTTGGCTTGTGGTTTTCAGGAGTTGGTATGCCTGTGTAAGGTTATATTCTGGAAAATCCACATTCCTGTAAGGACACCAAAATGGCCACCCCGCTTGATTTTTGCAGGGGTATGTCATGGCCAGTAAACTTTTAACGCAATTAAGATATGTGAGGCATGTGATGTGACAAACATGTGCTCATGAGACATGTGATGTGAGATGTGAGAAACATGTGAACATGTGAGCAGGCTATGTGAACTTCGGACTTTCTTTCCATGTGCTCTTGATACCTCAGCAGCGTTGGATTTAGTCAAGGATTTACTGTATGCTTTGCCGTGGAACTTTGAGGCTGGGTAGGTATTATATTGACTAGTCCTGTCAAGTATGATGTTATTTAAACGTTCGTTCGAATTTTCTTTGATTCCTGCAGACGTTGTAGCTGAGCGTGTTTAACATCCAGTGCTGGACTGACAACACAGAACACGCTGGAGTGGTAAACAATTCCGTCAGATTTCTTTTTAATTAGTCTTCGTTTTTCAGGAATTTGTTAGTTTTAATAAACCTGCAAAAATACTGAATTACTTATCGTTTAACCTGATACTGCTCTGCCAACCCTAACCACAACTTTTGTACTGAATTAAATTCAAGTTTATAATAAATTAAAAACCACCTATGCTGAATGACTCCGCTCTGCCCAACTACCAAAAGTACTGCTTTGAGCACTGTTGTTTTACCAGACATGGGATGTCCATATAGGACTCCCATGGCACAACCACCTAGTATTGACTGGATCAAGTCAAAGTTTGCCCCTATACCAACACAACCAAGAGTTAGAACGCCTTGTCCAAAATTATTGCTTGTCAAATCTTTGAGAGCAATCACCAATTTCTTTAATGAAGTTCCATCGTCGACATCTGGAAAGAGCCAAACAGACTAAAACATGTAGAAATGTACAGAGTTAAGGATTTTTAAAATTGCTACTAATTTTGAAGTTAGTTTAAATGTAGTTTCTAGCCCTATCCCTTAGCTCTGACGCAAGGGTAGAATCTATACACAGTGGCCACTTTATTATCAACATATTCTCTACTTCTTTGCCTTACTAATCTTCGTTGGATTGCCATTCCAGTCAACCTATTTTAAGCGACTAGGTTTGATTTGTACTCACACGTCAAATGGGGGACATCGAGGATATTCTGATCGTCGAGGATGATGTATTGTCGTTAACTCGTAGGAATTAACACACCCTTGTTGTCAACCTGAACACTGCTATTAAATGCCCAGACTGCTGTCTTTCTGCTTTCCAACAATCTATATTTTAGATGGAAAAGCCAAAAAGATAAAAAACCCTGATAGGTTGAATATTTGTTTGACAACAAAAAGCAATTAGTCTTAACTGACGTACACAACGCAATTTATCATTCCTTCATAGGTTTCAGTGATATAGCTCTTCTCTGAGTCTGTTGGGGTTAACTTTGACCTCGGTGAATGAAAGTCAAACTCAACATGAGGCTGGGATCTAGCCCTCGTGTGTGTATCGAGGTACACTAAGAATCTCAGAAAGAATCTCATTTTTTTTAAAGTCACAGTGACTGCTATGTTTGGAATGAGTTAACGGCGGATATACAAAATATAATTTACTTTTGACGAGGCAAATTTAGGCATATTTAAGCTTAATTCATTAGTACATAAGCATTGGTAGACAACTTGCAGAGATGGATGTATATAAATAGGCCGATCGGCGAAATAAAAAGAAGTAAATTAAAATTCTTGGATTTGACCTAGCTGCATCAAAATTTTTTGGCATGAAAAAAATTCGTGTAGGAAGAGTCTCGTGCGAACTCTTCAATGCAACTTATCACTAAAATGTTAACTCACTTTTCTGGGCGTCATTTTTCGACGTTCACTCCTCGGTCTTTTCATGTAATCTCGGCACATGTTATAAATGTAGGGAGGCAAATATGGATCCTGGGGCTTGAAAGGGTGGGTCCATATGCCATCGCTCTTCAGAGCAGCAACGATAAGTTTATGATTCGAAAGAATCTTATTGGACAAGAAGTACTCTGCAAAACCAATGGAAAAATTTCGAGTTAGTTTTTTTACTAGGAAATGCAACCCTTTTGTTTTCACACGAAGCAACTGAAATTCGAAGCGGCTGGACGCGGGACAAAACATTCTTGTTATCCGTAACTACAATCAACAATCATTTTGAATGCCTCGACATGTACATGTATAACAACCATCTCAAGAATATTTCTCGCATTCGGAAGTTCCTCTGTGCTGATTCTACGAAACCTATTGTCAATGCTCTAATTGGTTCTAAAAATGACTACTGTTGGTTTACCTAAGCGTCTGTATAAAGGAGTTCAGTCTAGACTTATCTCAATGAAGAAGAAGCATGATCATATTTTAATTGAACTACATTGGTTAACTGTCGAACAACGAATTGCCTTCAAAGTCGCACTTATTACCTACAAGACTTTAAGAAGTTTAGCCCCTGAGTGTATTCGTTCGTGTCCTAAACATTTACTCGTGGAACTGCCCTTTAAATCTTTAAGAACTGCGGGAGGCAGGGTTTTTTCCATCATTGCGCCTGTTAATTCCTTTAAAAAGGAGCCTAGAAACGTATTTATTTAAGACCGTGTGCTCTTATTAGTATTTTCCATATAGTTATAATTATTTATTTTTTTGTCTTCCTAAATTTTATGCTGATATTGTTCTTGTTGTATAGTGCTGTGAACTTTAAGAACCATGCTATATATACTGTTATTATTATTATCATTAAACAAATAAATAAGGCACCCTTTTTACCTTGTCGTTTGGGTAGAGTCATTCTCTGTTTCAGAGATGTTGAGATGCAACATAGCCAGATATCCAGTTACTATGTCTCCTTCTGTGACATACCCTGGTAGTAAAAATGTGGACTTTTGATTAATATGGCTCCCGTCTGATTATGTCTCCTCGTTGATTACATATTTTAAAAAAAATACACGCAAAATGGCCGAATAAAGTACAAACTAGTATTGTATGAACTTTAAGAGTAAAGAACAATGAAATACGCTCAATAAAGCCAACTTAAATTTAAAAATGTTTTCTTGAGAAAAAATCTCGGCAGTGTCGTAGTTTACATACCTGTCATTCTTACGGTGAAGTTGGTCATTGGATAGAACCCATCGTTCCTTTCATATCCAATGCAGTTATCCTTTTCAATCAGTTTTTTAGGGTCATTTGGTTGACTACCGCTTTGTCTTTCGTCCTCTGTCCTCGACTGTGTCCACCTATGAATTAAATCCCTGCATAAGAAAAATTAAGGGCAACATCCACATCCTGAGACGTCTTGCAATAAACTGAATTAATTAACGCCTACTGGAAAAAGAGGTTCCCATTACTGGTTCGCTTGTTTCAATTGTATGCCTCGTGTTTCGACTGTGCAAGAAAAAAAATCTACCAGGGAGGGACAACGTGCCAAGGAGTTTGTAACCGTGCACGTGATTTCCCCACGAGCTTGCAGATTTCAGGTGTTTTAATCTTTTGTTCTCTAGGGGTAAACCCGCAGTATGATTTTCCAAGATATTTTGATAACTGGTAGACCCTTTGTGTGGGTTGCACGGATCTCCGACAACAACGAAAATAATCAATTGCCAGTTAGGACCAGTTGGAGATGAATCCTTCTTACTCGTAGATAATAGCGGTCTTTGTCCATATTCATAGTTTTCCTTTATAAGTACTTACCGTTTTAGTCCCAGGAATAGGTTCCTGAACAAGAAGATACCACAAAACAGTAATTAGAAAAAAACAAACAAACAAAAGCTAGGTGTTTCCTTTATGTGACTTTGAGGCTCACTGTTATATCGTCAGGTATTGTCATACGGAGACGTGAGTTGTGTTATTGTTTCTTTTCAACTCTCTTTTACTCTGCTATATATGCCAGATCAGTACTAGCAACAGGAAATGTGCAGTACATTTGTAATTGACAATGACTGAGGCCTTGGTAATTGTATAAACGAACTTACAAGAGTTTTACCAGATACAGATTTCATGCTTAGGTTGTAGACGGGGTAAAATGGTCGATTTTTTTAGTTTTATCATACTCTTGAAAGAAAAGCATGGAGCAGAGTTTTGTGCAGGAGTACCAAACTGTTCTGAAAATGAACGCTAGCTACTTGCATGAGAAAAAAACTGTTTCCCATGAATGGCGGTAAACGAGTTAAGGTGTCACAATCCAATTTATGCAGGGACTTTGGTGACGTATTGCTCTGCAAAATTACTCACGTTATTGAATTATCGAGAAAGTTGCATCTTTTGTTTGCATAGGGTTCACCGCTAAACGTTGAATGTGAACAGAGCGTGACAGGTCAACATGAAAAGAGTGAAACGAGAAACATTGCCTTTGATTAGAAAAAAAAACCAGGGCCCATTGAAAACAACGTCACAAGATCGTTAGTCTGCGCAAACAGCCGCCTCAACAGTCCCCGCTGCTAGGGCGTGTGACAAGAGAGACACGGAGTGACGGCGAGATTTTGACGACTTGATGTCATAGAGCAGATAAATTCGGCATTTAATCAGACATTTTGTGAAAAATTATTTACTGTAAATTCTGTATCCAGAACCCTTTTCGACCGAAAAAATGTTTGAATACATCGACAGAGCGTGATGTTAGTTGGGATGTTTCACCGTTTCTTTAGTTTTTAAACAAAGTGGGATGCGCATTTCTGAAGTATTTATTTACAACGGGCAGACTCTCAACATATATATGTTGTGCTGCGTAGCACTATAAACACATACAAGTGGTGGAACAGAGAATTAACTCTGAAGTGTAAATTAAAGTGCTAACTGAAACCCATGAAAAAACCCACTGGGCGTTAGCGCTAGTAAAGGGTGTCAGGGAACCACACGAGGCAAAGAAAAAATCCTTATGACCTCGGTGGGAATCGAACCCACGACCTCCGGATTAGATCTACCGTTGCTCTGCTGACTAAGCTAGCACTATAGACACATGTTCCACCACTTGTATGTGTTTGTAGTGCTACGCGGCAGAACACTTGTATAGACTCTCGACATATCACCTTCGACAATCAGAAGAAACACTCAGAACCGGTTGGTAATCAAGGTCAAGATGACAGATACATCTGCCTGCGGCGGCTATTATTTCAATTCCCAGAGTGTCCAATAGTGCGATCATCACGTTGTTATCCGACGCATTTGTTTCAGTGTCTTTACCAGAAATCAGAGAACATTTGGAGAATTCTAATCACGACTGCAAATTTGATAGCATTTTATTTTTTATTGTTCTTATTATTTTATACCTTCTTTCGGCAACCTTCAAGTCGGTATGTGTTCACCCTCGAGTGTTTACAGATGTAAACATTTATCGAAGTTAAATGTCGGTAGAAACAAGTGAAAACTGTGGGTTCATATTCGTTCTTTGAACTCTCACGTTATAGGCACATGAGAAGAAACGAGCCTGAATTTAACTTCTTTTCAATGTGTTTCAGTGATACAGGAAGTGAGCGTGGTGAATCACTTTCCAGCCAAGACTGACTAATTTGAGAAGAAGGAAAAAACATCGGCAAACAATAATCTTGTATAATCCCCAGCAAAATTTTTTAGTTTGATACGATTGAGGTGGGAAATGTAGCGTCATGCTACATGTAAGTATGTTTTCGTGTTCTTGATCTATAATCTTTCAAAGAAAGTGGTCGCTATGATCAGCTGTCTGTGCAGAAGAAGGTCTTTTCAGTTCGAGCAAGTCCTGAAAATTTTAATCCTGCCATTGCTTTGTTCTCCCCACATAAATAAAAGTAAAAGTCAAATTATAGACATGTTGAGAGAAAATACAGGATAAAAACTCGATGAAATCACTCTTTATCAGACATAAATGAACAAAATGTGATTTTCTTTTTAACTGACACTGACCCCTGAGTGTGTCTGTTACAAATTAGGTCATTTACATTCGAAGCCCTACTTATAAGAGTTTATCAATGACCACATTAGTTTAACGTTTCTCTTATTATTATTTGTAGTTTATAATTTCATTTGTTCTGGGCAATACCATATAAAATTGTTGTTATGGTGGGACATTCAAAGGACATCCACAGGAAATAAAAGGTGATGCAAGTTTTAATGCGAATAATAAATCCCTCTAGCTTTGATTTCCGGTGTTCAGTATAGAGGGGAAGATGGACTGCTTATTCGCGAACATAAGCAGCGTCAAGCTCTCTTCTCTTTCCTACAACGTGACGGGGTGTCATAAGTTTTCTAAGCTGAAACACACAACAGTAAAGCAGACAAAAAACCTAGTACTTGTGAGCAAGCGGTCATTAATTTGATGAGGCTGTCAATTTGGACAATGTAACTCTGTTTTTATGCATACCACTAAATTTTTCGACAAGCGAAATCGGATCGGCAATGTGGTAATCTCGTTCAAATTTTTACCTTTTCTCACATTTTCAAGTCTTCACTGGTGGCAACTTGATACGTATCTATTATATGAAAACTGATTTCTCCTGCGATTAATTTTCCATGAATGGCTTTTGCCCAACCCTTTAGCCCAAGACATTTCCACCATAACTGATTTAATTTTATAAATTGTAAAACTTAATCAAAAAGCTTTTCAATAATATTTCCTTCTAAAGACTGAGCAACAAATCTTCCAAAAAGCTTTCGTGGTGGAGCATTGCTTCCAATCCAATAACTTAGCACGTTGAAATTTGATCCATAGTCTGTTGTATGATTTCAAACGGAGCAATGTTATATTTGTTTTTCTTCTGGTAACCAAGCGCACCTGTTTTATTTTCTCAGGTCAAACTTCTCATTCGTTACATCTCCACTTTGATGGTTCTTTGGATGGCCACTGGTATTAGTCAGGGAGTGATACTTGGGAGAGAAGAAGAGTGCATTTTAAAAAGCATAATAAACGAGTTCGACAAGGATCCGATTAATTACCGTTTCGATCATGTCATACAAACGGGAATAACAAAGTGGAATGTGCTACCTAAAGTGTTCATTTGGTGCCCATTGAAACATAACCGAATGAATGTCTACTGTCCAGTCCACAAAACGCCCTTGTCGTTTCATGCTTGGAGTGATGGTTTGGAGAAAAGAAGCGTCAACGAACCGCGATTGGTGTACGATTTACACGGAAACATCATTTTGGTGCAGTCGTTGTACTGATGTCCATTCAACATCCCAGAGCAACAGTCCCGGGCTGGTCATATATACCTTTCTGCGTCAGTAGAAATTCTCGAGAGTATCCCACAGGCAGTAGAGAAACGGTTTCCTTTCAAACTTTATTATTGAACCGCCTGCTCTCAGGAACTGCTGGATTACTTGGTCGTTCACATTGTTAGAGGGCAAAACTTTCTTGACTTAACCGAGGACATAATGTCGATGCACTTTAGGAGGTTCTCACTGTGCACCTCTTCTAATTGTGTATCAATCGAACCAATCGATTTAAGCAAATTTTATGCTAGTCTCCTCTATTCTGCTCCAAGCAACGACCAGTTAATGCATATTTTCCTCTCATATTATAATAGTGTATGTAGCATTATTCAGAATGAAATTTTAAGTACACCTTGTTCTGTTCTGACGTGTGACCACACCTTCAAAGTGAGCAAGCACATCGGAGTAACAAGAAGTGAAGATTCAGCATTTGTGAATCAGTTTGAAAACTTGTTCATTGGGTTGAATGAGAATGGCGAAGTGGTCATGTGGAGATTGACTAAAAATACTTCTTATCGTGAAGTAGAAGATATCCTGAAAGAACTTAAAAACAGACTTTCCGCATGAAACCATCGCGCAGAATGCCTATTGTTCTCGGGACATTTACTTCCAGTTAAAAAAATGTTGTAGATCTGTCATATTGGGCGTCATTATGCATAAACGCCAAGAAAAAGCTTCAATCATTGGTTGCCATGAACGCACAACGACGCTCATTAACTCGATGAAGGCCACAAACTTAACAATGAACGCAGAGCGCTATTGTCTTTTCTTTTGTTCTGCAAAACTGCACATAATAATTATGCGCATACTTCGTACGGAACATTTCATGACACGGTTTTCCATTTTGCTTTATAGCATGCGCAATTTTTTTAGATTCGTTTTGTTTGGACAAAAGTTAACTTACAAAGAATGATGAACTGTCAAATTATCTGCGCGAGCGAAATAATTGTGTTCGGTGAAAATAAACACAACGTTCTAATTGCGAGTATTTTGCGTTCGGAAGCTGCAGAGGCTGCATAACGAGCTCGAATAGAAGAAAAAGATGCACCATTTGGAAAGATTACGCTTAAAACTATTAAGTTATCTATTAGCGCTACAGCGCTTTCTCTAAAAATCTTTTGTGCAGCTAATAGTCGATATCCATTGGTGCATTTCGATCCACCGGCACCTCTTTGTTCTGTCATTTGACTCTATAAATATTCCAGTTTCTTTCCTTTGCCCAAAATATTCGATCTGTTATGAAGATGGAGAAACGTAGTCGTCCACCTCAGGGCTATTATAAGTGCCTAGAAACTGCTGCGATTCCTCGTGACCGGATATTCTGCGACAGAAAACCTGACGTTCTTGGCATCTATCAAGCTGAGCGGATAGTTGCCAAAAAAATCCACAACGGAAAGCCTCTATTCATGGTACAGTGGCAAGGTTACTGTCCCAGCAAGAATACATGGGAGCCACAGGCTCACCTACCAACTGAGCTGATAGAAACGTTTGAAAATCCAGACCCAGGTCCAGTACGAGTAGAAGAAGCCAGAGAGCGGATCGGACTCGTGTTTGAAAGAGGAATGAAAGTTCCACTTCAACACGAGGAGTCGATCGAGATTCGCCATGATGTGGTGCGTTTCCTGTTCCCGAACCTGCCAAAACATGTGCAGCTCACACAAACAGACATCAGCGACCAAGAACTAGAAGATGCTGGCCTGGCCCTGTTCGTGGAACGGACAATCAACGCCAATGGAAGCCGATGCCGGATCGTGCAACTGACCTTCCGACTTTTGCTGTCAAAGTCACCTTCGTTTTACCGCGATGGCAAGAAAGTGTCCCGTCCTGTCGAACGCCTTCGTGTTGTCTTCAGAAAAAAATACCTCACTGAGGCACACTGAAGGATTCAAGCAAGGAAAAGGAAAACAACAGCTCTTTTAAGAGCCACCACATGAAGTAAAGTTTATGACCAGTCAATAAATCGTAATGAAAAACGTCTTTCTTCCCCGCTTTTCATTCATCGCTGCTCCCACCCCGTCACCATTCTCCCTTTTCCCGCCATTTTGTCTGTTTCACATTGGACCAGCGTTCTTTCACGACTGTCATGCGTAAATCTTGGAACAAGCAAGATGGCGCCCATCGTTTCGTGCTAGTTATTTTGTTTGGTAAGCACTTGTTTCCATATCTCAAACCGCCCTCTCCCTTATTTTGTGCGAACGACTTCACTTCATGGTGAAAGACTGATGCAAAGAAGGCTCTGCTCGCAGGCTACCTTTATTCGTACCACTATGTTCGTACGAACTGGATGCGGACGAAATTAAGACGTGGTGATGGAAATCACAGACAATACCTTGACCACTGAATTTTTTCAATGACCCATGCATTCTCATCATTGTGGGTACATGGAACACCAAGATGTGCATGTAGGGGGTGATAATGGTGTCATGTATGTAGCCTGGACCACTTCCAGCCATGCTGACCATCATTTTTGCCCAGATCTTTGCCTGTTGATAAAAGGTTCAATGTTACTGAGTGAAACATACATGTACTAGTGTAAACATGTTCTTGTATGGTGGATATTTCAGGCAAAAATAATAAACAGTGATAAATGCTTCTCACCTTTTCTTGGAGGTCATTAATGTCCTGAGTAGTAGGTTCTGGTTTGTTCAACATGTCAAGCACCTCACTGAAACCCTAAAATAAAAGGAATTTGTTAATTATTTTGTCACTAAATAGAAAATATTACGTGGTGGTGAGAAGATACCAGTATGAATAACTTTTAATTTTTTACTTACACTCCATAGTCTCTGAATCATGGGTGCTCTTCCAGATGGGAGGATCTTGCTGAATGATTCTGGAAGTCTCCTTAAAAGAAGGCGCTTTTCACTACCAAGAAGGGACGTCCATTCATACTTTTTGCTGTCTGAATTTTTCCATACACCAAAGGAGACGCCCAGTGATCGTATTGTTGCTAACAGAGTTTCCAAGTGTTCCTGTTTTCTCTGAGAGGCAGGTTTGGCCTTGTTTTCAGCCTGTTAAGAAACAAAGAAAAATCATGAATTGGGTATTACCAATAATATATTTCTGTAACAATGACACAATATACTTGTTTGAAATTTGTGTAATAACAATCCTATAGTGAGTGAAATCACAAACCTCATCCCAGTCAATGACTTCTAAAATGAGACCATGCTCCAACCGGTCAGTCACTCTTAGCATCAGGTGCAACTCATCAATTATGATGCTATCAGGACAGATGTTAAACATTGGTTAATGCTGACATCCAGGGTCTTTGTGCCAGTTTGGGCCAAACTTTCTTCTCATGCTGTCTGAGTGGTAGTGGGCATAGTCAACTAACATGTTGCACCTGTAAGCAAAAAATGGAATGATCAAGGAGAAATGTTGTTTCCTGTGCTTGAGAAAGTTAGAGGTATTAAGTAGCAATTGTTAGTACCTGTCCTTCTTGTGGATTAAACACCAGATGCATGAATTGTTGGATGTTGCACCTTTCATCCCCATTGCAACTAACAGGAACTATTTTAAAGATGAAAATCCATTAGTTATTTGAAACCAACTTAAGCTTTCACAATCATAGTATTTTTTTAGTTCTATTACTTACTTTGTAGTCACCTCCCAGATGAAAGTGTAGGTGTACTTTCTTCCCATCGATCTCCATGTATCCTTTCTCTATGAGACTGTTGACTGAACTGCATACATTCCTGAGACCAGTCTTCAAAGTCTCATGGTCTTCGGGGCCCTTCACTACTGCAATGGTGTGGTTACCTTTGAGATCAGGAAGAGAATATGACAACATTTTAACATATCCAACATAGCTTAATTTGTACATACACTATCCCAACATAGTGAAGATACATGTAGAACTGATCATGTTGTTTGTTTTCTTGTACTTTGAAAGCAATTTTTTTATAAAAATAATATACCTGAACTTGACAGCATATGGTGGCCCTCTTCAAGTAGGGAGAAGGAACATACAAAAAGGGAGCTTGTATGTGACTTTCGCGCCCCATCTCCAGAGATCTTTACCTTCACTGTAGGTTTCTCCTCAGTTGAATTTTTCAGCTGGCAATGAAACAAATCAGTTTTGAGTTTAACTTGTATACTACAAGGGGAGCAGAGATGAATTCATAGGAGGAGATTTACTGATCATGGTAAATTGATTAGCTAGACTTTACTTACATGGTCCTTTAATTCCTTTTCTAACAGGAGCTCAAATGGGAGTTCAGCCTCTGGGCACTCTCCTGGAGTTCTTGTTGGGCTCCACTTTTCATCAAGGGTTTTCTGGCAGGCTTCAACCAGATGTGTCCTCGGCGGAGGAGTTGTAATCTAGGGGAAAATAAAGCGCATTACAGTTACTTAATTTTGAAAGGTGCCTTTCTTGTTGTCTGCGGCTCACCTCACAGAAGAGTTTCCCTCTATGTCCGCCTGTTTGCGTCAGCTGCTGGTAAAGCTCGGCTGCTTGTTCTTCTAGCGTTGCTTCTAGCGTACCGTTCTCCTTTCTTAATTCACGCTGCTTTTCTTTGATTTCGTTAATGATGTCGAACGGCGATCTCGCGATTTCATAAGGAAAGAGGGGCAGTTTTATCCACGTCTCACATTTCCTTCTTTCCCTTCTTTTTCCATTGCGCTCGTCTTTTAACTTGTGCAGGAAGTTTGCTGTTCTAACGTTCAGAAGGTTGGCGATTCGATCCAAGGCAGTTACCTCCAACTTATAGCCGATGGCCAGCAAGTTTGCTTGCAGCACATGAAATAACTTCATATGACACCCTTCCAGTTTCCTCCATTCCCATATAATTTTGCCATTAATTTCCAACTTAAAGTTGGGATCTTTGCCGTCGGCAAACGGAGGAATCATATTTAAAAGTAAAGATTGGACCAGGGGTTCTATGAGCTCTGAAAAGAGCTCCTGGTCCAAATCATCCGCGATTTTATCGGCCATTATTGGTATTAGTATTCGATGCAACAGCAAGCGTGTAGGATAGCCTCGAGTGTTTTAAATCTCGCGCGTGAGCGATCTCTGTTTTACAGTTTAGCGTTAATTAGCAAGTTAATAGACCGAAAGTTTACAGATGGCTGCACTTCATCAATATGGTATTGTTTATTCATGGCAACAATTGTTATACAGCTAAACAATAGCCTGAGTCAAGAACACGCGCGAGTTTTGAATCTCAAATTTTTGAAGGTAAAAGTCTACAACTTCTTTTTGTCCAATTTAGAGGAAAAAACAATCCACGTGTACGGAAGACTTGTATCTTCAATTATCCGCTGTTTTATCTGAGGATTGTCGCTCATTTCGATGAGAATTGCGTAGCTGAATTTTAATTAGGGTTGTTTCTCATACTGAAAATGCCAAAAATACACAATTTTGAAACTTAAAAGTCTACAACGTAAACTCGTTCAATTTACTTAGTTTTTAGTTATAATTGAAGATTCGTTTTTCAACTTTAATAAACCGTTGTTTTATCGTGAGAAAATTACCTCTCAATACTGCGAAATGATGATTTTAGTGGGTCCACTTCGCCAAATTCACCCCTTTTTTCTCTTATTGTGGCGCTTTTGAGAGCATTTACGCTTGAATACCCCGCCAAACAAGCTCATTTATTATGCGTGAGTGTCGCGCTATTCTGCCCTATGCGATTCACTAAAAATGGTTGTCGTTGATGACTGTTGTTCAGTAAAAGCTTCATACAAATCAATATTTCCAGATGTTGTTGTTAAGCTTGATCTATATCACGCCTGTCAGCGCTTTGTTAAAACTCTTAAGAAATGATTATCAAAATCCCAACAGCTTTCAAAGGAATTTGGCTTGATTTTTTGTGCGAATGGTGACACCGGCACTGAACGGGGAGTGGAAACTCCTGATGAAGAAACAATTGAAAGTAACGTAGAGATATTTTTGAAGAAATGGGAATGTCACTTAACCGTTGCATCAATGGAGTCTATAAGAAACCTAAGGAAACACATAAGGAAAGGCTGCTGTTCAGCCATTCCAGCCGGAGTAGGTACACAGAGGAATGAGCGGCTACATAAATCACTCAAACGATCTCTTCTGGGTGGTGCCTCAACACTTTCACCAGAGCTAGCTGTTGCGGTATTCTCTATCGTTCTTTACGCCTGGAGTTGTAAAAGGAAGCCAGGAGCAAGGAAACACACCTCAAATGCTCGCGTCATCCCCGTGGTACCAGTAGAGCTACTTGCGCACGGCACAAACGAAAAGAACTCAGAGGATACACATTGCAAACTTGCATTCAACTGCGGCACTTCTCCAACGGAACTTTCTTCTACCATGACATAGTAAGGCTTCAAGCACTTTTGAAAAAATACACCCACAGCTGTGGCGTAACATCAGCAGCCAACTGGGCTTTTTAGATTTTATAGTGGCCGTAAGCATAACTTGTTATTCCATCTTCTAGTATATATCTTTTGTCATCGAAACAGCTGAGTAATACTTTATTGATTTCATAACTTCCTAATTCATGGTTTTGATTTTCTTATGGTTTTCATAGTGTGATACATTTGTTTATTTCCTAATAAAGTCTCTTTATAGATTTCATGTTTAATGTTATTCTTAATAATATTCCTCTTAATTCCTTTAGCAGTCTTTCCTCCTTTTTGGTTGTCTTTCATATAACTATACATTTTCGATCTCAATCCGACGAATTCAGTTATTGGAACACCAGCCACCTCATCTTTGAATTTACCTATTACTTTTTTATTTGTCTTATCAAAATACGGCGAGTTCTCGGGTTAATCACTGTTATCGAATCTATTTTTATCCCCCCAGGAGTCATTATAAACATCTTTTTTTCCGATCTCATATGTCAAGCTGTCTGTGTCTGTGAATAATAATTTCGTTTCTCTACCGTATTTTTGTTTGATGTAATTATAATGGAAATCGTACATTAACGTCTTGCTTAAATCCAAGATGCACATACAAACATATGCTGGTCTGTTTAGGGTAAGTGTTTCTTTAATCTTATGCACAGCAACCAGATTTTCGTTCAAGATTTTACTACTCACATAAGTAGGTTTAGCTGCCATTTTTAATAGTTTCTTTTCATCAGTTACCAATCTGACATCTACTCGCTTTCTGATATTTTCCATCGTTTTGCCGAATACACTGTTGTTCATAAGTTTGAAGAAGTCTTTCTCAAAAGCATTTTTGGCATTAGTTCTTTTCAGAGTATTGAAGTCAATGTATTGCTTTAACCACGCAGACTAATTGAATTTTAATACTCGATGGACTTTCGTTAATTTTAAACCGAGATCAATATACAATTGTAGATTCCTGTAATGAAGCACGTATTTTTCCTTATTACTCAATGTTGGAATGAGTTTGTGTACCAGACCAGTTGATATTTTATATTTTTCTGCTATTTTTTTACAATAGTCTGATAGCATATCTTCAGTTACTTTTATCTTTTCCGGTCCTAGCGGGTAGTCATTATGGAGGTCATGCAACTCTTTAGGATATTCAAGATCGACTTCAAGTATCAAACCCTTATTACTGTCTTCTTCGTATTTGGAAAGGTTTAGATTATTGATTTGTTTTTCAGTCAACCATTTGAAACCACCTGTTGGCAGATACTGACTCATAGCCCAGCCGTATAGATTATTAGCATCTAAATACATAATATACTTTGAGGGCACCTTCTCATTATATTTTTTCATGTATTTATTATTTGCTTTACCATGTGGGTTGGCTATGTAACTGATACCTCCACGCATACCCTTCTCAATGAATTGAAACATATCTACATCAGTCATAAGCTCTAGTTGAATATTAGTCATTTCCAGCACAGCATCCCAGGAAAGTCCAGGGCTTGTGAAATAATGACAGGGGTCTAGTTTGTAGTATTCTAAACAAGTTTTCCTGAAGTTTTCAAAAACATCAACTTACAGAAGGATGTCAGATTTGAGATATAAGTCATGGTACTCACCCATATTTTTGAGAGAATGTATTCCGCACATTTTGAGCATGTTTATAATCTTCATCTGTTATATGCTCATTATTCAGGATGCTGTAAAATTCTTCTTTTGGTGGTAGCTTTTCATTGAATCGATCAAAGCTATCCATGAAGTCATATGGATAAAGTCCTATTTGAGACATTAAATCAAGCTTTTTATCTTTGAATTTTTGGGAGGTATATTTTAATAATAAATCTTGTGGCAGATTACTCACTAGTTTTTCTAAACTTGAGCTCATCAACTGGAAACTGTCAATGAAAGTCAGATGATTACCAAGCATGAATGCCATGTATTTTTCCATGTTATTAGGAATTGCATTGATGTTCATTTGACACTTTTCACCTTTTCTGTTTGTGTATGTATGCTTCTCGACTATTTCACCGATCTCTTGCATTATGAAATGACTGTCGTTTCCTCGGAGATTACGAAATATTACAGGAATTTTATCACTTATTTGAAAGTTGAGATTGCAATCTTGGTGAGCTGAACCACGATGCACACCAGTGATATGACAATGGTCTCTAACTGTTACATCGGTTTTATTATATTTTTTATTACAGATATGGCATTCATCGGCTTTTTGGAATTTCTCTTCATCCTCTTTTATCATTTTCAGTGGTTTGTTGAATTCTTTTTTCATAACTTTTTTACAATATTTAATTTCATCTTACATACAGCTGTAGCTGCCATAAATTTGTAAACAGCTTTTTCACTTCTGTAAATTTTTTCTGGTTTACTATATTTATCATCATAACAACAAACGACCTTATATCCGTAACCACAGTCTACATGCCTCTGATATGCTTCTGTATTTGATTTATCGTCATTGGGTTGACAACCATGTATTTTTTCTGTGATAGGTTCAAAATCTGCATATATTACAATTGGCACTGGTAGTTGTTTGTGGAAATTATTGAATTTTATTATATTGTCGTCTTTAGTTAGCATTCTTATCGCTTGTGTGCCATTTACTTGGATGCAGTTTTCTTCATGATTGGCTAATACTTTTTCAGAGCTGAAACATTGCAAACAATGCATACAGAAATGTTTTCTCTCTCTATGTTTCGTTTGATTGTACATGAATTTATTGAAGTCTTTTATTAATACCTAATGTTTGTTTTCATTTTCTGTAATCAATAATAGATTCAAACAATCTTCATTCTTTTCTTTTGAAATATAAATGGGATATGGTTGTTTGTCTTCATAACCAAAAACATTAATGTTAATCTCATTTCGCTTTTCTATTTTGTTATACTGTTTTGTGGTGACTGGAAATTCAATTCCTGAATAATTGAGATTTTCAATAAAAGCCTTGTCGACTTTTTGATTCTCTCTGGGTATTTAGCTTAGGGGTTTAAATGTCTGATATGACACCATCTCAAGCATTCATTGTCCTCATTTTTCATGTTTATCAAACCTTTTGCACTGTTTCTTAGTTCTTGCGGTAATTTGATGTATGAAGAACCTTTCATCGGTTTATATTTTACCACATTGAGATAATGATTATCAACTGATTGAATTGTCCAACCTGATCCCTCAGAAATCCAAACTGCAATTTTATTTAATTTATTTTGTTTGGATACTTGAAGTGATTAAGCAATCCTGGATTGTTTGTAATAGTCTGAGTTTGACTGTTAAATAGGCGGTCTTATAAATTGTTTCTCCATCTGATATTCTTGTGAATGTTACTTTCAACGTTTCAACAAATTTTAGTCCTTTCATTGATTTTAGTGTATTTATAATATGGTATGAAACTGCTTTTCTTGTGTTTTGTAGTTGAACTAGTGGATCTTTTTTGTTTTTGATGTTGATTTTGTAAGAATTGGTATAACCTTTTAGAGCTTTATCTGTTTGCTCTATCTTAGTCCTCGGTGGTGGTACCGGTTTTTTAGTCCTTGGCATTGGAACTGGTTTATCCCTAAATTGTAATGGTGGAAGAATTATGTTGTTTTCATAATCATACACCATCTGTTTGACACTCTTTCTGGGGGTTGGAATTGGTTTCCTTAGTGCTGGCACTGGTTTGGAATCAGACTTCTCGTTTTGCTTTAATAACAGATTAATTAGTTGAAATTTTCTCAATTTTTTGAGATCTCTTTTATTCATATTATTATTATATATATATTTTTTCTCCATATATATTATTATATAATATTCTTTTAAGTACTTTATGAGTGCACTATAAGTATTAAATAAAATTCTAATGATATAAGTAGATAAATTCTTAGAAATATAAAAATATTAGTTAATTATTTTTGTCTTTGTTGTCTTCTTTTTATATATTTATTACGTTCTTCCATATGTTTAAATACTTCAAATATAATATCATCATAACAGTTACTAAGTTTATATTTACATTTTTTTATTTTATACATTTGTTTCATATGAAGTTGTTTTTCAGATATATGATAATTACCATTAGGATTTTTGAATTCAATACACAGAGAATTAAATTTACTTGTTGGATTTAAAAGCATTAAATCACACTGACCACTCATATATCCGTTTTTACAAGATGGTAATCTCATCTTTTCACTTATTTGATTTTCACCAAGACCAGCAATCATCAAAGCATTTTCATATTTTTTTCTGATTAATGATACTACTTTAGTATGTAAATCGTATTCATTATCAATTATTAATCTATTACTATTAGAATCATAATATCCTTTTTTTCTTATTGATGGTAATACTTTACTTGTTACCCAATGTTTGAATTCTCTTGCTGATGCTTTTTGAGATGATAAAATTAAAGAATAAAAACCAGATTCATTTATAAAAAAACATTTACATTTAATTTTAAGCCTCTCAGCTTCGGGGGACTCTGAGTCCCCCCAAGTTTTAAGCCTCTTAGATTCGATTTCTATTTCTATTTATTTTTTATCATCAATATTTATATGATTTTGTATTACTCTTTTTGTATCCTTATATCCGAGTATATCAGCTATTTCTTTTCCACGGAACCATATTTCATTTTTCTTATCAACATAACAATTAATTTCAACATTTAATTGATTATTCTTATAATTTCTTTTTTGCATTTCCATGTTTCCTATAATATAGATAATATTCTTTTTAATATATTAGGAATGCACTTTAAATGATTTCATAATTTCTTCTTTTTTTCAATGAGTTATAAAATAACATGAGATTTTAAATTTTATTTTTAGATTCTTCATTTATGATATAATCTTCAATAAGAATAGGAAACATTTATAAAAACGATTCTTTATTAATGAAGCATTTCTTTTTTTCAATATCGCATTTAATAAATTTCTTATTTTTAATAGCAATATAAAAATGATTAGTTATATAATAGAAATTGACATAATAATTGAATAATTACTCGGGCTTCCTGTGGAAGGCCCGAGTCTAAATCTGTCGTCCGTTTTTCCTTCTTTTTTTTTTTCGTTGTTCTCCACAAACCTCATTTCCGGCGTATTTGCGCAGGCACTAACAATGAACCTGTAAAACCCGGTAAAAACCTGTTTACGTTTTGTTTACGCCTATCTTGTCTGTTGGAAAGCAAGGCACAAAGCAACTGTGGATTCCTCGACGGATTTTCAAAGGAAAAAGTTGATATGTCTACAGCTATGGCAAACGGTGTCGTATGCAATACGCTCAAATCACTTACAATTGCACACGCCGTTCGCGGTAGACCCACACTAAATGATGATTGTGAGCGTACATTTCGAAACGGTTCGTTCCGCGAACTCGAAGCAAATGTGAAAAATATTATGAGATCAAATGAGCTGAATGAGCTATCAGTGAGTACAAAAAGTGCACAAAGGCTTTGACTACCGGTGAGAAATGTTCCTTGAAGAAGTTGAGTGGAAACTTTGACGCGAACAGTTTAGGTGCTGGCGAATACAAGATACCCGTTGATGATGAGATTAGAGGTTCAAAGACGAACAGCAGTAGTAACGACAGCAACAGGAAAGCGTCAATGTTGGGTGATGAAGAACCCACACATCGAAGCGAAGATCCAAGTAACGTTTTTACTTTTATGGCTATTGTCACCAGTATTTCATTTCTTTTCTGTACTTTAGATTGTGGATTATCAGCTGTATTAAGTATGGTAGTTTTATGTGTAATCTTGTACCTGGGTGTGTTCTACATGAATGTGTAAGTTTATCAGTTTTATCAACACAACTGTCGGATGTACTTGAAAAATGCGAGGTATTTGAGAAGGCAATGCAGTTATCTGTACATGCTCAACGTGATGCCTTAGTGAAAATAAAATATAGAAAGGAATCGTCAGATCTCGTTATGCTAAGTTTGTGTATTTTAACGACAACCGTGAATGCCATGTGCCATCAAGACGTTGTGATCGCGAACCCAGTAGGATACCAGTGAAAAAGCTAAAAAGTCTGTCACAGAAAAGCAGAAAACTAAGCTTGTTTGTGTTCCCACGGTCCTGTCGTGTTTATTTCCGCTGGCACGCACTCACACAGGCAGCCCAATGCTTAAACGAATCGAGTTTGAGTCACAAAATACATGTATAATTTTATATATTAAGCTGTGCAGAAATCATCCACAACATCCATTTGCCACTCGAAAAGCCCGAGTGAAGGCCATTACGGCCTCTAGTTTGTTATTGATATGGTTCATTTGAAACCACATCTCATTATTCTTATCAAAATAATGGATATTCAAATAATTTAATTTTTGTCGTTTAAAAAACATGTTCTTCTTTTCATATATATATGGATTTTATTTTTTATGTTTAAATAGTTATGTAATTTTTTATATTTAAATGTTATAATATAACCAGAAATAATCATATTTTTGGTCATATATATGACAGAAAAAATCGGATAAACCGTTAATTAATATATATAGGTTACATAATTATGTTTAAGTTATCTCACATATCCTTTAAATCCCTGAATGGTATCCAACTGTTGAAGTCATCACTATAGCCCTTCCATTTAACCAAAGCTTGTTTCTTTTTATAATCTCTTCGAATGACTTTATCAATTCTGAATACATCTTGTTTTGCTTTCAGTAATTCAGGTTCATAAAATTATCCTTTTATTTCTTCATTATTCAAATCTTTCAGTTTGTATGTGATTGGATTAGTGTATTGGATCTCATCTACTATGAATAATTCTTCTGTCCAATTTGGTGTATAACCTTTGTCGAATACATTCCGTTTATACTTACAATGTAGATATTCGAACCTTGTCTCCAACCTTGAATTTCGGTTTAGATGTTACTTGCTCCATATCACCATGTAGATTAAAGTAAACAGTTCCTTCATTGCTCTTTTTGTTTGCTTCTGTTGGCGTCATCTTTATGCTTGAATGTTTTGTCTTATTGTACTGTTTTAATATTTGGGGTAACATATCTAAATACTGTGTATTACCTTCAACAGTGAACTGCTTCCACATTTTGGACTTGATTGTTCGATTCCATCTTTCAACCACTGAGGATTTTTCCTCATTCTCTGTGGAGTATATCTGTATATTATATTTCTCCAACAAGTCCTTCATGTTTCCTTCAATGTTTGTTATAGAATTCCTTTCCTTTATCAAACCATAGATATTGTGGTTTTCTGCCTTCATTGAATATTGTTTTAAAGGCACTCATGACGGATTCACCTGTTTTGTCTTTTTAAGGAACAATCCAACCATATTTACTGAAAACATCAATAACCATCAGACGATATTTGTAACCTCTATTCCATTTGCTGAATTTTTGCATATCAACAAGATCAGCAGCCCAAATCTCATCAATATGGTTGACAATCACATGCCGTCGAGTAAAGTTACACTTTATGGGTGTATGTAATTCATCTACTAATTTTTCTTGCCAGTTTTCTTTACTCGACGGCTTCTTCCGTTTTTTGGAACACCAAGACCAAGTTTCTGCTTCGTAGTTATTGTATTTCGAGCCAACCAGTGACCCCATTGTCTTTTATCATAAGGTACAGCATCAAGAACTTTTACCATTTTCCTGTCTGCTTTATTTTTACATTTCGTGTCATCTTTACAAATGGAATAATCAATATCATGTTGCATTGCTATTGCATCAGTCATTCCAGTCGGCTGTTGATATATCTCCAATATCTCCCCCCAGTTTTTGGATTATATTTGACCTGTTCTTCAAGTGGATTATATGGACCAGTATAATTATGTCCAGGTAATGTAAATCCTCTTGAAGGTCTAGGAAATTTACCTATTGTTTTGTGGATATCAATTGCACCTCCTGTCAGTCCCGGGCCTTACCATTTCCATTTTATCCACGAGGTGTAACTGCAGGTGCCGCCTTTTTTCTTGTAATCGGCATACTGTCTTTTGTATTCAGCCACAAGCGCTCACCCCTCTTTTGCAGAAACTTCAGGGCCTTTGAAAAGAGTCGGGTTGGAGACAACATCCCACATTTTCTTGAAGTCGACAAAAGGGAAGGGGATAGGAATACCACTACCAGCTTTTTTACTCAAAATGCCTGCCTCATTGGACGGACGGGCTTATTAGTTTCCTTATTCTGTTTCACAAATTTGTTTTTTTTAATACCGCATTCGGCGCAAGTGCAATAAAACATAAGTCGTCCAATTTTTCCTTTTTTATAACCCGAAGGCTCAACGCATTCAGTTTGTTTCTTCTGTTTCACACAATATGATTTCATATATGAATTACATACTTTTGAATAATCAATGATGAATTTATGATTTACCGATTTGTCTGTTTGACTAAATGCTGTATTATGTATTATGTCAAGTATTGATTTACCTTTTTGTCTTTCTAATAGATAATACAAACACCAATAACCACATAAAACAGAATCTCTTTCTTGTATTTCATCTGTTGAATATATAATCTTTTCATCACTTGTTTGTAAATATTTTTGTATTTCAGTTGGCATTATTAAACCGAATGAATCAAAATATTCACATACATTTTTGTCATCATTTCTGTAACATGAGTACCAGACCCAATATGATTATCAAGATTTATAATCCCAACTTCAGGTTCATTTATTTGATTTGGTAAATTATCTCGACTGAATACACGTTAAAAATGCTTTTTTTTTAATTTGTTTACCCAATTGATTAAATCAAAGTTACTAAGCGGTTTATCTATAAATTTTATATTATTTGACCTAACATAGGGATTTTGCTCCAAATGTTTCTGTTTATTGCTCTGTCTTGAGGAATACCAAGAGCTCCAGTTAGTAATCCTTCTCCCCTTTTTGTCCTTTTTTTTTTGGCTTGCCATAACCAACCATAGGATTATTCATTTGATCCCAAGTACCAAAAAACGGATCGCTTCTATAATTTTGTGGAATTACTAAACCTCCATCTTTTTTTGTTGTGTTTGGGACGTGAACTGGTAATGATCTTCTTGATTTTGTTCGATTTGAATCAACTTGCAAACCTTTACCCATTATAGCATCTAATAGTATTGGAATACCGATATATGCCAATATTGTTCCAATACCAGATCCCATTTGTTTTTTAGTTGGTTTGATATGAACACTAGATCCTGTTTGTAAAGCATTGAGAATATCTTATTTTTGTTTGGCTGTTAGATATTCTTTATATTGAATTAATTGTTTTACTTTCGACTCAGGAATTAGAAATCCACCTGTTTGACCAAGAGAAGCTATAGCAATAGGTGCAAAAGCTTTTTTTGCTAATGGCATTGCCATTGGTAACAATTTACATGTAGATGACATGCCTGCTAGTGAGCTCCATAAGCTATCTCCATGTCTTGCAACTTTATGTATCTGACTTTTCGAAATTTTGATGTCAACACCTTTATTCATTTTCATTGCTTTTTGAATTTGCATTTGCATTTGTGTTTTTGTCAACATGAGTTCATCATTGCCTTTCTAATCTGAGCATGATGGCTGAATTATTGGAATAAGCTCTTGAAAGCTTTTCCAATTGACCTTTACTTAATTTAACACCATAAGGAAAACATTGCATCATATATTGTATACAATATATGTTACATTAATTTGAAATTTAATATGTTATATTTAGTTTTTATATATTATGTTTTTCATATTCTTTAACGGAACATGAGTTTACCATCCTTCTGAACAAGTTCGGCCTCCTGCTCATATAAAATCAAAGCATAAATACTATAAGGGTTTGTTGTTGCACCACTTAGTTCATATCTGAAAGTCAGTTTAGTTGTTCCATCTCTGATATCCAGTTTTTGTTTAGTAAGATTAAAATACACAAAAGGAAAGATTGTATTGAAATTACTTCTGTTAAGTAAAGTGCCTTCACCGTATTCATTGTTTTTATGGACGTATTTCAAAATATCGCTATACACTCTGGTCATATCTGTAGTAGGTGTATAATGTAATTCAGGATACTCATTACCATTTGCTACTACAAGATGACAATTCATAAGAGTTCTAGGGTCTGTACTGACTGAAAAAGTGTTATACAAAAATGGATTAGCTGTCTGAGAGTCAATATTAGCATCATTGATTATAAAAACGAAAACATGTCGTGGCTTGGATATCCCAGAAGTGATATTGAAATGTCCGCATCTTTGTGATGAAGAATTTGATCTCATAATCTCTTGCCTTAGATATGTCCATTTTTTATTCGTGATGAATTTACTGGAATATAATGATTGACCTTCAGAATTGAAAATAATCCAAGGAACAAATAGTTGCATTTTTGTTATTATGACTCTGCAATTATCAGCTGCTTGCCAAATTAGATTAGCATCCGATTCCATTTCTAAATTTAGTTCTAAACGTGTATTCGGCAGAAGTTCATTTTGTAGTGCATTGAAAAAACTGTATCTATTAAGAGGTATTTCAACACTGACTGTGGATGATGCACCCAAAAGAGCTTTTCTCGCAGCAAAACCTTTATTGTAATTGGCATTCTGGGCTGGTCGTTCCTCAGCCTGTCGACTTGTGTCTAAATAGAAAAACTCATTAGTTGCAGTAGTCTCTGCATAAACTGGACTATACTCTAGAAGATTCTTTATATTAACAACATGATTTGCATCATTGCAGTCATACACTTTTTTACTATTTGAATTCACCTTGAAATTATTGATTAATGAATGACTCCCATTTACCATGCCGTTATGATCTTCTAATACAATAGCAGTATTATCCAATTTATTTACTTTGAAATCAACTACAATCCGTGAGTTATACCAATCAAAAGGTGTTAATTCGCCAGTATTATCAGCAACGAATCTATAACCATCTTCCTTTTGATAAGCATTTTGTGCAACTGTCGTATTTAATGGAGTTTCTTCGTATCTTTCAATATATGAGCTATTTCTAAACACATAATATAAGATTACATAATTTTTCTCAATCTACCTCCAGAAATTGTCCTGTTAACTCTTTCATTGATCTCATATTGTGATAGAGATTTTGTTTTTGGCATTTGATTCATTGCAGGTGATGATGTTGTTGTTGTTTTTTTTTTTGCTTAATAATTGAATTATTCTATCGCCGGCTTTTTTACCTACAAATTCTCCTGTTTTTATAGCTGCACTTTGAAGAGCCTTTTTAGGTGCTGTTTTTGCAGCCTCTTTCATTGTTTTACCAAATAAGTTACTGGCAACAGATTTGAAAATATCAGTCAATGCTCCGCCATGGATTTCTCTGCTATGAACATGTTTCTTGACAAACATCCCTAAATCAGAATCATATCGTTTTTTATATTCTTAATTTATTCATATACAATTAGATTATATGATATCGGTTTTGACCGTAGAATTAATGTCATGAACCAATCTATTCTATTTAAATCAATAGGACGACCAAGTGCATCAGTTATATAAAACCTCATCTCATCAATATTAATATTTGAAACATCATTAAATAACAATCTTCGAGGCTCGAATTTAAAACTGTAACTTCTGGTCAGATTATCTGTAGGTATAACAGTTAATAAATTATTAGAATGTCCACTTAATATAGAATTTGTGACAATATTTGAATGAATGTTTATTTTATCTATACTGTTGGTGATATTTGGTAGTCGAGCACTGTATTCATCCTGTTCTTTAGAAGCAACCAAATAAACTAAAGTCATGATCAACATATATAATCTTTTCTCCCCACAAACCGTCTTTCTTTCCCAATGCATGCACAAAGCAGAAAATATTTTGGTTGCAAATAATACTACCAAATAAGTTGCAACCCCAACAAAGTTTTTTCAGCCATTCACAGTTAAACCGCCGGACATTTCCGGCCAGCGTTACATTACCATGCTCATGCGCATTTCCTCATTTTTGACAAGATGGCAACAGGACTTTGTACGTGGAGTGATCGTGATAGCGGTCGTACCTTGCTTCACAGCAATCAACCATTTATTCACTTCCTCTGAGAATAGGAAAGTAAGAGCCGACCGTGTGTACAAACAATAGTGGTTTGGGAAAGACAACAAAAGAACAGCACAGTTATTCTTCCCATTCTATTCGATTTAGAGGTAAGATTTCGCCATGCAAATTTAAGCTTATTAAATTTCGGTTTAAGCTTATGTTAAGACATGCTTTTAAATTGCATCTTTTAGGAGCTCATAAGTATTTATTACTTTTACTTTTTGCTTGAACCCGTAGAGCGAATTGAGAATTATCTCGTTTGAGTAAGCTTTTTAGCTTAGTAAATTTCAATGTCTCTTTGTGTAAATTTAGCCTGCCCATGTAGCCTCTTTGAACTTCGTTGGGTAGCTTAATTAAGCAGTTTATATCTCATTTAAAAGCATATCAGGTGTATTCATCAAAACACCTGGTTTACTCACAGTAAGATTATTATTCCTTCCTTAAAACCAGACAGACTTTGTTGGAGACATTGACATAGGAGCTATTGGTTTTTTTTCTGAAATAAAGAAATGCCAATTTCTGGTTGGAAGAGGTTCTTGCTGTATCCTTAAACCAAGACAATGTGGGATGATCATTGGAGCAGGTAGTGTTTGGTAATGTCCTTGTTAATAATTTCCTTCATATGGGGAAGATTTCCTGTTCAAATAGTTCTTTCCAGATCAAGCAATAGTAATTTCTTCTTTCAATGACTTTATTGTATCAAGATCTTAACTAAAAATAATGAACTAATGACTAATTTGGTGTATTATATATAATTTCATTTACACATACAGGAAGGTTGGCAACATGCTAATACTATAACTTGTTTCCACTTCAAATTCTAATAATCTATTTGTATCTTATGCTTTCTTGTAAAGGGTTTTGCACTTTGTGTTTGCCCTGTGGGAAATAAATGCACGTCATTTTTAGGCTGGTTTTTATTCCAAGGCTCTTTGTTTTCAGTGGTGTTCAATTCTGTCTTGGCATCGCAATATCAAGAATTTTTGAGAGGAGGTCAGCTTTTCTTGGCTTTTTGGGGAGCCTTGGTTGATGGCCTGTTATTTCACTCAAAATCTTCACAAGCTCTGGTATCTTAAGAGTTTTCAAGTCTTTCTCTGACTGTTGAAGCACTGTCTTTGCAACTGGGGTTTCTTCATCCATAAAGTTTGGCTCTTGGCGGTGTTGTGGAACTTCTAGCAGTGAAATCCGGGGATAATTCCTTACCACCTCCTGTTTACCACCATTACACCAGAAGGTTTCATTTCTCTTCAGGTATTTGCGGGGATGTCTGTTGCAGTTGTTTAGACTTTCCTGGCGTTTTTCCACAAGGAGTAGGCTTGTACAGGCATCCCAGCGGTTGATCTTCCTATGAAAGTACCGCCGGTAATCATCATTTTTCTTCTCTACACCTGATGTCAGACAGAGAATGTAAATGAGTCAACATGTGTCCACTCATGATATAAATTGTATACATTGTAAAGTGAATACTGTTTGTAAATATAAAGTCAAAATTAATCAGGTATTTATTTAGTCAGCCGTACCTTGACCACTAACGTTTTTCAATGATCCGTGCATCCTGATCATGGTGGGAACGTGGAATACCAAGATGTGGATATATGGAGTGATGATTGTGTCTTGTAGATAGCCTGGGCCAGTCCCAGCCATGCTTACCAACATCTTTGCCCAGTTCTTTGCCTGCCAGTAGTATATTCTAAATTAGCTCTTCTGAATGGGATGTGAACGTATCATGAAGGAATCACAGTGAATAGTACAGCTGTACTTGATACTTCCTACCTTTTCATGAAGACCATTAACTTCGTGGTCAGTATGTTCAGTCTTGTTAACAGCATCAAGTACTTCTCCAAAAGCCTAAATGAAATGAGTTTTAAAATGTCAGACTACAAATTAGTCTTGCAACAATCACTAGTTTGGGAAGACAAATGACTAGGTAAATGTAATTTCAGGGAAATGAAATGGTCTTTTAAGTGACTATATGAATGCCTGTGTAGTTTTTGTGTATGAAAGTTATGGTTCCTTTTTACTCACCATCCACAATTTCTCAACAGCTGGTGCCCTTTCAGGAGGGAGTATTGTATTGAAGAATGGAGGCATTTTTTTTAAGAGAGTCCGCTTTTCATTCCCAAGAAGTGATGTCCATTCAACTTTTTTGGTGTTCTTGCTTTTCCACACATTGAGGGAAATGCCCAATGAACGCACATTGGTCAAAAGCTTGTCAAGGTGAGTTTGTTTCCTTTGAGATTGAGGCTTTCCCTTATTTTCAGCCTGTTAGGAGACATAATGTGCAGACAATACATACAAGTAACTGAACTGCCTATCCACTGCGCAATTACATTATATCTAGAGTTTGGCAAAATCAGTAATGTTGTTTCTATACCAATAATTATTTTAAGTTCTCTTTATACCTTTTTTCAAGTCACATACCTCATCCCAATCAATGACTTCCAAGATAACACCCTGCTCCAAACGGTCCATTACTCGCAGCATTAGATGCAATTCGTCATTGACTATGTTCTGCAGTGGTATGTTGAACAAAGGTTGATGTTGACATCCTGGAGTCTTGTGCCAATCAGGTCCCAAGGTCCTTTTCATCTCCTCAGTGTTGTAGTGAGCGTAAGGAACTGACATATTGTACCTACATTTGTGGAAGATAAATACTGCATATTAGACAGGATATTGTAGTATCCTTGGTTAAGTGACTGTACAAAACCTTCAATTTTATGGCACATACATTAGTTTGAATCAACATAGTGTATGAGCAGAATTTATTAAGTAATGCATGGGTGGGGTACTGTGGGGTTTTAGTTTTTACCTGTCTTTCTTGTGGATTAAGCACCAAATGCAGCAGTTGTTGGATATAGCACCTTTCATTCCCATAGCTACCAAAAGGAACTGTTTCAGAAAGTGATAAAGAAAATAAAGATGTTTAATAAGTTGCATTCCATTTACTACTGGTAATGTTGTTAGTTTTTTATCCTTACAATTCATGTTATTCCCATTGCACTTACTTTGTAATCACCCCCAAGGTAAAACTCAAGATTGACTCTCCTTCCATCTATGGTTATTTGTCCTTCCTCCATAATCTCTGACTGCCTGGCACACATTTTTTAGGCCATCTTTAAGGGTGTCATAGTCCTCTGGGCCTTTTATGAGTGCAATGGTGTGGTTGCCTTCAATTAAAAAAAATGTGCAGGACAGAATTACATTTTATAAGGAAATTGGCCATCCCTTGAGGTCAATAGTTTTGCATAGTAGAAAATAATTTTCAATCAGAAACGCAATATTGTGAATTCAAAACAAGAGCAAATGAACACATGGCTTCTTCTTACTAGTAACTGAAATAATTTAAGGGTGTTCCATGGGCACGTTTGTGTTTATTGATGGATTACCTCCTTTATTTCTTTCCACAGTGTTTTCTGGCAAGGCTGGTGGTAGAAGTGATCATAAGAGAAGAATTGGCATTTCTCAACATCAGTCAAATAGATTACCCCATGAGAAATGATGAAGAACATTAAAATATAAATAAGTAAAACGACAGACACTCAAAGAACTTATCAGTAGCAAATTAGTTTACCTTGTGTGGGGCCACTGATGTTAACTTGGTGCAGTTGTCCATTGTTGTCACTGAGCATAAGGGATTCTGGCGTCAGACCATATGTCTCCGCAAACCAGAGAACATCCTTGGTCTCTTTCCTGTAAAGTAATTTAATTTTGTCAACTGCGAAGTGACACTGCAGTTAACTAACTCTTTAGCAGAACTACACATACATCACTGGAACATAAAAACAAACGATTTCACATCATACTACTTGTAAAATAAAGTTCACCTACCGAATTTGTTCCAAGTGTCTTTGTTGCTGTTTTTTACCAACATCCACAAAATCCTTTCCTCTATGTGCCAGTGATTTCTTCATGGACCAGTACAGTTCCGCTGCTTTTTCTTCCACAGTCTCGCGAAGATGTCCATTTTCCTCCTTGAGCTGCGATACCACGTCGCTTGGAGACAGCATGATCTCATTCGGCATGAAACTCATGGTTACCCACTTACTGGCTCGAACTCTTTTCCTATTTTTACTGTTGGAGATTCCATCGATCTTTCGCCAGAAATTTCGAATGTTCGTCGCAATAGCGCGACCAACACGATCGTGCGCGGATTCCTCCAGCTTGTATCCAAGATGCGAGATGCTTGCTTGTAGAACTTCAAAAGCAATGCTGGGCTTTCCGCGGACTTTATTTGAAGAAGAAATTTCTGGTCACAAGAGTCAACATAAGGACGGACCATATTGATCAGAAGTGGATGGATCGGGGATTCAATGAGCTCTGAAAAGAGCTCCCGATCCAGTGCACTTCTGTTTTCCTCGCTCATCTTAAATTCGCGCGTTAACCTTCGTCAAGCACCTGATTTTGAGTTTCAAAGTTGGCGGGCTACTGATCTATGATTCGCATTTAACGACTGATTTTTCTGAAAAGATACGGTAATTTCTTGACAGCCATTGTTATGCAGCCGTGTCCTTCGAACAATGGATCACTAAGCAACTAACTCCAACTAGCAATTTTAAATGTCAGCTGGCTAGTAGTTATTTCAAGCCGATTTAAAAAGTAAAGACGGGATCAGTTCAGAAAAACATCAAACTTTTATTTGCCGTTGTTTACTTTTTTGAAGCCAGTCTCACTTGCTCAAAAAATTGCTCTTAACTTCGTGCCAGGAACATGTCCCCACTGAAAAGGCCGTTTTTTTCCCAACTTTCAAACGCAGGAAGCTAGTGCGAAAACTTCATAAAACTTCACAATTTTTGGCTACAATTGTAGATATAGCTTTCCTCTTGAAAAGCCCGTTGTTTAAAACATTATATACGACTTGGGAAAGTCAAAAGAGCGAGTTTTATTAATGCCCTGCAGGCAAATTAGGGCCGTTTCTCTCTTATTCTCGGCTATTCAAAGTACATTCGCATTCAAATTTTGCCACTTCAGTGCTCATGAATAAGTAATGATGTCCGGCCATTCTACCCGATACAATTAAATTACCAAATTCAGTTTCTCTGAGATGTAGTTGATAATTATTATCCAGTTCAATGACTACTCCATATGAAGACAGCACAAATAATATATTGATGGGATATTTATCTTTTGTTGCATGTTCCTTTTTAACCATATATTGATGAATATAATCATTGATATCTTCATAACTATACATACCATTAACAAAAGTAATTGTTTCCCAACTAACACCTCCATCATGACTATATTTAATCTTATTATTTTTATAATTTTCAGATATGTTATGCCATGAGTATGTCATCATCACAGGTCAACAGCTATTCCATGCTTCATATTCTGAT
>OX419342.1:14790509-14793009 GCA_948470475.1 Galaxea fascicularis
ATATGAAATTCGTAAGATTTGGACGGTCTTCTTTTGTTTTAGCGAGCCATATGTGATATCGTGCCAAGAGAAAGCAGTAATTGATAAGAAGCGCAAATTGAGAGATATCTGGCCTCAGACCCAAAGCAGTAGTGTTTGTCAACACGTAATCTCTAGGAAGTAAGTTTGAGTGTTTCAGCCATTCAGTAAGTTTATTCCAAAAGTAAGATGTTTGGCTGCATGACCAAAAAAGATGGATTATGGACTCAGAGGACGTGTGACAAAAACTGCAATTTTCATCGTTCTGTAGGCCTATTCTAAATAAGAAATTTTTGGTTGGTACGCGTCTGTGTAAGAATTTAAACTGAAACTCTATCAGCTTAGTGCTCTTTGTGCATTTTTTAGCTAAAAGATAGGCAGCAGTCCAGTTTATGTTGTCGTTTATTGGTAGGGCACAATCCTTTAGCCATTTCTTTTGACTTAACTCTGGGGTTAAACTCTTGTTACTGATTATTTTTTTATAGATTAATGTGGTTGCTTTTTTGGCTTGTAGAATTCGTGTTGTAAGTGGCTCGTATTCGTGATTGGTGTTCTGTAAATCTTGAAAATTGGAAACAGCCCGAAGAGACTTTACAGCCGATATTAATCCGTAGAAGCTGAGAGGGCGAGGGTCTATTCCATACTTACAGCGGAAATCATTTAACAAGAGAAAGTTATTGTCCGGTCCTAAAAGGTGTTTCACCCAAGTAATTCCTTTAATGAACCAGTTTTTGAAAAAAACGGTCTTGTTAGCTATCTTTATTAACGAGTTATGCCAAAGTTGTTGATCAAGAAAGTGATCTTTCGATGTTATTTCAGGTTCAAAGTTAACTTCTGCCCAGATTCCTAATAGTTCTTTTACAAAGGCATCCGAAGTTGCTATTGTCGATGAGGTGTCTCTAACGTTAAGGTTGTAGGAAAAAAACTTTGACAGCCATAATTCTTGAGGGCTATATCAAAAAATATTTTCCATTTTCCCTTGTTATTGTTATCTAGGTACTTTTTAATCCATGTGGTTTTGAGGGATTTATTAAAGGAACTAATATCAATCATTTTTAGGCCGCCAGCACTGAGATCATTAATCATTATCTTCCGTTTTATCTTGTCACCTTTACCATTCCATAGAAAAGTGTAGAGTAAATCATTTACTTCGTTTAAGATCCTGTAGTTTGAGCGAAGAGGCGAGAGTAAATACACTAGTTGAGAGACCACTAGCGATTTGATAACAGTGATTTTTCCTAACAATGTGAGTCGGCGGTATTTCCAGCATCTTAGGATTTCTTTAACTTTTTCAAGCTTCTCTTTGTAGTTTAAAGAGGCAGATAATTCGGGATCTGTTGAAATCCATAACCCTAGGGACTTTACCTTGTCTTTTGGCCATTTAAGTTCTTTTCCTGGTAACAGAATTTTATCATTTCCAATACTTGCGCCGATCCATAGAGGTTCCGCTTTCTTATCGTTGAGTCTGAGGCCAGAGACTTTGCTAAAATTGTCAAACGTTGCAAGGGATGAACGGAGAGATTCAGCTGAACCGTCTAATATAAGTGTTGTATCATCGGCATACTGACTTAACTTAATTTCCACATCGTTTACAGAGATTCCCTTTATACTAGTATTTTTCCTTATTGCCGTGGCAAGCACCTCTGCCGATAGCATAAATAAATAAGGTGACAGCGGGCAGCCTTGCCGAACACCTCTTTGAATCTCAAAAAAATTACTTGCCCATCCATTATTCAAAATGCAGCTTTCAGAATGACTATAGAGGGTTTTCACCCAGTTTATTAACGAAGCACCGAAACCATAGGATTTTAATGTATCATGTATGAAGGGCCATTCAAGAGAATCAAATGCCTTTTCAAAGTCAATAAAAAGTAACAGGCCGGGAATATTCTTTTCTGTGGCGTATTGGATGATAGAGTCAATGAGTCTGATGTTTTCGCCTATAAATCTGCCCTTCAAAAATCCTGTTTGATCATGGTTGATAAGGTTTGGGAGTACTAGTTTAATTCGGTTTGCAATAGATTTTGCTGCAATTTTGTAATCAGTGTTCAAAAGGGTGATAGGCCTCCAATTTTTGAAGAAGTATAGTTCCGCATCTTTTTTTGGAATTAGTTTTATAACCCCTCGTCTTTGTGTGACTGAAAGGCAGCCAGAGTCAAAAGCATAGTTGAGGGCCGAGATTAAAAAAGAAGAAATGTCTTTCCAAAAAACTTTGTAGAATTCCGCCGGAAGTCCATCCGTGCCTGGCGTTTTGTCAGGCTCCATCTTCTTCAGGGCTTCGAGACATTCTTTTTGAGTTAGGGCGCCTTCACATAAAGTTTGTTCTTCATCGGTCAAAGAAGTGGAAATCACTTCGAAGAAAAATGTTGACTGGACTCTGTTAGCCAGTTTAGATATGGACTCTAATCAGATTAGCAATCTAAGCGACCCAATTGATGATAAAAATGCTGCTACTAAGAAATATGTAGATGACAAAACAAAA
>OX419342.1:14798009-14800509 GCA_948470475.1 Galaxea fascicularis
AATAATCATCATAAAATTTCAATGTAGTTTCACTTTTTGTGATTTCAATATTATTATAATCAATTTTTAACATATCGAATATCTGTTTTAACATGTATTTGATTGAAATTATTCTTTTTAGATTGTGACCTAATTTTGGAATGACTCTATTAATTTTATCAAATATTTCAAATATTTTCAATTTGTCTGAATTTTGAAGCTGTATATTATTTTGTTTGCAAATATTAATCAGAATATTATTTAGATGATATTTTCTGATATAAACTGATTTTTTCCTTATTTTGTATTTATTTTCATTGAAATTTATATATTCTTTATGATAATTATAATTGTACACAGCCACATCTTTTACAGATATTCATACCGTTGTTATTTATAATCTCTTCTTCATTGCAGCATAAAGTGTTTTTTTATCGTTCTATCACTTATCTGTTTAAAACAAAATGGACAATGAACATATTCACTTGATATTTCATCATGGATTATCTTATTACAACTCATTCTTATAATATAACTATATATTTTTTTAAAGTATATAGTAAGAATTGATTAAATGTGTTTTTCCGAAAAAGTCACGTTTGGTGATTTTTCCGAGAAAGTCACGCATTTTAAAAATATATATAGATTGCCAAAATTTGGTTATAAGTTGGGTTGGAATTGAGCATAAAAAATTTGTTAGCCATTAAATGGAAAAATGGTTTGGTACCCCCAACCATATAACTACTTATTGAGATCTCTGTTTTGCCGGGAGATAAGGGAAAATGTTGAAAACTACAAGAACTGGGTGGATTTTGATATCAATGAAGAATTGTCTAAATTCTCCGAATCCGGATGGTTCAACAGTTCCCTTGGAGATCTTTGTGTTCTTACCTGCAGCAATCTTCTACAGGCCTCCATAGTTGTCATTACCTCGATTCCGGCCGCTCCAGTCATACCATTTGTGCCGATGACAATATGCAGCAAATTGGCCATTTTCATAGCTTATAACCACTCTGGACTGGGACACTACGATGCTACTAAAGGTTAGTAACTATGGCCTTTTCGTGGGTTTTTGCCTTAGTTTTTTTCTGGGTAAAATATGTCGAGTGCAGAAAAGCATGTTAAATATGTTAATATATATATCTCATTAACCAAGCGCGATGGCCATACTGGGAGAATATCGGCCCGAGGTCCGTACAAAAAAGACCGAGGGCCGATATTCTCCCAGTACGGTGCCGAGGAAGCTTGGTCAATAAGAGATGTATTACACGACGGGAACAACGCGGGATCATTTGGGATAATACCCGGTCCAATACTTAGAGAATATCGGACTGGCAATAGAGCAATCTTATTGGTCGATTTTAGTTATTGGCCCTCTGACTGTCAAAGGTGTGTAATAAATATTTATAACAGAGCAAGACCTATAAAGTTTTGTCTGGGTAGCGCACTGTATCGCTATAACTAGGTTCATTGTTATCCCTTATTGGCTGAAATAGTTAACCCGTGAAAAAAGAAAAAGACTACAAACTAACAAAAACTATAACTTTCCCTAAGGCCCACGTGATTTCATTTGCACTCTCATTAGCGGCATTCTCTTGTTGTGACCACCATTCACTAACATTCAACTCATGCTCGGAAAAACTTTCCTTTTAGAGATGCTGTGGCAAACCGTACCAGAAAGTGAGAACAGCAAGAAAGATTGTTGCCGTGGACGAATGGCTAAAAGTCGAGGTGTGGTAGATATAGCGTCATGTATAGAGTCTCAAAAGTCAAGGTGCTCTTGCTTAAAAAAGGTTAAACCTGTTCTCGCGCCGCCTTTGTCAATGTGTGAATTGCAACAATGCATGTCAATCGGAAAAGTCAGTATCCGGCCAGCATAAAGGTTGTACTTGTGGATCAATAAAAAAGGGGAATTCAGTGGTTGTGTGTAAGGATCAAGTTGAAAGGAAGTCGAGGTGTCCTTGTTTATGCATTGGTGAAAAGTGTACCAGCGCCTGTAGATGTTCAAACTGCGGAAACAAGGAGGACTGCCATGACAAAAGAAGCTCTAATTTAACAAGGACAAATCCGCAAACATACAAACGCACGAGAGGGGCTGATTACTTAGCAAAGGAGGGATTTGTCGTATCAAATGGTCCGTGGACAAATCTCGAGTGTATCATTCTCTTTGTGGTAACCGAGATTATCGACTCTTCGGGTGTTGCCATGAACTCTCAAAATGTAGCAACTGTCTCAACTGAAAGATAAAGATTCTTTGCATAAGTCATTGATGGATAGTTTTTAACCTACCAAATCAAGCAGCATGGACTTATTTTCCTTTCAACGGTGATAATAAATATTAACTTCCATGTTTCAGTTTACTTGTAATGAAGTCTTCAGAGAATTGCAATGATAGATTTGGTACACAGATACCGAATGATTAAGTCATTTAAGAGGAGTTTTTTAAAAGTCTTTAAAGCCTGGAAATAGGAAAAACAGGCCAGACGTTTGATCAAAAGACAAACCTAACGCTATGTTCAGG
>OX419342.1:14810509-14815509 GCA_948470475.1 Galaxea fascicularis
CCAGTCAAGAACGGAGACGTCGTGAGTTGTAGCTCCAAGGATCTTTTATTTGTTGTGGTGCTTCCTAGAATGCCATTGAAATGCTCAAAGCTAAAACACCAAAAGCTAGTTATGGGTCTGTCGCGTTCCCAGCACGGCAGACACGGGGTGTAGCGTAGTTGGGTTCGCCAGGTCAACCACAATGCCGTAAAAGACGGACTGCGGACTCTTAAGTACTTTTATTGACTGAACTTAATAGGGAATCTGACTAGCCGACTTGTTACAACAGTTGCGGTGAAAACTAAAAGGAAACGCACGATTGTCTAAGCCAGAGAAAACAACTGAATTACAAATCTGACGAGAGAAAGCGAAACGAAAAACTAACAGAAACATAACGATCGTGACTTACGTCTGATCTTGACTCCTGGGGTGAGAAAACTCGAAGTTGTGAGAAAACTCCGAAAGACTCCTTTAAAACTCCTATTGCTCCTGGGACAACTCCTTAAAAACTAAAATGTTCCTGTGGAAAGAGACCTAATATACTTTGATGACGTAAAGGAAACTAAACTGAAACAACTCTTTGTGCGGCTAGCCAAAAAGGGTATTTTATAATCACGCAATCAAAACGAAACAAGGCTACAATTCAAGAAAACAAAGTCATTAAATGTCTCTAAGTGTTCTTTGTACGGTAATGTGACAGGGTCCATGGTCAAGTATGATGTCTTTCCATACAGTCTCCACAGACTTGCAAAACATCAAAATTAACCCATCAGCAATGTCCAGGTCAGTTTTAGAAATCACTGACTGGTACAGGTATGTATCTGCATGCCAACATCTGAAATGTTCTTCTCATAATATATCTTTAAAGGGGCACGGGCACGGATTTAAGCATTTCTTTGAACAATTATTAAAAACTGTATTTGTGTGATGGGAGGTTTAAGATGTTGAGTCGCTTTTTTCAAAGAGTCGGCAAAAGATTTACAATGAACTACGCATCAAAGTTCCTTGAACTTCTAGATATAACATAGGTAGGCAGTTGTTTCGACTCCGTGGTACTCCCTGAGGGCCAGTTTTTCTGACCCGTTTTTCTAACCCGTTTTTCTGGCCCTCAGGGAGTACCACGGAGAATGCCACACATGTGATTTATCAGCCTTGTTGCCAGCAAGGTTGTCCTGATAGTGTAGTGGTCATCACACCCAACTAGTGATCAGGGGGACGTGGGTTCAAATTCCGCTCAGGGCAATTACAGTTATTCGATTTTTCCAGAGGTTGTCCAGTGTTGGGTTTCCCTTAACTCTCTTTCATAATTTCTCCTCAACGTGGACTGTGAATCCATTTGCAATCCTTCTGGAAGGTGATACGCTGTTGGCTCAAGGGACTTAATTAACTGACTATATATATCTGTCCTGAGTTAAAAAAACATACTCGCAAATTTTTCACTCAAACACACTAGCTACCACACAACTAATCTTTGCACTAGTACTTTGCTGGGGCAAAATTAATAGCACCCCACCCCCCTAAGTTACCCCTCTTATTTTAACCAGTCATTGCTTCTGTTAGAGCCTGAAAACTTGGCTACGTCACTGCATCCCAATTCATCTGTCCTGAGTTAAAAACAAAAATACTCGCAATGTTTCACTCAGACACACTGGCTACCACACAACTTCTTTGAACTACTAAGTACTTTGCTGGGGCAAAATTAATAGATCCCCACCCCCCTAAGTTACCCCTCATATTTTAACCAGTCATCGCCTCCGTTAGAACCGAAACAACTTGGCTATGTCAAAGCATCCCAATTCATATTATTAGGGCAGGGCATAGTGTGAAAACAGGCTATAGCCGTTTCTGACTGCCTACACTTTACAGTGTGAGTCTGTGAGTCGATTTTCTCGTGGAACAGTGCTCAATACAACCTCACAACCTGACACCGTACAAGCCATCCACGCAGAAAACAAAATACACATAAGAGCACAGGATGGAAGCACTACCCTTATTTCTTTCCCCAAAATTCCCCAGCACCATCGTGCAAGCTGCCTGTAGGCTATGTGTCTGTAAAGTTTATCCTCTGGGCCTTCGTATGGCTCTTTGTATTGCTGCTTGTATTGATACCAAGCTGTCTGAAGGACCCACCTATTAATGCATACTGGATGAAAACCCGGGTGTTGAGTTATACAGCTAGGCTTCTCATCGCATTCACCGCAACTCACAGCCTCAACAAGCTTATTTTTTACAGCCTCTATCTCCTGTCAACATACACATGACTCCACTCTTTCCATGATTTGACAATTGTCGCATAAACACCTGAATTTCAAAATGGAAATTTGAGTCTTGCCAAGCCGAGAAAGCGTAAGGTTTTAAAACCCTTATGTGTTGTATTGTCCCCGGTGATCAACAACAAACGCAAAAACTGACATTTGCAATTGGAAATGATAGTAATAACTTAAACATATGTATACATTCTCAAAGCAAAGCTGTAGCATTAAAGGAAAACAAGTGTAAATGGCAATGCTCAGATAAATTTATTGAACGTGCACGCAAACTGACCAAATCAACACACAAATACGAATGCCTTGATTGAATATAGATCAGTTTATTTGCAAGTTAAAATTCTGCGTTTTCGGCGGTGCTGACAGTGTTAATAGAAAGAACATCTGATCACTACTTACCAGTCAAAATTTTGCGTTTCATCGCCGCCCGATTCATCGCTTGAAAGGCCTTCATAAATATGGCTCTCGGCTTCATCGGAGTTTATTCTCGGCTCAAACTGGTACAGTTGGATCAGTAAAACTTTCAGCCCCTTGGTCCTCGTCGAAGTTATCTGAGTCCGAACCAGATCTGGACATTATAACGGGAAATTTTCCAGCCTGCAACACTCTGTTAAGCGAACCAGACTACTGTACACAACTTGAAGCTTGGCAAATATCGTATTGCATTTTACGTTCTGACGTCATCTGACCATACGCTGACCGCTATCTGAGCAGGTGGTCCATTTCCAAGATGGCGGAAATCTATTTGAAAATTAGGGCTCGCCTTTCGGCTTAATATCTCGGCTCCCGTATACGGTTAGTAAACTATTTATACAAAAATCAAAACTTGAGACTGGGGCCAACCAACCAAAATAAAGTCATTTTTACCCCAGAGTTCCCCTTTAATAGTATGTTTTCCCAGTCGACAGCAGAAAGATCACTGTTGAAGCTCTCTGAAGAGAAATGTGAGAAATCGCGTTTGCGAATTGTTTTCTTTATATTGGACTTCTCTTTTGCAGAAGACAGAATGCAAAATTGTGAAAAGTGGTCAGAAACGTCAGTAATAATATTTCTGCTCATTAAAACCTGTTCAGGATTGTTGACAAAAATATTATCGATTATCGTTAGCCATTGTTCTATGAACTCGGGTTGGTTTATCAATAGTTGGAATGAGATAATTGCTTTGGAGGGCCTTTAGAAAATCGTGACTATGATGGGATGTTGATGTTTTGAGAAGACACAAGTTGAAGTCACCTAGAAGGCAAACTCGCTTTCCTGTTGAGTTTAGTCTTTCTAAAGTATCATTTAAGTAGTGAAGGAAAAGATCTGGCGAGTTATGTTGGCGATAAATAATACCGCAAATAATGTTTTTTTGTTTGAGGAATGAAAATTCAACCCACAGTGCCTGAAAAGCTTCAGTTGACATTTTTTCGAACACGGTGTAACTTAGCGTGTCATCTATGAAAAGGCCCACTCCCCCGGAGACCAGAGGTGTTGGCACTTGTTCAAAATTGTAGCCTGGGATTTGGAAATTACACAAGTGCTCATTTGACTTGGTAATTTTGGTTTCTGTTATACCAATAACATTAAAATGAAAATCTAATTCGTCTAGATAATGGTCTACTAAATTATCGAGATTTTTGTTCAGACTTACAATATTATTAGGGAAAAATGAAAGACTTGATTCTTTTTGATTTAGAGAAAAGCTAGAGCCATACTCCTTAAAGCTGAGAGGGGAAAAGTATCGGCATTGGACACGCAGAAATTCTAAATTATTATCCGGGTTTAAATTCTCATCAAGAGTTGAATTTATACTAAATAAATCAAGATCGTATAGACAGGGTTTGTGGCGATAGCGCCCCGCACGCTCGTCGAAAAACTTCATCCACTCGCTAGAGTGATTCATCGCTCCTATACCTTTCGAAAAATTATGCTTCTTCAATCATCAAACTGAAAGCCACATTGAGAATGTTGTTTCGCCCGTCTGTGATCCTGATGGGCACTGAATCGATGCAGGTCTTTTTTTGTTTTATACAAAATTACTATTACGAACAATAGCAACAATAGCTATAGCACTAATCTTACTTACACTACTAACTGCACTTAATGTACTAATAGTAAGATTACTTACAAACGTGAAGTATATATGAAATAATTCATATTTGTACTGCGGTTGTAGATGCAAGTGAAGAGTGATCATCGCAGTAAATTTTCCAATTTAAGCAACTGGAAAGAAGAAGCCTGAAAAAATCAGGGCTTCAACGGGATTCGAACCGGTGACCTCCGCGGTACCGGTGCGATGATCACTCTTCACTTGCATCTACAACCGCAGTACAAATATGAATTATTTCATATATACTTCACATCACTTCACTGTGCGGGAAAATATGAACTCAATAAATTGACCTCGCTCCCAATGTGTGGCTTCATAGCTCAGTTGGTAGAGCATCGCACCGGTACCGCGGAGGTCACGGGTTCGAATCCCGTTGAAGCCCTGATTTTTTCAGGCTTCTTCTTTCCAGTTGCTTAAATTGGAAAATTTACTGCGATGATCACTCTTCACTTGCATTACTTACAAAGCTAAAAAAAAAAAGAAAAAACATCTCTTACAATACTGACATTACATTTACATTACAGCACGAAATACTAAGGGGAGCAAAAAATAGTACATTGAAAACTCAACCGGCTTGATTCACAGGCTTCACATTTGCGTGGCACGATTCATTATTATTTATCTATGCTAAAGTACAATGGAAAGTGGAGTTGCTCACACTA
>OX419342.1:14823009-14825509 GCA_948470475.1 Galaxea fascicularis
TATACACCCCGATCAAATGGGGTTCATAAAAAGCAGCTATATTGATGAAAATATGCGGCTGATAAACGATGTCATGGAACAAACTAAAAAAAGATAATATTCCTGGTATACTGGTCTCAGTAGATTTTTGTAAAGCCTTTGACTCCTTTGAGTGGTCCTGTATTCAGCACAGTCTAGAGAAATTTAACTTTAGGGAGAGTATAAGAAAATGGATCTGTATTTTTTATAAGGAAATTGAAAGCGCGGTTCTCAGCAACAGATGCACAACTAATTGGTTTCGGCCCTGAGAAGTGTACTGTAAGACAGGGATGTCCCCTTTCACCCTACCTGTTCACCTTAACATCAGAAATTTTGTCCAACAAAAAAAGACAAAATCAGATAGTGAAAGGGGTTACAATTTTCGGTAACGAGTTTAAGATAAGTCAATTCACTGATGACACTAACCTATTCTGTGCTGATTTGGTTTCTGTGGAAAATGCTCTGGATAGTGTGAAAGGTTTTGGTAGTTTTTCTGGTCTAATGCTCAACATTGAGAAGACCAAAGCAATATGGTCGGGGAAATGGGAAGACAACAGAACTAACAGGCTAAGGTTGGGGGGGATCGTTAGGTTGGAGAAGATCCTGGGTATTCATATATCATACGATTTGAAAAGGAATGATCACTTCAATTTTAACATAAAAATACAGAAATGACAAACAAATTTGGATACGTGGAAATCAAGGACCTTAACCCTTTTTGGCAAAATAATAATCATCAAATCTTTGGGACTATCGTCTTTAATTTTCTCAGCTTCCACCCTTAATGTTCCAAAAGACTTCGTTCCAGATGTTAAGGGTAGGTTATTCCGTTTTCTTTGGAAAAATAAAAGAGACAAAATAAAGCGTGAGAGTATGTACCAGAATTTGGAGGATTGTGGATGGTTGATATCGAACTTATGATGAAAGCACTGTGGTTAGCATGGATACCAAGGCTTCTGTCTATTAGAAAATGCAACTGGAAAACGGTTCTTGACCATTATTTTAGAAAATACGGTGGGCTGAACTTCCTACTTAGATGTAACTATGAAATAAAATATCTGGAGCAAATGCCCATGTTCTATAAGGGTATTCTTGTGGCTCTCAATGAACTTAAATCCATGTATAGTTGGGTTAACTGCAACGATCTTATCCTTTTTAACAACAAGGAAATATTAGTTGATGGAAAACCAATTTTTCTGAGGGAGTGGTTTTCCAAAGGAGTACTGTCCATAACGGATATTTTGAATAAGAATGGTCGGTATCTTCCGTTTCAGGATTTCTGTCTGAATCGCATAGCTAAAGGTAAACTCGTGGTCTGATTGGCTATCGAAGAGAGGGTATTTAGCGTGGAATTGCACTTGTGCATGAAGGGATATTGCTGACGTGAGTCGCGAGTAGAGTTGTTATCGTGAAAACAAATATGGAACTCGTGCTACAAAAATATCACCTCGGTGGAAATGGATGAATTTACAGAAAATGAATGTCTGCCAAATTTCGAATTGAAATCTAAATTTTTAGAAAATTTGAGGAAACCACTCACACTCAAAAGTACGAGTAAACGCATTGAAGAAAAAAACACAATGGCAAAGACGAGGGAAGAAAGCCAAATGACAGTTGTTGCCGCGGAAAAACAAACAAGCGTCGCGAAAGAAAACCAAACACGGGTATCCATGCCGAAAAGAGTCAAACATTTATACCGGAAAACCAAACCATTGTTACCTATACAGATGACGAACTGGTCTCTTTTAAGAACAACATGGTTTCAAAAAAACACTAAAAAGAGCACAAGTACATCCGTACGTCGTTTGCAGTCTTGGTTCTAAGCTTTTTAAAGCTACTTTTGTAGTAGTTTACTGAGACATTCCAGTCTTAATCATTATATTTTGCATGCAATTTTCATAACTGTAAAGCACGTACCGGTTTTTTGTAGATCTTGTCAGATTTTAATACCGGACGCTTGAAGTTTTCCTCTTGCTTGAGCGCCGGTTTCAGTTGTTGATTGTAGGCGTCACATTTTGCCTAGTTGTATGGTAGCAGGCAAATCCAAGATATTCATTGAATGAAAGATTTTTTCTATAAAATCTTCGTCTTTGTCTTATTTTGTACTTTCATCTTTTTTGCTGAAAATTGTAAAATGTGAGGCACTGCTTTCTCCACGAGTTTGAAATAAAAGTGGTTTTCATTCTAAAAATATCTTGTTTTCTATTCGCTAGATCTTGACACCTGACTTTGAAAAGGTGTCCATAGTTTGCGCACTGGCGCGGCTCACAAAACTACAAAACGTTTGGTTTCCCTCAGGGACTGGCTTTGGCTATGCGATTCAAGAAAAATTCACTGCCTGACGGGTGAATTCCACGTTAAATTTCACTTGAAAAACCGATATCGCACGAATTGCGAAGCGATGAGTGCGATATCGGTTTTTCAAGTGAAATTTAACGTGGAATTCACCCGTCAGGCAGTGAATTTTTCTATAAAATATCAC
>OX419342.1:14828009-14893009 GCA_948470475.1 Galaxea fascicularis
AGCCTTGCCAAAATATGTCACTGCAGAAAAACAACCCTGCACACACAAATCACAATAGAATACGAAAAATACATGGACAACTCTCTCATTCATCACTCTTCCATGTACCAGAAAAATCTCTTCAAGTACCTGAAGGATGATGCCAATGAGTCTTCGAGTGAGAGCAACATCACGGTTCAAGGCATCAGTTACTTTTTCAAGCTGACCAAAGACATGGACGGCAGCAACCAATACCGATCGCGCATCGGGTTCAACATGTACTCGCTAATCCTCGGTTACTACACATTTGTCATCGAATTCTTCCCTCCAGAAATGCAAAATGTCAGTGTGCATGCCAGTGCCATCACATTGTCTGTCACCAAGCAGGTGTCAAAAACTTTCAAAGCAGTTGGTTTGGCTACAAGTTATGTAAAAACCCTGATCCTATTTCACCGATGGCGATCTTTAGCCCCCTCCACCCTTGAATACCTTCACTTTGATTTGCATGGAGTAACAACTTCATCAACAACAGGCCTTATGGTGGTCTATGGGGTGAATGGCTATGTTTCGAATGTGCCTTCGACTGCCTTTGACCAAATCTATGCGGTTGAAAACGGATGGATGGAATTGGAAAGCGATTTGGATTTGCAGGATAAAACTGTTTGGAGCGGCAACCATCTGATAATGGTTTTCAAAAACGGCGCTATCAACGTCAAGAAAGACATCAAAGCACACGCTGTCATCACCGACACGATCGACGTGCCGTACGACCCCTGTTGTACTACTACCCCGAGAACCCTTCCAATCTGGCAAATTTTAAACGGTTCGCAGTTTCAGATTGAAGGGAGTACAGGAAAAGCTTTTCAAGGTGTTGACATCGGTCCGAATCTTTTTTGTGCTGCCAATGCCAGCTGCCGGCGTTTGTTGCTGGCGTGTGACTCAAAATTTGTATTCAAAACCCGACCTCTTGACGACTGAAACGATTCACCGGAATACTCGCGAGTTCAAGAAAACGTACAACACAGTTCTTGACACGTCTGCTATTAACGTCTTTTTCGATGTTTCGGGAATGTAGGCAAAGTCAAAGGCCAAACCAATGGTTCTTTGGGAGACTGACAGCCACGGCCACTGCTAGTATTTTGCGGAAATTTTTCCTTTGTATATGACCGACATTTTCGTCTTCAACCGCATGGATCCCTAGCTTCCAAAAGCAACCTGCGAGATGTTGCGAAGGTTTTTTGCATTTTACCACAAAAAACAGCGGTGCTACGCCGAACTTTTTCGCGGCTTCAAGCAAAAAAATTTGGCCTGTAATCTCTTGGCGGGTTGATCATTTCTTCGCTGGTCGCACGGGGATAACATTGAACCCCGCTGTTTTTGGCCGTTTTGACTGAAACAGGGCTGGCCGTCAAAGGGGTCGCCAGCTTCAAAAAATACGACAACACAATACGGAGTGTGTGTTGGACAAGATCAGGTTCATTCTCAGGGGTAAACCTCGACAGGTTGAAAATGATTGACAACTTTGTCAGCGATCACTGCATGGAGATTCCGGCTCGATTTTGCGGATTACAGTGAAAATTTCATTGCGAATTTTCCACCACCTAGCTCGCTTTGCAGAAAGCGAGTGAAAGATGCAGAAGAATGGTTTTTTTCCCGGGACAAATTTTTTCCGGAACGGCTTGAAAGTAATTGGAAAGGAAACAAACGTAGTTTACCAACTTTCCGCTGAAACGACCAAATTCTTGGATGAGATTCGCCAAATCCAAAGAAGAAGGTACACATTTCCTCGAACATGTCCCAAAGATTTCTAGGAATCTCGATGTCAATCTCGGCAAAGCCAAACCAATCTTTTTGCTCTCTGAAAGTGCACTCCCACTTTTCGACCACTTGGAACCTTGGCGCTGCGGAGTGCGTTGGTTCTTCTTGTGACTTAGAAAAGGTGTTCCACTGTTTTGTTGTGGGCTAGCTTTTGGTTGTGGTTAGGGTAACATATCTGGCACCAGTGGTAGAAGCAGCCATGGAATTGGAAAACTGTTTTGTTTGCGGCATGGAACCTGTCCACTGCGGCACCCTTGACCCATCTTTCTCTGCCATGCCCGCACCAGGCGTGATGAATGTGAATCCCTCGGCGACGCGCTTCACTTTTGATCCAGATGGAAGCTGCGACCCCGATGGTTTTGTCCGGAAAGAGGGCTTGCTCGAACGCTGTTTTGGGGGCTTCAAGTTTTCGTTCGGACAGCGAATGTGCGTCTCTCCCTTGGAACAGGTTTCGCCTTTCCGTTGGAGAGAACCGGCTTGAGTGAATCAGGCGCCACAATGTTTACGGGCATAAATCCTTGCCAACCTTTTGATGTCTTTGAGCCCCCCGTTCTTCCAAGAGCATTTCCAACTCGGCATTGGCTCTGGCCCAAAGGTCCTCATCCATGAGAGCTCTTTCGGGCACCATATACCTTGTGGAAAAATTTCCTTGACAGTTTGCCATTGTCTGAGGGGCGCTTCCCTCTAATGGGCGGGCTGCCTGTGCTGCCATATTTGGGCAGGCACTTTCCTCCAAATTGGCGGGCGGGTGCTCCCCTCTAATTGGCGGGCTGCCATATTCTAGCGGACATTTTCCTGCAATTGGCGGGCTGGCTGTGTGCTGGTTGTTTTGAGGTGCTTTCCTCCGGGAGAGGTGTATACTCCTCTCCATCACCGAAGAAACGTATGCTGGAGGCTTTATTTGGACAAAATATGGCTTTCCTCAGGCGGTGATTTGTCCACTACAGTGTACACTACTGAGACTGTTATTATAGTGGGGGTGTAATGGGAAAGAGAAAATACAAGTCAGTTAGACTTTGTAAGGAACAACTCACTTGGTTGACGAAGCCTTTGTGTTTATTGCGCAACTTCCACTTGACAAATCAACAAAAAGGGAAATGCGCCCTACAAAAACTCTAGGCTAGCGATCGAGTCACGTGACCCCAAAGGGCGGGAAAACAAAAAAAAACAGGGAACCCAGCCGCTACAGGCTTGTTTTGGCAAAAAAGCCTAGCACAAAAAAAGAGGGGGCAGAACGTCACTGTGCTTTATGTCACAAAGCCGAATTCCCAAACTGTTGCAATATAAGTTAATGAGTCATATCAGGCAAGTGGATATTGGAAAGGCTTATTCAGTTGAAGAAGAGTTTTCTAGCTTTATTTCTGATGATGAGGTTGTACACGGTTGTTTCAGGGATTTAAGAGAGTATCTCCTTCAACTTGCAAAATTGTTTTTGCAGGCCAAAACCAAATCTAATGAGGCTCCTAAGTGGTTTTCTGAGACCGAAGGTACATTTTTTGAAGCATTAGGTGGGGATGGGTGCCCCTTTGGAAAGAACAAGAATGCCTGCTCTTTTCTTGTCAACTTTTGAATGTGGGAAAGCAACTTGCATCGAGTTCTGATAATTTTTTAGTTTTTGGTGCAAATTGTGAGTCTGAATCCTGTGATGAGCATCACAAACTCGTGTTGAAAGATATCAAACCACTCTTTCTTGGATGAGCTGTAAGCAACTGAAAGACCTAAAATTAGTGCAATTACTTTTGCCTGAAGGCTTTTCAGCTTCATCTGGCTCGACTTCAATTTTCTACTTTCCTCACCTATACAGTAGTGTATATAGTTGTAAATGGAAAGTATGGGAGTATAACGAAAGAGTAAAAGTAAGCAAAAGCAAAGTTGGTTGCAAAGTTTACAGAAACTTTGCCAAAGGATCTCACGCCTAAGAATTTTCGTTCAAAGGTAACTAGTTTTATGGCTGCCAGTACAAAGCAAGGAAAGATGTTTACATTCGAGAAAGGGACAATAGCTATTGTTACCGTGGCTTGGAAAAGGCCCAAATTCAGGATGACAAGTGCTGCATTTGTGGTGACACACTAAAAAAATCGTTTTGAGCAAAGTGTTCAAATGGGAAAATGTCATCCACAGCTGAAACTGTGATACAGCTATTTGCAGCTTTGTTCTGCCCACCTTAGTTGTAATCATATCCTAGGTTTACTACTGTTTCTTAATACTTTGAACAACACTTGAAATTTGTTATCTTGAAGAATCAAGATTTCAAAATGAGATTGTCTATGTTTGGTTGCCCGCAGTGTTTCTTAATTTTCTGGAGCCTGTCAGTTTCCATCAACACAATGGCATACCCAACAAAATGTATCATGGGCAAATGGAACATGAAAATAGAAAGCTATTGTTTTGTCACATATCATTTTTAGTTATAGTTATTTCAAACATCAAGCACACTATTACTGAACGAAATTTTGGTGCTCTTCATCTCATGTTCAACTGAGTGATCTTCACAACTCTGGGCAAGCCGACAAAAGTATAGTGGAACTCATTTGTGAAAGTGTAATGTCACTTTACAATAACTTGGGATGAATTTCTCACTTAATGGATAGCAAAAGGTTTGTCATTGTTACAAATAACATTGGCTCTTCCTTTCCTCTTTCCTTGGAAATTTCGGTTAAGGTATTCTGACAATGCTTTGCGGGTAATTCGGCTCAAGCCAGACAAGTCCCTGATTAGACGCTTCATCTGTGTGTACTGAATAGACATTGTTTTCCTTGTTTCTGTGCAGGACACACCTAATGTACTACAAGCCTCCTGCATGGCTTTTAAAGGTAAACAACTGAATAGGTAAACTTCGTTTTATCTCTATCTGCCAAGTACTGTGTGCTTTCATTCGTGGGGTCAGCACCCTTTTCATTCCTGAAAACCAATGCTGTATTTTCTCCATTATGATTGCTCGTGCCAAGATTTGGGAGCAAAGAACTGCTTGAATTGATTCTGTTCCTACACGATGCTTCTCAACCAGCAACTGCAGTGCATCCTGTACTTCATTCTCAAAGGCAATTCTATTTTCAAAGTCTATGTCTTTAAGTGTAGGCCTCAATTGTGAATCATACCGTCAAGATTGGCTGCCATGTTGATATGTTTGTTGGTTGACAACCGCACAACAAGCCTTTTTTGTCGCTGGCTCACAAATGCGCATTTCTCGAGCCAACTGGCTCAGCTTGTATACATTCCCAAAATTCATATTTGGAAAACGTTAATGTTAATTTCATATAATTCAATTTTAAAAGATCAACTATCATATAATATATTATATATTGTATGAGTAAAATTTATTGTGGCTCTTAAAAAAATTCCTAAAAATTACAAACTAGAAAGTCGTGAACAGTGACACACATGTAAACTGAGGGTTCTGGGACAGCCGGTAATACACCTAAATCTTAAAAAAAAAGCTTATTTCGAGATCCTGAATTTGGAGTGTACAAAAACAACTCCCAGCCACGCAACCCTATTATGGGAATGGAAATTTGTTTCTCTGCAACCACATTTTTTGAAACCATATTTTGTGGTGGAAATCACACAAATCATCTCGCAGAGTTCTTTTTTTTTTGGTAGCCAAGTTTTCGGCAACCGTTTTTGTGGGGAAGCTGCACCAAAAAATCCACAAAAGTGGCAGGCAAATCGCACACCTGCGGCAACAACAGCGGCAGCAGCAGCGAGGCAGCAGAAACAGCAGAAAAAGCAGCGGCAGAGGCAGCAGGGAAAAATGGAGTGGAGGAAGCAGAGAAAGTGAGCAGTAGCAACAGATAAAAGCGGAGTGAAAGCAGCGGAGAAAGCAGCAGCAGAAGAAAAAGAAGGAAAGCGAGGCAGAAGTAGCAAGCGAGCTGCAACGTTTTTGCGTTTTTTGCAATGTTTGCGAGTTTGGAAAGTCTTTGCGTTTTTGCAACGTTTTTTCGTTTTAGTAATGTTTTTGCATTTTAGCAATTTTTGTGTTTTTTGGAATGTTTACGATTGGCAGAGAAAGACAGCAGAGAAAAAGAAGGCAGCGGCAACAGCAGAGGAAAAAGAAGAGAGTGGCAGTGTAGCAGTAGCAACAGAAGCAGCAGAAAAAAGAAGCGCAGCACCAGCAGCTGAAAAAGAAGGGAAGCGAGGCAGAAGCAGCAGAGAAAGCGAGCTTCAATGCATGTTTTTACAATGTTTTGCAATGCAATGTGATGCTTTTGCAATGTTTTTGCAATGCCCTGACAAAACAGCCCTCAAGACCATTGCACGAATTTTTCCGCACGCAGGCTGCTGTGGTGGGTTGGCCAACTGCTCCTTTTCAGGTGGTGTGGCACTCTGTTGTTTCCACTCTTTGTATTTTGGATACAATTTTGCCTGCAGAAGCATGACGAAAGCCGCAAGCCCCAAAACAGAACACCCAAAACAGCAGATGCCACCGCATTAGTGGAACCAACAATTCTGTTGGCTTTTTTCTCGCAAAGTGTTGCTGTTTTTCTCTATGCTCTTGAGGATTCTTTCGCCAGTTTCTCCTATTTCCGCTTCCAGCCCTTAGAAATCTTCGCCAATCTCTTCCACATCTTTGAGGCTTTCTTGGGTCTCCAACAAAAGATCCATACTTTCTTTCTAGTCGCGCACATTAGCCAAGATTTGATGCAAAAGCACATTCGTTTTCTCCGTGTTTTGCGTTTCGAGTGGTTTTGCAGCGATCTTTCTTGCTTTGGGTTGGTTCAGCAGCCTTCGAAGCTGCCTTTTTTGGCTCTGCTTGGGCTGGTTCGGCAGAAGGGGCAGCCGCAGAAGCACCAGATTCTTTCCAGATTCTATACAGCCTTGTTGTACCAATCCTGAAGCGCTTCTGGACCACCTCGGGGGGCTCTTTTCCTCGCTTGGCAAAAAGAACTTTGGCAGAAGGCATGTTTGCTGGTATGTACCAGTGCGCACAATTGAAAACTGGTACACACTGGTATTGTTGAGCAATGTTGGACAATGTTGGATAATTGTTGGGTATTTTTGTATTGTTGTGCAATGGTCTAGCAGGCTGTTTTGTCATGGTATTTCAAAAATATCGCAAAAACATTGCATTGCGAAACATCACAAAACACTGCAAAAACATTGCATTGCAGCTCGCTTTCTCTGCTGCTTCTGCTTGGCTTTCCTTCTTTTTCCGCTGCTGTTGGCGTTGCCGCGCTGCCACTCTCTTTTTTTTTCTCTGCTGCTGCCGCGTTCTTTTTCTCTGCTGTCTTTCTCTGCTGCCTTCCTCTGCCAATTGCAAACATTGCAAAAAACATTGCCAAAAACACAAATATGCTAAAACGCAAAAACATAGCAAAATCGCAAACATTGCAAAAAACGCAAAACATTGTTATCTATTCCCAGTGGGCGCTCGCTTAATAAAGGCCTAAGGACTCAAGAGTTGAGTGACGGGACATGCAAGTCCTTATTTCAGAGGCAAAAAGACTAGACCAGAGATGAGTTAAAATATGAGGGGAGGGGAAATAAATCGAGCAACTACAAAAAGACGGATGACAAGCAAAACCCCTCCCCTTCGCCCCCGCCACTAATGAGAGGGGGTTCATTTCCGCAAGAATCCATCTTTCCCGCGCTTGCTGCTAAACTGGACAAATTCGCCTTTACACGTGTTTATTTATATACAGAAAGCTATTCCCAAAGGGGATAATCAAACACACGCCGGAATTAATACTCTAGAAAGTGATAGGCACGAGAGTATAGCCTGTATTGCACGAGCAAGCATTGGGAATAGTAATCTATTCCTAGTAGGCGCTCGCTTAATAAAGGCCTAAGGACTCGAGAGTTGAGTTACGGGAAATGCGAGTCCTTATTTCGGAGGCTAAGACACTCCTAGATGAAACGTATGGAGAGCCTAACCATCCTGCCCCCAAAAACCCGTAACTTAACTCCTGAACCCAAAACTAAAATCCAAACAAGCGCAGAAAACCAGAAAGAATGTTGCATTCACGGAAAGTATTTCCAAGATGCTCTGCAGGGGAACCGTTGCCATTGTCAATCATAGTGCGAGCCAAGGCATCTGAAACAGCAGACATGTTCATAACGTTCTGAACTTGTGTGTAATAGTCGACCAAGGCAGTAGATTTCCAGCCAATGTGCTTCGCTACTTCTTCTTTGGACACGCCCAAAAGTCTTAGAAGAATGAAATTTGCGGCTCTAAAACCATGGACTGACTCACCCTCATTAATGCCAAGGGAGGATAGGTACTTAATAAGCCTGGTTTGGACGGTAGAAGCGAGAACGGGGGCATTGAGAATACCACCTTTCTTGGACGTGGAACAGAAAAGAAAGCCAGCAGAAAGGTCGACGTTCATAGCCGTACACAAGTTGACGAAAAACTGCAAATTCCTAACAGAGCAAATAGCGGGATTAGCCGTTTGTTTGACAGCAAATGCTCTTGAAAGCCTCCCTCTTAACGTTTTACCGGTGCGTTGGTGAAACGAAAAACTAGAACCATCAGGGTGTTTTAAGACATCAACTGTCTTAATTCTGCCAAGGTCGGAAGCTCTGTCGCCAGAGAAAAAAATCGAGCGAGAAAAACGCCAGGTCACGAGCATAAATGTAACGTTCTGAAGGAGAGATGCTTTTACTTAACAGGAGACTCATTAAGTGGAATATAATTTTTTTGAATTTATCAAACAATACGGGGGTCGCTTGCTTTGGAGACACTTTAGGCTGAGCCTGTTCTGTCCGAACAGATTTGAGGTATTGCTTAACTGATAAATGCGAGGCAGGATTTCCAAAACCGAAGCGATCGTCCCAGTCACCAGAACGACCCAAGGTGTTAAAAATAGAGCGTAATTTTTTGATAAGAGAATCCACTGTGCTCGCAGATAACCAAGTAGGACAGTTACAGGTTTGTTTTGCCTGTAAACCAAGGAACTGACACGAGTCAACGTGCACAATTAGACGATATCCTTTGGGGTAGCTGAAAGGCAAGGCAAAGGATGAAGAAGGAACACTCCTGTTGACGTAGCATATCGTGGTCACCCAAAACACGGAGGCGGATAAAATCTTGAGCACACCCTGAGATAACAGGCTACCAGTAACACCAGAGAAAAGCGTCAGGCAAAACAATAGTGAACGGGCAGGGCTGGGAGTCCAAGAATCGTAGCAAAATCCCAGTTAAAGTCAATGGAGGAAACATGTAGGCGTTGTCTAAATGATGGAGAGTTAAAAAAAACGTTAACCCCAGTGAAGTTTTGAGTTGGCCAGGGGGTAAAATGTTTCAGGGGGTGGCCTTGAGCATCCAAAGGTGTATTTGAATCCAGGGCCATTAAATCGACGGAGTAAGGGCCCCAGCGTTTCTCAATGTCCATCCAAACATGAAGGGACAGCATACAATCACTGGAAGAGAGAGCCCTGGAGGGGGCATCAGCGAGATTACCCTTTGAAGGAACATAAACCAAGGATAGGGCGACATTAAATTGCAAAGACGTTTCGTGAATAGCTTGGAAGACCTCAGTAAGGGCCTTGCTTTTACTACCTTGATTTGTCCAGGCGCAAACTAAAGGGAGGCTATCAACGTGGGCGTCTACTCGGGAAGTCGCAAGAGACGCAGCACCGGCCATGAGGGTATTCTTGAGTGCCAAAGCTTCTCTGATGATTCTCGGTTGGGAACTATCCACAGATGACCAGTAGTCACACCCTTGAACATAATTTCCAGATTTGTCGGGGAAGACACCACCCCAACCTGAGTTCGAGGCATCAGAAAAAAAACCCAGAAATAACCAGGGAAGACAACCTTACCAGTTATCCAGGAATCTCCAATATTGGATTTCTCGCAAAAGATCACCAGCGACGATAAGCGGTTTATGGGGTGACTTAGAACCAGACAAAATAGCATGAAATGAGGCACACGTATAAAGTCGAGCAGCGGGGAGAGCAATAGAGAACAAAATGGTTTTGCCAGTGAAACGTTGCAAAGTCTTAAGGTCCGCAGATTCCTGAGATAAAATGAATTCTCTCAAAGTATTAAATTTGAGTTTCTTATCCTCTGGGAGAACGAATGCCATTAAAACAGAATCCGAGACGTAACCCAAGAAGCGGATGCGCTGGGATGACAAAGCGAGCGTATAACCTAGTGAAGTAAGAACCAAAACGAGAATAACAGCAGCGGCTTGGGCCAATTCAAAATCAGACCAAATTTGAGAGGTTGGTTTCCTGCGCACCATAAGCTGGCCTGCATGGCGATCGTCGATGTATTGCGAGCAGGGCACGCTCAGAGTTCTAACATAACTAGTCACCAACAAACCAGCGGAGTGGTAAACGTAGGCACTTGCCTTCCATCCGAAAGGGAGGGTATTATAGACGAAATAACCTTTCCATGAAAGCCCCAAAAGGGGTCTACTAGACGGAGATAGACAAATGTGGCCGTAGCCACTCTTGTCGTCAAAGACAGTCTGAAAATAACCAGGACCAGCGTACCTAGGGAGGTCAGATAGGTAATCCAATGAAAAGGGGCAATCCTTAATCCACAAGTTTAAAAACCGTTAGTCGTGGCACATAATATGTGGTTTAGTAGGCCCAACAGTTAGAGGCATAACGAGATGTGGGGGCTGGACTTCCCCCCACTTTATCCCAAAATATAAGCGAACCATTCTTAAAGTGATCGATAATTGTGGAGGAGATACAATCTTCAAACTGGGAACAGATGGGGTTATTAGGAAATTCCATTCTAGGAGGAAACAGTGCATCGTAAGATTTGCCCGCAAATTTGCCTTTAAATGGAACTATAAAATCAGCAACGTCGACTTTGTTCCGAATAAAAGAAATCCACTCCACTTGGGAAGGAAATTGTTCGGAGATATACTCCCACTGAGCTAAGTTGTTGTGGAGTTGCCCAGGTACGAAAGAGGCCGGGTCTCTAAAGACGTGCAAACTTGGACAGGCGTGAATGAGAAGAGAAGCCACTTGCTGAGGCGAGGATAGTGGGCCGACAAAACTGGTGGGCTTGCCCTCCCAATTGCACCATTTTTGCGTGACAGGAAAGGCTAGACAACTCGAAATAGAGGCACAAAAAGAAGGTTTAAATCGCTTGTAAGAAGGCAATCCCTGAAAGGGAAGAAATAAAAGGGCTAAGAGGGAGGGCAAGGAAAAACCCACCAGAGTTACCGGCCTTAAACAACCTCAGAGAGGCATTAAAAGGCATTAGACACCCGCACTCAAGGCACGATAAAACTGGTAAAAGGGGACTGACCACAATAAGAAAAAAAGACAAAAAATACATGAGTCTTCCTTTAATAGAATAAGTACAATTTTTTTTAAAGTGACCAAACTGGCCACAATTGAAACAGATACCCCGAGCTCTGGCGCCTCTTTGAGCACCCCTTGAAGAACACCTGTGGCTCCGAAGTGTTGTGGCTGAATCCATCTAGCATAGGGATGAAAATAGCCCGGGGTGTGTTGTCTTGTCATCTTGGCCACGGCATTGGCGACATCGCTCTCCTCCTTGCTTCCGAACAGCCGGATAATGATATTTCCAAAATCTGGGGAGAACGAGAGAGGTCTGCTTTGACGGAGAATAGCCTCATATCTAGATGCTGAAGGATCACCAGAAACTCTAGCTTTGTCTGCAAGCTTCTGAAGGGCTGCCAGGATCGCAAATGTGGTGAGGGGCGGAAGCCAGCTGCCGGACAAGTTGGAGGGTAACAGAAACATCCGTACCTTTGCCAGTTTCTGCCTTAAGGGTGTTCAACTGCTATTTGAGGAAAATAAGATAAGGAAGCCAGCAATTACTGGGAGCTGTTAAAATTACACGAAGGTGAAAACGAGAAACAAACGAACCGAACGATAAAAGAGAAAAGGAAAAAAAAAGAAGAAATCGAATAGCTAAATAAAACATCCCACTGGCAAGCAAATAAATGACCCAGAGCAGAATACAAAACAATTTAAATACACCACAAAACAATTAAGGCGAGAGATTGACAATCAAAGACCCAAAAATACATGCGAAATAAATTCTACCGCCCCATGCTAAAAAGATGATAGAAGTAACCAAAGAAATTATTCGTGAAGAAAACCGGTAAACGCCGGTATTCGACTTACCACGCCGGAATAGAAAATGAAAGAAAAATTAAAAATCGAAACACTGCCAACGAAAAACTACAGCAAAACTGACAATAAATAACGAAAATAAGCCGAAACGAAGAACACAAAATCTAACGTGATAAGCAGAATGGTGCAAAATCGGAACAAAGAAAATTATTCCGGCCCAACTGAGCACATTTAAACAGAGGTTCATACACGGTCTAAACGGAGCATTTCTAGAAAAACCTCTTGGCCATGGAAGCCTTTTCCTTCTCGGCCACAACCGACAACAATGAATCCCAACTCGGCCACAACCGACAAATATTATTCCCATCCTGGCCACAACCGACAAGAATTTTTCTCTTCTCGGCCCCAACCAACAAAAACTATTCCTTACCCGGCCACAACCGAGTAAAAGAAACAAAGCGAGAAAACACAACAGAACGGGAAACAAACACTCAGCCACGAGCGAGCGTGTAAGGTAAAACCTCATCGGCCACGGGGCAAAAACTGCCAGAAAAGGACTAGGAAAAGCTATCGACGCGTGTGAAATTGCTAAATCAAACAAACAGCAAATTAAGGGAGAAAAATTTACCTCAGGATGCGGAGTGACGACCGCAGTGTCTGTAGGGTTTTCCTCGGCAACAGCAACAGCAGGAGGAGGAGGCGCCTCGTGAACGTCAGCAGGTAAAACAACCACTGGGGCGGGTGGTTGTTCATCGGCCATCTTGGAGTAAACGAAGCAAGAATCAAGATTCCGCGCTTGCTGCTAAACTGGACAAATTCGCCTTTACACGTGTTTATTTATATACAGAAAGCTATTTCCAAAGGGGATAATCAAACACACGCCAGAATTAATACTCTAGAAAGTGATAGGCACGAGATTATAGCCTGTATTGCGCGAGCGAGCATTGGGAATAGCAGCTCGCTTGCTGCTTCTGCTTCGCTTTCCTTCCTTTTTTGCTGCTGCCCTTCTTTTTCTTCCGCTGCTGCTTCTACTCCGCTTTTCTCTGTTGCTGCTGCTCGCTTTGTCTGCTGTTTTCTTTGCTGCTTCCACCGCTGCTGCTTTTTCTGCTGTTTCTGCTCCCTTCCCCCCTGCTGCCTCGCTGCTTCTGTCTGTGACTTTTGTGGATTTTTTGGCGCAGCTTCCCCGCAAAAACGGATGCCGAAATTTTGGTTACCGAAAAAAAGAAAATACTCTGGGAGACGATTTGTACGGTTTCCACCGCGAAATGTGGTTGCAGAGAAAAAAATTTCTGCTCCTATAATAGGGTTGCGTGGTTGGGAGTTGTTTTTGCACACTCCAAAATTCATTATCTTGAAATAAGCCTTTTTTTTTAAGATTTAGGTGTAATAGCGGCTGCGCTAGAATCCTCAGTTTACATGTGTATCAGTGTGCAGTTAGAAAGCAGATTAGGTACTATGGAAAACAACGATTAGATACAGATACTTTATTTATTAGCTAGAGAAAAAAAATGCGTTTTGAAGGATTTAAGAGCGCCTGTCTATAAAAATCAGACAAATTCCAAATTTCGCGGCAAGGGCGGAAAATTCGATTTCGTCCATATTTTAATGTTCGATAGACTAGGGTATAACCAAAATCACTGTATAGTTTTTTCGGTGAAATATCTTTTCATTTCAAAGAAATATGTAAATATCGAAATTCCTTTAAAATCGTCATTTGAGGCGCTTAATTATTACTCAGGTTTGAGAGCCTCGCGCGCAAAAATAAATCATTCTACCGTCATTAAAACACTTAAATCTTTTTTTGCAATCTCTTAATATCTGTTGGAGTGATTTTATGGAATATTGCGTTGATCTTTACATACGAAATAATTTAATTTCGAAGGCATAAAATTCAATGCAGTAAAAGTATTTCATGAATAAAATTAATTTTCACCATGTGTGAAACCTTCAAATCGATTAAGCTTCTGGTTGTAGAATGTTAGAAGGATGGTTTATAGATTCCGGAGAAAATTTCTTTGGGCAAATGATTAAGAGGCTGTCCGAGTAAGAACGGATAAGGCAAATTTCCGCACTTCACCGATTTCCTTGATATTTTCACTGATTGTCGACTACCCTATCCCATGTACAAATATCGCATTTACTTTGATCAATTCCATGCTTTTCATGTTTTTAGAGGACTGTTTCCGAGGTGACCTCTAAACTCCACAATTTGCCGTCTGTAACACCTTCGATCTAGCTGTAAATATCGGACACCAGCAAAGCTCTGCTTTCTATTATGGAAAGCTGATTATTTTATATATTTAAGAGTGACTCTTCTTTAATGGATCACAGGTTCAACAATTGAGTTCTACAAAATATTTGCTGAGTTACGAATGTTTCAAAATACCTTATGTTGAGCTGGTCTTTTTTGAGGCAGGAGGTACCTGCGTTTGAAAGCTATTTTCTCAGATGTGGGACGTGACCTAGAGCCAAGAGCACTACAGCTGGAAAGTACTTATACAAGGCTAACTCATCATAGAATAAAACTTTTTGGCACTCTCTTGCGTGCGCCATAAAAGGGTTTGTTAGTTTCACAATTAGTCAGCGCCATTTTGACATAAAAAGGACCGCCGTTCCAACTATTTTTTGATCGTAAGTTTGAAAAACATCCTTCTCTTGAAGAAATATTTATATAGATAAGTCAATTATTTCATCCTAAATGCCGTTCAACCTTCAAGATCTTGCATGTACGAAAATTGGCCTGTTTGTGAGGAATAAACAAGAGAAGATAAGGGAGACTCGTCGTCTACATATTCGCTTATGCAAATTAGCAACCAAACTGGTGTGGTCTGTTCCTCACCAATGCACTTGGGTACAGAATAATGTTTATGATCAGCATTATGTTCTGAGCTACTGTGCAGTAGGTTATCGCGTTGAGCACGGTGAATCCTTTTTCATGACGACGTAGTGCCGTGTTCTTGGCACGGGCCAGTCGCGCAACAGTCAACAGGGACAAAGAGGAAAAAACTGTTATTTGCATTAATGTCATCGTAAATTTCCGTGAAGTACCACCTGTTGGCCGGTAATATCACGGTACGTTTAGCTTACTGTAGTTTGCGTCTTTAATTTGAACGTTTACGGCATGTCGGCAAACAAGTCATTTGAGAAAACAGGGCGCGGCCTGGATTAGACAACCCGTGGAAAAGACGTGTGAGGCCATGGCTTCCCTGATAAACCCTAAAGAAGGTTAGATGGTGAGTTCAACGAGGTTGAAAGGGTTCAATCAGTACCCAATAAGTGGCTTTACAACTATTAGTCATTCATCTAAAAATGAAAATACAAAACACACACACACACACGCACAAAAACAGTTCAGTTTGCATTGGTTTTGCCTCCTTATTTCCAGACGATGTAACTTGTTGAGATTTGAATGGACTTACATGACAATAGTGCTCTAATTAAAGCATTTGCATTCTTGAACAAATGACATCAATAGATCTGTCAGGTCCTTTTTTCTGTCTCTTGATTTAAATGGTGCTTCATAATGGCGCAAGATATCCTTGAGCAGTGTCACGTTAAATTGTTGCAACTTATTTTTCTTCGCACACTGGCACAAGTTGAAGGCGTCATACGAAAGGGGATGCTGCGGCCTCAGTTCCTCTGAGATGTGCTCCATCAGCCGCTGTCGCTCTTCTTCTTCTTCCTCTAGAAAGAGTTCCTTTGAACTTTGCTCACCTTCAGGTGAGGGTGCTTGTTGTCTTCTTCTGTTTGCAGACAGGCGTGAAAAAAAACCCCTGCACTTGGCTTTTAGTCAACCACTCTCCTCGCTCAAATAACCTTCTGTTCTGCTCATCTCTTGCCTTCCGCATGTCATTGGAGACTTGCTGAGGGTCAGCTTTTAGCCCTGACTGTTCCCCGAGTTCAAACTTTGCCGTCAGGTAGTTTTTAACTTTCTCGGAGAATCTAGTTGATCCTGCTCGTTGCTTGGTTAGGGCCCAGCCCATAATAACACAGCTCGTGGTGGGCGCCGGTTCACTTTCACTCTGGTGGACAGGTTCGCAAGGTTCATCTTCAGTGATGTTGACTGTTGTGGTAAATCTCTCCACCCAGTCTCTACGAATCGTATCGTAAAGCGTTTCTGACTGTCTTTCAGCCTCAACGTAGTGATCCCCTACATCTAAATGCGCTTCAAGTTCTGAAAACAGCTGAAAACTCTTCCCACACCCAGGCTCCGAACATTACAAAAATTTCAATGTCCGAATTGTCCAAATCGTGATGACGATTGCCTTCATCTGAATCCTCCGCCACAGAATCTCTGCTTTGGTATACACGTGAATTATGAAAAGGGAAAAACTCTTCCTTAACTATGACACATGTGTCCCCTTGATCTTTTATCACCAGCTGGTTGAATGAAATTTCCTTGCCACGCCCAATTCTGTAGGACTTCCACACACGAATAGTTTTCTCGTCAATCTGGACGTTGTGCAGTTTGCTGAAACCATCTATTTTGTTCACTTCTATGGTTAACTTCGCTTCGTCAACCTCACAAACACACGCGGAGGTACCCTTCACTGGTCGTTCAGAGAGTGCACTTCTCATGTCCCCCGCTGTCAAAATGTTGTGTCCCTCGTCGCAGAAACGGCGGATGCATGTTTTCATAGGGCACAAGATCCGATCACAAACGTCTTTGCCATATTGCGGTTCAGCAAAGTCATAGCGACAAATGTCTACACCAACCTGTTCGCCAACGCTCCTTTCTGCAGCGATTAGAGAATTATTATGGTAGCAACCAGCTTCATCTGATCTCAAACTTGGGTGATGTGAGGCTTCTTGGCCTTAGCTTCTCCTAATGTGTTTTCTAGAATAGAACACACAGCGAACCAATCCTGTTGGCATGCATCAAACAGATGGGCATATGACTGCATCTCCAGTTTTCCACTGACGTCAAGATCGCCTGTGATCACCGTCGATATGTGCCAACTCAATCCTCTCTTACTGAACCAGTCGGACTGTTTTTCTCGATATCTAAGCTGAAGAAACTTCATCGCCCAATCCATTATTATCAGCGCACAATTTGGATTCACACTTATCATCTTCAATTGATCTTGCTTTGCCGCTTCTTGGTTAACGGAACGAAGAACATGCGCCTTCCAGTGCAAGATATCTGCCTTTGCCAGCTTGAAGTCGTATAGCAGATCTTCTCGTTGTTCATTGCTGTAAGGAATCCACAGGGCACTTTGAATTCTATCTTCGACTTCATCGAATGTGTTTCGGAGGTCTTGGCAGTCACTGCAGCTTTCTGTGTGTTGATGGGAGCATTTCTCTTGGAAGTCAGGATCTTGTTCGTCACTAAGTGCGAACTTGCGACAATGATCAGGACAAAAGGCTTTCTCAGGGTTGCAATGAACACGAAAATTGGTTTTCAAATAGCGTTTCCCATTCCTTAGCCTTTCCTTGGTTTCAGTGCACCATTGCCTGTCCATCCCTCCTTTCTCTAGATCATCGACTATCGATTCAATTTTATGGAAACCTACAGAGCCATCGGCGGCCGTATTATCGAGGCCTTGTAAAGACTTTCGCTGCGAAGCTTGTCTTACTTCCAGAATCTTGAAGAGGGTAGTGCGACTTAGAGGCTTAAATCTGTCCTCCTGACAGAACTGCATGTACTGACTAATCATTGTAGAACGAGTTACTGTACGGACAACGTTTGGCATCTCCATTGTCTGGCCACTGTCTAGCTTAAGTAACTTAGTTCCGTAGGATACATCCTGATAAAAGTACGGGCGAATAATAAACTCAACGAAATGATCAACTTTGTTCATATCAATGCGGACACGATGGTATTTCTTCTACTCAGGTGCCAAGCCTGGACCTATCGCTCTTGCATGACACCGCGCTCTCTGTATCTGACGTGGAGACAGTTTGCCGTATGGTGCGTGAAGTTTCTTCAGTGTGCTCACCGAATACTTGTACGCATACAGGCTGAGAATTTGAGTCTTGGTGCTTTTGGTTTTAGCATTCTTGTAAGCGCTCATCAAGGCTTTGAGCACATCATCGGCTTCTGCTACGTCACCCATTTCTCGTATGGTGGTCATGGCATTAAAAAGCACCTTCCCGTAGTTTGGGGCTATCACTTCGCACACAAGCATGGAGTCTTCTTTGGCCTTTTCGATGAAGCACTGTCGCTGTTCTGAAGTACATTTTTCCCATGAGACAAGCTGTGATTTTAGAGGTTTTCTTTCGCAAGGAATATTTCTTGCAACCTCGTCCATCGCAGCGTTATAGGTGCTGACTAATTCAGGTCTATGACCGGAGGTTACTTCGGGAATCAAGACAGGACTCCAACAGGGACTGGAATGTGGGTTAGAGGCTTGCGTGGGGAACTGGCGAAATGGCGTTCTCTGCATTTCAGCAGCATGTGCTCGTATGGCTGTTCTTGCTTCAGCTTTAGCAACTCTGGAGGATCGAAATATTATCTATTTTACCGTGAGGTATAGACGCGGATTTATAAAACATGTTAACCGTATTACTAAAGAGGGGCATAAAGGTACCGGTTTATCTAGAGGGGAGGGGAGAGACAAAGGGGTTCAAGGCTATTTTCCATTTGCAAAGAGGGAGGAACTATATTTGTTTAGGTCTGGGTTGAAGGGGGTCAGTATGTAAATTTTGCTTGAGGACTTCTTAGTGCCATATCGGAAAATGAAAATCATCACAAATTCATCAGTTGGGCAGGTCACATTACAGATCTACTGAAGTTAAATAATTATTATAATGCATTTCCTTTAATTAAATCCGTTAATTTCTTCAACATTCCAGAATGGCCCGCTAAACTATTTCTCTGCACGAAAAACCTCTCTTCAAATAATCAGGGTGCAGTTGTGGAAAAACTAATTTGTTTTCAGTATTCCTTAAATGATAAGCACTTTGACTGTCACCATAAACAAACCTTGATTGCAGAAATTCTGGTGTCTTATCATTCCATGTCTTACGCATCATGATAGGCCATTTCCGAGTTCATGTCTGCCTCCTCTTCAAAGCGAGTCTAAGTGCGAAGTTTTTGTGATGGTTCTAATAAACATATGAATGAAAACTAATTTTCATAACTAAAACTTCGCACTTAGACTCGCTTTGAAGAGGAGGCAGAGATGAACTCGGAAATGGCCTATTAGCTGCTTCCGTGGTCTAGGACTTCGAACGCAATAAACATAATCGACAAACCTCTCAGTATCCGCTTCTTCCTGGTTAGACGCGACTTTAGCAGAGCTCTGCTATCCAGCTGCCGCCAGTCGCTCAACATGCTTCTTACGGCAAGTGGTGCAGATAGCTGTGTGTAAATAATAACAACAATGCGTACGATAAATAACAGGAAACTATTCCTGAATGGTAGTAGAAAGACTCAGAAAGGGAAAAACTATGCGGAGGAGTTCACACTATGGTATGTGCAGCCCAGCACTGGTTTTATTTGCTCCAATATTGTTTGCCATTCAGGCTAGTAAAAAGGTAAAAACAACGGAGAGTATATAGTTGGTATTGGTTGCTAGACAGTAAAAAGAAGTAGATTTTAGTTTTAGGTATACACCAACGAAAAGAACAACAACAACAGCTGAAGCCTGTAATATCACTGGTATTAGGGCTAAACGGGACTCGCCACAAAAATTAGCTGAGGCCAAAGGGTACTTACGTGATCCGACAGCAGTATTTCTTTGAAAAATAAGCTTTATTTCGTTCGGCCCTGTATTAATATACATCTCAAGATGTTTGTTTGGCAAGTGATTCCCTTAGAAACTGATAAAAATCATTTAACAAAATTAGCACGGAACACGGAACAGATGAAAATTATTCTCTTTTTCTTGGCAACCCTAAAAAACCTGGTCATACACATATCAATGAATTTTGTCCTCTCAAAAATGCCTCTCATTTATGACTAACGTTTTGAAGAAGACACCATGCAAGCTTGGTTGCTAATTTGCATAAATTAATGAATATGCAGACGACGAGTCTCCCTTGTCTTCTCTTGTTTATTCCTCACAAACAGGCCAATTTTCGTACATGCAAGATCTTGAAGTTGAACGGCATTTAGGATGAAGTAATTGACTTATCTATATAAATATTTTCTCAAGAGAAGGATGTTTCGCAAACTTGCGATCAAAATGGCGCTGACTAATTGTGAAACTAACAAACCCTTTTACGGCGCACGCAAGAGAGTGCCAAAAAGTTTTATTCTATGATGAGTTAGCCTTGTATAAGTACTTTCCAGCTGTAGTGCTCTTGGCTCTAGATCACGTCCCACATCTGAGAAAATAGCTTTCAAACGCAGGTACCTCCTGCCTCAAAAAATTCCCAGCTCAACATAAGGTATTTTGAAACATTCGTAACTCAGTAAATATTTTGTAGAACTCAATTGTTGAACCTGTGATGCATTAAAGAAGAGTCACTCTTAAATATATAAAATAATCAGCTTTCCATAATAGAAAGCAGAGCTTTGCTGGTGTCCGATATTTACAGCTAGATCGAAGGTGTTACAGACGGCAAATTGTGGAGTTTAGAGGTCACCTCGGAAACAGTCCTCTAAAATGCTTGATTGAACAAGTACATAGTCAAGGCAACACCAACAACAGCAGCAGGAATTAAGATAGTGATAGTTTAAGTGCGTTCTTTTTCCATTGTTAAAATCCAAATAATAATTTATTTATTCGCGAAATCGATTGTGCGCGTGGGGTGGGTTGTTAGGAGCGTTGGCAGTAGTGGTGGTGGTGGGGTGGGAGGGTGGGGCCGGGGAGTGCTACATTTTACAAAACTTATTGATGAAGATCGCCTCATCTTTTACCTAATGTTATCCTTTTTTTAAATACAATAAATCCTAGTTTGAAACCACAAATGAGGAGGAATGACATATCTAGTTTTATTTTACTTTATTTCATTTATTCATTCATTTATTCGTTTGAACAGATGACCCGCCTTTCCGATTTAAATGGTTTATAGATAGCAAGGAATCAACGGACCCCTACGAAAAATATTGCCTTTCTTTTGCTTCCTGAGGCAGCGTAATCCTAAGAGAACAATGAATCACCCAGGAGCCTACCCTAAGTCTGGGTGACCTGTGGCTTCGGGTGGTTATTCATCTGCGTGTTACACAGTACTTTTTTGGAGGTGCAGTTTTTTGGATACCATCAAATTTATGATTACTAAATTAAACAATAACTAATTTAAAGTTCTTATTTAAGCCATTACATGTCTGGATGCTACTGGAAGGAAATGATGGTGTTACGTGCCGCGCGTGGGCCACAACATCATCCTTCTCGATAGCACCCCTCCTGTCAGAGGCCCCATCAGGAAAAGAATTTTTTTAACAGAAACACCGGTTATTATTTATCAACTGAAAGAGATTATGGGGGAAGGGGGGCTACCGGGGGAGGGGGGGGAAAGAGGAGATAGGATACTTATTTGTTTTCAAAATTAGATAAATGGACAGGAGTGCGTACAAAAATTTGATGCTGAAACCAATTGTTTCCAGTATGTTGCATGATGATTGGTTTATGAGTTTGACAAGAAAAGAAAGGTACGGGCTGGTTTTACACCAATCTCCTCCCACGCGCGTCCCCACCCCACTCATTCCCCGGTTCATAAATAGTAACATTTTACCAGTGCCTAAAGTGTCACTAGTCATGTTGGAAACAGAGTACTCTTTCACATTTCAGACTGCATTCATTAGTTAACGGGAGCTGATTCTGCTCCTCCCTTTAGTTACGTCTGTATGAATAGAGCTCCATATCCTGTTATAAGTCCCATCCATCCGTCAAGAACAGCACTCTTAGTTGCAGCGATAAGTTATGACCAGTCGATTAACCTACCACTGACGTGGTTATAACCAGGTATAACTTTTTCCGAGTTTTTGTAGACAGGTTCGCATAGATAACAATTAATTAAGAAAAATAAAGGCTCAAACTGAGCTGTTGAACTAAGGGAGCGTTTAATTGACCATATTCTTTTTGGAAAAAGAATATACATGCAGTGAAGACAAGAAATCCCTCCTGAGAGCTCGAGGTTTTTGGAGTTACTGGAGTAAAAAAAAGGCTTGTAAATTATTATGTGTCAGCGAAAATTTGTAGAAATGTCTTCCCAAATTCACTTAAAAAGAAGACTGTTCCGCTTATTCTCAGATTCCGGAGTACGGTCAGTCGAACGCAACCTAAGAATAGTGCAAGCCTTCAACCAATGGTAAATGCATACTATAGTGTTTAGCAAAGATGAAGCAAGCAAGTAAAGACGAAATTCCTTAAATAAACCGTTTTTCTTTTCTTTCCTTCTTTTTTTTGTTTATTTTAGGCCACCGCCCCCTCCCCCCTTTTTTTTTGTTTATTGTCGAATGTGTTTTCTGATTTTGGGTCGGTCGGTCGGTCTGAAAAGGAAAAAAAACTTATGTTGGAAAAGGAGTCTGGAGCTAGGAGGCCCGGTACCTCAGCATAATATCCGTGGAGCCTGGAAACAACAAGGTGTGGTTACAAAGTCAACACGGTGGCAATTGAGGAAGGAAAAATCGATGTCGTTCTTAAAATAAAACGTGAACAGGGAAAAAAGGATGAACCACCAAAACTGTAGTTGAAGTATGAAGTAAAAACTAAAAATCTGTAAGGCAAAAAACTGCTTATGTTTCAGATTAAAGTGACAATTGTTTGAAATTGCCTTCTTTTTTTTTTGGGTCGGTCGACGACGCTAAACGGAGAAAAAAAAAGGGGGATGGCCTTAGTATGTACTCTTTCAAGCATCTTAGCCCTAGCCCTCCCCTCTAAAATGCCCGTGACAGTATTGCGTGACGAACAAACGGCTGTCTGTATATTGAATAAATACTGAACAAATGACTAAGCCGTCAAGGAAGATGCAGTTGTGATAAAATGCGCCTAAAATTGATCAAAGGTTGGTATTCCACCATTGAATACGTTGACATGTTGCGCGGTGTACATCGGCCGTTACCAACAGCGGGCAGCAGGGATAAAAAAAAAGAGCGACGAACGACCAAAGAATCGTGCTTCAATGGCCTTTGGACCAGTCTTTTACAGAATATCATAAGGTTAGAACATTTCGAAATGTTTTTCTCAGTGCTTATTTTAACCAGATATGGACACGGACCAAAATTTATGTTTGACCAGCAACTTCAAAGTTTACCGCCGAAGGTCAAATATTTGCATTTTTTTACGAACTTTGAAACCCTCTCGCGTCGCTCTTAATCATTTGCCCAAAGAAATTTTCACCGGAATCTATAGATCATCCTTCTACAATTCAACCACCGGAAGCTTAGTCGATTTGAAGGTTTCGCACATGCTGAAAATTAATTTTATCCACGAAGTACTTTTACTGTAGTGAATTGTATGCCTTTGAAATTAAATTATTTCGTATGCAAAGAACAACGCCACATCTCCTAAAATCATTCCTACAGATATTTAGAGATTGTAAAAAAAGATTTGAGTGTTTTAAAGGCGGTAGAATAATTTGTTTTTGCGCGCAAGGCTCTCAAGCCCGTGCAATAATTTAGAGCTTCAAATAACGATTTTAACGAATTTTCGCTATTTGCATTTTTCTTTTAAACTAAAGGATATTTCACCGAAAAAACTATACAGTGATTTTAGTTGTATCCTAGCCTATCGAACATTAAAATAAGAAAGAAATCGAATTTTTCACCCTTACCGCGATATGTTTGATTTTTACGGACAGGCGCTCTTAAATATCAAAGGCTAAATGATGAAGTAGATCGTTTAAAATCAGATTTAAAAAAATTATAAAAAGAAAGATTTTGAAAAATCAAATAAAATAGTAAAAGAATATAACAAAAAATAAAATATTAAAAAGCCAATTCACGAAAGTGAATAAAGCAAAAAGAGAATTCGAAAAAGAATTGAAGAAACCAGAGTAACTCCAAGCGATAGTAAAAACGGCTTGAAACTCCTCGCTAGAGGCCAAAAACACACCACAGAAGCATGATTTGAGAGAAAATTTATTTGAGCCATATACTAATGCCTTTAGCAGGTAAAAATGTATAAAACCGTTGTTTAAGAGCGATTATTTGTTAGTTTCAGATTTCTTTTCGACTGTGCTTGTAGTGGGTAGAAATATTGGAATGAAAATGTGCTTATACTCTTCAGAAGTCAAGTGTGCTTATAGCCTCAGGGGGTAAGTAAAATGCACCCTGGCTGGCGCCTCAATTTGCAAAATCGAAGGCTGTTCATTGACCTTTAATGTTGTTGACGACTCAAAGAAAGACAAAACCACGAAAACGTCACATAATTATTAGCGATGACTGATTATGAATAAAAAAAACTTGTAAAAGGCGGTTTCCTTGGAACTTTTGTGCCGGCAAATTTTCGTATTTAGGACAGAGATAAGTTGTTTACCATCAAGTGTACTTTGGTTTGAATGAAATCCGCACGATTTCTTACGTGGTTGAATTCGTATTTGACAACATAAAGCTAATTCAAAACAAGAAAGTTGAAAACAATACTCAATTAAACGTCCATCAAACGTCTCTATAACGGAAAATCGCGTGTCTCGGGGCCACGATAGAGAGATCCGTTAATTGCAAGTTTCTACTTTGAAGTAAGCCGATTGCTTCTCGCGCTTGGCAGATTTCAACACAGGGTAAACCTCTTGTTGTGTGGTTAGGTTGTCTTCTAGAGCTTGTGCTTCTTTGTAGACTCTCTGCTATGTTCTCCTGTCCGTGGTCTACAATCGGCGCCAAAATTGTTGATACATTTGCCTTTTTAACCCCCTATTTCGTCACTGTGATCCCTCTTCGGCCCCCTCGCTTGTCCTTTCAGCCCCCCTCCCCCCCAAACAAATGTTGTGCGGCAATTGCTATGAGTGGTGTCATTTGGTGCACTAAAACTACTATAGAAACACAATGTGTCAACTAATTATGTCGCCGATTGTAATTAAGGCTTGAAGTCTGCTCTTAAAGGATTCAAGTTCGCTTATTCGCTCGCAATCACTTTTGGTAGTGGTGGCTGCGATCCCTGAAGGCGACTTCTTGGTCGGTTTGTGAACTACTTACTCTTGTACGTTTCATTCTTTCTTCGCTTTTGCCTCTTTTTTTTGTTTGCTTTTAGACATTACTAATGCGTTCTGCGGAAAAGAAAACCATATTTGGGGCCACAAAGAAAAATCTTACGTGGAGCAACGATGGAACGCCCACGACATGTTTGGCCTTGTTACCAGTCTCCGAAATTGTTGTCCAATGTGGCTGTTTCGGTATATGTAATGAAACTTCTACCAGTAATAAACCATCAAATTGCTAGTGTTATAGGCACCGACACTTCTAAGTATGCCGATCTCTTTTCGTTGTTGGAATATCATTTGCGCACGATTATCATGTTATACCGACTTGAAATCCTGATATTTTTCCTGTGAATTCCCTAGTTTCCACTTTCAAGGGCCTACCTCGCAGGTTGGCAGCACACAGAAATTGGAGGAAGTGTAAACTGTGAATCCAAGCCACCCTCCCCATCCTCCAAACAACGCGAAATTCGTGTTTCCATTTACGTAGGGAAACTTAGAGTTTAAGATTAACCATGCAGGCAGTCAGTTTTCAAGTTATTGTGATATTTATTAATGCACATTGTTTATTTCATAGTAGGTGAAATGGAAAGTAAGCTACTTCTCATATTACAAACCTTTTTACAAAGCGAAGATGTTTGTGTAACTACTATTTAGTTGCATTTTCACTGATAATCTCTTTGACCCATCCTGTCATCACTTCCATGTCAGCGTACACCCCATACTTATCAGGTTGCGCACAGCTGTGGCCCCAGGACACTACACCTGTCAGATACCATAGCCCATCATGCTCACAGGCCAGCGGCCCTCCGCTGTCATACTGGCATGTATCAACTCCACCCTCTTCAAAGCCAGCACATAGTGCCCTATTGTGAATGGTGCCCTCGTATGACTCTTTTCCGTTGCACTTGTCCTCGTGTACAAGTTTTACTTTGGCTTCTCTTAGAATATCAGGCTTCGGTCCTCTCCACTGTGTATGACCCCAACCAGTGACGTAACACTCCTTGCCCGCAGGAAAGGCAGCACCTTGTGGAAGAAGGCAAATGGGGGACACAAAGTTGTCCAAAATAGCGGGAGTCTTTAATCGAAGAAGAGCTGCAAAGAGAAAAAAATCACCTCTGTAGCTAATTTCAAGTGATTTGTTTGTACATAAAACTGTGAGATATCACAACTGGAAATAAGCAGAAGAAAATAGGAGATTGTTAATACTGTATGAGAACTTATGGTGGAAAAGATACTGAACAGTAGGTTTGTCGTGCAGCACCGTTTCTAAGGAACATTAGTGAGGCCCTGAGTGAGGTCATTGACCATCTTACTTATTCACCGTGCTATTTCCGACTATGCCATAGACAATGCAGCCAATCAGAATTCAGGAAAGCCATTGAATATTGGTCAGTACTCCACCGAACCTTTCTGTTGTGCACCACATTGATTGATTGACGCACTAAGCTATCGCCTCGTCTGCCACTGTTTATGTTCTTAACACATTTTGACGTCATCTATGATCTATTATGGATCAAACGTAGGGCAACTGTTACGAAAAATTATTGCGTGACTCGCGTTACTGTCTGGAAGTATCTAGAATCTTCTGCATATTTAATTAGTGTTTTATCATCATGATTCAGCAATTCTATTTTAAGCCGTTTGCGTAGTAGCTGTAAATAGTTTTCATTGTAATGTTTCTTTATTTAGTCGAGTCGGAAAGTTCTAGAATTTATTGTGGTAAAGTATATAAGCCGGTCGGTGTAGCTTTAGATTTTTCTTAGAAGAGAGTGTCTGAGAGTCAAGAAAGTAAAGAGAAGTAACTTGAGAGCTGAGAGCGTTTGGCGGAGGCCGTCTTTATTGAAGTGTGACAGAGGTCGTTTATACATTTGGCAGAGGCCGTGAGTATTAAAGTTTGACGGAGGTCGAGTATAATTTTACAAGCCTAGTGTGAGCTTATTGTGAAGTCTTGTGCGGAGTTTACTACTTTCATTTGGAATAAATAACCTTGTTGCTGTTCCGACAACCCTGCGTTCTGTTTAGTCTACAAACAACCCACTTCTCACTCATCAACACAATCGAACTCGTAACAGCAACATGGAATCTATTTGTTAAACATACACACGATCCTCTATCTCTTGTATCTAATACCTTTGGTTTGGAGTAGGTAACGCAACTTTCAACCTGGAATCGGTTTTCTTTCTGACATTTTAACTGCAAATCTGTATCGGACTCTTAAACATTCAGGATTACGTATACCCAACTACCATTTCTTAGAATTTTAAACATAAGAAGTACTCAACATCAGCTGTGTGTTCCCTGGGAAAAAAAAGATACCCACTCTTCACTCCCAGCAAGCAAAAGTTTTCAGAAATAAAAATCCCAGCTAGCAATCAGTGTTTCGTTTCTCAACGAGCCAGCAAAGTTGAAGATCACAAAAAGCACACAATTCCAGCCAGCATGGACGGAATCTTTCCAGTTTGCTAGCACGCAGTTGTGTAAGCAGGTTCTTGGTCAGATTTTCTTCTCCGGGTGTATTTGGCTTTCTAGTGGCCTGTCTCGTAAATATTGAAAGGATGGGGCTTCAAATGTAAAAATATTATTTACGCATTAGTGGCACACTTTCCTTTTCTTATACGCTTTCTTTGTTGCCTTTATGCTATTTTGAAAATGGAGTATTTTTGACACCAAATGTTCGCAACAAAAACCAAGTCGTCAGGCCATCGCTTCAAATGTTTCACACCAAAAGGTGTAAACTTTCATAACAAAAGCCAAGTCGTCAGGCAATCACCGTAAAAGTTTCACACCAGAAGGTCCAAAGTTTTGCAACAAAAGCCAAGTCGTCAGGCAATCGCCGTAAACGTTTCACACTAGAAGGTGCAGAGTTTTAGAGCAAAAGCCAAGTCGTCATGCGTCATGCAATCGCCGCAAAAGCTTCACACCAGAGGGTGCAAAGTTTCGCAGCAAAAGCCAAGTCGTCAGGCAGTCACCACAAAAGTTTCACACCAGAAGGTGTAACGTTTTGCAGCAAAAGCCAAGTCGTAAGGCAATCACCGCAAAAGTTTCACACCAGAAGGTGCTAAGCAGTTTTGCAGCAAAAGCCATGTCGTAAAGCCGCTGTTTCACGTTGAAACTTTTAGCTGAAACTTGTGTGCAACGGCACCGCGAATAAGTTTCACAAAGGGGTGTTACACGGTGAAACTCTCGTTTTTGTCACCACTGCGATCGTTGCGACCGTTGGAGAAGTAGAAAGCGGTTCTACTTTTCGTGAAACTTGTCTCGCAACGGACGTTCAAAAAGTTTCACGAAACCGACCATGTTACACGGTGCAATGCCTGCTGAAACATGTTTCGCAACGCCGTTGCACACAAGTTTCAGCTAAAAGCTTCAACGTGTAACAGCGGCTTAAGGCAGTCACTGCAAAAGTTGCACACCAGAAGGTTGAAAGCCACGTCCAAATGATTTTTACATCGCGCTATCCTCGTATTAAAATAAAATAAAATATTGTTTGTGTCCTTCGCATATAAAACATGCAAATGCGAAGGAAAACATAGTCACTGAAACCAACGATTTGTTGGCAAAAAAAATCACCCAAATTTTATGTCATGTTTGTTTAACGCGATCAAAAAGTGTTTGCAGGTACACCCTCCCAACCTGTCACATTAATAATGGAATTTTTCTTTCATGCATCTTAACTATGTTTGTGATTAATATGGCAAGCCAAACATGACAAAAGTGGGTTGAACTTAAAATCACCTATCGTCTTTCAGTGATCGATATGTGAGATTACGAAATCACAGTATGAGAAATGGAAATCGTTATATGAGAAATGGAAACCACTATACGAGAGGGAGAAACTGTTATGCGAGATTATAAATTATCCATCGAGAACGAAAATCTATTATTCGAGAAAAACACTGATGCAGCAAGATAACGAGAAATCCACATCAACTGCTGAGAATGAGAAGTCGTTGTATGACAATAAGAAATTACTCTTCGAGATTATTGATTACTTTTTCTGAGCTGGTGAGCAACAACTAGTCACCACAGTGCATTTTGATGGGAAATTTTCAAAATGGCGGAGCAATTGAGTCCGGAGGACCTTACAGAATTAATTGATTCTCTGAGAAGCACTATATCATGCATTTGATCTGGTAGGATCAGAAATATGTGAAAGAAAGCTAGAGGAACAAACAAGAATCCTTGTCATCATATCGCTGTCACAGAATTCCTCGTTAGCAGATCTGTTTGAGACGTTAGAAGTTTGTTTGGCTGTATTGTTAAGAAAGACATCAGATTTTTTGAATGCATCAACAATCTTGGACAAAACTACTTGAGAAAACTGGCCTCTTTGCGTCCAAAAATCGTTCACGAAAACCTCTGGCTCGACAGTATTACTACAGTTACTTTCCCCTCCCCCTCCCCCTATTCAATGTTGAATTTAGGAAGCTGCAATTCTTCGGGAAACGTTTAGGAACCACAAACAACATTGAATTGGGGGAGGGGGGGGGGGTAGTGAAACTGGGTTGTTAGTGTTCTCACAAAAAGAGGCTTTGGAGCTCAATTTTCTCAACAGTTTTGTCCAAGATTGAAGCTTTCTTCAAAAGGAAAAGACATCCATTGTCATTACCTGCAAGTACAGGAGAACGACCGACATACAATATTACAAAGAAAATGATCGAGCAACTGCATGACACCGGAATGAACTGGAGAGGTATAGCAACACGTCTTGCAGTCTCGGACCAAACACTCTACAAACGGAGGATCGAATTTGGAGTGGTTAACACTTTCACAGACATTACAGATAAAGAATTAGACATGCAGATACAGCAGACTCTGGACTTGACACCGTATAATGGAGAAACCTATGTAAGAGGCAGTCTTAAAGGTAGAGGTATCCATGTTCAACGGTTCAGAATACTAGAAAGCTTGAAGAGGATAGATGGTCTTGGTAGAGCTGTGAGACTTCGGTATGCAATCAGTCGAAGAAGCTACAAACTATCTGTGGCACATTGATTCAAACCAGAAATTCATCTCCTGGAGATTTGTCATCCATGGGTGCATCGATGAGTACAGCAGAGCCATGTTGTATCTGAAGTGTTGTACAGGCAACAAAGCGAGCACTGTGCTTCAATATTTTGATCAAGGAGTACAAGAGTTTGGACTCCCTTCCGGGGTTCGTGGTGACCAAGGTATGGAGAATGTCGATGTGTCAAGGTGCATGATCAGTAACCAGGGATCAGGTCGAAGAAGTTTTATTGCTGGCAGAAGAGTACTTCATCATATTGAAAGGCTATGGCCCGAAGTTAATAGAGTCAGTTCAGCAGTGTACAAGGATTTCTTTGGTTAACAATAGTAATAAACTTTATTCAAACACAATGGCAATAGAATTAATGTGTTTTTACAAATGTAGTATATAATATTATATATAATAATAAAAAATGCATATATAATATAACAATAGAATCCAAAAGTTACTATAGTCTTAGTGTTCTTGGGACAAAAGATTGCTGGTGTCTCACTGTGCGTGATAAGGGCACTTGATTACATTTTTTGTGTCTGAGATTATAGCTATGATCAGATTGTTTACATAAGTGTTTAAAGGTATCGCTCTTCATCATCCGTTCCAGCTGGTTTTTTGGTTTGCTGGAGAGCAGGGGAATTACACCTGCTGGCGTTGCAATATGTGTATACTCCTCGTATCAATGCTTCTCTACTTGAATTTTCAAGTCAGTGGAATAACCATAGACCCTATGCAAAAATGGCTGCCTTTAAATTATTCTTTTGTTCATATTCAAAATAGCCCAACTAACCTCGTTTTTGAGACAAATTCTAAAGAATTTGTTATCCCGAGCGAGGTTAGTTGGGCTATTTTGAATATGAACAAAAGAATAATTTAAAGGCAGCCATTTTTGCATTGGGTCTATGGTATTAGAACAGTAGGCCACCAAACACCCTTGGCAAAGTGGTACACTGGATTACTCAGTGCTCCCCAAGAATCAACGATCACAAATTGGTAGGCATGGCATTAGAGACTTTCCGCACTGACAAAGGCACTGGCAATGGTGACGGGAGAGGCCTCTGGGAAAACCCAATTCATCTAATACGCATGTGTACCTTGACGTTTCCGCTTCGTCGCAACATGAGAAGTGGGTATTTGCCATCTTGTGAAAACGTGAGTTTGAAAATCCCATTTTCCTAGGCCTTTTTTCGAAAATCTTTGTATTTGGTAACGCAGTAACCTCTAATTAGAGCCTAAACGTAGCTTACAGGTATTGTTGTTTGCAGACATTTAGGGATAAAGCACTATTTTGCCGTCTGCAGAGCGAAATATATAAATCAAGGCTGAAGCGAAATGATCGGGCTGCTTTGCATGACATTCCCTGTCGCCTTCATCCGATTCTAAAGGTAACGGACGTCTAATCTTATTTTCACAACTAAAGTACGCCGATAAAGTACGCAGTTATCGCTTCATTTGAATAATTTGACAAGAAAATTCAGTACTTTACAGTGTATGTTCACTGTCTGGGCCGAGTTCCAAAGCAACAACAGCATCAAATTGGGCCTTTATTTCATTTTATTCTGATCTTTCTCTTCATGTATCCTATCTATTATCGCCTGCGTAATGACTAATGAAAAGGTGATTTCTGGCCGCCTTTAAAGAAGAGAACGATGAAATGGAAGCTAATCGGCAACCTAGAAAAGTTGCCGTGGCCACTGCAGTTTTGGCAAGTGCTTAATGTTTACAATTTCGCCTTTCAACCGCGTTGTCTCCACAGTCTTTCGCTCGGTACCCACGTTGCCGTTGGCATTGCCGGTGCTGGTGCTTAAAGTCTCTATTGACTATGATGCTCCATTGACTAATATTGAAACAAACAGCAATGTTGTTGTGCCAGACTCACATATTCAGCTAACAGATTACTGAAAAAGGATTGCGTGGCTAATTCACAACGAAGTACGATTCTGCAAGGATCACGCAAATACTTTGAACTGAGAAGTTACAACACAACAAAACGATTGAGACAAGTTTCAGCAAATATGTTTAAGGCATATTGTGACTGTTACTGAACTTGGGAGCTGAAGGGGCTCTCCTATACTTGAACTGAGCAAAACTACTGTACATATATAGACTGCCACTTAAGGAAAAAAGTCCCTGATTATCAAACGCAGATATTTCAACATCAATCAATTAAGAAACGGTGGAACTTGGAACTAGAATAAAGAAAATAGCCATTCAACAAAACGTTTGGGTCTGAATATCGTACGTACACTCCTGGCTCAATAAGGCTCAATACAGATGTCCTCAGGGAGCACTGCTGGATCTTCAGAACCAGAAGTAACACCATTTAGGGGACATGGCGTGACAATGGCATCTGATGTTTCGGTAGGTTCTATAATACTGGGAAGAGTGTCAACTGAAGAATCTTCAGATGCCGAAACTGTTTTCATCCTTAGGATCAATTTCATCTCGGAGTTCGCCTGCTGGACGAAAGTGGCGTCTGTTACGCCTAAGGGTTGAGCCAGACTCTGTTTGCACCTCCTCGAAATTCGGGTCTCTTGTAATTTACAGTCCCTGGCAGGGTCATGTAGCAGCTCTCGTAAGGTCTCACGAGATTGGCTCACTACCCTTCAGGTGAACAAAAAAACAAACAACACAAACAATGGACCCTATCCCTAAAACAATAGAGGTGCTACACTATGCCTGCTAATGAAATTTAGAGCTCAAGAGAGCTGCTACAATACTGCCCTGGCACCCATTTTTCCCATTTCACCCATTTCTGTACAAATACGCGTTGTCCGGTTTTCAGGGGACTGAGATCTCGTGCATTTCTATCATGGTAATATTTCATGCTCTGTTGGCGTTCTGTTAGTCTCTGGTTGATCTTATTTCGGTTGGGCATTTCATTTCGTATTCTGATGGGAAGATTGAATTTGAGCTTGCGCTTATATAGTAATTCGGCAGGAGATGGAAGCTGTGAGTCAATAGAGTAGATCTGTGGCAAAGCATTGACATGGAGAGATCCTTTCCTTATTTTTCAGCGTTATCAAGAGTGTTTTGTTTTTGACAATCTGGGCTTGTCGCTCAGTAAACCCATTGGATTGTGGGTATCTCGGGCTAGAGGTTATGTGGCGAAAAGACCATTGATTAGAAAATTCTTTGTAGCTTCGACAGTCATAATGTGGCCCATTGTCCGAAATGATGACGTCAGGTACTCCATGGTCTGACGACATACATTTGGTAAGGTTGACAACAGTAGTCACATATGAGCAGGTATTCGTGACCATTCTAGAAAAAGAAATCAGTGACTTGCCAAGCCCTTGTAGGTATTTCATGAGGCTCCAATATTTCGTGGGCTTGCGATTTCTGATTCGTTTGGCATATTTCGCATCTCAGAACTCTGGACTCAGTGTCCTTGTTAATATTTGGCCAGACTTTGCTCGCAGCCTGCACTTATTGACACCTTGATGGCTTCATGGATCCTCTCAATAACATCGTTCCTATGTGATTCTGGAATAACCACCCTCTCTCGTTTGAGAATAAGACCGTTTTCAATAGAGAGCTCGTCACGATAGGCCCAATATTTCCTTAAGTGTATTGGAACCTGCTTTCGTTTCTCAGGCCAGCCAGAGTGGATGATTTCTCTTGTCTCAAGGTGTCCAACTTGGTGTACCAGGCACACTTTTCTGTGTAGGTCCAATGTGGCTTCACTGGGTAGGGGATTAAGCCTTGACACTGGATCAGCTAGGAACATTTCTGTACTGCAGTCTTGGAGGGGCTGCTGTTAAATTCTTCAAGTGGATCATTTCAAGCGGCTTGTGGTCTGACTCGACGGTGAATTTCTCACAAGCCACCACAACTGCCAGCATTTCACGCTCAATATTTGCGTATATTTTTTCAGTGTCCGTAAGTGCTCTGGATGCAATTGCAATAACTTTGCCTTCCTGAACCAGTGCGCTTCCAAGACCTTTGAGAGAGGCATCAACCTGAATGACTGTTTCCTTTTCCGGGTCGAAATATGTCAGTGTCACTTCTTGACAGATCAACTGCGTGATATTCGCAAAAGCTGCACTGTGGGATGAGCACCATTGAAAATCAGCATCTTTCTTTAGCTAATTTCTCAAGGGCTCTGACATCGACGATAAACTTGGAATGAAAGGGGGATATACGTTGCTATGCCAAGGAAGGATTGGAGCTCCTGGGGTCCCTGTGGCTCAGGAATGGCATTAATGGTTTCCACTTTCTCTGGGTCGGGGTGAGCTCCTTCAGCATCATAAACTACTCCAAAGAATGTAATCCTGGGCTTCTTAATGTGGCATTTCTCCAGGTTGAAAACAAGGCCATGTTGCCTAGCAATCATCATCAAGTTGTGTAAATTTGCATCATGTTCCTGTTCCGTTAAACCATGCTCTGCAATGTCTTCAGCAATCCCCACTGTTCCAGGGCATTTCTCTGATATGAAGTCCATCTTTTGCTGGAAAACATCCTGGCTTACACAAAGTCCAAAAGGAAGACGAGTTAATCTATACCTGCCGAAAGCGCTGTTGAAAGTTGTAAGGTAGAATGATTCTTCATCCAATATCACTGACCAGTAGCCATGACGAGCATCCAATTTTGGAAATACTGTTCTGCCTTTTAACTTGTGGGTGATTTCTTCAAGCGTTGGTGTATGTATTGTTGGTGTATCTTCACAGCTCGGTTAAGACCCTGAGGGTCTAGACACATCCGCTATTTCCATTGGGTTTTTGGGAGTATGCAACACTTGACACCCAGTCAGTGGACTCAGTCATTGGCTTGATCGGTGTAAGACTGACCGTCTCATCCAATTCCTTCTTTATGTCATCCGTGGTGCATGTATTACAGGTGGCACATCAGGGTGAGTGACAATGTGGTATTCCCCTTGAAATTTACCGATATCATGGAAGCGATCAGGTCATAACATCTGCAGCTCATCTTTGCTGTTAATTGTGGGCAATAGGTGAGGTACTTTGTTGGAGCTTGTGGTTTCTTCACAATGTAATTCCACCAGTTTGAGCTTGCACAAGGTGGGTACGCCGCAAATGGCAGGGCCATCAACATTAGCAACATAAAAGTCAGCCTCATATCGATGTGCCATTGTAAGCAGTCAGCCTGGTTTGGGTGGAAGGACTGTTTGTGGTGACATTGACTGATGTTTCGACAACCTGGGCGGAAGTCATCATCAGAGTCAAGTGATTTGTGTAACGTCAGTAGATGGTATAAGTACTCTGGTCGTTGATGTGATTGGTCAACGAAGTCGTGATGTTATTGGTCGACTGTCAGTTAAGCCTAGTTGTCATTGGCTGTGAAGATTGTACACAGTGATTGGTGCGTTTCGATCCGTCTATTGTTAGTAAATTGTCGTTCTATCGTTTGTCTGTTGTAAACAGTGATTGGTACGTTTCGAGCCGTGTCTGTATGTGTGTTGTTGTCGGTCAGTCTGTTGTTTGTCCGTTGTTTATGTGTAAGGTGCGGGAAGTTGTAAGCAACGGTTTAGTGGTGTCTGTTCTAAGTTAGTAAACCAGCTTCCCAGTACGATCCGTTGGTAGTAATTAGTACTGTATGTAACGCATTCAGCAGAGTCCCAGTCGATTCTGTGGTTTGTCTGTAAATGATGTTCAGCAATGTTATTGTTGAGGTTACCATTTCTCGTCGCTCGTTTGTGTTCAGTCTTTAAGTTTCTGCCGGTCTCACCGATATAGGTAGCCCGGCAGTCGCAGCATTTGATCTTGTAAATTGCTCCTTGTCTGTCCTTTGGTTCGTCTTTGTCCTTGACGTTCGTCAGTAGTTGCCGTGAAGTGGTGATGAGTTTGTGAGCAACACGGATGTTGTAGGGCTGTAGGATGCATGCAATGGTTTCAGATGTGCCTTAGATGACAGGTGTCGCACACGCCGTTTGCGGTAGACCTACGTTAAATGCTGATGGTGAGCGTACATTTGGAAACGGATCGTTCCGCAAACTCGAAGCAAATGTGAAAAATATTATGAGATCAAATGAGCTGAATGAGCTGTCAATGAGTACAAAAAGTGCACAAACTTTGACTACCAATGACAAATGTTCCTTGACGAACTTGAGCGGAAACTTTGACACGAACAGGTCAGGTGGTGGCGAATACAAGATACCCGTTGATGAAGAGGTTAGAGGTACAAAGACGAACAGCAGTAGTAAGAACAACAACAACAACAACAACAACAACAACAGGAAAGCGGCCACGTAGTGGGTGATGAAGAACCCACGCATCGAAGCGAAGATGGAAGTAACGTTTTTATTTTTATGGCTATTGTCACCAGTATTTCATTTCTTTTGTATACTTTAGATTGGATTATCAGCTGTATCAAGTCTGTGTAGTGTATTAGTTTTATGTGTAATCTTGTACCTTTGCGTGTTCTACATGAATGTGTTAAGTTTATCAGTTTTATCAACACAAATGTCGGATGTACTTGAAAAATGCGAGGTATTTGAGAAGGCAATGCAGTTATCTGTACATGATCAACGTGATGCCTTGGTGAAAAAAAACCATAGAAAGGAATTCAGATCTCGTTATGCTGAGTTTATATATTTTAACGACAACCGTGAATGCCATGTGCCATCAAGACGTTGTGATCGCGAGCCCAGTAGGATACCAGTGAAAAAGCTAAAAAGTCTGTCACAGAAAAGCAGAAAACTAAGATTTTTTGTGTTTCCACGGTCCTGTCGTGTTTATTTCCGCTGGCACACACTCACACAGGCAGCCCAATGCTTTAACGAATCGAGTTTGAGTCACAAAATTCATGTATAATTTTATATATTAGGCTGTGCGGAAATCATCCACAACATCCATTTGCCACTCGAAAAGCCCGAGTGAAGGCCAATACGGCCTGTAGTTGTACTTATATCCTTAATAACTTTTTTACTAATTTTTAATTCTATTGAGCTGAAAAACCCATTTAGGGAGCGTCAATAAAGTTTGTATGTATGTATGTATTTATCAGTTCCAATAACAGTTACATCTAAACTAACATTTATCATACTAGGATCACTGAAAAGTTCTATCATGTCATCCGTTAAAAGAGCTTGATGAAGTTGTACATGTTTTGAAGGAACATCTGCAACACAAGAGAAACAAGGAATGAGAAATCTATCTAAAGATCACTTACATGTAAACGTTTTTAGAAGTGCCACGCTCAGAATACATCAAATTCTTAAAAATTGTTCTGAGCCTTTTGTAAAAGTTTAGGAGCTTCCTATTTTTCAAAGCAATGAGGGCAAAATGAAACTATGTGGATTTTATATAGACCACCATCTAAAGCAGATTTGTTTATAATAACTGATAAACCAATGTACTTTCTTTGTTGGTGGTGGCCACCATTTTGTTAGAACTTTCAAAGAAGGGGAATGAGATTTTTTTCTTTTGTTGGGATTATATTTATATCAGCACAAAGTTGGAAAATAGCAAAAATTAATAGCACATGTAAGTACCCATAAAAGGTCCTATTTTTTTCCTCATTGGACAGATCTTGAAAACAGATACCTGTATCTGGTAGTTGTCCGCTTAGTCCTGGATTTTGATCAGTACTGACTTGCAGCTGCAGTTGCAACTGACTAGCATGTGTATAAGTCAGGACAGGGGCTGTTTCAGTGTCATGGGGGTGCAATCTGTGCAGGATTTGTCATTATACTTGTGTATCAGTTGAGTTGGATTCAGTGTCAAGATGCTGACTCTGCAGGAGTTGCAGCACGAGATTGTGAAACAGTTGGGCCTGTTTCAGCGCCATAGGGTAGACTCTATACTTGCGAGGATCATCCTTCACTTGATTAGTTGTTACAGTTGAAGTTACGTGGGAAGGGCTGCTCCTAGGTTCAGTCAGTGGGTCTGGTATTGCTGCTAGGATGTTATCATCATCATGAAATTTAACATCCAAATCACCTTTAGCATACATATCCTTCAAAAATAAACAACAAATATATGTAGGAACACCAATATGGATTTTTGGAGGCCTGATTATTCTACCTGCAGGACCATGTTTTCCATTTTCCAATTTTCTTTCTACATGTCCTTATCCAAGCATAATACCTAGCCCTTCTCTCTCCAGCCAAACACGAGAGGTGGAAAATTGAGCATGATTCGAAATGACCTACACATCGCCGTCACAAGAAATCGAACCGAGTTACTGAATTATTGATCTTACCTCTTTAAGACTGGGCATCAATACTTTGTTTGGCCTTACATACACAGGTTTGTTTTTGAAAATTCGGTGTAAGATGATCCCAGTTATCCTTTCTTGAACCGGTGCAAGCGTTGGCTCAACAAGCTTATTTTGGACTGACATCAGGATCTCTATGTCGACAAGAGGAGGGATCGTTTCTCCAAACGCCTCCATGATAGTGCTCTTAACCTGTACTTCGGTCATGGCTTTGGAAAACTGACATACATTGAGCACATGGTTCTGCTCAGTTAATGCCACTTGCTCTCCCTGTCGTGGAACAACACTGACTTCTCTGACTTCTGGGCCAGGGAGTAATATCAGATCACAAAATAGAGTGTTTTCTTTCCCCTTCGATCAAGTTTCAAGTTTTTATTTACGACAAACACTTAAGTTATTACTTGGCTTGCTTGCAAATAGCGAGGAGCTAATTGCGGCAAGCCAGACTGAACACAGAATAATATAGGCATTTTTTTACAAAAACTGAACTGAATTACAATACAACAATAACAATAACAATGTGTACAAGGAAAACTACACTTAACTTCAGTTGGAATTTTAATCTTTTATTTTATCCATTATGGTATCTATCTCGGCATAGGAGTATTCAGTTCCTAGAATTTCAATTAGCTTTGTTCTAATGATTTTTTAAAGAGTTTCCGAGACTAGTTGGTATCCCATTCCAGCTTTTAACGCCAACACGCGAAAAGGCCTTACTTTGAACGTTAAGTACAGATTGTTTGGTAAAATAATGTTCAGATGTAGATGAGCGTGTGCTGTAAGAATGAATGCTGGTAATTTTAGAGAATACATTCAAAATATTAATCGGTGCAGAATTAGTGTTGATTGCATACATCAAATTCACAATTTTCTCATAACAAAGAAATTCAAGCGGTAGAAGATTTCCTTTCAAAAAAAGGGGTATTGCATGTTCCCTTCCTTGAGCAAAGTAAATAAGACGGAAGGACAAGAACTTTATATAATAAGGTCTTAGATGCATTTCCCCAAGAAATTAATCCATAGGTTATATAAGGACTATAAGAGACCTATAAATATTAATAAGGGTTCGAGTAGGAACAATATGTCTTAACTTCAGCAATAAACCAACAGTTTTGCTTATTTTTGTTGTGAGGGTATAAATATGGTATTTCCAACTTAGATTTTCATCAATGTTCAAGAGCAACATTCTTATTTTTTTCGTTATAAAAGATATTAATCTGCGGTAGGTAATTAAGTTTTTTCTGGTGTGGGCGAAAAATTTGTTTTCTTTATGTTAAGTGTAAGTTTATTTGAATTTAGCCAGTTAAATAAATTGCTGCGTTCAGCATTAACAATTAATTCCAGTGACTTGAGATTTTCGTGAGAATAAAGAACATTGGTATCATCTGCAAAAAGGAAAAATTTAAGTTTTCTGGAGGAATGTTGAATATCATTGACATATAGCAAAAAGAGTAGTGGCCTTAAAACGGACCCTTGCGGTACACCACAACTAACTACTTCTTTATCCGAAATGTAAAAGAGTTAATCTCGGTTGTTTGAGTACGATTTGTTAAATAAGAGGAAAACTACTGATTAACAATTCCTCAAACGCCGTAATAATTGAGTTTATCAAGTAGTATTGTGTGGTTCAGAGTATTAAATGCCTTCTTAAGGTCGATAAACACCTCACAAGGAAAAAGTCTTTTTTCCATATTGGTAGGGATGATTTCTACCATATCAAGTATAGCATGTTCAGTTGAGTGCGCTTAACGAAAACCGTATTGGGATGAATATAATAGTTGATGTATTTCTGAGAAGACCTTCATTCTATTGTACATAATTTTTTCAAAAATTCTGTTGAAGTTTGACAATAATGAGATTAGTCTATAATTGCAAGCGTCCGTTTCATCATTAGCTTTGTGGACTGGTATAATATTGGACATTTTCAGTTTAGATTTTTCTTTTTAGGGAAAAGAATTTCTATCCATAATGCTTGGAAAGATTAATTCGAGGTAGTTTCTAGGATTATTTAATCAAGGGTTTCGTCAATAAAAAGGCCGGCACCTCCACACGCTAAGGGTGTCGGAGCATGTTCAAAGACATAGCATGGAATACTTGGTAGATCTTCAGACTCATTAGAATTGGTAATTTTTGTTTCTGTTACCCCTATTATAAATAATGTTAAGATCATGTAAATAGTGTGTCACAGAGTTTCAAGATTGCGTCGAAGACTTCTGATATTATTATGGAAAACAGTAAAGCTGGATTCTAACGTATCTTTAGTAAGACGGTTCATATGCTCTTTTAGACTATGTGGAGAGAGGTAACGACTAAATATACGTTGATTTAACAAATTGTAATAAATAAATTCCAATTATATAAACTGGGTAGATTTTCTATATCTCGTTTGGTCAGGAGTTCAGAGTTCAATATGTTATTGAATTGGCCATGAGCGATGACCAAACTAGCTTTCAGTTGATAGTATGGCAATTCTTTAAGAAGAGATTTATCTTTTGTTGATGCTTAACACTTGACTTAGATCTGACTTTGTTCGGAGCCATTTTGAAGAAAAGAATACATAAAAAGTAAATATGTAAATAACGACAAAAGCTACAACGTTAGTAAGTTACTCATCTGTGGGTGGAGTTGTTCCTTGGCTCTGTGGCATTAACTTCCTCAAGTCATCCATCGTTTTAAACTTAACTGGTTTCATTCATTTAAGTTTCATTCTTGCGAAGGAGGACAACTGAATTCTTTGCCCAGCAGAATTCATAACCATGCTGGGTTTTGAAGTTGTTGGCACTATGAAGTAGCTCCTGTAACTTTGGCGTTAGGTGATCGTAGATTCCAATACGCTGAAAAGTGATATCACTTGGTAAGCCAAGGTCTTCAGAGTTAATGCTACTGGATGCTCTTCTGGCAGCCATAACTTTCTCCTTTACACTTCAAGTCACCATTTTCCTTTTTAAGTGACTGGAAGTTAGATCTCGTAATTATTGAATGTTATTGAAGCTGTTTGTTCTGTTCCTGATGTTGGAAGAACCAATTCGTCTTATGTTTGTTAGGCGTCTGAAATGCGAGGAACCTTTAGTTTGCTGGAGGTTGGATTAACTTGGGAGCGTCCAAAAACACGGGACACTTGCGCAGATTTCGAAATGAAATTATTATGTGATTATGTAAATTTACCGGTGCGCATTAAGGTTACCGTACAGCATCAGGGATGTCTCGCCGTCCAAGCGATGTAGCGCGTCTGGTTTGAACTGTACAATGTAGATACTTAAACCTCTATATCAAATTAAAGCTTATGGAGCTGAATTCCCATCAAACTATACCAAGAATTTTGAGATAAAATAAATTGTCGAATTTTTGACAACCTCTTAATGCGAGCGTCCGAACCACCTTTTCAAAGCTACAAGTCAAAGCGAATTTTGTCTTTCGCTGATTTAGTTTCTTTTTCAGTTGCCGGACCCAAAGCGCTACAACACATGTCTGCGTTTTGCCACACTCAGTTACAAAGAAAAGTTATAGAACACTTTTGAAATAGTATTTAAAAAAATGTGAAGTGATCGTACAAAATCGTTCTCAGAGAAAAAAATATTTCGAACTAAAAAATTGGTTGTTTATATGTTAATCTAGCCCCTGTCAAAATTTGAGGGGAAACGAACGAATTCTTTGAGTTTTTGCTCTTTACAGTGTCCTCTTCAAGTGAAAAAAATTGATTCAAGAAAACAGCGCTAAGAATGTCAATCAAACGGGCAATTTTTACTTCCGGCCAGAACGTAAAACCGCCATTTCTCCGCCATTATTTAAACTTTTTCAATAATTTTTTTAACATGGCAGATCACATTTCGATCATTACTTTAAAAATTCAAATTTGAAGAAATGGTATACGGTAACATTCAGAAAGAAATTTCCGCTAGCGCTGTCATTTTGGTTGAATACGCAACAGGGTACCCATTGTTCGTTAAATTTATAAGAAAAATGAAGAAATGCATGGATTATCGATAGGGTGACAATATCGTGAAATGCTGTGATTATTTTCCACTAATACAGTAAAAATAAATGTGATTTACATTGTGCGCTGTCGTTCTTATGAGCCGAAGGCGAATTAACATGTCTTTGAGTGCCTTTACGTTAAACGTTTATCTGTGAATCCGGGCTGTAAATAGTTCCGAGACAAGATAGGAAAATAAACTGCAATAGCCCTTACATACATACATACATACATACATACAAACTTTATTGATGCTCCCTAAGTGAGGTTTTCAGCTCAATAGAATTAAAAATTAGAAATTTAAAATTTAAGTTTGTTAAGGATATAAGTACAATAAGATTATAATTGCAAAAAATATATCAAGAATATCAACCTAATAAAACATTTGCAAAATGACGCCTAAATTTCTAAATTTCCAGAGTTTGGCTGCTCTGAAAGCAAAAGAGCGGTGCCCTGTTGATAGGCGACATAATGGTATATCCAAAGCACCACACGATCGAGTTTGTCTATCATGGACTTGGGAACGTAGTTTGAACATATCAGCAAGATAGTCCGGAACAAGTTTGTTCATACATTTGTACATCATAGTAGCATCGTTAAGAATACGTTTCTCTCAAATAGTAAGCCATTTCAGTGACCGCAACCCATCCGAAATATGGTCATACTTTCTTAGTCCCAAAATAATTCGTCCAGCGAAATTTTGGACTCTTTGTAACTTGTCAATATTGCTGTTGCTGGTCTTACTCCAAACAGTTGAACAATATTGAAGTTTACTAAAAACAAAAAAATTTATTACTGAAAAAAGCGTTTTCCTATCCAGGAGATGCTTGATTCTGTTGATTTGTTTTAATTTAAAAGGACAATTCGAAGCAGTCTTAGTGATATGTTCGTTGTAACTGAGGCACGTGTCGAGAAGAACACCTAAATCTTTAACAACAGGCACAGGTGTTAATTCTTTGTCAAATAGTGTTATACTGAATGATGACAGCTTCTTCAAAAGTTGTGGTACTCCAACAGCTATAACTTTAGTTTTCTCCGGATTGATCAAAAGGGAGTTTTTACAGCACCATTGAGATATTCTCATAAGATCTTCGTTCAAGGCAGAGGTAGACGTGGTTAATTCGGCAGGTGAAAAGGACAAATACAGTTTGCAATCATCGACATAGGAGGCAGATAGACAACGTTTAGGAACAGAAAGGAGGTCGTTAAACTTAGATTGTAAATAGAACTGGATCTAAAATAGAACCTTGCGGAACTCCGAACTCGAGTGGGTGAGTACTTTAGAAACTGCATCACCAATTCGAACGCACTCTTGTCGGTTAGAAAGGTAACTCTGAAACCAATCCAACGCACCCTGGGAAAAGTCGAGATTTTGTAGCTTGGATAACAAGATATCGTGTCGAATACTGTCAAATGCTTTAGAGATATCTCAGTAATAAAACCATGATGGAGATTTTCTTGCTATCCAGAGCCTGGATTAACTGATCCGTAACGTGCAACAGAGCTGTTTCTGTCGAGTGAAGTTTTCTGTTTCCGCTTTGATGTACTGCCAATTTATTGTTTCTTATTAGATAACCCATAAGTTGTCTATGTACTAGCCTTTCAGTAATTTTTGAAACTATTGGCAATAATGAGATAGGGTGGTAATTGTTAGGGACATCTGGGTTGCCGCATTTAAGAATAGGGGTAACTTCTGCTGTTTTCCATGTGCGTGCAAATGTGTTGGCGACAAAAGAGTTATTCACAATGCGAGTAATTGTTGTCAGTGTACTATCTTTAAGAACTTTAGAAGATATCTTGTCCATTCCTGGAGCCTTGTTAGATGGTAGTCTTCTAATCACCTTTTCTACCTGATTTTCTATGACTTGGTGGAGCACAAATAATTCGGGGCTAACGTTGGTGGATATATGTAGAGGAGTCGGCACATCCAAATTTACATTAAGTCCATGATGTAAGGATAAGTCACTAGCTTTTTGAGCAGTAATACTGCTGACAGAAGTGAAGAAGTCATTTAATTCGTGAGCTAACTCAGTGAGATCTTCGGAAGCCATAAAACGATCCCGTTGTTTACGTGGCAGACATCGGTTAATGATTTTCCAGATTGAGTTAGAATTTCCATTGCTATCCAGGATCTGAGTCCTAACGTGAACTTTGTCGGCCACACGGATCTCCCTTTTCACCTCTTGACGAAAAAATCTGTATCCGTTCCGATGAAGGGGATCGTTTTTTTTTCCCGCCAGTTTGCGCCATTGGTCGCGTGTTCGCATTAGTCGACGAATCTCTGGTGTAATGAAAGGGTTAGGTTGAGATCTAATTTTAACCCTCTTAACTGGAGCATGTTGATTTAGTACTTCCAAGAACAGTTCGTTGAATACATCAAATTGATCGTTGAGATCGTCAAATAGACTTTCTATGTGAAAAGGCGTATATGACAAATTACACAGGAGATTGTCGGTGCTGTAATTACTGTAGCTTCTGGTAGTTACGTAACAGGGCTTGATCCTTGGCTTTTTTAACTTCAGCGAGATATATACGAAGTTATGATCGCTAATAGTTGACATAAGGACGTCGTTGAGGCAATTTATTTCTCATTCGTGGTCATCACGACGTCAATTAACGATTCGCCATTCTCTGTAATTCATTCGTGGTCATCACAACGTCAATTAACGATTCGCCATTCTCTGTAACTCTGGTTGGTTTATTAATTAATTGAGTGAAGTTAAAGGTCGAACAAACTCGTTTAAAGCACGAGATTCTGCGTTATCTTGAAGGAGGGTGCAATTGAGGTCGCCCAATATGATGACATCAAGACCTAACAGGAGAGATTCGATAAGACTGTTGGCAAGATCGTCTTTAAAATTTAATGGGGTACTTGGTGCTCGATACACTGTACAGATGACAAATGACTTATAACAGCGGCTTTGCACTTTTAACCACAATTGCTGGAAGTTATTGTCAGAAACTGAGGAAACATTCTCCATTGACGATACTTTGTAGTTTTTCTTGATGTAAACACATAGTCCGCCACCAGATTTGTGTGGGCCACGGTCTTGTCTATACAAGGTGTAGCCTGGAATATGAATGCACTCGTTGTTGACTGAAGAATCCAGCCATGTCTCCGATATCTTAAAGATGTCGAGACTATTTGAGACAACAGATTCCTTCAGCAAAATAAAGTGTTCCCTCGACTTCAGCGAACGGATGTTTATATGAGTAATCCTGATGTTTGATTTCATGTCGCAACGAAAGCTCATGTTTGCGTTCGTCGATGTTGATGAGGAATTAGAGTTTGGTCCAGGTTGTGGATGAATGTCGCCACTGAGATTGTTTTCCAGGATAGATGGATTAAAAGAAGCTGTTCCGTTAGCTGAATACGGAAACCGTCTTCGAAGAAATCGCTTTCGTTTCATTCTTGTGTACCATGATGTAAGTTTAAAATGGCGGATTCGGCAAAAACAGCTAATATCGAGATAAGGCATCGAAGAAGGTTCTAGGGCGCTTCTCGGTGTGTGAGTTTCAAACCCGATTAAAGAAAATCGCCAGTTGAAGCAGTAGCTTTGGCTGTTCAAGTAGCTGAACAGTAAAAACACAAGCAAATTAAGCAAAACAGCGGAGCTAAAAACTAGTCGACCGGCCGCCATCGCTGACCGCTGACCCTTATTCACGATGTCAGCCATGATTACACGCGCATGAAGAATGATGGATAATTGCTTGGTCACATGGTCTCTTGGGGGGCAAACATTTTCAATGGCGTTCGAAGAGGGCATTTTGACAATGAAGATGTCGGTATAACTGTTTTCTAAGTGGAAGGTGGATGAGTTAAAAACGTTTCTGCAAGAAAAAAAAAGGAGTTGTTTTGTCGAGAAGAAAAGCAGAGCTAGCTGAAAAGGCGTATTATGCGTGGAAGCTGAAACTCGAGGTCGCTAAAACTGTACGCGCGAGAGGAAGAAGACGATGTCTCATGAGACGAAGGGAAAAGTTGACCATAGAATCGGGTGTCAGTCTTCGTTTTACCAGCAGCCTTAAAGAAGGATGGAAAGAGGGTAGTCTTAACTTTCTCGACGTTTTGGAGGATGAGGTAGAACCATGCCGCCGTCAGCAAAGGCCATGAGGCAAGGAAAGAGTTAATTGAGCTCGGAACACATACACAGTGTAAAATTTCACCATATCAATACAGATGGGAAATACTGTTTTATCCATTGTCAAATATCCCTTTAGATATAAGCTTGGAAATGAATCCTATGTCGTGGGTTTGCTAACACTGAAATGGTTGGAGCAAGCCTTCGTAAACTTAGTAACTTTGAAGCCTTTGCTGTTGATGAGCTGTGACCATTTACAGTGCAATTTGGGATTAGGACTTCGTTAAAAGTGTACTTCTCTCTCCTCGTCCTTATAAATGTACCTATGGCAAACAAAGACGTTGTACTGAACCAATTTAACTTATCAACCAAAAAAAAAGATTGCCGGAGAACTTACCTTACCTTACCTGTCTGGATATCTTCAATCGCTGTCGCATTCGTAAACGAAACAACGGGCCTTTTTTCCTATAACTTGATACAAAATGTCGTATATACATATTAAAATATCGTAAAGTACAAATTTGCTTTCAGAAATCTCTAGAATTCGCGAAAACCGGATTTAATAAAGCATTGTTTACATCACAACCAACTGCGAATTTACCACGAATTCAACTGTTTGCCCCCTGAGTGACGACATAACCCTAGTATTTTCCCGACAACACTGATGGCTGACATTGTGAATAAAGGCTATTCGGTCCAGCGTCGAGGCGATTGTCACCCAGAAACTCGCATCACATGGCTTCCAAACCAGGCACCATGACAAGATGAATACCTTAGTGACGTTTCTTCTCGTGTCAATCGAATGGAAATCCGTTAAAATCTCGAAGCGTGCGCCTTCAAACAATGTCCATAATTCTAAACAAAAATACCGACTGATAGCCGAGGCTGGAGCTTCGTGTGCTGAACAGTGACGCCGTTCGCCAGCTTCTGATTGGATTTTCAGCTTTTATGGCCAGTACCTAGTATCTGGAAAAAGGCGTCGAACACACCCAGGACAACTCAAACGTGTGCCGGTCAATATTTGATAAAAGTTCAAAGTTGTACATTGTCAGATACTCACAGCATGAACTATGCTTTGACTTAAGATTGACACTAACCTGTTGATGAAAAAATTAAACCATAGCAATTTCCTCGCGTGACCAAAGGCGCTAAATTCCTTTTATTAAGGGTAACCAGGACGATCAAGATAGCCAGAGAGAAACAGGCAACGTTTATTCATCCAGCTAGAAACAACAAGGCAATGTATGTTCCCAGCAATCAAGCCGGTTTTTCTAAAAAAAAAATCCCAGCCAGTTACTGTATAGTGTTTAAATTCCCAGCCAGCTCGATTACTGCCTACAGCGCAGCTTTTTTGTCGAGCGGTCCCATTGGTTACTCCTGAACACTGAATGAACAAATTTCTCTGGAATTTTATGCCTTCAGGCTGTTGCTTAGGTAAATAACGTGGAAACATTTTAAAAGTAAGTGTGACTTGAATGACACCATATTGTTAAGTAATAGTAATAGGACTGAGTGGAGTCCAATTCGGTCTGTAATCATACGAGTGATTAATAAAATCGGACGACCGCGTAGTGGGAGTCCGATTTGTTTCATCACGAGTAATGATTACAGACCGAATTGGACAACACAAAGTCCTATTACTAATTAAACGTATCTATAACAAAATTCGAGAAAGAAATATAAGAAAAACTTTTGGGGAAAAAAATAGTAGTAAAGAAAATGTGAAAGTGTAATTGTGCTCTTCCAGCGCGCGCGCGATGACGCGTACTGTCCAATAACACTGTCCCATTTGGGCAAAAATCATAGCTGGTGATGGCCAATCAGATGCGAGAATTTGTTATAGTTACGATTAAGCATTACTATTTCCTCGATTGTGATTGCTTTAAAAAACTCCCATTTTCCACTAATTCACTTGCCAAGTTGTTATTGGACAGTTTGTTATCGGACAGTTCAATAAGCCAATCACATTCAAAGCTGTCGTTTAAATCAACTAATCACAACCTTGGTTTCAATCACCATAGTAACAGTGTACAGACTCTTGACTATTGGGGCTCTCTTCAAAATGCATTATTTTTTTCCTTGAATAATGGCAGTATTTTAGAAGACAGTAGGGATTTTGTTTATCCTATGGCACCAATTTTTATGCCAACAAACCAGACGAGATCCTTCTTCTTTTCTCCGATATTGTAATTTTTATGATTAATTGGTAATAAGACTTCATGTCGTCCAATTCGGTCTGTAATCATACTCGTGATGAAACAAAACGGACTCCCGCTACGTGACATGGGAAGTAACACAAAGGACGTTGAAAAACTACAAGGCCCGCTAAGGATTTGTATCTGCTTAGCAAAGTAATACTTTTGTGTGAAATGACGGCTTCTGCTTTAGCTCTGTCCCGGAGCTCTGTGTTCGGTGTGATTTTTGACTGACTTAAACTGTCCACAGGTTAGTACTCCTGTTATGTCTTTTATATGGACAGATGGTGATTTGTCTCTGTGACTACGAGTTTATGTTTGTTACTTGTCTTAGTTTTCCAATTTCTACGAGGAACGCTGAAGAAACATTCGCCGGCATCGTTCTTTGTTTTCTTACTTTTTGTTGTTTTCATGCTGATTGGACTAAAAAATGCTCTTTTTTTTTTTTCAAATGCATGTTTTCTATCCAATATTTCATTTTGGATCCTAAAACTGTTCGTTTTCCCTGCTGTCGCTCATTTTTTGGGCAAAGAATTGGTTGAAGAAAAGCCAAGCAAAGTCGGGACGGTTTATATCCTCGGCTTCGCTTTATTGACATTATTGGAAACTCGCATAGAACGTAAACACGATTTTAACAGCTGCAGCATTGCAAATGCCAGCAATATGCCGTCCCTCAACAGCAATTCTCGTTGTTAGTTAACAAATCGCAGACTTTCAAGGCTATTGCAGTCAAAACTTCGTCCTTTATTCAATGTTTGCGGCTGAAATGTTTTTCAGAAATCCAGAATCAGATGTTATCATTAACAGGGATGTCAAAAATGATACCACGCACGACTTGTAGTCAAGGTTTGTTGTTTGCAATATTTGTAATTGATCGAAGTCAAGAATAAAACCATTCTCAACATCACTAGATAATTGCAGTTGATCACCTGAGTTGATTCATGGCTAAAATAATATGCTCTTTCAGTCTGTCGCAGCCACTTTTCTCAAGAAAAGTAAAGTCGATTTCGCTCAACGTTTTTCGATGTTATTTTAAAAAGGACATCGACGACGCTTTCTATCTTCTTTAGTGTAATAGATCACAAGAATGACACCATAAAATATTCAAAACAAGGAGAGCAAATTACTTTTGTTCTTTTATAGGTGGTGTCGAAGAGTGGTCACTTTAGGGTTTTATCGCACTTTTGTTGTAAAATATTTTGTTTTGATAGATTGAAATGTCACCGATACATGTTAGAATTTGTGACTCAGCCAAAGCACATAACCGGTTGTGAAGTTGGATTTAATAGTGGGACACTGGAACTGTTAACCTAGTTCAGTGATTTGTACCACTTGTATTGAAATGTAATCAGATGTAATTAAACTGTTATGAAGAAAAGTTTGTTAATCATTTTTGTTCATCATAATCATATAGTTGCTGTACCACAAAGGCCGATGATATTTCCAAATCTACGTTAGCATGTGATTGAATGTTGACATTGGCTCCGCAGCAAAACAGTAAAAACTATATAATTATATATAATCACAATATAGAGAAGTCCTTACTGAAGTCATGGCTCGAGTCCTGTGGCATTGCCATATTAGTTTATCTGTAAATGCTAATATCAAGGAAATAACTGTGGAGCTCCGCTCTTAGGCTTGCCTAAATAGATATATTTAGTACTATTATTATTGTTGTTAATTTGTTTGTTTCTTAATTTTCTGTCACAAATATTATCTTACCAACATCATAATCTGGTGGAACTGGCTTTATTTTGTTTCCGATGACAATCGTCTTGGCCTCTGCATATTTGGGATGCAAATAAATGGCCTCGACTTCTCTAATTTGTTCGAACCAGTCTTCGTTTTTCAAATGATGCTCACCAAGGGTCACAGTCCAATCTTTGGGATCCTTTGACAGTCCAGAGCCTGAAACCAGCGAGATCAGGGAAGGAACGTTGTTTAATGTCAAAAAAAAAAGTTAGGATTAAACAGGGCTAATGTAATCAATAACAGTATGGCTCTTCAAAGTGTCCATTTTAGCAAGGTTTAGCAGTGTAAAAAGGGAAGTAGTTGCTGCTCAATTCATTTGACAGAGTGATTTTAGTTTGCATCAGTTACGGTGAAAACGGGACAATCTAAGCCAGTGTTGAAGAGTTTGCGAGCGATAGCCTCTCGGTTATGGTATTTGTTTCCTCGAAAGCCAATGATCATTAAGTCAGGAAACAGTATGGGCAAGCCCACAACTCCATTCTATCCTTGAGCAGCTAGTCTACGAGCATCGTTGAGGCGTTCCACTGTTTTTTAATGTTGTTGACTACTTGACTCAGAATGAACTGACTGTGCTGACTTGGAATCTGATTTGTTAGCTATCAGTAACATCTGCGCGACCAGGAACTCCTTGGGCAGGCTGAGGATAACAATCATCTGTCTGTATATACATCTAAGTCAAGTTCGGAAAGTTGATAGCACTTCTTCGCGGCTTATCGATACGTTAGGCTTGTTCAATAGAGTCTCACGTTATGGTCAGTGCGCTATAATCACACAATTCATTCGACATGCAGTTTGGAACACTTTTTAGAGAAGGAATTGAAAATAAAAAATGGTTCTTACCTTCAAAACAATGTGATGCTGATACCACCCAGTCTGGAGAAATAAGCGAACCTCCACACGTTTGCTTATCCTTCAAGAGAAGAGCCACCTGCCAAGGCCACGCCCCAGGGTTGCTGACGCGCCCTCCGACAATTCTTTTATCTTCTGTACCACCCTCCAGGAACCTCAAACCGCACTTGGGTTGCTCTGACAAAAAAAGGGACAAAAAATTAAACGCAGACAGTCTACAGTAAATATGAAGCCCTTCGCTTTGGAGCTAAAAAAATCGTAAAGTTGCTCCTTCGTTTGCGTTCCAGTTTTTTGCTCCATTTCTGTATCCCCTGAAAGGTTGTTCTTTTGTTACGTAAAATTTTTTCCTGGTGAGTTTGTTGGCAATTTGGCATTTCTCAGTGTTTTAACTCGCAAAATCAGCACAAATGTTTTATTATTGAACGGGTAAAAAATTTGGCCCACATCAAGCTAATTTACCCTGTGATGCCGTAAAATAGCAAAAATCGAGACAGAGCAGCAACATTGGGTGACGGAATGGATGAAGAGTACAGGTTTCTCCTTCAGCTGATGTCGCATCTATTTCCATGTCATGTTGTTTGGTTTATACCTCATTTGATTGTGAAAACAAGCGTGGCTTGGTTAGTCTTTAACATGCAGTGAGTACCTTTTTTATTGTCAGAAATAAATGTGAGTTGCCGCTTACCTAATGCACAGATTAAAGCTTACACCGGATTGAAATAAATAAATAAATTTCCTTTTTCTACCTTGCACGTCTATAAATTCCTGTAACGTGGATCTTTTATCCGCGAAGATGATGTGTTATCTTGTATAATCCACCTTCACCGGCGCAAAATAGCCGGAACTCAGCCATTTCACAAGCTGCCGACATTAGCAACTGCTTTGCAGGGAGAATTTGTAAGAGACTTACCCAAGACTCTTTTCCTGCTGTAAGGAATAGAACGACCAAACAACAACGATAGGACGGCCACACGTACTATAGTTAAAAGCAGAAGCATTTTGCAGCAAACCTGAATAAATCAGAAACGAGTGAAAACGTGTTACTTGACTAACAATTTAAGAGGAAACACTATTATAGATATTAAAAACGGACGACGTTTTCATGAGTCTGTCATCATTATCAAGTTCAAAGTACATGATAAAAGTGATTATGTATATATATATAGAAGAAATAGAGGAAAAATATTGAATTGTTATGTAAAGAATTTGGCACGAACGGAATCTGAATGCGTGTTAATAAGTTTTGGTTTCATGTTCTGGATGAAGAGCATCTCGTACACTCGTTGTAGATCAATCAGTCCAGCTTTGTGCGGCATTTCTTTAGAACTGTAAACTGCACTTCTAAGCTATTTGCAAGTAGCTTGTCTTCTTTAAGGTTTTTAGCGGAGCTCCGCGCGCGCCGAAGGCGCGCCCGCGCGGAGCACCATAGCTAACAAAATATGGTAACCCATCCATCCGAGAAATTTGGGTTATGATGTCATCGTACGACCGACCGACCGACCGACCGACCGTCCGTCCGTCCGTACGTACGTCCACCCTATCATGTAAGCCAAAGTCAAATGTGATACTCCGATTAACCCTTTCGTGTCCATATGGACTGTTTTTGGACAGATTGTTTGCCCGTACACGCAGTTTTCAACCCCGCGTTTTTGTGGCGGGAAATTGCATGGCCAAATTTTGAAGACAGTTAAAACGAAGTCAGTTGGCGGAATACCAGAGACAAACAGCGGGAGAAAGAACAAGAAAGGGCATGAGTAAACAGGCAGAGTATCAGTGACAAACAGCGGGAGAAAGGGCTCGAGTAAACAGGCTGAATCGTACTGACGAGCAACGGGAGAAAGAACGGCAAAAAGCTCGAGAAAAGAGACGAAATTATAGTGAGGAACAGCAAAAAAGAGAGCGTCTCTTGTCAAGCTGTAAAAACATTACCAAGTGTCAGGGAGTTTCAGCTTGTCCTCGTGTTTGCCTGCAGAAGCTTGCATGAAGAGAAAAGATCGTGTGGTCTGGCAAGGTTTCAGTAATTATGCGCTGTCTTCGGACCTTGCTGTGTATTAAAGTGGACGGTTTTGCAGCTAAAATCCTTAATTGAAGAAGCTTCCTTGATAGGCATGAAAAGTAGTAAGACTTACTTTTGTGGGAAATGATCGCTTCTGCTTAAGCTCTGCGGGCGGAGTGATTGTCGACTGACTTTAACTGTGCGCAGGTTAGTACTCCTGTTTTGTCTTTTATATGAACATTTATGTCAAGAAAATTGAATAGCGATTTGTGTCAGTTTGTTACTTGTCTTATTTTTTCCGATTTCTACGAGAAACGTCGAAGAGACAATCGCATCAGTTTCTTTTTTCTTACGTTTCGTTGTTTTCACTCACTTTTATTTTGGATCCTAAAACGTTTCGTTTTTTCCTACTGTCGCTCATTTTAGGGCACAAAATTTGTCGAAGAAAAGCCAAGCGAAGTCCGGACGGTTTATAATCTCGGCCCCGCTTGAAAAGTTTGACATTTGAAAAACTCTCGCAAAGAACAACAACTCCTTGCCAAAAGTAAACGCGATTTTTAACAGCTGCAGCATCGGAAATGCCAGCAATATGTTGTCCCTCGCAGCAATTCTTAGCAAAGCAATGATTTTGTGTGAAATGACGGCTATTATGTCAGCTCTGCGTTTGGAGTGATTATTGACTGACCTAAACTGTCCGCATCGGCAGGTTAGTCTTTCTGTTTTGTCTTTTATATGGACGCTTGTGTCAAGAACACTCGGACTAGCGATTTGCTTAGGTTACTCACGAGTTATGTTTGTTATTACTTGTCTTATTTTCCAATTTCTACGAGGAACGCCGAAGAAACATTCGTATCGTTTTTTGTTTTCTTACGTTTTGTTGTTTTCGCGCTTTTATCTCAAATTGGTTTGGACTAAAAAACGCTCGTGTTTTTTTCCAAATGTTTTCTATCAAATATTTCATTTTTGATCCTAAAACTCTTCGTTTTCCCTGCTGTCGCTCATTTTTGGGCACAAAGAAAGAAAAGCCAAGCGAAGTTCGGACGGTTTAAATCCTCGGCTCCGCTTTGTCAGAAACAAGAGCCGGATTGACATTTGGAAAACTCTCGCAAAGAGCGAGCGACAACCTCCCTGCCAAAAGTAAACACGATTTTTAACAGCGCCAGCCATTCGAAATGCCAGCAATATGCTGTTCCTCACAGCAATTCTCGTTGTTAGTTAAAAAATCGCAGACTTAAAAGGCTAATTGCAGTAAAACTTCGTCTTTAATGTAATGTTTTCGGCTGACAAATGTTTTTCTTAAAGCGATTTGTTTGTCTGTTGTCATTGCCAATCAGATGTTATCATTAACAGTGATGTAAAAAATAATACCGCCACGACTTGTAGTCAAGGTTTGTAGTTTGCAATATTTGTAGTTGATTGAAGTCAAGAATAAAACCATTCTCAACCATTTGCAGTTGATCACCGGAGTTGATTCATGGCTTATCGTGCCGCAGTCACTTTTCACAACGAATAGTCAAAAAGTCATTCTCACCTAATGTTTTTCGGTGCTAAGGACACCGACGGCAGTTTTTAATCGTCTTTACACTTATAGATTATAGAAATGACGCCATAAAATACTCAAAACAAGGCGAACAAAGTACTGTTCTTCTTTTTTTGGGTGGTGTCCAACAGTACCCACTTTGGGATTTTACCATTTTGTTTTGTTGTGGAATATTTCCGTTTCTTAAGTTTAAAATGTCAACGATACATGTTAGAAAATTTGTGACTCAGCCAAAAGCACATAACCGGTTGTGATGTTGAATTTAAAAGTGAGACACTGGGACTGTTAATCTATAGTTTAGAGATTTACACCATTTGTATTGAAATGTAATCGGATGTAATTAAACTGTGGTGAAGCAAAATCGTTTATGCTCATAGTCATGTAGTCCTTTGATCCAACGTGGCAAAGGCCAATGATAAATTGAAAATGTACGTTAGCACATGTTTGAATGGTGGCTGTGGCTCTGCAGCAAAACAGTTAAAACTATTATCACAATACATGTACAGAAGTCCTTACTGGTCCTTATTGGTAAATGCCATACAATAAGGAAAGAACTGTGGAGCTCCGCTTTTAGGCTTGGCTAAATATATATATTACCAATTGCAGAATATTTATGTTCAGCGATGCGTTAAGAGAACTGCGAGGATCATACTTCATTTGAAAATTGATTTTACCAGTTACCACTTTGTGTAATGTCTGACTCAGATTTTTTTTATTTCAATTTAAGTTGCAAAATTTAGCATTCTAGAATACGAAGCCTTCAATCTTCCCTTCTAAAGCTTATTTAAAAATTTGGCGTTAGATACGACAATCTACAATACAGCTAGATTACCTCCCTGCCGTGTCAACTGATCAAATTCTCTATCCGCGCAAAATTCTTGGACACAAAATTGGTTGTTTTTACGCTTCGGAAGGCTTTCTGAACAAAACTGATTTAATTGATTAATAATTGTAATTGAAGTGAGTGGAGTGCAATTTGGTCTTAAATCATACGCGTGATTTCAAAATTGAGTTCGACTTGAAATCACAAGTATGATAGTAGACCAGAATTGCACGACACGAAGTTCAATTTCCACTTTATTATACACATTTTGAAATCACACAGGTTTTTGCCAATATTTATTTTTATTTAATGTTCACTTCAGGAAAACCAGTTTTGAATTTTGATGAGTTAAAAAAAAAATGTGATTTAGAGCAAAAAATGGTACAATCTGAGAATAAATTGCACTGTTGAGAGCCAATCAGATTTCATGAATGACAAGTGATTTCAAAATGTGTGTAATAAATGCAAAAACTATAACTATTGTAATGTTGTAATCTTAACTCTCGGGCTATCGTTAGCACTACACGCATATAAGAACATTGCGCGCGTTGCTATTTCCATTGGTTTTGGCAAATACTTGAAATGCACAAGAAGTTCGTGCGACACGATTTGACCTTTTCATAAATGTTTCGCGTATAGTCGGTATTAGTCGTCGCACTTTGTGCATATTCTTTAAAAATGTACATCATTCCCCAGGATGCCGCGACACATCCGGGTATGTTTTGTGCGTGCTGGCGCTAAAATTCAAAATTGATTAGAGAAAAGTGCGCGTGACAACAAAGAATACGGCCAACAGGCGGCCAACAGCGCGTACGTTTTTCTGTTTCACGGGCATATTAACTCCCCTGGTCAAGTACCAGCATATGGAATTTGTAGAGGAGGGATCAATAAATGATTATGGACAAAAATTTGTTTTTTAAGGTCTCTACAAGTATTATCATATTTGAACTTTAGAGAAAACGACAAAACTTTCAAGTTTATAAGACATCTGTCATCTTCAGTTTGTCGTTTTCTTTAAAGTTCTGATTTGTCTGCTAATATCAAGTTCATTATCAAATTTGCTTTGAAAATAGACTATTTTGGAAGCTTTCTGGTACAGAAGCTGTTCTTCAAGCGGAATATTCCGACGAACTGATCAGTTAACGCCCAGCATATGGAAAAGTTAGTATCAGGTGTCAGGAAAGCTCCTGCAAATTCTCGCTAGTTTACGACACCTATAAGTACTATCGAAATGCGGTTTTCTGGACGCACTCCTCGACCCTCTGCAAAATTGCCTTTCGGAGGCTGTTCGGGAGAATGGTTGACTGATTTTGAATCTCCCTGATGCACTATCCCTTCTCCCGCCACCTTAATAAGGGGAGATTAAGCCTCTACCACTTTGATTTGTTCAATGATTTTTCTGCTGGTAAACACTGGGAGCAGATTACTTCCAGAAGAAAAATCATTAACACGCAGTCAGATTCCGTTTACACCAAGTTCTCTACATAGCAAGTGAAGACCTCTAAATATTTTCGCGCTATTTCTCCCTTTTCACATAATCAATTCTATCATGTACTTGAACTTGATAATAATGACGGAACCATCGAAACATCGTTCGTCTTTAACATCGCTAGTGTTCTTTCTTAAATGTTTTACAGAACCTTGTGTTAATAGAAACCAACCGTGACTTTCATATGTTAAAGCTATAAGACGGCAAGCGTGATGCATTGAATTCATTCTTACCTCCAATTAAGATTACAGATTTCCCCAACCATAATTTTTCAACACAGGTTAAATTAAGTTCTTAGGAGAGTCTTTTTCTTTAGTTCTCCTGTACCTCTGCTAACAACAGAAATTAATATTCACTTTGGACTTGAGCGAGCAGCTGAGGAACTGTCTAATCTCTTTTGTTTTTATGTTTTTGCATATCATCATGGATTGCGAAACAAGCGACACTGAAATTTTGTTGGTGGATTTTATGTCTTAATTCTACTGTTCTATGAACTTTGATTTTCGGAAGAAATCCCATTCTATGTACAGAAAAATGGAGTTGGCGGTTGAATAGTGAAAGGTCCTATATACTACGACTTGGAAATACTACGGTCGATACGAATGAAAAAGGACTTACCAAGAGAGGCCGAAAATAGGGAAAAACTAAAACCTTTTACTGATTTTCGAATTCAAATTTTTTAAAGGGTTGAACACTGTTCTGAAATGGCGACCAATCTACAGTCTATCTGTAACTTTCATTCACACATTTTCCAACTTTCGAGATGCTGCTTTCACGGCCACAAAGAATGAGCCGCACACAAATGAATAGGAGTTTTTAAAATGTCAAATTTGTATTGTATTGCCTTTCTCGGGAAAATTGGATGTTTTTCAGTTTCTTAAAATCTTTGTTAAGTCTTAATATTATCGTTCACTCAAAAAACCCTAGAAGCGGAAACTATACAATGAGACGGCGTCGGGTTCATCTGAATCTGGAGATGATATGCAAACAAACTGTGTCTTAAGATTGAAGAAAGCTTTCATTCTGTTACCTTTGAAACTACTTCTTTTCTTGAAAGCCGTTCTTGCCTATTCCAGCCGTAGTCAGTGGGATATTCCAAGTGAAGGTTACAAGGTAAAACCCTCTTCGCCAGAGAACAGGTCGCGTACGGGCGATCAAAACATATGTCAGCCTCATTTACATCGATGGCATTAGATTAGCGACAATGTGGTCATGTGGAAAGGAAACTGTCAAACAAAACTCATTATCGTAAAACACGCGAAGATTTATGTCTGACGCTGTCTGTTAATTAAACATTTTTCAAGATGGGTTTATCGTTTTCAAGCATGGTTTCCATGTGATCGGAGACTATGGAAGATCGTATACAGCTCTGCAATAATTTGGAATCTTACTTCTGTGACCATTGACAATCGTGCATTCATTATATGCCGCACTCAGAGCCACGTTTCTTAGCATTAATGCTTGCGCGTCTGTTTGTTCCAACGCTTATTTGTTGTAAACACGAAAGTGGCGGTTGGGAAAGGTAAACGTATGGAAGCAGTTCTGCCGAAGAAATGTCTCACAAACAAAACCGTATGGATTTGAAAGATAACAACGAAAAAGGCAAAAAGCTGGCGAAAAGCTGGGAATTCAGTGTATCGGCAGATGCAGGGAAAAAAAACTCCTCGATATCACAACTGTGTACAGTTTAAGTGCACGAAAACGCTACCCTCTGTATCGGGGGGGGGGGGGGATTTGTTAAAAGAGAATTTTCTCTGACTGAAATGTTTGCTCATTTGAAAATAGAGGTGTTTGCTATCGTTTGCTATCTGCGGTCGGCGTTCATTTGTATTCATTTCGAAAGCAGGATTTAGGAGGGTTGTGGAGCGTCTATTTCCTTTTGAGACAATTCTTTATCACACTTTGCGCAACACTCAAATAGTTACTTTGATCATTTCATCTATTACAGCGCCTTTCAGTGGCATGCGGTTGCGTTTTTACCTGCTGTCAATCAAGTGTTTGGCGGTTGCCGATTACTTCCGATTGTAATCGAGATCGACGGAAAGATCTTCAACAAGGTTAGCAACATCACTGCGTTCAAGCATCGTTTTCCGACATTAAGTCATCATCTGTAGCCACAGGAGATAGTCCGGCCCTTGAAAGCTGAAATATCGCCGTCGCCGTCCAGGCGAATAGCGTTCTTACCTCGTTTACGCTTGAAGCACAGTTGTTTGACACGGCGACGTTGGTGCGTCTTCCTTTGGATGTAATCCTCCACACATTTTCGAAAAAAATCGAAGGTCCGCAGGATTAGGAGTAAAAATTGGGTCATTTTTTCTCCCTGAGCATATACAAAGCCACGCATAAGACGGCTAGAATCAAACTCCAGTTGATACGGAACCCATCTAGCTGGTCCTCGTCACTGTCTATAATTTTTGTCTCCTCTGAGATAGGAAGGTCTATCGGCACATCCTCGTACGACTTTTGAGAGTTTTCAAAGACGCAATCTTCATTTTAGGGCCAAACTTGCCATGTTTACCTGCTGGTGAACATGTCATGGTACCGTTCGGAAGTAATCGGAAACCGCCGAACATTTCGTTGATTGTTAATTGGGGTTTACAGGCCTACACGGCTCCAAAACACGCGTTCTGGTTTTCTCGCCTTTATCACAATTTTGCTCTCACGAGTATGTCTTGGAGTGAACGCCCCTTTCTGTCTGATATTATGGGCGATTCCTGGAAAATTTCGTTTAGCAATGGTTGCTGCGGCTTTATTAATAAATACCACTTGCTCATTAGGATTTCTTTCAGGTTTGGAACTGCTGGATGGCGTTGTGTTATGAAGGGCGGGATTCGTTTCTTTGTATTGTTCTGTTGGAGGAGAGCCCGTTTCCTTCCTTAAAATTTCACCTCTGTTGAGGCTGGTTTCCGTATGATCGCAACGATCGTTTCGATCGCTGAACAAAAACGTTCAGCTATCGTAGCGATCATATGAAAACCACTCCTCAGCAATCACTTAGCAATCGTAGTGACAACAATCGCTGAGATAGACTTCAGTTCTATTTCAACGATTTATGTATAATGTTGTATCTTTAATTCTGTCTTCTAGGATAAATGGTTGACACGGTGTTGATCTGACCTCGATGGTGCAGTCTGTAGTCATCTTGTGAAAAGAAAAGGTTGATCGCATTGCATCGATTTCCTCCTCAGGAAGAAGTTCGGTCGGCAAAATGTATGCTGTCGGCAAATGAAACTAAGTGAAAGGAATAAATCAGGAAAACTGCAACTTTGTGGGTGCCTAGCTCCAGACGTTAGGCTGTCATTTTGCGCGGAAGTGTGCCATTGATATACTTGTACAACAACGCTTTATCTTTTTCTCTACTCATGCTTAAGCATTCCATAAAATGTAAGAGAAAGATATCAATCGATTTCATAGTACATTGGCCATGGCTTCAAGATGACGTGCGAGAATTTGAAAAGTGTAAGCTAAATTTTTCAATATGCAATCCACTGCCATCCTTGCCAGCCTTAACAGAAGAAGATGGTAGTTAGTCTCTGTGCAGTAAAACAGTCTTAAGTATAACTGCCTCATTATTTTGGGTTTTCCTGATTTAAAGACATCTTTTGGAATGGCTAATTGGCTCTGTGGTGTGCCTTCAAAAACACTGACTCTCTTGTTTTGTTTTCCTGTTTGTTTTGCCAAACAAATACTGGCCGAGAGGCAATCTTAAGTCAAGCTAAGCACTTGCTACTGATAACTTTGTTATTTTGAGTGTTTAGTTAGTAAATATGTGTGACAGGACCTCTCGTAAAGAAACGTTTCGTGAATTACCATGGGCGCTTTCCATTCAACAAAAATTACCGGTTCAAATTTTCGGAATTTTCGCTGGTCGAATGGAACGCGTCAGACCGCTTCCAAGGATTCGTTGTCACGTGCCCTGCAACACAGGGCATGCTGGGTGACCATTTGTTGTGTTTGAAAATGGCGGACTTTTTGAATATTTTCGCGGCTTTGGAGCAGGATGAGTGTGAAATAACAAGTTGTACCATTCCCGATAGCAACGACGACATAATACTTCTGGCTGCAGTTGCCTGCTTTATGCGGAGAGAATTAACTCGAGTAAATGGCTACTTTGAAGTAACCATCCCAGCGTATTTGTCAGGGGAGTTTGAGAACCATTTCCGTATGACGAGGGAAACGTGCCAGTTATTGACACAAGAATTGATGCGCACTGGGCGAATTCCAACTGGCAATTCATCTGGGCGGCCAACAATTTTGCCAGAAAAACAGATACTACTGTTCCTTTGGAGTGTGGCAAACAGGGAGCCTTATCGTACGATCGCCGACCGTTTTGGGGTAACTATGAGCAGTGCCTACAGAGCAATTCGTCGAGTGACGAAAGGGGTTATTGACCTCTCTGGCCGCTACATTAAGTGGCCCAATGGTGAGCATTTACATGTAAACAGTGTGTGAGTAAAGTATTTATATCGGTATTGATAACTAAATGATTTTATCATAATTGAAATCAACAGCTCACGAGGCTCGTGAAAGTGAAGCAGCATTCCAGGCTGAAGGGGGATTCCCAGGAGTAGTTGGTCTTATTGATGCTACCCATGTGTGCATTCGTGCTCCTGAACATGAACCTGATGACTACATAAACCGGAAGAAATTTCACTCACTGAATCTCCAGGTAAGCTGAGGAACTACAGAGGAGCCCTTTAATGATTACAAGCCCATGAAATGATTGGTAAAAAAAATCTTCCAATATCCTTTAGAAAGGAGGACAATTTTTATGTTAATCATAACTTTTACTACCTTTCAGGCAGTATGTGATGAAAATATCGTGTTCTTAGATATAGTGGCAGGCTGGCCAGGCTCTGTGCACGATTCCAGAGTTCTTAGGAACTCTGGGTTATACCAAACTGCTGCCATCAAGTTCCCTGGTGACACACATCTACTTGGAGATGGGGGTTACCCTTTGTTAAGGTCAGTGGATTTCCCAATAGTTTGATCAGCATACTAAAATATATTTTCACACAAAAGCTACAACCCTAGATGCCATGTGCTTCTTAGATATCAATTTATGTAAGACAACACAGGTGTTTAATGCTTGTGATGTAGACACCAGAAAAACTCATCTCATAATATTGCACCAATTTTCATTTACAGTCATCTGGTATGATCATATCTATATGCTATTCAGACATGCAGGAATCCCTACTTACAGCTGTAGGCCAGCTTTATGACCAATTTTATTTTAATTTGTCTGTTTTTTTTTTCAGATGGTTGTTTACCCCATTTAGAGATAATGGTCATTTGACACTAAGACAAATGGCCCATTATTGTCTTAGCGCGATAATGGTTTTTATGCAGGGACGGGAGTTTGGGTTTTGGTCGAGGGTCGAGGGTCGAGGGTAAAATGTCGAGGGTCGAGGGTAAGATGTCGAGGGTCCGAGAAAAATGTCGAGGGTCCATAAAAAAACTAAAAATTGTAAATTGTAAAAAATAAACTGTTTTTGTATACTTTCACGCTTCATTTACACAGCTTCCACAAATGCACCCGCAACCGCAAATAAATAGATGCCGGTTGAGAGAGGTCAAGGTTAACTTTGTGGAAAGCGTGACTAAGTAATTCGTCCATCGAAATATAGTTTTCTCTTAGGCGCCTACATCTCGCAGTTCCTGGGTTTCCATTCACCGTGAAGTCATAAGCAGAACTATACATCGACCAGAACTCGTCACACACTGCAAAACTCGAACTGAGGAACAGTAAATGATTTCGCAACCAGAGATGCTCTAATGGAGGGGCTTTTAGCAACGTCTGAAGACTGACAAGAAAAACAAATGTTTGTTGTTTCAGTCTTTGTTTTTTTATCCATGGTATGTTTCAAGATTTGATCATTTTTCTTGTCAATCTTTTGTCAGACATCGCTAAAAGCCTCTCCATTAGCGCACGACAGGAACATATCTTTTCAATGTTATGTCATGTTTGGGAAACTTTTATTCCAGCTCAGTATTGTAACTCACAAACGAAAATTGTTTATTCAGAAATTTTTTACTTTGTCGCATTCGGAGACAACAAATCTTGTAACATACCATGGATAAAAATTAAAAAAACCAAGACTGAAACAACAAACATTTGTTTTTCTTGTCAGTCTTTTGTCAGACGTTGCTAAAAGCCCCTCCATTAGAGCATCTCTGGTTGCGAAATCATTTACTGTTCCTCAGTTCGAGTTTTGCAGTGTGTGACGAGTTCTGGTCGATGTATAGTTCTGCTTATGACTTCACGGTGAATGGAAACCCAGGAACTGCGAGATGTAGGCGCCTAAGAGAAAACCATATTTCGATGGACGAATTACCTAGTCACGCTTTCCACAAAGTTAACCTTGACCTCTCTCAACCGGCATCTATTTATTTGCGGTTGCGGGTGCATTTGTGGAAGCTGTGTAAATGAAGCGTGAAAGTATACAAAAACAGTTTATTTTTTACAATTTACAATTTTTAGTTTTTTTATGGACCCTCGACATTTTTCTCGGACCCTCGACATTTTACCCTCGACCCTCGACATTTTACCCTCGACCCTCGACCCTCGACCAAAACCCAAACTCCAGGGACGGGGCCTTATCTTATGGTACAAGCTGTAGAGGTTGATAGCCATAACGATAATGGGCTACACCACACGCGGAGCGAGGTACAAATTCGTGACCTCTGCTATCCCTCGCCCCTTTTTCTGCCAGCGCCGATCGTGATAGCTGTTTAGCTTTCGAGGCTTACTTCACTTTCTTTCGTTGGAAACAGACCACCATCCCCTGAACTCCTCCTCTGCTCTTGCTACCTTACTGGGGCTGGCTGTTTTTCGCCCCAACTTAATTCACTGAATCAAATAGAGGGATGTTTAATTTACTAATTTGACACATGTCACATTTGAATGGTTTGAAATAAACGCCACATGAGTGGCCAATTTAATCCAAATATAGGTGTCTGTGATTCAGTGACTTCTAGCCGCATGCACGACCGCAATTATAACCTTTTTATTTTAGTCTTTTGTGCGTTAGGTTTATATCATTTTAGGCGCCGCTCTCGGCATAAAAGCAATTTAACACAGCCCTTTCTGCTGTACGCCAGAAAGTGGAAAGATCCTTCTCTCTTCTCAAGGGAAGATGGCGAAAGCTTCAATATCTCGATCACCTTGATTTGGTAATGGCAGTGCAAATAATAACTGCTACTTGTGTCCTTCATAACTATTGCTTATTACATGACGATTTTGATGATGGGTATTTCCTGCCTGGTCATGATGATGGTGGCAGAGCTGATGATGGAAGTGAGCAACAAGGACCACCAGATCATGGAGCAGCACAGAAAAGGGTGCACCTTATGAACATTGTTACTGCTCATTAGAAACAGAGAAACTAAAAATTAACTAGAGCAAAAGTAACTGCTACTGCTGATGTTTGCATCCGTGTTGGCATATTGTTCTCCAATGCATGTATTGATAGGGCCTGTAGACAATTCCTATTTATAAGTGTGTAAATCTCATATCTCCTCAAATTGGCAAAACAATCACCTTAAAAAAAATGAAACTCTTTTCTTTATTTCCAAAGAAGAATGTTATCTCCAAAACATCTCACCCTGTGATCCAAAGAGGGCTTTTTAATATTAACTTGAAATAAATGTCTTTACAATTTACATGCTGCTTGTTTTTTATATTTTGATATTGTTAAAGATGGATCTTCTTGATGTTCAACACCTGTTGAAACTGAACGACTGATGTCTAGTCGTGAGTAAAATTTAAACTTGCCTTCCTGGGCTATGTTCAAGAGAGTATATTATTAATAGTTTCTATTTTGCATTCAAGAACAAAGTAAAAGTTACATGTAAACCCAACATAATAATTTTAAAGCTGACATATGGTCTTCCAAGATAATTATGATAGTTTCAAATTGTTTGAATCTCAACAATACACACAGAAATGTACAATTAACAAACAAATTTAAACTGTGATCTGCTTAAAAGCCACAAATTTCGTCTCAAATCTCTTCAATCACTTATTTTTTAAAATCTCCAGAAATTGGCTGAAAAACTGTTTTGTTTCATCTTTCATTTCCCTTAGAAGATTTAACTTTTCTTCTTCAGCCTTTTCTCTTTTTTCGGTATATGTTTGAAGGAAAGTGAGCATTTCAGCGGCTGACGAATTAGTCTTTCGTTTCCGCTGTCTACGAGGTTTCAGTTTCTTTCTTAGTACATTTTCATCATCATCACCACTTGAGTCTGAGCAATTTCCATTGTCAGTGGTGCTGTTACCTGATTGGGATGC
>OX419342.1:14898009-14935509 GCA_948470475.1 Galaxea fascicularis
AAACAAGCGCGCTACACATGTAACATTCGTCGTTATTAAAGGCATGAGGCGAAACAAGCGCGCTTCACATCAAAGATATGTCGGTCAGAAAAGGCGGGAGTTGTATTTTTTAGACGGGTAAACTCTGTTATAATTGCATCAGTATGAGTTAAGGTGTGTGCTTGTGTATGCAATGGTAGATCTTAGCCCCCACCCCTTATTTTTAGATTGTCAAATGCAATGCATCAGCAACTGCTTGTGTTACAAGTACATCAGCCCACCTACCCTCTTGTGACATATTTTGCTAAATATCTTGCCTACGAATCCTCTGTGTTACTCTCAGTGAATCTTTCTGGGTAATTTCTACGAAGGTTGGCAAACCCTGTTGGGCTAATCTAGATTGCAGCAACGCACAACCATCAACATGACCTGGGTTCGATTCAATTTCACCTGAAGTGAATGTATTCGCCCTTGAAACACACAACTTTTCTTTTTGCTTATTCAAACCACAATCATCATTACCACAAATCCCTGCATATTTTTGTGCTTATTAGTTCTTGTTGTTGCAACATAAATTGGATGAGTCCCACAACAGTAAGCTGATCGTGAGCAAGTATTTATTCCGATAGTCCTAAACGAAACTACACAATCTAGTTGCAATATAAATTCGGAAATCATAGGCTAGAACGTTTTTCATTAAAGACGAGTGTGGCATACTGAACAAAATATAACGCTTATTAAATACACTTTCAGCAAGACTTCTTGTGGAACATTTTAAGAATTTTCTTACATTGTAATCTCGACGGTTCTCTGTCACGGTGGGCGCTTCCATGTTTATAAGTAAACTTAAACTTACTTCGTGAACGTCCCGGTGCTTCTCCAACTCCATTCCCACTAATATTCAGGTTTAAATCATAACATTACACAAGTCTTCCAACCGATGTTTGTTGTCCTGGTTGGCCACACTAATTCTCTTGTTTCGCATCATGGGCTCGTCAATTGCGTTAGTGTTTGTTGTGTTTTTATTGCTTCTTTCCGTAAATGGTTTGAACCCAGGAGTCATGTCATAATTAAGTGAAGTGCGATCGTCCGGGTGAGTCTAGTCCTGAGAAGGACTGTTTGTGATGACATTGACTGACGTTTCGACAGCCTGAGCGGAAGTCATCATCAGAGTCAAGTGATTTGTGTAACGTCAGTAGATGGTATATGTACTCTGGTCGTTGATGTGATTGGTCAACGAAGTCGTGATGTTATTGGTCGACTGTCAGTTAAGCCTAGTTGTCATTGACTGTGAAGACTGTACACAGTGATTGGTGCGTTTCGATCCGTCTTTTGTTAGTCTAATGTGTGTACGTGTATTGTTGGTAAAATTAGTCGGTCTGTTGTTTGTCTGTTGTAAACAGTGATTGGTGCGTTTCGATCCGTCGTTTGTTAGACTAATGTCTGTACGTGTGTCGTTGTCGGTCAGTCTGTTGTTTGTCCGTTGTTTATGTCGTCGACAAGTCGTTTGTAAGGTGCGGGAAGTTGTAAGCAACGGTTTAGTGGTGTCTGTTCTAAGTTAGTAAACCAGCTTTCCAGTACGATCCGTTGGTAGTAATTAGTACTGTATGTAACGCATTCAGCAGAGTCCCAGTCGATTCTGTGGTTTGTCTGTAAATAGTGTTCAGCAATGTTATTGTTGAGGTTACCATTTCTCGTCGCTCGTTTGTGTTCAGTCAGTCTTACGTTCAAGTTTCTGCCGGTCTCACCGATATAGGTGGCCTGGCAGTCGCAGCATTTGATCTTGTAAACTGCTCCTTGTCTGTTCTTGGGTTCGTCTTTGTCCTTAACGTTCGTCAGTAGTTGCCGTAAAGTGGTGATGGGTTTGTGAGCAACACGGATGTTGTAGGGCTGTAGGATGCGTGCAATGGTTTCAGATGTGCCTTTGATGTAAGGTATCGTAGCTGTGGTGACAGGTGTCGCGTTCGTGTTCGTAACGTTAGGTTCTGCACGGTAGGTGTTGCGTCTAACGAAGTCGCGGTGGTAGTTGTTTTTACTGAAAACGTTGTCTAAGTACTGACGTTCGTCTGTTAAACTGTCGTGTGAGTCGCAAACTAGTTGCGCTCGTCTCGTTAGGGTACGTATTGTCGTTGCTTTGTGTGAAGTAGGGTTGTAAGAGCATTCGTCAAGTAGTCGGTCAGTATGTGTAGGTTTCCTCAGTGTAAACTGTAGTTCGTAGTTGTTTGTTGTTACGGGTAACCAGGCAGTCTAGAAAAGGTATCTTACCATTCTCCTCGATCTCCTTGGTGAACTGGATGTGGTCGTTCTGTCTGTTGGGGTGTTCGTGAAACTCGTCGATTTCGTCTTTGTGTAGGGCTGTAAAAGTGTCGTCAACGTAGCGTAGCCAGAGTGGTATCGTTCGTTTGTAAGTTGCTAGGGCTTGTTCCTCGATGTTTTGCATAACGATTTCTGCAACCACAACGGAAACTGGTGAACCCATAGCCGTTCCATGCAACTGTTTGTAGTGTTTGCCGTTGTACTGGAAGTAGGTAGACGTAAGGCAGAGGTTCAGTAAGTCCATAAGGTCATTCGTAGGTAGTGGTAGTCGTAAAGTGGAGTTGTTGATGGCGGTCTCAGTGCAGTCTAGGACCAATTGAAGTGGAATACTGGTGAACAGTGATTTCACATCAAAAGACACTAGTTTCTGGTCGTCAGGTACTTGTACTGTCTTGATAGCGTCAATAAAGGTCTCCGTAGACTGTAGTTTGTGTCGGGATTCGTCTGTCAGGGGGTTCAGTATCGTAGTTAGGTATTTTGACAGTTGGTAAGTCGGCGACCCACAGAACGAGACTATGGGACGCATAGGTACGCCAGGTTTGTGGAGTTTCGGTAGTCCGTAAAGTTTAGGTGGCTGTGGTACCTGGCACCTCAGTCTGTTGTAACGTCGGATGTCAATAGTGTCGGCTTTCTTAAGCTGAAGTAGTTTGCTGTTAAGTTTTCGTTGAAGTGCTGGCGTCGGGTCTCGTTCTTCGTAAGTCTGTTTGTCGTTAACAAGTGCGTCCATTTTGTCGTGATAGTCTTTCTTGTCCATAACAACAGTCACTCGTCCTTTGTCAGCGGGAAGTATCACAATTTCCTCGTCGTTCTTAAGTCGTTTCAGGGCTTGTCGTTCGTCTTTAGTCAGGTTGTTTTCTGTAAGAGAGGCTGATTGTATGGTAGAAGCAATTCTGCTCCTGATGTTATCCTTGGTCGGTTCTGATAATTCTCTTTGATGAGACAGAACCGCCTCAACACTCGATACAATGGCCTCGGTCGGTATGCGGTATGATGATCGCCGGCATTAATTAGAGCCGGGTCCTCTTCCTCTCTGATGACCTCATCACAGAGCAACATAACAGAGACGAAATTAGCTCCAAAACAATCGCACGATTAGATATTTGCACCACTCGCGGTATCACTGAATATATAATGTTTAAAAAACGAGGCGTAGCCGAGTGTTTTATACCCGATAAAACACGTCTGCGAGTTTTTTGAACAGCTTCAAAAACTTTTCTAATCGATCTATTCATTTGTAGAACAATCGTTGGGTTTACTATTATTTTTCAGGATAGAATCGGCTTCAAAATTTAACCGTGTCTATATCAGATATAGAGACACTCATTAAACATTAATTTTTTTTGTAATTCCTTTATGAATTATTAATGAGTTTTTGAAGTGGATCATAAACTTTAGCACCCGTCCACCCACACTGACTACACGACCACCACTTACACAAGACTGATCGGAATTGGCAGGTTAATCCCTATGTGGTTTGTACTCTTATGTTAGGGATTGTTGTGTTCGTAAGCGTTAGGTTGATGAAAGGCATCCGCAGAACACGGTTAGCTATGTAAAAACACCATTATACTATTCCAGTCACTTGAACATATGTGCCTATTTGAGTGGGCAGGATAGTGTGGCCTGTTTTGGTAGCCTTGCATTCTTGAGCCGTTCGTAGATTTTATTAAGTATTCAAAAATGTTCAGGTAGCATTCCCTGTCTCTTTGCTGAAACCTGACAATAACTGTACAGTGTTCTGTACAATAACTTAATTTTTCTGTTTTCCGACGGATTGACTGCCAGTCAGTCATCAAATAAGTTTTGTTTTCTAAGCTCGTTTCCTTTGTTATTTACACAACAGATTTGGACAACAGGTCATCCTTGATAAAGATCCTGTTTTCCTGTTACTCTTTCTCCTCGAAAACCAGACCATTTAGAGAAAAAAGAAACGAGACGATCTGGGAATGAAACTTGACAGTGAAGATGTAAGATACGATGAACAGTAGTGAAAATAAAGCTTGAAAAATTCAGGCTTGCGCGGGAGTCGCACCCATGTGTATGTATGTAGATGAGAACAAGTCGAATAAAGGTGTTGTTGTTGTTGTTGACCTCTGCGATGCCGATGCAGTGCTCTACCAACTGAGCTAACAAGCCAACTGAGAATATGTATTCATATATTCGCATTCACCTAAACTTGACAGTGTTATTTTGGCAGCTGTTCACGAAATGTTCATAATAGAGAATCATTTTTCGTTTCCATTGATTGATTTAATCGCGTTTATCTTCCACTGTGTTTGCGATCCACTCATGTAAAACTCGTACATCAGCGTATACACCGTACTTATTTGGCAGTGCGCAGCGTTTTCCCCATGATATCACGCCTACAAGGTACCAACGTCCGTCATGTTCACACGCCAGCGGTCCACCGCTGTCCTTTTGACATGCGTCAATTCTGCCATCTGGGAAGCCTGCACATAGAGCTGTGTGCGGAACAGTTCCGTTATAGGATTTCCGTTTGTTGCATTCCTCTCGTGACACTAAATTAATTGCAGCTTGCGTCAAAAGCTTAGACTGTGGTTTATTCCACCCTGTTGTCCCCCACCCAGTTATGTAGCAAGTCTTTCCGTGCGCAAATACCATATCTTTGGGTGCGAGGCAGATTGGAAGCACGTGGTTATTGAATCGGACGGGACTTGAAAGTTGAAGTAGAGCTGCGACAGTAAAACAAAAAAAAAACAAACAAACAAACAAACAAACAAACAAAAGTAATGTGTAAGAGGAAAACTGACTGGCTTCTAAATTAATTACGAGGAGTGTCACGACACAACTCTTTTAATGAGCTGTTTGTACCCTTACAGCAAATGCCGAGCGAAAATTATTGTTTAAATAAAAAAAAAGAATGATGTTAATATGGTTACAAACAACGGTGAGATGGATCGCTTAATCGGGCGCAGCCTGGAAAAACCGCGTGATGTTTAACGCTATGACATTCATAACACTTAATAACGTGCTACAGCACATAACATGGTCTGTGCCTGACGTTTCTGCCATCATGTAAAACATGTTAGTGCATGATTCTGTGCAGCGGTTTTCCCTAACTGTTTGTAATACGGTAATCAGGAAACGTTGATAAAAACAACAGTCGATATTCTTTTTTATGGATGAGTGTTGTTTTCAGTGTTTACTAACCTATGTCATATCCAGGTGGTTGAACAAGAACTCCATTTTCTGTTTTTCCATTGTACTTCGGATGTAGAATAATTTCATTAATCTCTCTTACTTGTTCAAACCTTGTAACTTTGGATGCAATGTGATGTGAACCAAGTTTAACTTTCCATCGAGTTGGATCCTTTGATGAGCGGTAATCTGTAGCATGAAAGTTTAGTTAATAATGGTAACTGAACTGAGTGAAGTGCAATTTGGCCTGATTTTAGACCAAAATTGGACTGCACTCAGTTCAATTACCACTATATTACACCAATTTTGAAATCACACAGTTCTTTGTCAATATTAATATTTATTTAATGTTCATTTCAGGAAAACCAGTTTTGAGTTTTGATGGGCTTAAAAAAAGGATGCGATTTTGAGCATAAATTTGCAGTGCAAATTGGGAATAAATTGCACCGTTGAGAGCCAATCAGATTTCATGAATAACGAGTGATTTCAAAGTAGGTGTAATAAAGACGTTAACCATTTGATTTACTGCTTACGCTTCTGTCAAACGAGTGACAAAAACCCTATTGTTATATAGCTGGCGTTTTTCCCGCTACAGCGCGCTCATTCATCGCCTAGTTCATGGTCACATGACATCTAACAATGAAACTGTTTACCCCAAAATACCATGATCGGGCAACATTGCGAAAACTATGACGTCAAACAGGAAATAGTGCACTGTTGACCGCTGTTGCACGTGATCAGAGCCTGTACTTGAAGGCGGCCTGATGTCGCTGGAATCTCGGAGCATTTTTAAAAATTTGCATTTGTTTTTGTTTTCCATCGGTTTGATCAATTTGTTTTGCTTTATAACAAATCACTTAATGACTGGTCCCTTGGGTAACAGTGAATTTTGTTTCCCGAGTTTTTTTACATGTAACGTTCAAAAGGTGATTCGGGCGCTCGCATTTAGAAGTCGTGAAAAACTTGACAATTCATTTTTTTTCAAAATTTTTGGTATAGTCTGATAGCCAGTCCTATAAGCTTTAATTTGATATAGGGGTTTAGATATCTACAGTTTAAACCGGACGCGCTACATCGCTTGTACGCGAGACACCCCTGAAGGTGCACGGTAACCTTAAGTGTTAATTGTACCTCCACCTTTCACAAAATAACATTTGGTAGGAGTGTTTCATCACCTAAGTTGATCCGTTGAACACTTTTGTATAACTTCACGGATTTACCGTAATTTTTGTGTGGGTCGTTTTACAAAAAATTAAATAGAGAATACAGGAATCCACAGATATCACGACACAAGATTTATTCCAGAGAGATATACGCACGTCCACTTCCAATCCCCAGTCGCTCACACTGATCATAGAGTTTGTTCTCTTGGCCAAGCCCAAAACCTCAAAATTGACGTTTGTTCGCATAAGCTGAAACCGGTTTATTGCCTTTATCAATGGGAAATGAGACCTCACTTGACCAAACACACTCTCTCTCTTAATTACGGTTCGTTTTCACAGAAAAGTATCGAAAAAAAAAACCGAACCGCTGAGAACATTTTCTCATTTTCTCACAGCGTTAAAAGTCAATGATCACTTGTATTAAAACGATCAAAAAAGGTAAATTTCACCTGTAAAGCAATGGCAGGCGGTTAGGATCCAGATGCCATTGATAAGTGATCCCCCGCACACTTGAGAACCATCTAGGAATAGTGCCACTTGCCAGGGCCACGCACCGTCTACACCAACGCGCCCACCCACTATCCGCTTGTTTAGCCTGGGGAATCTTGGTTTTATCTGCAAATGTCGTTTGCTTAGTGTGGAGAAAAGCTGTTTCCCGCATAACTGCATGCCTACAAACAAAACGGAACAGAATTCCTTCAACTTCTGTTTTAGCAATTTGCACATGGGTTACTGCTTAGCCCAAGAAAAATCAATTTACTCGGTATTGTTCACGATCCAAGCACCGTCTGATATCCCGGGGTTCTCTATTGTCAAATATCCGTTATTAGTATATGTTAGTATATACCACTTATATACCACACAAGTGAATAGTACTTTTCGCGCGTTCTGATTGGTTAACTGGGAGGTGATTAGCAAAGTAATATTCACCTCCAAGCAGGCGCAGAGAAACAAACTGGCTTTCCGTTTCGGTTTCCGAAGAGGAAATTATTTGAATATATGATAGTTATTCAGCTTGTGTGGTATATACCAATTGTTCACCTCAGAGTCGGTGAAATTGCTGGATATTTACAGAGCCGCTCCGCGGTGAATAATTGTTAACTAAAACAGTGGATAGCGTTGAAGGCGCACTTTGATTGGCTAGTCGAACTCCGAATATCCTTTGCTATTTACTTCCGAGCAACTCGCGAGTTTCGGGCTCTTTCCGTGTGAATTTCAAAAAAATGGCGTCCCGGTTTGCATCCTTGACAAGCGAAGAAAATCATCCACATTAACGATGATGCAGTCTCTGAAAACACAAAGAAAGCGACTAAAATTGGTTTGGCCGTGTTTAAAGGTAATGGTTTATGTTTTTAACCCGGAGTTTATCGATAAAAACCAATGAGAAAGGTTTTGTTTACAAATGCAAACTAATCTTGCGCAACCTCAGTCGTTCTTTTGAAAACCAAAGTTGAATGATATTTTTTACAGAATGGTTTCAAATACAGCGAGAGTTTTCAACTCCATTTGTAGAAATGTCGCCACCAGAACTAAGCAAATGTTTTCAGAAATCTTATCTGTCGGCGAGAAAATGAGACGGCAGTTTTTGCACGCGGGAAAATATTGCAATCGTTGCTGGAATATAGGAATTAAAATCAATTTTTTGTGGTGTATATTATCTCACTGTTTTAGTATATACTGAAACAACTATTCACCTCAATGTCGGTGGCTAGCGGTGGACTTCGGTGAATAGTTGTTAATTATTTAATGAAAACAGCAGTCTTCGTTTTCATACTTTGACAAGTTAATTAAGCAGGTGCTTCCGTAGCAATTCACAAATTTCCATTTTCTGTTGTGGTGTTCGATGTTCGTTCTTGATGCGTTTGTTGTGTGGCCTTTCCACGTATTGAATTATGATCATGACCTACCTGTAGGCTGACGCTCTTGGCGATTCTGTGACAATATGTAATCCCTACCAGTAGCTCCAGAACAAGGTCGACTTGTCATTAACGCAGCTAGCAAGGTGAGAAGCTGTTTTCTCAGAGGTTTCATAGCATAGTAGTCCTGGGATTTAAAGAAAAAGCGACACAAGTGTAATCAGAAAATTGGGAAATACAATTTCTTTCCAGGAGGAAATAATGTGGCAAAGTCGATGTGTTACACAATCAATTTTTGGATGCGTAATAATTTTTGGATGCGTGGTCTCCATAGCAGAAACAGTTGTCTGTCTCGGATGTGCATTTTATCTTATGTTCACAAAAATCCTCGCTTTTTAAATAGCATACACTAATTTTCTCTCAGAGCTAGTAACACACTGTAATTTTCGCGTAGCAAATGGATTACTTGTTAATACAGGTTCAAAGGGGGTAGTTTCTAAAGAAACTGTGGTGCTGCGTCGGCGGCGTCTACGATTCAGAAACCCTGTACGGTGGTCAATTTACATTATCAACTCCGTTGATAAAACCAAATTCTTGTTACTTGTCAATACTTCTGACATTTTTGAAATTGTCTTTCGTAATTACCGCGCTTTGATATGTATTTGCTGGACACCTTAGTTCACTCTTCCAAAAATTGGTTTTCCATAATTAAAAGAAAGATTTTTGATGCTTTTATCCCGCCATTAATTCAGTAAATCATTTATCAACATTTTTCTTTTCCTCCGGTTTCCTGTTTTGAAGAGATACAAAAAATGCAAGGGGGTGGTGTCGTTTGGTTGAATTTTGCTGAGTTTTGACTGACCGGTGTCTTGTGTAATACAGTTGTTGCTACTGGAATAAGACGTGGTGCAAAACATAAACTTCCTTCTTTTATTTCATTTATTTGGCTTAGCGAATGATCTTTCTCCCATGGAGAGAGTAGTCCGACTCAGTTTATATTAGCATTGGCAATAAAGTTACCGACCATTTTTTTTAAACTTGAATATGTCGCAAAAATTAATTAATGGTTACCGGTCGTTACCGCTTGAATTTGAGAATGGATGCTTGACGTCCATGTGTGCGAAATGGATAACAAAGGGAAAAAAAATTTCCTGTACGTGCGTTTCAGTTATAATCCCGCCGAAGCTCTTACAAAGGAACTGATAGGAACCGTTCAAGTATCTTCCACCATGGAAAAGTCCTTTGTTAGAATTATTCTTGATGTTTTTGGAGGAATTACTCCAAGTTTCTCACCGGAAAGTTGCTTAACTGCGAGCGACTTGACAATTCCAATGTTTTCTCGAGAGTTAATCAATTCTGGAAAAATGAAATACAAGTGGACGGAATTTCGTCGACATTCATAAGCTAGAACAATTCTGGTCATAAGGTAATATATTTGCTTACAATTGGACCACTCATCTGAATTCAAGATGTTCAATAACCCAGATTACCAAGAAAAACGGGAGTGGTTTAGTAAGATAATAATGCTTATATTCGTCAAGTAGCACTTAAGTGACACAGATAATTTTAATCAACCGCAGTAAAACTTTCAGGTGTTATAGAATCTGCCCTTCATCGGTTGAATAAGAAATAAGTGCTGCTTTTTTTCTGAATCACTTTTTCAAAGAAAGCGTTGCTGTCTCCATGAACACAGTTGTCGTAAAGCAAAGTAGTCATCGTAATCGATGGAATTAATCCTTTTATACTGAAAATTAAGAAAACGTTTATTAAAAATCGGTGTTTTATAGAGAATTTTTTTCAGTATACCGGGGGTTCTTAGGAGAATGGAAAGACAACATGTTGTGTTCGAATTTGTAGACGGAGGAGCATAAAATATCATAATCGGCCGTACGATTCAGCGCTAAATGCTTGATCTGTTGTGAAGGTTAAGCGGAGATGAAGGGGTTAGAGCTTTGACCCTTGAAACACCACAACTTATTCATATACCGAAAAAATTATAAAACACATTACCTTTTTAGTGCTGGTGAAATTCTTAACGGTGATTCCGTCTTCAATACCTTGATTTCGTGTTATTCAACTCAGTTTGTTTTTGGTTTTGTAGCTTCTTCCCTTCTGCACCTGCCAGTTGAACGTCCCTTCACATGGCAACGCGAATTCCCGCAGGTTATGTTTGTCGGCGAGCCTTTCAGAACCTGCTTTTGTGATGTGATCCTCTGTTAATCCAATTTTCTCGGGGAACAATGCAGACGCACTGAAAACAACCAACATCCGGGGTATTCCCTGTTTTACGACTCTTATTCGCTGCTGAGGGATTAGGTTGTCATTCAGGTGACCTTCCTCAGTTTCATTGTGGACTTTGAAGTGAGGAAGTACATTTCGAATTCTTTTTATTGTCGGTTCCTGATTAATGATCTTGCATCTATTTCCTTTATTGGACTGCTTATTTTGTGAGAAGAAAGGAAAAGAAAAAGTTGACGTTCGAGTGAAAAGGCTAATTAGCTTTTTGATCACATATCGTCAATTGTTATTGAAACCTTCCTTCTTTGGTTCATGTTTGAGTTTCTTCCCTGCTGTATTTGATCACTGAGCTTTGCTTTTTAAATTTGAGTCAGAATAAATTTTAATTTTAAAATGGAATAAATTTGCGTTTTTAAACCTGGAAAATTGGACAGAAACATCTTTTGTTTCGCATACGCACGCATTAAATTTTCGGCGTTATCGTTTCAAGTAGACGAGCGAGAAAAAGTTGTCTCGCTTGCCGGGGTTCAACATACCTCCTTACTCCGAGGGGAAACGTCTCGGGGCTCACCCACCATATGGCAAAGGTTGACAGAACCTTTCAAAGGAATGAGTGGAAGAATAGCCTACCCAGGGTAACTCGGGGGAGGGCTGTCTCGGGTAGCCAAGACCATATCTTTGAAGGGACTGCATGCCAGCGGTCAAGAAGTTAGTGTTGCGTTATGCGTCTTGCGTCACGTGTCAAAACAACACAAGATAAAAACGTGCTGATTTGAACATTCGAACGCTCGGATATGTTGTTGTGGAGAAAACAAATTTGGCTCGTTAGTTTAGCGATATGTAGGCATCGTGGTGCTGTGTAAGTATTCTTGTCGTTCCGTTTGATTTTTGTTATGATTATTTTAAAACACTTGCGACAATGATTGTCAAAATTTGGAAATTATGGTTTCGTGAAGTAGCGCACGCACAAATCTATGGGAACTGTTAAACTCTTGGTGAAGCCCCTGGACTGATTTCTTGTAAAATCAGAACACAAACAAATGACATAAATCTATGGAGAGTGTCGCACCGTTAAAGGGAATGAAATAAAACGTTCCCAGAAATTCAATTCAAAGGAAATTCAGGGCCCACAAATTAATTAACTTAACTTTGCCTATCTCACAGCAGTTTATGGTCTGTGAACACATTTGGTCTTTGTATCAAATTTGTTTTTAAAATCGATTCAGTCTGTTTTAACATTATGTTTAAGAATTCTAAAAATTTGGTGCCTTTCTTGACCACATCACGTTGGTAAGGGCAGTGTGATGATTGTGTGACTAAAACACCAGGTGAAAGTTGTTTATAGTAAAGAAAGAACAACGTTTATCATTGTAGAATAGCAAGCTATACGTATTTTGGTCTGTGGGAGGTCAGCGTGTGGACGTTTGGTGACCATTCTTCTGGTTTTCTGGTACGGTTTCATCCACTTTCAAATGAGGCATTGCTCTAGAGCGGTTTCAGATCACGCTTCGAAACGTTACGCATGAGTGTTTGTGTCGCGTGACATCCCTTGAGGATCGATCAAGTGCCCCCTTCCAGATAACCCCCCCCCCCACTCTTTTAATGTGTTTTTGTTAATAAGCGCCCCTATTCTAATTAGCGCCCCATATCCCAATAAGCGCCATCCCTTCTGTTGAAGTTTCAACTTCAGATCAATCATTGATCATCTTTTCCTAATAACTCACATCGATCCCATGTTACATAAAAGTGGTCTTGTTTTATGTTTCTCGATTGTAATTTTCATTTAATAACACAATTCCTGAAAACGTCGTTTTTCATATTCGGCTGCTTTCTTTGCCAGGAAAGAAATAAGTGCCCCGTCCAGAATAAGCGCCCTCCGTTGAACTACCGAAAGTTTGTTAGTCCCCCGGCCGCGAAATCCAATCATTACGGTATTTTAAAAAGCTGCAATATCATGATCCACTGTCAGTGTGCATTGGTTTACCGAACCACTGGCGAGCAGGCTGTTGACTACCGGTCTGTTAGGATTAAAAATAACGGGGCACACGTGCGGGTTTCAGTTTTGCTGGTGAACTGTGACAAAATACTCTGCACACTACCTCCGTCACGTAAACTGGAGAATAATAACAGTGTTAATTACAATAAATGCCATAACAACCAAGTTCTCCGTTACGTGGTCGGAAACGAGATTACAGCGTTTCGTGAAATTAAAATCGCCACTGCTGCCAAGAATCGAGAGGGTGGTTAACTTCATTATAACGATTTATAAAAGACAAAGTTTTGACTTTGACTTTGGTGACCAGTTGACTTTCCAACTGTCGAAGTTCGTTGGCTCAGCTGGGTAAGTGATGTTACAGTGATGCAAATTTACACTCGGTATATTAGTCCTATGGCGGAGAAAGGAAAACTGTTCGAGTTTAGTTTCCAGTGGGCATCATCTCCAGGAATTTGTTTTTATGCTTATTTTCAGTTCAAAGGTAAATTTAGGTCTCAGTCACGCTTATACATTTACAATGGCTTACTGTAGTTTGCGAAACGAAATGGAACGAAACGAAATGGGACGAAACGAAATGAAAATCTGTAGTTTGCGAAACGAAATGGAACGAAACGAAATGGGACGAAACGAAATGAAAATCTGTAGTTTGCGAAATGAAAAAATCTGTAGTTTGCGAAATGAAAATCTGTAGTTTGCGAAATGAAAAAATCTGTAGTTTGCGAAATGAAAATCTGCAGTTTGCGAAATGAAAAAATCTATAGTTTGCGAAATAAACATTTCCTTTCTGGCGTACCCAAACACAGCCAAAACCACTGGCACAAACAAAACGAGGACAATACTTTACAGAGCGGAGTGAAACAATGACAAAGAAACAGCCGTAATTAGAGCTGATTTGAGCGCTCAACTTCACGTGTCGCATAGCTCTCTAAGAAGCTACAACACTAAAGAAAGGATAAAGAGACGAATAGTCGCAAAAGAAACACAACGTCTTGCTACAAAACCAAATAATCGGGCCCGGTAATGTACAAACACCGCAAGATAAAGATGATCATATTACGCGGCTCAAAATTCCTATCCTTGATAACAAGAGAGAGGCTGTTCTGTCACCGAACGCACTGAAACCGGGACTGAAACGAGCCAAACCAAAGCTAGACAAAATGCTTTAGATGGCATATAAAGGACCACAGTCGCTAAACAGAAACAACCAAACAACCTGGCGATAAATGCAGAATTTAAACCCAGAAATGACCTTTGGTATCAAAATACATTACATGCGACATTTCAACACATGGCTGTTTCAATCACCATCACCATCATGCTATCCTCTTAACCACCGTGTTGCCCCACTGAAAACAAGCAAGAAGCTAAATCGGTCAATAGAACCGAGATAGAAGCGGCAAACGCGCGAACAGGAGTCGTGTAGGCCTTCCAACCCCATTTTACGCCTGAGCTAAATTTAAACTTTATACGTGGCAACGAAAACGTCACGCATTCCGCGCAAGGCGAAACGGCTTTTTTGGAGGGAACTTTCTGTTTAGAATATCGACTAGACGCAGCGAGAAAGGAAATGTTTATTTCGCAAACTACAGATTTTCATTTCGCAAACTACAGATTTTTTCATTTCGCAAACTACAGATTTTCATTTCGCAAACTACAGATTTTTTCATTTCGCAAACTACAGATTTTCATTTCGCAAACTACAGATTTTTTCATTTCGCAAACTACAGATTTTCATTTCGTTTCGTTCCATTTCGTTTCGCAAACTACAGTAAGCCATTTACAATGACATGGCAGATTTGAGTATTTTAATCAGAGTTGATGCAGTATAGTATTAGAATTTCGTTCAACCAGAGAAGTTTTCGATAGTATATAGGAGGACCCAGGTAGTTTAGAGGTTGATATCCAGATTCATCTATGTCGAAGCGGGTGCGTTGTACAGTATTTCGTTTGGTTCTACTGTTGATTAATCCAAACATACTGGAGGTGATGGAAGGGTAATGTTTACCCACTTGAGCACCACTTCAAACAGACCAGCTGACTTCGGCTGAAAGTGGCGCACTACATTTTTCTCTTTCATAGCGCTGTGACATAGCGACTTTGTCGATGGTTACACCCTGAAAATCATAAGATTGTACTGTTGCGAAGTGATAATTGGAACCTTTCATTGTTGGATGCTCGTGTGAAGGAAGCCATGCTGGCTCAGTATTAATTCAGTTTTGTTATATGGTATTGTTAGCATAGAATTGTCACACATGTATATAAATTCAGATAGCATTATGGGAAGAACATAAGTTAAATTTACGACATGACTACAAAATAGCATCACGAGATATAATGCTTGAAGATTTCGCAGCTACGCTTTTGAATATATTGGGCCATGTATCTGAGAGTTGCTGCCAAAGAAAAGCCGATATCTAACGTTTGTCATGCTAAAATGATCATACATTCAGGCCCAGTTCAAACGTCGAACTTTTCATGTACCGAACTTAAATTCCTATTTGGGTCGACGCAAACTATAAGTTCGACTGTTTGATTATATTCAAACGTCGAACTTTTCATATACCGAACTCAATTCGTGGCGTCAAGAAAGACCATTTTCACCGCTTAAAATGCGAAAATGAACCGATAAAATTATTTTGAAATGACGCACCCTTCCATCTGGCTTAAAAAAAAACATATTAAGTCACGTACAAGGTTGGATCAGGTCTGAAAGCTTTCTGTGTTGTTTTCGCTTTATGTTCAAGGAAATCGCGATCATATTGAAATGCAAATACACAATATGAATTTCAAAACAGATAAATAGCGTTAGTGCAAGTTGGAAGTAGACCGTTTTGAGCTTTCCAGGTTTAGCATGTTGCAGTTTAAAGTTTCACTTCGAGAATGCCGTCAACGGTTGTCATGCTTCTGTGAGTTCTCTTTTTACGCATGAAATGTCATTATACAACCAATCATAAGCGCTGTTATACTGAAAAATACGTTAACTTTATTTATGCATTTGGTTCGGCACATGAAAAGTTCGACGTCTGAACCGAAGTCGCTCCCCGGTCAAACTTCCCATGTAGACCACTCGAACTTAATTCTTGGGTCGACCCAAATAAGATATGTCGAACTTAATTGATTCAAACGTCGATCTTTTCATGTACTTAATTGAATGAATTAGGTTCAGTACATTTGAGTACATGAAAAGTTCGACGTTTGAACTTGGCTTAATTCATTCAATTAAGTACGTGAAAAGATCGACGATTGAATCAATTAAGTTTGACATATCTAGTTTGGGTTTCTGCTTTTCTGTGACAGTCATTTTCGCCTATTCTAGTGGGCTCGCGGTCACGATGTCTGGAACCACGTGGCAATCACGTATCAACACGGTTGTCGTCATCATATACAAACTTGGCAAAACGAGATCTTAATTCCTTTCTTTATTTTATTTCGGCACCAAGGTATCATATTGATCATCACGGTACAAAAAATGCATTTCCTTCTCTAACAAGTGACCTACATCGCATTTTCCAAGTACATTCCGATTCAACATTGCTTGTGTTGATAAAACATACATGTTACTGAACATGCGATGGTACAATTATTTACACGTAAACTATAAAACACTACATAGAAAACCTGATAGGGCTGATAATCCATTAAGTAAAGTATGCAAAACATATGGAATAATAACCATAATAGTCATAAAAGTAAAGACGTTACTTGCATCCCGCTTCCATCCAGGAGGTGACTTCTCACAAATCCAACATGGCGGCTTTCTTACTGTAATGCGTGATGCAATCTCTCATGCTGTTAAGTTTTCTCGCCTGCACAAATACGCCGGAAGTGGGCTTTGTGAAAAACAACGACGACGAAGAAGAGCGGACTCCGGCCTTCCACAGGAAGCCCGCGTAATGAGTGTCTGTATGTCTGATACAGACTCGACTAAATTTTACATCAGATCTTCTTGGCCAAAATTACTCGAAACCTGAATATTGGTGTAAGAATTCATGGATTAGCAGTAAAGTGTTTTAAGCTGTTTACAAAATTCACAATTTGCGTTGTATCAAGTCCTACAACGCTTGGCTGCGTCTCTTGTTTTGAAACTTGATACGACATTCCTGCTCAATGTGGAAATATTGAATAAATTTTAGTTTGCATTAAAAAGCGTGCCTTAAATTACTTTTGTATTTCCTTAATAATCGATAATAGGTCTTTACTGATACGATAAACCAATCGACAGAAGAGATGTTACATTTTTTACTAACTGTTAACTGTTCCTTATTTCGCCGTGTGTTTGTCTATGTAGGATGTCAGGTGTTCATTCGTGGGACTATTCTATTCTCCGTGGTCCTGACCGCTGGGCCAGCTCGTTTCCTGCGGCTGCCGGCAAAAAGCAGTCACCAGTTGACATTCAGACCTCTCAAGTCCAGTACGACCCGAGTCTGTCACAGACCCCTCTCCATCTACTTTATATGAAAGACAGTGAGTATACAATTACCAATAACGGTCACTCTGTACAGGTATCTCACTCTTCAGGTAATGGTTATCAACTGAGTGGTGGCCCTCTGCTTCATAAATATCAGTTCAAACAGTTCCATTTTCACTGGGGCGCCGCTGATGAGCACGGCTCCGAACACATGGTCAACGGTAAATCTTACCCAGCCGAGCTTCATCTTGTTCATTGGAACATTGATTTCTTTGACAGTTTTGAAAGCGCCGCCACACAGGAGAACGGTCTTGCTGTGATTGGAGTATTTCTTGAAATCTGCGACGAGTGCCCGCAGTTGACACCAATATTCGATCTTCTGCCTCGCGTCCAATACAAAGATGATAAATACCGGATGAAGTCGCCGTTTGACCCTGGGAGTCTTGTGCCAAGCACAAAGGACTACTGGACTTACAGTGGCTCCTTGACTACCCCTCCATGCTCTGAAAGTGTCACGTGGATAGTATTAAGAGAAACCATTGCGATATCGAGGAAACAGATTAAGCTGTTCCGGGCCCTGCGCGGCTATCCGTTCTGGGAGACGTCTGGGGCTAATATTGTCGATAACTTTCGCACCATAATGCCTCTCAATGGCCGAATTGTGCGTTTATCTTTTCCCGTGACCTGAACGAGTTTAAATAGGGGGCATTAAAATCCCTGGTCAGGCTGCTGTTACGAATTGTTGTTTCTTATTGGGATTAAATTTTTACCATTCTAATTTTCCTATTTATATTTAAATGTCCACCATATTAGGAAATTGATCACAAATCGTGGGTAAAATGTTTTATTATTCTTTGTCAAGTTTTCATTTATTGTGTAAGCTACAACATTTATGCTTCTGCCACAGGTTTGCCGGTGATGTTTAGTTTAATTCCTTTGAATCTGTAATTCAGGTCACTTTGAGTGTCCACTTCGTTTCCTCAGATTGACTTTTAAAGTTCATTGATATGTAAAACAAATGCTGTCAGTAAGCAAACTGTATTCAACACTTAGAATCATTTGACTACCTTAATCAATAGGCAAATAATTTGATTTTTTGACCTGGTGGAACTGATACGTTTTCTGGTGGCAAATTTGTAGGTGGGGTGTTCGTTCCCACACATTATTTTAGGAATATTTAATAAAGAACATTCTCATTCATTCACCTCGCATTCCGTTTATTTATCTGTATAAGTTTCCAAAATTCCTTAAAAGTAGGTAACAGGAAAACGTCATGTTTCAGACTTTCATATTGTATATATATCTTTATAAATTGACTACCTGTTTCTACCAATAAAAAATTACAAAACGTTCTTTCTGTGAATTATCCACTTCAAATTCTGTGGGACAAGAAAGCATCGAGAGGTCTCATCATTAGTTGTTGTTCGTTCATCTGCATGGAGAAGTACCGTAAAATTATTTAAAGAGGGAATAGCTGTTTTCTGGTCAGAGCTAAAGAAATCAGTCGACAGTATACCCTTCCATCAACAGATGTTCACTCCGAGAGCATTTAGGGATTTTCTCATGAAATAACAACCCTAATCAGTTGGGATGCTTGCCAAAATACAGGCCAGAAAATGAATAAAAAATACTATTCGTGTTTTTTCGAGCTACAGTTCTTTCTAACCTAGCCAGAGAAGAGTAACTGGACAATTATTATAACGTTCTCATCAATACAAAAATTAATTACGTTGACACTACCTACGAGTAGGCGACACTGCCCCTTTAAAATTAGAATGTCGTTTTTGTAGGGATGCTTAACACAAGCACTCTCCCCCAAACAGATCTAAATTCAATAAAACAAAACTGATTATATATCGTAATATGAAAACAAAATCAGTCTCTTGTCGTTATTCTGTCATATTGGCAATTTCTCCACTATATACTTCTTTCTCAACCAGAATACAGAAAGAGGTTGCCTAGGACATTTTGTAAAGGAAATTAAAGTAATTGTGTAAACTTGTCACTTATTTCCCTCCTCGTTACATTCATTAACGTGAACTATTTTTATGCTTATTGTTGTAAAATAATAATAATAATAATAATAATAATAATAATAATAATAATAATAATAATTGCCTTCCACGTATACACTATTGAAGCTGATTGTGTAAGTATAATATATCTTGATTAATAATTAGTGTACTAAAATGAAACGTTTGACATAATTGACGTTATTTTCAAGTGCAAACCGGGCCTGTCAAGCAACATTTTGCCGCTCAACCACGCAATAGATGGTGACTGGGCTAGGTGAATTCATATTACAAGTGAACTGTTTTTACAACATGGTCTAAACCGTCGGTTACTAGGATTATGAGCCTACGAAGTTCTTTAAGTTTCTCTTCGTAGTAATCCATAGAAAGGAATCATTCATCATTGACACTTGCAATACCTCTCTCTCTTTGCTTTACATATTGCGTGAGGTTTCACTGTTTTTACTGAGAACATAAATTTACGTAAGATAATTTTTTTTATGTAAGTACGAGAATCTCTCAACTGGCAGACTTACCAATCCCCTGTTAAAAACAAAAAAACCCAGGCCCCACAGTGGTCAAATTAATTTTTCCATAGGTTTTTCTTGTTTGCACGCCACGAAACAAGTGAATAAAAGCTGACCGAATCAAATGCTACAATTCAGCGCTTAAAAACCTTTAAGCAACAAATACGCCACTAAAGTAGATATAGACACGTTGTCGTCTTTCTGTAGTAGAAAATCACCGAAACCCCTAATCCTTATTTAGAATTTGCTATCGTCTTAAGCTTATCGAAAACGTCACCCAAATTGACTCTATGTCCTCAAAGAAGACCTGTTGTAATTGCTCTGTTATCATTAGAAACGCTTAATCCGACTTCAACAGAGATCCAGTAATGGTGTATCATGAATGAGTCACCAAAAGTTCTCAAGACGTCTTTCAACTAGTTGTAATTGTTATGGTTTTCGTGTCTCCCCCGCGTACCAACGAGCCTCAGGCCTCCTTTTGACCATTTCTCATCCAACGAGCATTAGTACATTTTTCAATTGAATTTAACCCTTTAAGCCCCAATATCTGATTATTAAATCTCCTTTCTAGCTGCTATACAGTTCTCTGGGTTAAGAGAATGTGAGGTTATCTCAAGATAACGCCCTGTGGCTGACAAGTCTGTCTTTTTTCCTCACCTGTCTGCTGAACAATGTATTGGCATTACAAGGAGAAGTTACATGCATGCTAATCACTTGTGGGAGTTAAAAAGTTAAATTGAAATTACGGTTGTGGATATGTATATGGTGGGAAAAATATTTGCGTTGAAAGATATATAATTATTTTTCGACAGGTACTAGGTGTATATAGCGCCTCAGATTGGAAATCAGTTCTTCCACAAGTATTTCAGTTTAGGACCCATTTTAAGCGTTACTAAGGCTGTTCCGTACTTTTAGACAGTGCATCATTTGAAGTTGCACTGTTACCGTACTGATGTTATAAGGCCGTGGCCGTTTTAGAGGAGCACGGGATGGGCGACTTGTAGCCAGGCTGGCTGACGTCTTCGCAAGGAATCTCTTCCTGTTCTGGTCGGCCAATCTTTCTCCTGCACCAATTATACAAGGGGGCTAGCGATCCAGTATTTCCCTCAGGGCCAAAGATCCCCAGAACAGTGACAAACAAAATTAAAGCATAAAGAATTGAAAGACCTATGGTGCAAAACATGAATATACCAAACTGGAAGAAGAAAAGTATCTTAGCAGCTAACATAAACACAGAGGCTCCCAATGTGGTGCTGGCACCTGACAACACGGAGATACCCACGTGACCTAAAGTATCGCGAACTTTGTCCCGGCGCGTTTGCCTCTGGGATCTAACGTAGCCATCAGCTAGGTGAACTACGTAATCAACCGCAAGTCCGACTACCAGCGTCAAATTGAGAGACTCCAGGACTCCGAGTTTCCATCCGGCCAGCGGTATCACACCAACCACACCAACAGTGACGGAAGATATAATAGCCCCACATAGCAGACCTACTATCCAATTAGAGGTCATCACAACCAGCAACGAAATGGCTAGTCCCAATCCTAGGAGAATACCACGCACAGCGGTAGATGCTAGAACCTGGTGAGAAAATACCTCTCAGTTGGCTGATTATTTATCAAACCTTAGTGAATTAATGAGCGTTTACTCACGCAACAATATTTCTTCCGAGTGAATCGAAGATGGATTGAAGAATATCGTTAAAGTATGGAGGGAAAATTGGGACAAAAATGTAATTGAATCGGGTTTCATGCCAATGAATCGTACAGCATTCTATCGGACAATATACTCCATGTACTTGGATCGGACTTTATGTTATTGGATCATACGTCATTCTATCGGATTATATACTTCATGTCATTGGATCGGACTTCATTTTATTGGATCATACATCATTCTTTCGGATCGTATATTTTATGTCATTGGATCAGGCTTCATGTCATTGCGACTCGTCATTCTGTCAGAAAACCACGTTCGCGGTGCTATTGAACCCAAATTAGCGTCATTGGATCGTAGACCTTTCGATCGGACGATACACGTCATGCCACTGGATCAGAAACATCATTCCATTGGGCCAGTGACTTATCGAAAAAGGTTTGTTTCCCAGAATGCTTTTAAGATTATTCTCCGCGCGGTTGCTCCTCGTCGGCGGTGTTTTGGTGTGTGAAAAGGTAGGATTGCGATAGACAACTTAATGAAAAGAACGGAGACTTTACTCCGTGAGGTGGTTGATCACCTGGAAAGAAATAGGAACTCGATTGTTGTAGAAGTTAGTCAAGAAGGTGAGGCGAGTCAGGAAGGAAATTCCTGGGGAAATTGGAGCAACAGCCGCTTGACAGAAGCTTCTGTGGAATTCAGGTAAGTTTAAGCTAAAATACAAGTCTTAAGCGTGAAGCAGTATTGTAATTTTCTGCGGTTTTCGTTACGTCTGTTTCTCTTATACCTGAAAGGTTCGGTTCAAATAGGTAATTCATAGGTCTTCATAGTTCCTTCGAGAGAAAACTATGTATACAAGTATTCACCACAAACACGTGCTATCAAATCTTGCAGTCTTCTGTAAATTGTTTTATTGCTGACACCGAGTATCCTCGCTATGTCACCGCCCTTAAAACCTTTCTCTAGGAAATACTCCAACTGATTTTGACTGATGTATATCTTTGGCCTCCCTTTATTGCCAGTTACTATCATCGGTCTGTTGTCGTGGACGTCTGAAGATTCCTCATTTTGCTTAATCATAAGTGAAAGGAGATCGTGGGCTTGACGTAAATTTAGAGGGAGAGCTTCTTCAAACGTTCCCCTAAGCCTCAAAACCAGCGAGCATAACCACTCCACCTTATACAAGCCATAATCAAGATCTGCATTGGTAGCCAGTTGATTCATAACATCAAGAGGTACCGTTTTTATGTTGCTTTCTATAAGTTCTTGTGCTGTTCGATGTTGACCCTGCAGGTGAGCCGCCATATTTGCTCTAACGTATCTGGAAAAGCACTCTGGGAAATAAACTTTTTTCAATCAGCCGCTGGCCCAATGGAATGATGTTTCTGATCCAATGACATGAAGTTCGATCCAGTGGCAAGATGTGTACCATCCGGTCGAAAGGTCTACGATCCAATGACGCTAATTTGGGTTCAATAGCACAAACGTGGTTTTCTGACAGAATGACGAGTCGCCATGACATGAAGCATGATCCAATGACATAAAATATACGATCCGATAGAATGACGTATGATCCAATAAAATGAAGTCCGATCCAATGACATGAAGTATATAATCCGATAGAATGACGTATGATCCAATAAAATGAAGTCCGATCCAATTACATGAAGTATATAATCCGATAGAATGACGTATGATCCAATAAAATAAAGTCCGATCCAATTACATGAAGTATATTGTCCGATAGAATGCTGTATGATTCAATGGCTTGGCGTTAATGATCCAATGGCATGAAACCCGATTCAATTACATTTTTGTCCCAATTCCCCCTCCATATTAAAGCCCTTCTTCAACAACAACAACATTTATTTATACCAAGAAAAAACAAAAAGTGGTACATAGAGTTTGAAACTTAAAAGTAAGGTATTAGCTGCCTATAACAACCATAAGGGCTAAGAAAACTAGGCAGCTATCTATGAAATACAATAGAAAAGATTTACGGTCATGTGTATTAATCAAGTAAAAGTAAACTAAGAGTATAGATATAAATAAATAGATAGATAAATATATAAGACAAAATTGCAAGCCAACATTACACTGAGGCATCAGAGGCATTACATCTGATTTCATCTTACCCAAAGAAATCATTTTTAGAGCGAGTTCCAACGAGATTTGGCTGAAGTTATTATTCGCCATACTTACCTTTTTTACCTTCAACCAGTGCCAGGCGTTATGCCCATTGGGAGTGGCTTGAAACGCATTCTTACACGAAACAGGCATCTCTTTTACCTACACAAAAAAGGATTTGTTGACCAAACGTCGTATACATGAATAACAATAGTTATACGAGTTAACTTTGATTGAAATTCCATGCAACATTAGTGCATTAAAAGCTTCAAAGGTTGCTAGTGCGCCCACAGACAACTTAAAGTTTTGATGTTAACTTTCAAACTTGGTGTCTGAGAAAACCAATTTCTCTGATACATACTATATCTACCTGCACTTGGAGCGAAGTCATTCCACGATTGTGAATTGTGGGATGCCCTACCTTCCACAAAACGCGATTTCAAATCGATCAATTTATTTAATCACGAAATGAAATACTCATAACAAAAACATGAACTGAAGGCATATCTTGTCGTTTAGCTTCGTTTTTTCATCCTGGCGTACCTTTTCCTGAATAAAATTTTCCCAGTTGTGATAAACTTCCAGACCCTCAGTTACTCCCGTCTTAGTCAAAACCATGGTCGTGTTTACAACAACTGAAGCAAATAAAAGTCTGTTTCCGTACTGGCCACCTGGAAACAAGTAGTTCGTACTGATTCGTTATGAATTAGGCAATACAAGGACGCCTGTGGTTTATTTACAATGGTGCATCGATGCATACTTCACAACATTTTTACGTTAGTTTAGTTTCCTTTCTTTCCTTCTTTCCTGGCTCGTTATTTTTTTACTATTCGTCTTCTCTGTAATACTTGGAAAAGGTGTCACTTTTATTTGAAAATAACTTCGGAACATCAGCTTTCCCCCTTTCGTTTTTCACAAATTGAACGCCTTTTTCGAGTCATGGTTGAAAGTCTTCAACATTTGTCATTCATTGTGAATCTTGCCGTAAAGGTTCTGCGAGCATCCTTTATAATGTGGTATCTTTCAAACAATGATACTCCTTAGCAAAACAAACACATGTAAATGTAGTAGGATGTGGCTCCAAGTGACAAGAATACTGCACAAATTAATGTGTCTAGGTGAGCTGAAAGCCACTCATTGGGCACTATGGTTGCTAATGCTCGGGCTCAAGCTTTATTTGGTAGATTTAAGGGGTAATGCCCGCTAGTGCCCAATGACTGGCTTTCAGCTTACCTAGAAACATTAATTTGTGCGGTATTCTTGTCACTCGAAGCACAACTAACAAGCTTTACATTTTCATTGCTTGTTTTATTCATGTGGGTACTTGAGCCTGAGTATTAACTGTTCCAAACTGATGAGGCCTAACAAGGCCGAAACAGCTGTTCATGGCTGCTAATGTTGGGGCTCAAACTTTGTTTTGTAGATTTAAGGGGTAATCCCTGCTACCACGTGGCCATAGTGCCCAATGCGTGGCTTCTAGCTTTCTTAGACACATTAATTCGTGTGGTACACTCGTAAATGTAATTGTAATTTGTGATGGCCTGGGCTCACTGTGCAACTTCTGGTTATACTCTTTGATCTTCTCTCGACACGACATTCACTCAATTCAGTTTGTAGCGATAAACAAACGATAAAAATGACCAATAACTCGTACTGCAATAGTACAACGAGCGCCAGAACCTTGGTATTGATCAAGACTTGTCATTTAGTGCTGTGTTACTTGCAATGCGCATTGTTTTAAGAACTGAAATAAACTGAGCACTGACCTTGATAGTTTGGCTCATGGGAGGGGTCAGTGGGATCCATTGATCCACCTAGTAGCCCACCGAAAGTATGATACTCATGAGACGTCAGAGACTGATTAGCATTAGTCAACCAGTACCCCAAGATTGCCTCAAAATATCTGTCGTACGTATCACCGATAAGTGTGACGTTAAACAGCTGCGGGTTTCGCGACATTAACAGACGTACGCCTTCTTCATCGGCTGGAATGGTGAACTCTGTGGTGTTGGCGTACTGGTTTTTTTTTGCTTCATTCTACAAAAAAATATGATTATGGAAAGGGAGTTAACATCAGGGGATCTAGAGCTACACTGAAGCAGTTTTACTTATTCTGAGTTCCGACAAGCGACAGGAAGTTACGCCACTAGGGATTAAACCTGATTACAATTTCGTGTCTGAACAGCGTGGTTCTATGGCGATTTTCACTTTCCAAAGTTTCGTTAAAATGGCTATCGGTAACATTCGACAAACCCATGGAACAAGCTCATTTCAAAAACTTTACACAAGGAAAACACCCATTGACGCTACAAGCACTGCGTTTCTTACACGCACGTCGGCAATCCGTTCACATACGCTATCATTAGAAACGTTACCTGCAGATATACTTTTACTCTCTCCATAAAGCATTTAATTTCAGTTTCTCCAGTAACTGCACTTCGTCTTATCCTTAACTCTTTGACTTGATGGTCTGGTAAGTTCCTCAAGTCCTCGCAAAAGTCCTGGAAAAAAAATGAAAACAGTAACCAGTTACGTTCTTTTCTGTTTTTCAGCAAGTTGCCAGTTAAGCTGGATGGTTTTGTAAAACTATCAGATATGCGTTATCAACTGGACTAAATAAATTAAATTGGATTAGGCAAGGTAAAAGGTGCAACAGTTCAAACATTTTTTATTCATTTACTGGTGAATTATTGTTTTCCAAGTCTATTGACAGTAGAAAGAAATGAAAAAATGAAAAAGTGAAGCTTTAAATTAGAGCATTGGTCAGTTCGTGTAAAGTTGGGCGAAAAGTTCCGATCCTTACAAACTGGATTTGGTATAAGCCATACCCTCACATTACGATGCAAGGAAACGGTATGCATCATTTGCACGAATCACTGAAATCTACACTGCTGTTGACACATTCAGAACCTTGTAGTCTTTATGCCTGTGATCTAAATAATATAATTATGATCACAAAATACGTACCAGGAGTGCCTCTTGACATTCTGTGGGGTTGAGATCAAAGCTGCTATCAAAAACCGTCTTTCCTTTGCATTTAAAGTCTGTAAAGTGGCATGAACTGCGATCTTGGTTCTTCAGTCCCCAAATGATATGAACTTCAACCACGTCATCTTCCTGACTCGGCCGGAAAGCCGAACGCCTCAGCCTCTTTATGATGTACCAGTTGGTGCCCGGGCCCCACACGTCAACCTAGAAGATAGTTGTGTGATCATGTCTTTGATCATGTAAAGAAAGATAACCTTGGTCCTGCCGGTGACGCCCTTGAAACGAAGAAGCTCCCCGATGCCTTTGCTCTGATTATTTTCTTTTACAAGATCTCCTCGTTAGCTCGTGAAAACAGTTGTCCACCAAAACGTGTTACAAAACACGCAACTGCACGTGTTACTTTAAGCTTTCGGTAGTCATTTTTTTTCGTTTTAAGTGGCTGTTTGTTCAACAGTACATGAGCTTTGAATGAACGAGACGGTTACCACTTACGTATATGCAATTAACAATTCGTTTTCAAATGGTGTTTGCAGGGCCTTGCTAGGATTTTCTGTAGAGGGGGACACTCGCGAGTGCCGATGGCACATGTCTTGCTATTTTCAGCGCTGGACACGAGAAATGTCTTCGGAAAATCAACTTTGAACAAGTGTGAAAACGGTGGGCGTTTTCAGAGCTTACAACACTTTTTCCGAGGCCCTCTTAATTTGAAACACAAAGCATTAGTACGCTAAACATTTTGCAATATTGCGCAAGTAACGGGATTTGGAACTCTGCCGGTGCCGGTTAAATTGTGCGTTTAAATCGGCTTTGCAGTGCAACGGATAACTTTAATGATCCTTAGGGTCACGTGTGAACTTCAGGGCAGTCAAGGGACGGTGGGGTCACTAAAACCCATAGCAAATGTTTTTCACATGTACTTAAGACTTCTCACCAATTCCTTCAAGTCTCTGTGTAAGCGGTCGCCATTTCTATCCCAGGATTCTACTCGCTACTAGAATGGCCAAACAAGTTCCAGACACTCTCTGTAAATTAGAGTGCTGCGTTTTGCTTTCCATTTGCACTCACCCTGGACAAACCGATTTCCCCTCCATGAAACAAATTGGAAATTTGTCCATGGCGAACAACTGGAAATCACTAAATCAAATTGACGGAGTATAAAGAAAACAAATGATGTTCGTCAACCTACAACGTTGATTTGGTTCAACTGGTGAAGGGGGCAGCTTCCGCCTCCGTCCCTCCCTGTCTTGCCCGCGCTAGATACACCCTGGTTTTTCATCTTTCGTTAAGGTATAACAGGTTGCGAATTGTTTTTACTGTATGTTGCCAAACGTCTCATAAAAATTAGATGATTACTTCCCAGTATTGGTCTTGAAGCCAAGCAAAAAATTTATAAGTCATTTGCTCGAGCTTTATGAAGAAATCGACAAGATGCTATTGGCTTGTACACGTAAACATAGAGACAAAGTACTACCAATACGTTGATTTGACCAAGGAAAGATAACTTATTTGACCAATCTTTTGCTTTCATAGGGAGATGGCTGTGTTCATCAATAATGAATGGCTTTCTATTTATGAAAATTTGAATAATCGTTTTCGTCACTAGGATAGGCAGCTGGCTTGATTTTTATGATCACGGTTCCATAAGCTGGTAATTATCAAGGCGCGATACAATATCGTCATGTTTAACATTTTTCATGGAAACAATTTACCTTAGCAGCCTCTGCTACAAAAGATTTATTAATAGCTGTTATTGAAGTTATCAGCGATTTGACATACAAACGAGACAAAAGAGTCAGTTCTACTTTGTGTTAACCCTTTCGCCTCGTTTGTATGCTTTGTTTTGACTGCAGACGTTACTGCAATGAGAGCCATTAAAGGAAAGCTACCACAGAGAACCCAGAATTTGCGACGATATTTCATTCAAACCTTACCACAACACGTTACAGCCAGCAAGACACAAGGGAGATTTCTATTCCACCTTAGCAATAAACCTGGCGTGCTATAAACACAAATGAACGAAATGGCTGATAAATGGCGAAAATGGTAATACAGTATTTTAGCTGGCCATGGTATGTTTCTATCGGCGTACAAATGACAGTGAGACCAATGTTGTTTACATAATATTGGTTCATTTGGTGCTGGAATACTATGCCATAATGCACCAAAATAATAGCAATTTATTCATTCCAGATTCTTCCTCCCGAGAGTATTTCTTTTAGTTTCAAGAAGCTTCATTCGAGACTATGTAATGCACAGAAGATAGTATGGATACCCTTAGCTAGGGCTGGTTCACACTTTGACATAAGCATAAGCATAAGCATAAACATAAGCATAAGCATAAGAAAAAATACATGTGTGAACCGGGGTTACATAAGCATAAGCATAAACATAAGCATAAGCACAAGGAATGGAAGTTTTTCCATTCCTTGTGTTTATGCTTATGCTTATGCTTATGCTTATGTAACCCCGGTTCACACATGTATTTTTTCTTATGCTTATGCTTATGCTTATGCTTATGTTTATGCTTATGCTTATGCTTATGTCAAAGTGTGAACCAGCCTTTAGGGAAATGAAAGGTCAACGGCTATTCAATTCGATTCAAAATTGGGAAAAGAACAATAAAATGTATTTTAGCATATTTGCTTACGGTCAAATATCATTTTTCATTCAGATGTCCAACAAACGCAAGAGAAAGAAATTGCCTTTCATAACCTAGTTAGACTTTTCAGAATGTGCAGGATTTCATAGTGATACTCTTCTGGAGATAAACTAAAGGTTCCAATGTTCAAAACACTAACCGGTGCAGAAAAGGACCAAGATAAGTTTTGTTGTAGAAATTACTGAGAGAGGTATACAAGAACAAGATTAGAAGGAATAATGTTAAAGTAATTCCGATCCACCGGCTCCCTCAGAACAAAATAGGTTAGGAAAATTATTGGTAGTCAACTAATGCGAACGATCATTCTTGGCTTTGCTGAACAAAACTTGCTTTTAAGTCTAGTCCAATTAAAGATTGTCAAACACAATGTTGGCATCCTGTATATAGCAATCACAGCAACCGCCATGTCAAATAATTACAGTTAGTAAACAATCTATCACTGGGCTGATGTCCCGTTGTTGCATTCCTGAAGTGTTCCTGTTAAGGTGTACAAACAATAAAATTACTCACCGGTTCTTCATCAGGGGCGAGCTGTGTCGCAAATCCAATCGAGACACAAAGAAAAACCAAAAACACACCCAAGATAATCCACTGTATTGTTCTGTGCGCAATAAAATTGTCAAAAAACTTGCCCTCGAGAAACTTGGCCACCATTTTACTGGGTTCCACAAATTTTTCTTGCTCTGCTCCCTGTCCTTCTGCCAAGTCTCCCTGGACTATGTCCTCTCGGCGAGAGGTTATGGCTTGCCAAGCCTTTAGATCTCCAAAGCAATGCCAACGGTACTCTTTCCAGTACAGCTCATACGTTATTATAACGGTGGGAAAAAAGATTATAACGGAGCAGAAGTTTACGAAAACCAACAGAGCTGAGAAAATGCCGAATGTTGACACGCCCAAAAGGGGTGAAAATACACTGGTGATAAAAGCCACCATGGTGGTGAAAGAGGTGGTAAACATGGCGCTAGCAGCTCGACGATATACGAATGACATTCTGTAGGCAAGATCGCGAAAGTTTTTCGCTTCCGAAGCTTTCCATGCGTCAATGAAAACAAACACATCATCCGCGCCAATACCAAGGATTATAAACACTGAAAGGACATGAAAAATGCCGATATAACGGCAGTCTAAAACAACCCGGTAAATTAAATTCGCGCCGAAAAAGCACGTAAGTATACTAAACACAGCCCAGCCCGTTATCCAAAGGGACTGAGTTTGAAACAGCATAAAGAGGAAAATAAAAGTAAAGCTTGCACCAGCTAAAAGGAGGTCATAAATAACCTGCTGAGAAATGGCATTAAAAAATAAAGCTCGCAAAAAATAATAGATTTTCATGGCGCCAATTCCTTGTCTAAATTTCTTCTCCAGAAGTTCAGCAAACGCATCGCTAGAGAATGACTGAGCCTGTTCCCACTGTTGATCGACTCTGTCTTCCGTGTTTTCGAATCCGTTAAGAGGATAACCGATGTAAAACAACGATCTGGTGTATTTGGAGTGTACAGGCTCGTCGCTAGCCGAATCGATGACCGCGTGCTTATCCAAATGGAAGTCCAACATGGCTCGCGTTATATTCATTGAATTTGCCAGGGACAAAATTCCGGTAATGTTCTCGAAATCAGGGTCAAACAGATTTTTATGAAGCGATCTATAACTTCCGTCAAAGAAGCGAATAATTGAAAGGGGAAGTTTACAAGGGCCATTTTCTGTGATTTGACAAAGGCGTTGTTGATATACAGAGTTGTTGAAGATTTCAAGCTCCATGTCGTGAATTGATTTCAGATTTTCCTTAGTAAAGGCATTCTCATTTTCAGCTTCGTACATCACCTCTAGCACGTCATACTGGATAGTCCTTTCGCGCTGAATTCCCACGGATGTTGGGTTGATGTTTACTCGTGAATCTTGCCGGGCGAATTTCCATGCGTCGGCGCGTAGTTTAGTTACATCGTCCTCCAAATTTAATGGAACTTGAGAGAAGTCGGCCGGCAAAATGTCGTAACCAGAAAGATATAGCAATCCAGTCAACAGTAGCAATAGAAAATGGGCTCCAAGGGCTAAACCTGTCGATCAAAGCAAAAAGAAAGAATTATCCACCTGTGTATTAAACAAAATGAATTTACAAAAAGCGTTTAGTAGAAATCCGTAATTCAAAATCATTTACCGAAGCACAGTTTTGGCCTAAGAACTAGAAATCGAAAAACCCAGGCAGCCATAGGTCACAGAAAGTTATCCTAAAACCTTTCGCTTCCCTAGTTATTTGAAATGAGATAAACATATGTTCAACAGTGCACCGCCGGTCTTGTTCAGTTCATCCTTGAATTTTTGTTTTTCTTTCAACTTGGCCGTAAATCATTTGCATAATTCACTTCTGCATGTAAATGAGTGTCAGCGGTTTGTATCAACTCAGGTGAGCGTTATTGTCCACATCAGGGGCTTGAAGCAGGTGTTGACGAGAATTGTCACAGGGAGTCTACTCCTTTGTTTCCTTTCATCCTGCAACTCCACTTTTTTAGTTAGTTTGGCATTATTTTTTTAAATTTGGTTTGTCTTATTTAGACATTATTTAAAATAGCTCATTTCTGACAGCCTCTTGACAGAAAATGATAATTTTATGTGAAACTGAAAACTGCCTACGGGAAGTAAGCTGAGAAAAAAGGTTTTTTGAGAAAGCGGAATAAACATAAATGCTATTTAAGGGAAATAGTCAGCTTCTCAAGTAGCAATGATAATTCTTATAGAAGTAAATAAGCACCTTCTTCTAGCGAAATAATGTAGTAATGACAATGTATAGCAGTGCCAAATAATCAACATGTAAAGAATTAATTGAAGTTTATCCGGTAATCTTTCATGATTTTCAGATATCTCTTCATCTTGTCTCCTTTAGGTAATATTACAAGAGTGACCTTTCGAAACTGCGGTACAAGCATTTTCACGCATGAACTCTCACTCAAAAATATCGTGTTTTTGCGAGACAAAAAGGCTGGTATAGGACACATGGAAATCTCTTGTTTTGATACACGTGTATATATAGAGTAATTAGATGGTCACACTCTTGTAACCCACAGCAACTAATGCAATTTAGACTCTTCGCTCTGCAGCAACGTAAGAACGCACGTGAAAGTAAAAGATTCAGCATAAAACTTCTTAATAAACTATTATAGACAACATACAACATTACGTTCAATAAATTTTCTTATACATTATAAATCTATCATTTCACTTTTGTGAGGGTATACTTGGTGTACCAACTCGTTGTCGGCTGGACTCTAGACAATTCGCTCCTATAAAAGCCGTTCGGCATATTTCACGCTGAATTTATCTGCCAAACACATGTATTGCCTTGGGCATTCAACTATGATTATGTAATCATTAATTCTTAGCGTTGTTTTCCATAGCGCGTGCTTACCGTACTCACTAGGGTGTTTTTCTTCCACAGACTCGTATTGAAATGGTCGATTGACAAAGAAGTTAATTTATACGTAATGAAGAAAATTTCAGGATTTAGGGAGAACAAAACTTACAAGAATTAATTTTTCTGGCTATAAATTAGTCAGCGAACCCGCGTAGCCATGGGATATTTGCTTTTACCGGAAAATATTTATCGCTTTACCTCGATCGCGCTCTTGATCAAGCTTCCTGTCGCCAACGTTCAGCGACCTCAGACGGAATCCTCTTTTAACTCTTTTCCAGACGGGCTTTGATATCCGGTTCGTCAGGGAACCATTTTTGACAGAAGCACCGTTACTGCTTTTTAGAATTTGAAAGTTGAAATGAACCTTTGTTATTGCCAAATGTTTAGTTGCTTAATCTATAGCAGCCATTAAACTCAATACAACTGAAGATTTCCATTAAAAATGACCGTTGTTCAGCTACAAAACCAAAAATGTTTGCTTTGAATACCCTCGAACAACACCAAAAATACGCATTTTTGTCAAAAATTCCTCCGAGCGCCGAAAGTCAACATTTGCAGTGAAGTTCACTTCCTCTACTCTGTTCTCGTCCACGCTCTCCTGCTCACTCCTTTGGCAAGCAGAACAAAAGCTCTTTAAGTACAGTTATTCCCACTCATCCGAAATTTTCGTCTTCACAACCGAATTGAATTCTGGGTAATTCCTTGATAACGGCGACATAGAAGTCCGCCAATTTCTATTTCATATAGAGCCATCCAGTTCTACAGGCGAAATGTTGAGCTGATTGCATTATCTGCAAGTCAAAACAAACCAAAATTGCTATGCTAGATCCTGGAAGCCACCCACAGAAAGGCCGGAAAGACAACCTCACTCGTCAACCGCCATGGTTAGCTGAGACAATTTCGGCGGCTCACTCGCTGTGAAATCCTTTTCAACCTCTGTTTTCCTTCAGACGATTGCCTCTACCCGAAACCCAGCTTAAGGATGCCAGGCTGGGGGCTTCTGAAGCCGCAAATGGCTCGAAAAAACACTTATAAATCGAATAAGTTCCCTCGCGAGTGCTAGGTTGATGAACAAGCAACAGCTAGCGTGACCAGCGTGACAAGAAAGAGAGTGCCCTCGGTGTCTTGGATCAGCAAAAATCTCTATGGTAACGCCAAATAAGGAATGACGAGATCGTGTTGATTTCTTACACTCGAAAAATTGCGTGCGCTGGAAAAAAGTAAAATCTAGAGGTCGCAACGCTCTTTTCCCTGTCATAAAACAACCAAGGACAAAGGCTTCAATCACAGCACATCATTTATGCTAAACGGACTATTTTACCTTGAGTAACTCACAACTGGTAATTTGATACCACCTAAAACAGAGTGGAATGGGGATAAAAACGAGGGAATGGTACAAAAACGGAGTGACTAGAGGAAATCTGCTACCTCTGACAAAATGAGTTAAGTGTGTGACGATAACGTGACATTTACGTCATCTCTACCATGGCAACCGATCTTCATGCCATGCTTTCCGGTTTTGTACTCGAGCATCGTGTTGATTAAAAGAACTGTTTTTAGTTCACTCCAGTGTGTCTCGATCTGTTCTTCCTAAGAACAACGCTACATGGTGTCAGAAGTGGGATTCTTCCTACAGAATCGTCGCTGAAATAGTTGAGTGCATCTTCAAGCGAAACAGAGTGAATCTAGCTCCAGATGACCGAAACAGGCTCGAGCGGTGCAGCGTCAACAAGCACACAGCCAGCAACTCCTCAGTTCATCCAGTCTTCTATTCCTTTACCGTCGAAGCTAGACTTCAAGGGGAACTTAGCTGTGAACTGGAAGAAATTTAAGCGGCTTTGGACAAAGTACGAGATCGCCTCGCGGCTCAGTACGCAAAGCAGTAATCTTCGAACAGCCACATTGTTGACATGCATTGGCCCAGACCTCCTGGAGATTTACGATGGTTTGCCTTTTGGAAATGAAGAGGAGAAAACAGACATTGACAAAGTGATAGAGCTTCTAGACGTCTATTTCATCGGAGAGACGAATAAAATCTACGAAGCCTATTTGTTTAATCAGAGAGTGCAGGAGGTCGGTGAGTCATTTGATGTTTTTCTCACCGCTTTGCGTTCGCTAGCTAAAACGTGCAACTTTGGTACCATGCAAGATCGAATGATTAGAGACAGAGTTGTGGTAGGAATTAGAGATAACGCCACTCGAAAAAAGCTTCTAGCTGAGAACAAACTAACTCTTAACAAGTGTGTTGATAATTGCCGCGCGAGTGAAACCACATCCAAACAACTCAAGGAAATGTCTCATACGGAGGAGGTTAGCGCCGTTGCCACAGGCCACCCAAAATCGAAGATAGGTGTGCGCCATAATAAAGTGCGAAATCCCAGTAAAGTTCAGCGCCCCATGCATAACAAATTAACGGAACCAGGTAGATGCAAGTTCTGCCACAGAACCCATCCTCTAAAAAAAGAACTCTGTCCAGCATGGCAGCACAAGTGCGATAATTGTGGTAAAATGAACCACTTCTCAGTGGCTTGCAGAAGTCAGAAAGCTAGCAAACAGCAAACTAAGAAGTCAGTTCACAATGTAGAACAAAAATTTCAGGACTTTAATGACGAAGATTCTGATGATTACTTATTCAGTGTAGAATCAGTGAGCGCACTTCATGCAAAAAACAGTCCTAAGAAGATTTATGCTAACATGCGCTTAAGGGATGAAACAGTGAAATTCCAGTTAGATTGTGGAGCAACAGTCAATATCCTCCCAGCAGATACTTATCAGCAGATATTTAATGATCCCCGGATGGAACGCCTTCAGCCTACTCAAACTACCCTGGTCATGTTTAACAAATCAGAGCTGAAACCTTTGGGATGTATTAAGGTTGAGACCCTGAACCCCAAGAATGAACAGTGTTTCCTCACGGAATACACCGTCGTACCAACAGGCCACACAGCACTCCTTGGTGCTGAATCGGTGCAGCAGTTTGGTCTCATCGTGATCAATACTGATAACATCATGTCTCTCTCGAATGAGACTCCCACACAGCCGGACATAGTGAGCGAATTCGGAGATGTCTTCTCAGGAGAAGGAAAGCTCAAAGGAAAGCTTCACCTTGAGATTGATAAGTCTGTATCCCCTGTGGCACTCCCAGTGAGGAAAGTCCCCTTTGCAGTGAAAGAGCCTTTAAAACAGGAACTAGAACGCTTAGTTAAGATAGGCATCTTGCAACCGGTAGATGTTCCAACGGATTGGATTTCCTCAATGGTAGTTATTAAGAAGAGCAATGGGAAGATAAGGCTATGTATCGACCCAAAGCCTCTGAACGAAGCACTCAGGAGAAACCAGTACCCACTGCCAGTGATCGATGATCTGCTACCGCTACTTACAAATGCTAAAGTCTTCAGTGTAGTAGACGCAAAGAACGGGTTTTGGCATGTGCAGCTAGACGACGAAAGCAGTCTCCTGACCACATTTGGCACCCCCTGGGGAAGGTTCCGCTGGACTCGGATGCCCTTCGGGATATCACCCGCTCCGGAAGAGTTTCAGAGGAGACTGGAATATGCCCTGGAAGGTCTTGATGGGAATTAAGCCAATATTTCATGATATTATTGTTTTTGGTGTCGGAGAGACAGAAGCTGAAGCACTGTTTGACCATGATGCAAAGCTGACAGCATTGTTAGAACGTTGCCGCGCTACTGGTATTAAGCTGAACAAGGAGAAGCTTAGGCTCCGCCACAAAGAAGTAAAGTTTATGGGACATGTGATATGTCAAGATGGTCTTAAGCCTGACCCAGACAAGGTACAAGGTATCAAAGAGATGCCCACCCCAACCAGCAAGCAAGATCTCAAGAGACTTCTCGGCATGGTAAACTACCTCCTATAGTTCGCTCCTAACCTGTCTGAGGTTACCGCCCCAATGAGAGACCTTTTGAAAGAAGGGAACCAGTTCCGTTGGGATGAGCAAGTACAAGGACGCAGCTTCGAGCGAGTTAAGAAGATACTCTCAGCTGCCCCCGTCCTCAAGTACTTCGACCCCAAAGAAGACGTGGAATTGCAGTGTGATGCATCTGACAGAGGACTTGGTGCATGTCTTATGCAAGGAGGCCAGCCCGTGGCTTTTGTATCTCGTTCCATGACGGAAACAGAAGCGAACTATGCCCAGATAGAGAAAGAGATGCTTGCAATACTATTCGGAGTAGAACGTTTTGAGCAGTGTGTGTATGGTCGACCTGTCAAGATCCAAACTGACCAGATCCAAACTGACCATAAACCCTTAGAGAGCATCTTCCGGAAAAGCCTACTCAGTGCCCCTAAACGTCTCCAGCGAATGTTGCTGAGATTGCAGAAGTGTCTTACAAAAAAGGGACTGAAATGTATCTGGCAGATACACTAAGCAGAGCATATAGAGTGCACAAGAGCACAAGAGAAGATGTACCAGAAGATGTTGTGTACATCGACGAGATGAGAGGAGATACAGAAAGAGAGCTAGAGTGTATCAATATGATACAATACTTGCCAGTATCGGAAGCAACGCTAATTGCCATCCAGCAAGCAACAGAATCTGATGCTACCCTGAGAGAGCTGAAGACAACAATCAGACAAGGTTGGCCAGCTACCAAGGCAGAGGTATCAGCAAACATCAAAGATTATTTTCCTTTTCGGGAAGAGTTGTCATTGCAGAATGGACTTGTCTTCAAAGGTGAAAGACTAGTTGTCCCTGTGAGCGTGAAAGATGACATGTTGGCTAAGATCCACCGGAGCCACATCGGCATCCAAGGCTGCCTCCGAAGAGCCAGAGAAGTAGTTTACTGGCCAGGCATGAAAAAGGATGTCGAAGATTACGTAGCAAAGTGTGCCGTTTGCAACAGCCAGCTAGTAGAACAAAGGAAAGAGCCAATGATTTGTCACGAACTGCCTAGTAGACCATGGGAGAAAATTGCAGTTGATCTTTTTGATCTGAATGGTGCAGAGTTCATGGTGACTGTTGACTACTATTCGAGCTTCTTCGAAGTCGA
>OX419342.1:14948009-14998009 GCA_948470475.1 Galaxea fascicularis
ACTGGTCGAGGATTGTATCAATGAGACTGTGGATGAATATAAAATTAATGGTGACATAGAACAATCACAGTCTCCCACTTTTTCCATTAATGACCAACTATTGTTTGAAACACTTAAACTTCAAATTCGGGGTAAGTCTATCTCTTATGCAGCATGGAAGAAAAAGGAGCAAAATAAGACTAAAAATTCTTTAGAGAGAGAAATTAATTTTCTTCAGCAGAGTTTAAATGTATCTCCCTGCGAAGAAACAAAAAGGAAATTCGCCCAAAAACAAAATGAGCTACAAGAACTGAGAGAGCATAAAATGCGCGGTATAGCTATAAGGTCAAAAGCTAATTGGATAACAAGGGGTGAAAAAAGCACTAAATACTTTTTGAATTTGGAGAAAAGACATTATACAAACAAATTAATTCCTAAGCTTGTTTTAGAGGATGCTACCGAAATTACAGAGCAAAAGGATATAATTAGGGAGCAGGAGCGTTTTTATGAAAAGCTTTACACCTCCAGGAAAACTCAATTTAGGGCAGATCATTCTACCACCTTTTTTAACCAAGATAATATAAGGGCGAAGTTGACTCCTGACGAAAAGGACTCTTGTGAGGGTAACATTTCTGCTAAGGAATGCTTAGATGCCCTAAAAGCTATGGGAAATGGAAAACGCACTGGGATGGATGGTTTTACCGTGGAATTTTAAAAAATTTTTTGGAAGGACCTCAGCCACTATTTAGCGCGGTCAATTAATTTCTCGTATAGCATTGGCGAAATGTCGGTCACCCAGAGAAGTGCGCTTATAACCACCTTACCTAAACCAAATAAGTCAAAGTTTTATCTAAAAAATTGGAGACCGATATCTTTACTTGGAGTGGATTATAAAATAGCTTCAGCTGTCATCGCAAATCGTATTAAGAGGGTTCTCAGAAACAGGTCTATCGCCGAAAATACCAGACTAATTTACGATATTATAAATTAAATTCAAATAACCAGGAGGGCTTACTGCTATTAACTGATTTTGAAAAAGCGTTCGATTCGGTAGAATGGAACTTTCTTGACAGGGCCTTAGAGTTTTTTAATTTTGGAGAGTCCATAAGGCGGTGGGTTAAAACCGTTTACTAAAATATTAATAGCTCCATTTTATATAACGGTCACTGCTCCAATTCTTTTTCGGTTTCGAGGGGTGTTAGACAGGGAGATCCCCTGTCTCCATACCTTTTTATTATTTGTGCTGAACTTCTCGCAGATGCAATAAAACAAAACGGTCAGATTAATGGCATCACCGTTAATAATGAAGAATTTTTACTTGGACAGTATGCGGATGACACTTTTTTCCTTTTAGATGGAACCCAAACTTCACTCCCCCAATGCCTAGACACCATGGAGCTCTTTGGAGAGTGCTCGGGTCTGAAGGTGAACGTAGAAAAAACTAAGGCAGTATGGCTGGGTAGTAAGAGATTCTCAAAGGACGTACTACTTCCAGAGAAAAAATTAGCATGGGTATTTAATGAACCCTTTGACATCCTAGGGATAACGTTTTTTGTTGAAACACGGCAAGTAGTGGAGCACAATTACAGAATAAAGCTAGATGAAGCCAGAAAGCTTTTAGACTAATGGTCCTGGAGACTTTTGAGTATCATAGGCAAAATACAAGTAATTAAGTCACTCGCAGTATCTAAATTCGTACATCTCTTAACAACACTTCCTACTCCAAATGACTCTTTTCTTAAAGAATTGGAAACACTTTTCTTCTCCTTTATTTGGGGTGGAAAGGGGGATAAAATAGCAAGGAAAACAATCATTAACGATATAGAAGATGGGGGATTGAAGATGACCGATATTCGATCATTTGCCAAGGCTCTAAAGATCTCCTGGGTTAAAAAAGTATGGGACGTTAATTATCAGGCAGACTGGAAAAGGCTCTTATTTTCTGATCGCCTATACGATATTTGGATACTAAATAAAAAATCTTTATCACTCCTGGCAGGCTTGTTAGTGGAAAATTCTTTCTGGAAGAATGTAATTGAATCATGGGCAGAGTATGTTCAGGAAACTGCTGAAGCCAGTGACCTTCTGTCACAGCCACTATGGAATAATGTGTTTATTAAGATAGAGAATAAACCTGTGTTTTATAAGACGTGGTACACAAAAAATTTACGTTACGTCAACGATCTTGTTGACGAATCTGGCTTTTTTTATGTCACCAACCGAATTGATTAATAAGTTTAATCTAAAGTGTACCTTCTTACAAGCTTACGGCATTATGTGCGCAATCCCAAGTTCATGGAAGTCAAAGATCAGAGAGTTTGGTAAACGGTTACCTTGGGTCAAATCCCAAAGTATAGAGAGATTATTTAGGACACAAAAAGTGACCAGTTTTACTTACGATACTTTACGAAAATCGATTGCCATACAGCCAACTAAGGTGTAGTGTAAATGGAATAATCATCTATCATCTCCGGTCGAAGATTGGCCTACCTATTACAGTATCCCTTTCTTATGCACGCGTGCTAGTAAGCTGAGAAGCTTTCAATATAGGATATTCCATAAAACTATCGGCACAAATGTATTGTTAATGAAAATGTGTATTAAAGATCACGAGGCCTGCTTTTTCTGCAACAGTAAACCTGAAACCATAGAGCACCTCTTCTTGTACTGTGACCGGATATCCCCCTCTGGAGTGCCCTTGCAAATTGGATTTGGTTGGTAACAGGAATTGAAATAGAATTCTCCCTTGAATCTGTTCTCCTGGGTTATACAAAATGTCTGCCTTGTAAAAATGCGATTAATTGTATTATTTTAGTAGTCAAGTTTTTTATGTATAAGTGCAAAATGGAGGGACGTAACCCCGATTTTGCTGGTGTACAAAGCTACCTTAGGTTTCATTACAATGTTGAAAAACTTGCTTGTGACTTTTGTTATCAAGATAAGATTTTAAGTAAGTGGAAACCGATGGAAAAATTATTTTGTCAATAAGTGATGTAATGTGTTATACTGTAAGTAGGGTAAGTATTGTACCGTATTCTGAGTAGTAAGTATTGTGATGTAAGCTGTGTAAGTATTGCCCTGAAAGTAACAACCCGCGAACCTCTAAATCGTGCCGTCAGAATAATAATTTCTGACTAATTTATTCAAACGTCAGAAATTGCTCATTTCATTCATAGCCAAACGTTATAAATTCAAGAAAACCTCACAAGGACACCTGCTAGAGACCGAGGAAATTTTACTTCGCTATTGGCGGTGAGACTAGTCTCTAGACGAGTTTTTCATTTTCAAAGAATTTACAGGTCGCAGGGAATCACTTTTAGCTCATGGATGACGCAGTCATGCCGTGAGGTTTAGGTGTGGGTCTTATGGCCATCGATCACTCACTCACTCGATTCTGATTAATTTATTCATTAACCTCTCCTCCTGTCCCTCCCGTAGTAAGTGTTGATTTTGTCCCCATATTCTTCTTGGCCCAACGTTTGCAAGTTTCAGGGGGTAGTACAAAGGCGTAGATTTTTGCTCTGCAGATACTGTTTACGTGTTTATGTTCATGGCGTCTATCGGTATAGGCACAGAAATGAAGATGTAACGCAGATGGTTTTCGTTCGATCCTTAAACAAAATAGACCTTTGTTGAATTGGAAAATGGAAATTTAATAAGATCATGAGCACAAGCTGCGAGAATTGAACTTCGAAATCTTCAGTGCAGCGAAAATGGACTTGGAGATCTCAAAAGCGACTATTATCACTGTGCGGTAGTAATCGAGAATTTCTCGTCACATGAAGGAAGAAGGAATAAGGAAGAATGAAACGGCAGAAAAAGGAAACGGGGAAAGGCTTTCTAGCCAAAAAACCGTATTCAGGCAAGCAACGCATTTGATTTAGGAGCGCCATATGATCAATTTAATTACTGCTTAAACAGGCGCGTAATGTAATGAAATGTTTTTGAAGACGCTTCGCGCCCGGATTCTGTTCAAGGTGGATGCTCGATTGCAAATTAATGTCCTTCGAATTCAAAACTCTGATCTTGTCCAGAAAGTCTATATCTACTATATCCTTTAGCTTAAACGATCAGTATAACACTTATTTGTGAAAGCATATTCAACAGTTGACAAAAATATGCAAATATTTTTCTCTGTGAGGATGTGATTTGCCAGGCGAGGATCAAATTTCACCGCCGTGGTCTGACAAGCAGCTAATCTGTTCGGACAAAAAAAGGTTTGGAAAGTCAAGTTAATTGTAGCACAAATCATAAATAGATGGATAGAATATCTCCCCTTACAAAGCAAAAGTTGAACTTGTGTGCCCGGATCGCTCAAAAACATCGTGACTGTAAAGCGTGACTAATTTCCCTCGGGACTTTCACAAAATATTGGCCGTTCCGAAATTCAAAAGGGAACTGGGGCGAGTTTCAAATTTGAAGTAATCGATAAATTGACACCATCACATGAAAGATAACATTGAGATTGGTCGTTTGACCAAGTTTGATTCTTTTAGGTTGAACAGACACCAAGTTATGGACCTTGAAACATAGCCCAAAATCTATACAAATGTCTCTAATTTTGTGACAGCATCCCCAAAACCATAGAAATATATTGTTCTTTTCCTGCACCTCGTTTAAACAGAAATGACAACCAGTGAATATATATCCCCTTTCCTATCACAACACCCGCCCCACTTTATTTCGCAACTGGAGGAGGAAAGAAGAAGGATCCCCACCGCAACTCCTCTGAGTGCTTCCCCTCGCCTGTTTGAAGCATCGACCAAAGTCCTTTGATCTTCAAGCTCGTTTGGTGGTTTTGGTAAGTGGATGCATTAACGCATTATCAGATGTCAGTCTTTCAACCTATAAACTTTCTTCAGTTCCAGCTTAAACCTTTTCAGTATCAAAAGAATAGAACAATAATACCGTGAGTTAAGATCTTTAATCAGATTTTCCTGAACATTAGCTGAACCATATCGTTAAAAAGAACCAGTCTTAGCATTATTCATGAACGATTTCCAGTGTGTTTTGTGGAGACTCCAAGTTAAATCATCACACAAAGCGGATATTTACAGGAATGTCATATCATCTCTTCAAGTTTCATGAAACACCGGTGGGGGTCATGGAAGGGTCAGGATTAACATGTGTCCCAAAACTGATGGCTGGAATAGGAGTGACAGGGGAGACTGTTGGAGGGGACGGGGGGTGAAATCCTCGTCCGTTACATTTCTCACATGTGACGTCAGTGGGGTTTTTTCTGCGGAGTTTGTCCTTCATGTAGCGCACCAGCGGCAGGATGGAACCTGTGTTTCCTTCGGGACCCACAAGAGCCATTAAAGAGGTGAAGAAAAATAACGCAAAGAATATCGAAAGCCCGATGGTACAAAACATAAAAATGCCAAACTGGAAAAAGAACAAAATTTGGGCAAAAAGCATGAAAATCGACGCCCCTATTGTGGTGCATGCGCCTGATAATACAGAGATGCCCACTTGACCAAGCGTCTCTCGAACTTTATCATCACGCGAATGCTTCTGGGAACGAACATACCCATCTGCAAGGTGCACGACGTAATCCACAGCTAACCCAACAACTAGCGTGAGGTTAAGTGACTCGAGTATACCAAGCTTCCACCCGACTAACGGAATGATGCCAATCACTCCCAATGTTATGAGAGAAATTGTCAGACAGCACATCAAAGCCACAATCCAGTTTGTTGTCATGACTATCAGCACTGGTAGGGTGAGGCATAGCCCCATTACTATGCCATTTACGGCGCTTTGAACCAGTACCTATGGCAGAAATAAAAAAGAAGTGAAAACAGCTGAGCGGTAACATCAAATCAAATGGCTGCTGGCACGCAATAGGAAAAACTTCACTTTGTAGTTTGTAATCTCTGACAATTGTTTCAGTGTGTTGTTATCTTATCGGTGTAAGTTAATAGCTTCTTTTCCAGCACTGAATAGCAATTGCGAGAGAAAAAATTAGTAACAGAGTTAGTAAAACGCGTACTATCGACTCAAACTTTCTTCAAAACAGCTATTTTGGCCCCGAAAATAGGAACGTCTCGGTGAGTATACAGCACCATAATGGGACTTCTGATAGGTTCATAGTGTCTAAGTGCCGAGCATAGAATTTTAATAGGCGCTTACGGTAGTGCTTGAAACAAACAAATGTATTGAATGAACAGGGTAGAGCAGTTCTAAACTGAGTGTCGTAGAACCAAAACCAAAGCAATACTTCAACCAATCAAAACAGACCGATAAAGTGCAATGAGCCAATCGGAATTCAAAGCAATTATGGTTGCGTTCCCTTGAACCAAAATTGGATTTTGAGATCGAAATTTAGATTTCCCGTTCCATTTATGGCGAAACCAATCTTAGATTGGAATCTAAATAATCCACCTCCGAACGTGGATCGTTTGGATTGGTAACTGAAACTGGTTTCAGATTTTCGTTCCCTTTGAGCGAGTTTGGTGCGGATTATGTTACGTGGTCTGTCAGCTCGGCACACAACAAACATGGCGACGGAATGGTACTTTCCACTGAGTTCAGCCTGTTCAGGTACAAGTGGTTTTATTCATTTTCCTGTACGAGCAGAATATCTTAAAACTGGGATCTCCGGACAGGTTCCCAAAAGGTTGACAGGCCTTTGGGCCGTCGGTTTCGAAAGTCTGAAATGCTGGCGAAAAGACGAATCCGACATAGCTGGAACTATTCTCTCAACGTACGACTCAGTGCAAACTTCAGCATTTCTATAATTTTTCACATACTGCTCGAGCATCATGAACATGAGGATGTCGTCCTTTTTATCGCGTGTTTCATCAGACTCTTGAAGAAGTTCCTTCAACAGCGAGAAAAAAGCAAGTGGCGCTCGGCGAATTAAGCCCGCCACATTTGCTTTGAAAAAAAATTGAATAAATAGTGGTTCCCAGGCCTCTTGACGTTGTTGCTTAATCTCTTTATGGATTTTCGTGCCAGCCAAAACGAAAATAAAAACAATCTGGATTCACTAGATCCTAAACTGGATTGGTTAAAAGGAAAGCTACCTATATGAAACTAGCGTAAAAAAGCGCGGGAAAATGTGCACGTGCAAGTCGCGATTGGTATTGGTTTGGGTTCATTGCTTGAAAAATTGGCGCGAGTTTTGCTGGCCAATCACAATGCAAGGCAATGCAAAACCAAAACAACGCAATTTACTTTCTATGCTCAGGTGAGAAGCGCTCTCTATCACTAGTTGTTTTATGGGCTTTATTAGTACTTTTGAATAAGGAGTAGAAACACAACCGGCTGCCTTCATTTACTTGGATTAAAATCAAGCAAATTTTCAAACAGTTAAAGTCTTTGGTGCGTAATTTTTAGAGAAAGGGAATCTTGAATGTCGGCTACGTAACCCTAATTCGTGCTTTCGCCAAGTTCTAACACCAGTAAAGCTGTGAACTGTTTCAGGTTCTCGAATAATGTCTCACTCTGTTACAAGTACGTGTGAACTTCTTCATTTGCATACCTGCATTTTAATGTAGTTGTGTAGTTTATTCTTTTTTGTGACGAGCGTTTTTAAAAGCGTCAGTTCCAAGAAGTGGGGTTACAGTTACGATCACAATTTATTAAAGATTTTCCTTTCTTTTTGACGACAAGCAAAACAGAAAAAAAACCCAGTGGTATGAATCACCAAGATTAAACGCGAAAAGGTTTGTTTCTGTCGAACAGTCCAGGTTTAAATTATGCCATCTTCACAGTAAAATAGTCTCCAAAACACAAAAAGTAAAGCAAACTGAAGTTTAACACAAGTACACTATTTTTATACATTCAGATTTCAACGTAGCGTAACTCTAGTAGCAAAGACCCTTTGAGATGGAGATTCAAGGAATGCTAGCTATTTGGCAAAGTAAGAGTACTTTTTGGTCGTAACAATAAAAACACCATTGTTATTACTAACTCATAAGGTGCAAAAATTTCTCAACGTTTCTCAGCATGAATTTAAAAGCATAAACATTGAAATCTCTTGAACCTAAAATAGTGGTTGTGTGTGTGAACGCGTGATTAACTCTATTTGGTTTCAGAAGTTAAAACATAGAATTGTTTTCAGTAACCTTTGGAGATTCTAGTGCTTCAAGGAAAACTTTGTTAAAAAGTGGGCTAAACAGTTTGGTCTTTCTTTGCCGATGGCATCTTTTAAGAAAGGAAAAAAGAGACCTCAGGTGAAACGGAGGTATGATACATGCACTCTACAATGCGAGTGGCGGTAGCGCGAAAGCGACTGACAAGTACTCTTGGTAACTTTATTTTACAAACCCGCTGCACTTTGATCCAGTGCCATGCCATTGATCCCTCTGGAGCGGTTTGGAAAGCATTGTTGCATGATGCTGGCATAGTACTCATCTGAAACATACAGAACAATGACTCTGAATGTATCCCTATTTCTCTTCTTGCGTTTGATGTTCACCAGGAAACGTATTTAGAATCTGTGGGGTTTGTTTCCATAGTGACCCTACTACCTACGATCAGCAATTGATAATCTCCTTCACAAGGCAGCGTACTTGTACGTCTTGCCAAATATGCTTATTGCTGCGATAGCCTATACTATCTCTTCCATAGCCTGATCATGTTGCTTTTTACCTTCGGTATTTCATTTTGGGGTTCTGCGCTGGTTACGCGACTGAAATATTCCGAAACAATCAACAAACTAGAGCGCTCCATTTGCTAAAGTAAAGAAGTTACATCAGTTACAAAGCTGTTGGAAAGTCTGGTGCTCGGGCTCAAGCTTTATTTGGTAGATTTAAAGTGCTACTATGGTCAAGTTTTTACCCCTTGAAATTTTAGGTTTATCACATATCTTAAGAAATAAAGATTATTATTATTATTATTATTATTACATAGAATTTTTCAAATATCAGCATTGGTTCCAGAGATATTTGAGTTTGAAAAATGTATAATGTATGCAAATGAGGATTGATGACGTCATACACTCAACCTAATATTACATCAAGTATATAAATAGAGCTATCTCAGTCAATTTAAATCAGAGACCATTGAAACTTGATAGGCTAACAGTTCTACAGGCAAAACACCTACGGCTATAAAAAGTTCGTTTCCAATGGCAACTCACTCTTCTCCAGTCCCATCCTACCTGATTTCAATATTTTAGTGATTTTCAACCCATCCACGAACTGGACCTAACATATTTATATCCTTGCTGGTCAGAGGAGGCACCATTGGCAAATATCAAAATAGAATGCCAAAGGTGGCCAGCGAAGCCATTAACATCAGGGAGGTCTGGAACCCAGTATGTTGCCATGGTAACAAAACTAGTAAGCTCATATTGTGGAACACATCTAGTAGAATCTTATTTATCTTTTTAAATCATATTTGATCAAAATTTCGTTGAGTTTATGACGTCTGATTTGCATATTTTAAAAACTTGAATACCTCCTAAACAAAAAGAGATATTTCAAAATAGTAAACAGCATTCTTCTTGTTGTACAGATTACTTGTTTTGCAAATTGTCATAGTGCCACTTTAAACCTGGTTCACGTATAATCGCAGACGATCGCAGATGATCGCGCGATCACTGAAACCACTCAACCGAAGATTGCGAATCGCATATTCACATATGTTTGCAACCGATCGCAGCGGTCAGTGACAACCGATGTCGAACAGGTGCTCTCACTTTCAGGCGATGGTACTGGTATATTGGAAACTATTGGTCTGTGCTCGGTATGCACAGAAAGCCATTTGAGATTTATAAATTCATGCAGAATGGGGACGGGGTCTCGACCAGATCCAGATGGAACACTTTTTCTCAGCAGCTGCTGGGGAAATGCTGAAAACTTCGCCTACTTTGGACCAGGTATTAATCTTCTTGAACTTGTCTTTGAACTCTTTGCTAAAGCGATTGAAAAAACAATCGTATTTTCTAATTTCTTCCATTCTCGGCCAAGACATCCCTGGAGACTTTAACACACATACGTCCACGCCCATAGTTCCCACAACGAGTGCAAACCCGTGACTTTATTTGGGACTTCAGTATGAACAGTCAGTACCTTTTCACTGATAAATTCCTCCCAAGCATCATGAATCATCAGGCCTTTCTTGAATCCAAGGCTTCCTGTGGTCATTGTCGTATGAATCTTGACAGCAGCGTAAAGCAGCGTGTTTCCGTATTTTCCACCTAAATAGGAAATGAAACAGAATCGATTAACCCTTTCACTCCCAAGGGGTTCTCCATTGACGAGTAAAATCTATAAGTGCCATTTGGCACTATCGGGAGTGAAAGGGTTAATGGGGACATAGTTTTCGGGTGAAGATGTTGTTAACGAAGGAACGCCCATGGAACCTCTTGATTTCATACAACAAAAAATCGAAATCAACAAAAACTATCATCGAGAGAGTTTTGTTACAGCCTCCGAAACCACGATATAAATAAGTACTATTCACTTTCTTCTGAAAGTGAACCACATTTTTGACATTTCCATCCTGTATATTTCTTAAAATTAGAGTAATTTGAAATGATTAAAACGGAAAGGCCAACTCCCTGAGAGTTGTTTTCTGAAATAAGGCATTACGTTTGGGCTTTTAACGCCTTGTGGCAGTTAAGAGGTTTAAGGAACAAAATTTTTAGAGGTACTTCAATGAAGCTGAATACTATACTAGTGATTGCAGAGAGGAATTCAACCCGAGGAGGGATGCCCAGGGAGATTGTTGAAGCTTCTAATGAGTGCACACGAAACGAATGTGTATTCCTGAAACCTCTGGAATTCTCTCCAAAGTTTGTAAACCAGTTGTTACGAGATAAATTGGGCCTAACCGAAAAAAAAATTCTTGTCAAACAATTACAAATCTACTTGACTTTCCAGACCAACGAGTTCATTGTTTTTAGTGTCTTTATCACTCTGTTTTTAATATAACATGCCACCAGATCTCAATTTTCTATCTCAACATGCCGAAGTAATACAAATTTCAGACCTTGAAAGTCGGGTTTCTTTTCCTCAATCGTTGGATCAACCTGGCCTCCAAGAAGCGAGCTGTAGGTGATAAAATCATGACTGCTGTATGAAGTGTTGCCGTGAGTCAACCAATAGCCAAGTGCCACCTCGAAGTAGCGATAGTAACCTTGGGAAAGCTGTGACATGTTGTACAGAGCTGGGTTGAATTGCATCAATGTTTGTATTTTGTGGCTGTTTACAGGGATGCTAAAATCTGTGTCGTTTGGATATTTTGTCTTTTTAGCTTCATTCTGTTCCAAAAAGAGATGAAATATCGGCTATTAAAATGTCACACAAATTAAATGTCCTTCGTAGTTATAACTGACTGAATTAAAACTACAACCTGAACATGCAGAACATGATCACATAAAAGAAGTAGAAAGAGCAAACCGCTCAAGGGTTGAAGTTCAACCATTGGAGAGATTTCAGGACCCTTTTCTCTCCTGGGTAAAAGCACTTACCGTAAGATAGACATTCATCTCCTCTAAAAAACAGCGGATATCGGGCTCCCCTGTTATCGTGTTTCGCCTGATCTTCAACTGTTCCAGTTTATCATTGTTCAAAGTCCTCAGCTCCCCGCAGAAATCCTACAAGAAAATTAAGAAGTACTTTAAGGTAGCTCAAAATGGTTTCGTTATTTTTAAATACCAATTCTTTGATAGATCAATACTACTCACAGTTTTTAGTTTGTTTCCTTGAAGATGGTATATAAAAAAAGTATGTTCAGAACCACCTTAAATTATCAAAAAAATAAGGTGGCGCTGAGCGCACACTACAGATTTTTAAAAACTTAATAGAAAGATGAATCTTGATACGCTGATTGCATTTCAATAATAAAACGACGGCGGTTAACGAAGTCGTTTTTGAATTACAGGCACCTAAAGCTAAATTTAAAGGTGTTTCTAAGAGGTTGTAGTGTTGCTTTGGTAGCTTAATACGTCAAAAAAAGATCACAACTTCAAGTGTTGAGAAATGACTGGGCATTTGTTTTGATGGCATCTTCAAGAAAACAAACGAAAAATTGTGGTAGTGTCGATGCATCAAAGTACTCTTGTTTAAAAATAACGAAACCAATTTGCGAGCAATAAACAAGTGAGTAAGCACTCGCAACTTCGTATCACGTGCCGGTTTACCCACTAAAAGGAAACCATGTCAGTAATCAGGGAAACAACGCTTTGAGTTAACTTAGTTAATTCTGAAGAGGTCTGATTAGGGAAAATTAACACTTAGGCGTTGCCTTAAAATAAAGTCATTTACTATTTTCTATATCTTCAAAGATTTGGAATACAAACCCAACCATTTCGAAAGGCGGATTTTCAGAATCCTTTGCAGCTAAGTTCAAAACAAAAACACCAGCGATGAAACATTGAAAAGATTGGAGCCTTGTTAATCCTAGACTGTTCACACTCGAACTGTCGCCAGCTGGGTTATAACGGCGAGCGCAACCTGTGTCTAGAGTACCAAGGGTATACGGGAAAGATTATCGGAAGAGATTGCGTTTGATCAATGCTAAAATGTGCCGAAAGAGACGGAATATATCAGTATCCACTCTTAATCTTTACGCGTATAGCTTACAGTTTTTTTCTCTCCAGCCCCACCTCAATCAATCAGGCGACGACCATTTTTTACCTGTGATCAATTTAGAACTCTTTCAGTTGATTCAAAAAGCGAGCAACAATTCCCACGGTCATATGGTCGATTTAGGCTTTAAGGCAAACTTTAGACTTTATCCGCGACCTATCGTTTGAAATTATATTGCACGAGGCCGTGAATGTGTCAAGTCGGCAAGTAAGATGTTTTACAGCCCTATTCTTGCTCATAGATATGGCCCTAACCCGGGGATTTTCTCTCTGGTTTTGCGTGCGCAGGGCCGGAGAGGGCATCTGACTAAACAATGCAATTCCCGCCCTAACATTCGAAGTTCAGATGATAGATACGGTTCAAGATTACCATGTACCGTACCGGGCAGAAAATTCCCATGGTCTATGCTACAGCCTGCCAAAGAACACCTGCTCTGGGGACTCAGTTCACTGTGTTCAATCACCCTTCACTATCGTGCTGCTTACCAGCATGGCTATCTGACATGGAGGAGGATTCAAATCAAAGCTCTTGTCTAGCACTGTTTTTCCTTTGCACTTAAAGTCCGTGAAATGACATTCACTGCGGTCCCGGTTTTTGAGTCCCCATACTATGTACAAATTGATTACATTGTCATCTGGGCTGGGTTTGAACTCACTGCTGCTAAGCCGCTTAACACTGTGCCAGTTGGTTTTCTCTCCCCAGATGTCAAACTGAAACGAGTGAGTAAAAACTGGAATATCAAGGCTCTGTAAAATATGTGCAATGACTGAGAAATCTGACTTTTACTTTTTAAATACGTGATTCATTATCCTATAAACATACTCTTTAAGGAATCAGTCTCAATAACAATAAACGGCTACAAACATCTCCGTCATTAATACTGAGGTTTTGCAAAGACTAGACAGAATAGTGTTTGATAGCAGCGGCCAGGAGGTTAAGATAGTCACTTACGCTGCGTCGATGACTACAAATATTTATGCAAGTTTATTGTGGTAAATCAGATGCGCAACAGATGTATGTTACAAAATTACTTTCCTATATAGCAGGACTCCCCGCCCTTTAAAAATAACGGGGGTACCCGTCGGAAATTTTGAAAAGACCACTAAAAGGTACACCCAAAATTTTCAACCCTAAAAAGTACAACCACTTCTACTGGGGAAATCAATTTTAAAACACGAAATTTATCAACATTGACAAGTTTCAATAGCAGTTAAGATGGTTCACCTTGGCTCAATACCCTTAAAGGTACCGCGGCAATTCTAGCGGTGGTAACTCTAGGTTAAAGTACCTTAAGCGGTACTTACCATCAATTTTACCCCCTAAAAGGTACGACGAGCACCCTTGTCATTTTGATAGGGAAGTCCCGCCCGGGGACTCCGCTTGAAGTAAAAGAGGATTATTCTATGTATATAACGCACCCAAAAGCTTGCTGTACACCAACAGTAACAATAATTGAACAATACGCGCCATCATCTTATAGCAAACTAAGGCAGAACTTATATAACCTTTACAATGAAATAGTATTTCTCATTCCCCTCTCTTTTTATCGACCATTGTTTTTAAATCACCCAATTTTTATTGAAATGGAAGAAACTCACAATCATTTCAGTAAAAAAAAAAATGGAGTTCATATACTACATTACCTCTTCCTGGTCAGCGGCTATGCGCGTTGCATACGTCACCGACAAGCAGACGAATGCTGTAAACACAACCAGAATCAACCAGCGGACAACTTTATGACCAACTAATTTATCAAAGAAAAACCCTCCAAACAGCCTGGTTACTAGGTGATGGGTGCTTTTATTGTTGTGTAGGGATGCCTCAGAAGAGGAATCTTTCACTTCCTGCTCTTCTGTAGGCATCGGGGAAATGTTGTTGTTTCGCGGATTTGTTGTACAGAGGTTGAATATCTTAAAACAAGGCCATTGCCAATTCTTCCAGTACAGCTCATAAGTGATGACAACTGTGGGGAAAAATACAATCACTGAGCAGTAGTTGACAAAGACTAGCAGTGCGGAAAATGTTCCAAATGATGAAACGCCCAGCAGTGGAGAAAAGACGTTAGAAATGAAAGCAACCATGGTTGTGAATGACGTAATGAACATCGCACCGGCCGCGTGTGAATACACTACAGAAAGTCTGGTGACAAGGTCTGAGAAATGATGTGCTTGTGACGCTCGCCAAGTGTCACAGAACACAAAAATGTCATCTGCTCCGATTCCAAGGATGATGAATACCGACAGGACATGAAAAATACCAATGTAACGAAAGTCAAACAAAACTCTGTAAATAAGGTTGGCGCCAAAAAAGGACGAAAAGATGCTGAACACGCCCCAACCAGTGATCCATAGGGATTGAGTTTGAACCATCATGAAACAGAAAATAAAGGCGAAACTACCACAAACAAGCAAGAGGTCCAAAATGACTTGTTTTGACGTGGCATCAAAAAAAAGTGATCGCAGGTTGTAATAGAAGTTCATTTCACCTATGCCTGACTCGTATAGTTTTTTCAGTGACTCTGCAAAGGCCTCACCCGAATATTGCTGTACAAACTCAAATTGTTCATCCGGCCGATCCGATGTACTCTGAAATCCATCAAATGGAAAACCGAGACTGAGAAACGTGCGAGTGTACGGTGAGAATGCCGTTGTCTGCGTAATAACTGCGTCTTTACTGAGATGATAATCCAAGATTGGTCGAGTCGCGTTTACGGCTTTGGCAGTGCTTAAAACACGGGGGATGTTTTCAAAATTCGGGTCATTAAGAAGCGGATGGGTTTTTTTATATGTGCCATCAAAAAAACGGAGAATTGAAGTTGGTGGCTTACAAAGACCGTCTCGATTCAACAAACATAGCTTTTGTTGATAAATCGTGTTCGAAAACAGTTTATCTTCCGTTTTCTGAATCAGATTAAGATTCTCTTTGGTGAACACATTTCCGCTCTTGAACTCGTAAACCAGCTGTAACATGTCGTATCTCACGACTCTTTCCCCTTGAACGCCAAGCGATGCGGCATTTAAATTAATTTGCGGATCTTCGCCAACGAATTTCCAAGCATCTGCTCTAAGTTTAGAGTTGTCCTCCTCAAGATTTAAAGGAACTCGGGAAAACTCGGCTGGAAGGACATCGTAACCAGATATACGAAGGATTGCAGTAATTAGAATAACGGAGAGATGGGCAGCAAGAGTCAAACCTAAACAACGGGCAAACACAAGGTTGTTATTTAGATTAAAAAAAAAAGAAAGGTGAGGTTCCGCTTGAAGTTTAGTGCCGGGTACAGAAAAGAATTTTGAAAGAGCTGCTAAAATACTAATACGCATATACCGAATTTCTTGTAGCATTTTTCTAGAAACTTTCAACGTTGCTGAAACATCCTTAAAAAATTCGTATGCTGCTTCATTTTTCAATAAATTTATTAAATAGATGTTTTGAAAATGAGGCAAAGTAATGAATCTACATTTGTTGGCAGTTATTAGTGTTTTTAATTTGCTTCAATGACAAGACAAGAATTCATCACCGTTTAAGTTCCTTGTGAGCATTTAGATAGAATAAACGTAGCTATTAGCCTGACTTACCGAAGGCAAGCTTGGGTCGTCGGATTACGAAGGCACAGAAAGGAACTGTCTTCTCTCCAGCCATTACCAGTTAGCTTTTACTGCCTGCGGGAAATCACGTCATGTTGCGGAGGATATATTGCATGCTAAAGGAACTGTTATGACCTTAGATTTTCCTTACCTTTTTTTTTGCGAAACGTTTAAAACGTTGTCGATCACCTGCTTGAAGACGAGCGATGTGTAATTTGCATATGCCAGTCAGTGGTAACGACAATAGCAAATCTTACTATTCAAAGTGTCTATAAATCATAGGCTGTAATTCCGTATAATTCCTTCCCGGCATAAAAGAACATCGTGCATGCAACTTTAATTTGCATTTTGCTGTTGAGAGGCAACTCAATCACATTATGAAATGTAAACTCATCCTCACAGATCACTTTTTGTCACTGAGTATCTGTTTTTAACAGTTTACAAACAAAACAATTCATACGATATTTGCAATTTGGTAGCAAAGACTGAAAAAAAAAAAGATAACGGAGGCAAATTTGAAGATCGTACAACATGTTACGTTCATCTCTAACAGGAACTTCCACCGTAAAAGGGAGACATCTTCTCCATTGTAACAATAATTCACCTAATTCATCGATAGAGAATCGAGTACAAGCAACCGCAAAATCGCGCATTTGTGTGTGCTGTCTCAGTGCAAATTACTCCATGTAAACTTCTCAAATTGGTGCATCGATGATCCAAACAAAAATGCATGCGACAAGCGGGAAACATCCTTTTAAGTCATCTCCGATTGACGAAAACAGGCGACAGGTTAGGCCATTAAATATTTCATGAGAAGCAAAAGTTGTATCAGGCGTCAGGTATTATTTTGCATTCGATTGGTATAGTACTGAGTACAAAGCGAAGGACGCCCAGCATGTTGTTGCCGTTGAAATCGTTTTTAAACTGCTGCAAACTGCTATATCGTTTCGAATCTCAACAACCTTAAAAATACCTTATGTTGGACGATCAACTCCTGCGGCCAGAAAATTAAGGAGAGTAACTTCCCTGGTCTTTTGCAGTTCAGATGAGAACTTGATCGTTCAGTGTGCCAATTGCAATCGCAAAGAAAACTAGGCACACTACTGCAGCTGCTCTTTTTCATTGGCTACTGGTTGTCATGCTAATTTTCTTACTTTGCGACTGGTGTTTCACCACTAAGTCGCTAAGTAATTTATGTAACATGTCAACGGAAGTAAAATATGTGCCGGGATTAATCGAGTTGACGTGTTCATCCGCTTCGATTTAGTGCCGAGTTTCTTCTTCAATCACAGGAAATATTTCCGCGGAGTCTTCGATATTGTTACTAGCCGGTTGCCATTAAAGACACTTTTTAATCGGATAGTCGTAATATATACACTCAAACTAAATTCATTAGAACTTGTTAGACTATAGCAATGGGGTCGAAATCTATGGAGTTCCATCCCCGCCAAAAATCAAAGTTGATCACAACATTCAACTTGACAGTTTAACCATTAACTTGGCAAACCTCAACATCGTATTTCACTCTTCAACTTTGTACTTTGTATCACAAACATTGAAACTTTTGACATCAACTTTCAAAGTGACGGGTCAACATTCAACTTTATCCATCAACATTCATGTTTACATATCAACAATGGTCTTGGCACATGGGCTGTCAGCGAAAGATGACGTTTGAATCTCCAAGTCGAATGTTGAGTTACCAAAGGCGCTCCAATCCCGCCAAAATTGAACTTCAGAATTCAACTTTCAAGTTGATAATTCAACATCAAATGTTACGTATCAATACCCGTGTTTAACAATGAACGTTGCTATTGCTGATGACGCAAATATGCTAGTTCACCATGGCGTAATGTTCGATCTCTGAAAGTTGGTTGTTTAGTTATCAGAACGTACCAATCCCGCCAAAAATCCCATTGAAGCACTGTAGGGGAGGGGAAGGGTAATTTTGTGCGCTGTGGCTATATGGCCGGTAATCGGCCAAGGTGTTAAAAACACTAAATGGCCGGCAGTGCGAGAGTTTTCTAAAAATCAAAGAATCCTGGCTAATCCAAACCATCGTATATCGATTAGGAAAAGAGGAGCGATCCTGAAATGATTTTTAAATCTCAAGTCCAGCGCTTGCTTTATGCTGGGCTTATTTCGTTACACTTCGACTGCCGGCCAAGGTGTTAAAAACACTAAATGACCGGCAGTCCGATAAAAATTGCAAGATCGAAGAATTCAAGTCAATTTAAACTGTCAAAGATCAGCCATCTATGCAACCGGTTTTGTAGGATTTATCCATCATTTCTACAATTTTTATCGGACTGCCGCCCATTTAGTGTTTTTAACGCCTTGGCCGGCAGTCGACCTGAAAAAAATTCTAAGTGTCGCGAAATACAGTTCGTCCAATAAGCCCAGCATAAAGCAAGCGCTGGTTTTGAGATCTAAAAATCATTTCAGGATTGCTTGACTTTTCCTAATCGACATACGATGGTTTGGATTAGCCAGGATTCTTTGATTCGACAATTTTTAGAAAACTCTCGCACTGCCGGCCATTTAGTGTTTTTAACACCTTGGCCGATTATCGGCCATATAGCCACAGCGCACAAAATTACCCTTCCCCTCCCCTACAGTGCTTCAATGGGATTTTTGGCGGGATTGGTACGTTCTGATAACTAAACAACCAACTTTCAGAGATCGAACATTACGCCATGGTGAACTAGCATATTTGCGTCATCAGCAATAGCAACGTTCATTGTTAAACACGGGTATTGATACGTAACATTTGATGTTGAATTATCAACTTGAAAGTTGAATTCTGAAGTTCAATTTTGGCGGGATTGGAGCGCCTTTGGTAACTCAACATTCGACTTGGAGATTCAAACGTCATCTTTCGCTGACAGCCCATGTGCCAAGACCATTGTTGATATGTAAACATGAATGTTGATGGATAAAGTTGAATGTTGACCCGTCACTTTGAAAGTTGATGTCAAAAGTTTCAATGTTTGTGATACAAAGTACAAAGTTGAAGAGTGAAATACGATGTTGAGGTTTGCCAAGTTAATGGTTAAACTGTCAAGTTGAATGTTGTGATCAACTTTGATTTTTGGCGGAGATGGAACTCCATAGAAATCCACGAATAGATAACAACGGCGAGTTCTAAAAGTTGTGATCACAAATTTCGTCGAAACTGAATTAAACCGACACCAACTCTACTAGTTTAAATATTCTCCAAAAAATAAGACCAGAATCTAAAACAAATGCGGCGATTAGATACACGGTCCAATTCAACCACTGTTCACTGACCAAGTGTGGGCATGCGTCGGGGGACTGATGAAATGATCATTAAACCTGTTGGGAAACATGGACAAAATACCGAACACATACCGACAAAACTCTCAGGCTCATTCACACGTGTAATCTCGGTTTAATCGGATCCGATTTCTCTTGCACATAGCTCTGTGAAACATAAAGCTTACACTACCTCAAGTACTTGGTTGGCCCAAATTCCACGTGTACGTATGTAGGCGACATAATTCTTGGTCATACATAAGGCACCTTCGCACACCACCTCAAATTGTTGGTACTCCGAACTACGCATTAAAAATGTAAAAATGCTTGGAAGAAACAGGTCTTTCGAATAATAACGATCTTTTGAAAGGGACGAATGAAGAGTTTACCTATAGCGAAATGGAAGCAGGTGCGAAAGAAACCTTACACACTGAAGGGTCGAGCGAACGTTGTTACAATTCCGTTGCTGCAAAAAGAAATGCAAGAGGTATGGAACACAAATGCATGAACATTTTATGACAGTGGAGGTCCTTGTTATTATGTTGTGTTTAATCCGAATCGGTCAAACTGTTGTTACGGTATCACTCAACCGACAGAAAGATAGTGAAACTCTTCTACAAAATTACAAACCCAACTTATTTATTTAACGATACGTAATAAAATTCTAGTTACACATGAGCGACTTTTAAACAATACAGCCTGCTGTCAAACTAACTTAAGCCTACTGCTACAACTTTAGTCACCACTGACACAAACCCGCAATAGATGTCGATGTCTCCAAAGAAATCTCCTTTCGATCATCTTGTCCTCAATATATAGCCGTCTGCCGACAACAACAACTACAACCAGCTTTCAAGCGTAATCCTTTTATACAATTAGTTACAGTCTTTCCCGTAAAACCGTGAACACCAGAAATATCTATGGAATGTTATTGTGTTTCGAGTAAAAAGCCAATCACGCGTGAGAAAACTAAACCGCAAACAGTAACGGTAATTAGGTTGTGGTTTCATGTTGCTTCTGATTGGTCACGAAACAATAAACATTCCAGAAATTTTTCCTGGTGTTCACGGTTTTACGGGAAAGACTGTAATATTCTAGAACCTTCTTAGAGCTTCTAACACAACTATTTAAGTAGCATTACATCATAATGACTTCATTTAGTCGGAATGTTCTAAAGTGTTCCATAGCGTGACAGTAGAAGGTTCTGGTGTAAACATTGCGTGACTTAACATTCTAGAAATTACCAGAAACTTCACAGTTGTTCTCCATAACACTGTGCGGTAGTTGTATTCGATCTCATTACACTTAAAATAAGCTTAACGGAATTGGAAAACACGTCGAGCAGTTGCAAAAACAAACGCATATACAACAATACCTATCACTGACTTTTGGCAACAAACGAAAATTGATTTGTAAAACCACAGGCAGCCCAATCGCAGTGTCTGACATGAAAGTTTATCCACAAAATATCCCGGCAAAAGCTAGATTTCCAACGAACCGACCAGCAGTGGAAATATTGATATTCCAGGCAACTAAAGCCTTCTTACCTCACTCTTCCTCACTCCACCGTTTCTTGTCACTTTCTGGCAATTCTAAGGGCAATGCCATCGATTTTTTTAAACCCGAGGTACCTGTGTCATACATTCACAGACGGGCCAGAAGACACAAGACTTTCCAAATTACTCTACTTGAGTTTATTCCATGCAGTAATTATTTCAAAAGTATACTGTAACCAAGTATGCACGCAGCTACAATCAAGACGAAATAGGAAACTCAATGATTACAAAATTAGTTACGGTTAGCAGTTAAGCAGCCGCGCAATACGGAAAAGTCAATTTGAACGAAAGGAAAGGAGAAAGCGGACTTTCAACTACATTCAAAATGATATTTTCGAGACTGAGATAAGTATTGTTGTCGCCTTCAAAATCAGTGACTGAAACAATTTTTACCGTTTCCAATGTTTGAAGTCTCTTGTAATTCTGTCCGAGTTGGCCGACGCTAAAATGGTTAAATATGCACGTCAAGACACCTCCCTTTAAGACAAGCTGTAATGCAAAGTAGAATACTTTTAATACTTTGGATTTTGGTTTCCTTCCCTCCATCTCTATATGTTGAAAAACAATTCACTTTCTCCTTTCCGCAATTCCTTGTGGGTTCAAAATAGTCATGCACCTGAAATTCAATACTTTCTTTTTTCCTGATTAGGCATACCTTGAGCAGAAACCAAACGTTTGGTTGTAATCGAGCGTTAAAATGGAATTCGAACAGTAGACATAAACTTTTTCAACTAACGAACCTCCATGACATCCCCCAGCTTAAGTAAACGAGTTGTCAACAGTTCAGTAAATTCAAGCTACAATAATGGCACGTTTGACGTGCATTTGGCCGTTTTTTTTCCTGGAAGAAAGCTGGTTAGAGACGTTTCAGGAACCTTAACTAAGGATGAGTCCCATTCAGGGTGTAAAGGCGTCACCAGTCCCAGGACAGGCCTTAACCCCCTCTATATCACTAATTGAAGCTACACGGTTACATTCGTTACACTGCAGTTTTGCTTTTTCGTTTGCCTTTTTAGTTTGCTGATGTTTGGCAATTAATAGTCACGTGCATTAACAACTTGGCGTGCAAATTCTGCGTCATCCGGGTTCGTTGTACAGTTAAGTCCATTATTTGGCGGGCGCACGGCGTGGTAGCGAGTCCAGTCCCCATTGCAAAGTCGAATAGGTAACACATCAAGCTTGTGATGGACATCGCTGCTCCAGTCCGGTGAAACAAGGAAAGGCGTCCCTGCGCCAACTCCTCTAGTGATCAGCTTTTGAGAGGCGTTATAACAGCAAACCTGCGCGGCTAAGCTGGAGCTCGCAAACGAACGCAGCTGACGAATGCAGAACTTAGCTGTGCGCCTAAGTAGGGCCGGTTTATCACGCTTCATCACTCTCCATTCAAAGTACTTGTCCAACTGCTGATCGTAAAGCGTTCTGTTGTAGAACAGCTGCATGGGATGAAACTGACAGGGGCAGTTTGGTAGCTTCTTCATCCAACGTGTCAAGTTTGCGTCTTGATTCAGCGCACAGTTTTGCCATAATGAACAGGGATCGCCTGCTGTCGTTGGGGCTCCTATGTCGAAACAAAATGTTAGCTTCGCACAAAGGAGAGCTCGCATATTAAAATCAGTGCAAAAGCTACTTCCTAATAAAACGTCACCCTGTTGTCTTCGCTGTTATCTTAAGCTTTTGGAATAATCAACAGTGACAATACCTTTTCTTTTTACCTCGTTAAACTTATTTCGGTAAATAAAAGGAAAATGCAATACCTACTGGCCGTTTTCTATACATGCGAAATAAATCTGTCATATGAACGGGAAATCGAGGGTGACAGGGTCTGTTAACAGTTTATCTTTTTGAAAATATTTTACGGATTACGAGAACTGGGAAAAAGAAAAAAGTCGCAGTCACATTGCTGGCACATTTTGTACACTACTCAACCAGTCATAATGCAGCAAATGACACTTTCAACGACTACCATTTACTCCAAACTCCGGTGATGATAAACGAGCAGTAACTTTTAATACCTGTTATGTTCTGGAATGCTCTTGTGGTGGAGCTTGTTTGTGTGGGGTTGACATTTACGCTGGAAACTTTAGCTGTCTTTATCTCTTGGAGATTTCCAGCTCTGTAGGCTCGTGCATATCGATGCACCGTTTCTTCATTGCTCGATGGAACGCCCAATGATGGGAAGGTAGAAGCTAATAGCAGAGGCTGTTGAAGGTGTCTGCGCCTTTGTTTCTGGTGATGCTTCACAGTCTTGTGGCCTTGCTGGTGTCTAAGATCTGTATGAAGAGGTACGGTTCTTCGTCTCCCTGTATCTTGTACTGTTCCAGCCGCTCCATTCGTAGTGTTGACAGGTATTAGAGGCTGTTCAGGAAACTTCTGCTCATGTAAAGGCCCAGTGCTTTCCTGAGAAGAAAAATCACTAACATTCACATCAGTTGACTTCGAAAAACCCGAAATACTAATTTCTTTGATTTCAGATCATGTAAGGACTTTCCTTGAAGCAGACGATGAGCTTTTGTTTGAAGAATAAAAATCTGAGATTTGAGCATTCAAGGCTGAAATAGTTAAAAGCACATTACCTGGTTGAAGGTTTGACCTCGGGTGAAAGGTTACGGTAAGCTAAAACAAGTTCCGCTCTTTCATCACAAAGGAATGGTAAAATTGGTTCAATAATTCTGAGGGGGGCATTTCCCGGTGGGTAAGTATTCAATCCTCTTAAACCACAACTAGTACTTCTAAAAAGCACGAAAACTATAGCACCTCAAGAGGGTATATATAGCCGATTTGTGTCTATTTATGGAGGCGTTGAGTTTGCACAAAGATTTACCACTGATCCCATATTATCGGTATTTTTGTTCTAACCAATGCAGAGATTAATAAAAAAAATTGCATTCAATGCGGCTATTTTGAGAACACAATTTTTAGTTGTGCGACGGCCATAGAATTCAGTGTTTTCTGTTTGTAAAGCATGATCAATCATGAACAAGATCGATTGAAGTTCCTATAGTAAAGTTCACGAAGCTTTATCTCTGCTCTGTACCACTAATCCCGGCCAATAAAAACAGTGACGTTATTTCATTAAATACCAGGAACTCAAGCCCAGGGGAAAACATAATTCAGTGTCAGAGAGAAGGCCTAAATGGCCATGATTTGATTAACACTGATCAAAAGGCTTTTACCAAGTGAATTTTAGCTACAGTTACAAAGAAATAATCCTCTTAAAACTACTAACCACAGAAGAAACCGATCACTAATTTAATTGGAGGTCAAGCAGGGTTCAGCGCATATTGTTCGAGGAAAGCTAAGGTGTTTCTTGCTGACTTTATCTGTTAAAAGACGCTCGTTTGAGTGTTATATGGTGTGAGAGGAGTTGCGAATAAGGGTTATTAAGAAAGTTTACGACAAATATCTGCCCGAATACTATTTTACAAAAAGAAACTAGTTTTCCTGAAAATAGCGAGCGTAGTATCGCGAACTAAATACAACAAAGATAACTTCATACACTCACCAATTCATACAAAGTTTGTTTTTGTGATGCTACGGGACAACAACTGTAAGCGGCTCCCACTACAACCACTAAAATCATGGCAGGGCTGATTTGAAAACTCATCTCCAGCTTTGGAATTGTCATCTTCGAGTTTTGTTCCCCAGGAAATCAAGGAAGGGAATTCAATTGGTACAAACTATATCTTAGAAGCCGAGGTTACTTTTGGTTGACAAAAGAACCGTGTTAGAGCAAGTTAATCGAACGCCCTACAGCGGATTTAACCTGACAACGGCTGTGCACCTGGCTTTTATGCTCGCATCGCTCAATCATAACTCGCCGTTGATGAAACCTTGTCATCGTTTCTTTGTAACTCCGCCCAAATCCAGCAACAGACAAAAACGCTGAAATGACAAAATGTCATTTAGCCGCAAAAGCACATCAAATAACTCAGTATTTGTTTTTTGCGGCATTTTTCGCTAAGCGATATCAAAACACTGTCCAGTAAAAACCAACCTAACTCAAAACGAAAGACGTAAATCAGCCAACATGATCAGAATGACAAAGCATTTTACAAAAGCCAGGAAAGTTGATACTTCCTTAATTTCATCCCAGTAACTGGGAACATAGGGAAGTAGTTACACAACAAGTTTTAGTCGCGTGATGTTTATTTACAGTAAATACACCCAAGTATTTCCGCCAGTTATACCAACACTGGAAATAATCCAATACTGTTTCGACCATTTCACTTGCGAGTGAACAGATGTTTTCTGACAAATCAGAAAACCACAATCACCCACAGGATTGCGAGGGGAACACACACAACAGCTATAAATGTAATAAACAAAGATGCTAGAAATCAAGTGAAACCTGTTTCACCAAAGTGAAAAAATGGTGAATGCAATAGAGGTTACACGAACTTCATGGAACTTTCCTTTCAATAACCTTATAAACTAAAAAAAGTTCCCGCAGTGCGGTGAGGAAAAAGTCGATAAGATTTCACGGGCAACATTTGCGATATCATTCATCATCTCATACCCTAACATATGCCTGCATACTGCAGCCACGCAATGTAAACACGCGAGTCTGTTCTTTTCCTCCCGTTGTCTGTAGTTGAGTTGATTGTCTACTAAACAAAGCCTTAGGCCACATCTCAGTAACAAAACGCATTCAAAGAAACACGAATGGCGAACACGAACACGAACATCTGAACACGAACATCTGAACTCAGTAAAGCATTCATAAGGATTCTTGTAATGAATTTCGATATACCAACAGTTTACACAAGAAAAATCAAGGGCATACTGAGAGCAGCTTGCAAAAGGCTATTTTATGATCAGTTGGTTCGGTTTCTTCTGTTCTTTTTGGCGCGGGAATATACTGTCAAACCCTGCCATTTGTCAATTGTCGGACGAACCAGTGTCGGCTTCTATTGTAACAGGAAAGTGAAAGGCTCCGATGAAACTAAGGAACATGGAAGGATATTACGTCGGACGTTTACCTCTTCGCTCAGTAAACATCCAACGCAAAATCCGTCAATTCGCTAAAATTCACCATTTTCAGCTCCAAGAACGACAATACACATGATTTCAGGTAAAAATATGTTTATTTTTATCTTATATGCAAATATTTAACGCAGTAGATTACGATAACGTGAACCTTTTCGATATTCTCATAAACGATACAAACGTTCACACAGTGCAGATCCGCTTTGATTTTCGTCAATCACACTGCAATTCGTGAAAATGTTTTCAATCAGAAGAAGTGATTTCTTCAATTCTAAGCTGCCCACGACCGAGTAAGGGCATAAGTTAGTATAAAGTTTAATAACGCTTTTGTAACCCAACCCTTCCCTTAAACAAACCTTAAACCAACTCTCATCGACTCAATTCTTCGATTTGCAATGACGAGCCCCATGTAAACACCAAGGACACATGTTTCGTGCATTAACTTCTGTCTTCTTTTTCCGTTAACAACGAAGCGAAGTGAAGCGACGCACAGTATCTCAGCTGCAAGAGTAGGGGATATGTGAAATATTCCCCTCGGCGTGCGGAGCGCTCGGAATACGCCCTCTGGTGCGGCACCAATGGAATATATCACATGTCCCCTCACACCAGGTCACCCTCACTTATACTGAACGAAGATACACGAAGCGATCTGAGAAAAGCAAGAAAAGTGAGCAGGAAGCAGCGCCTTTTCTCTGTCATTGCTTAACGTTACGGAAGGCAAATGGATCCGAAATCACATGACCAGCGGCTTAGATCCGAGAGAGGAAAAGAACTTAAAATACCAAAACTGCTTTCAAAGGATTAACGAATGCGCGCTGTATCAACATACCATTCAAACTATCTAAAGTTTTGTCCACACTGAAGAAGGGTCATATACCCGAAACGTCTGTGTTTTTAAGAGACATCTGACACTTTTGAAATACATTTTTCACTACGTCAACCGAACTGCTCATCCAAACTATTTTTGGTTTAACGAAGCTAACGATACCACGGATATCACAAGATTTTGACATGAGACAAACGAGGACAATAAAATGTCTGCAAAGTTTAATTTAACTTTACTAAAATTAATGCAATCGGCTTTCCAAGACCGTCAAGACTGGATAAACAACAGGTCACGATTCGAAAAATCACAAGAAAACTCATAGGATTGAACATATTATGGTGGTGGAAATTCAGTATGACTATTTCGATGTGCTTCTAAGTTCAAGCTAATGTGTTTTTATCCCAATTTTTGTTTCTGTTCACGTCAGCTCAACACATCATACAAATTAACAGCTACTTTTACAGCAAAAAAGAGTAAAAATACACCGCGTGCCGTGATTGGCCCTTGAGTATGAGTCACGTGTTATCTCCCGCGGAGTACAAAGTCTGTCAATATTTGGATAAAAAAGGGGGCACACCAATGGTTCACAGTGCGTCTCTGAAAGAATTTGAATTTTATAGTGAGGAATGTCTGGACTCAAGGAGAAATCAGTTTCATGTTTGAAGTTTGATGACAGAAAGAGAATCGAACGTGTGGGGAAAAACGTATATAGCTGGCAAGACAGGACTGCTGAAATATGCGTTCATATTCACTCTGATACATCAGATACTGTTCGTGTTTCGTAGTCACAAGCACCTAATTCTAATTAACGCAAATCTTCTCAGCTGGGAATTAAAGAAATACATCTCATAATTTCGTGTCGGAAATACTTATCCGATATTACAGTTCTAAATACGTCTGAAATCTGATTATTCCATTTATTCTCATTCCGAAATACAGCAATTTAACTGTATCCTAATCATCCTTGATGACTGATATGCACCATAACTCCTGCAAGTCTATCTTAAGTTCGAAATACCAGATACATCTTTAATTAGAGTTGTAGTTCTTTTGAGCTCTTTTTGAGTGGTTCCCTGTATAAACAAACTCAGTATCCATCGAGCAATACCTGATCACGTCTCAACTGAAAACTAAGAAGTTGGAGAAACGATATTTTGGGAAGCGACTCCAATCCGAGGGGTAGAAAATCAGTGATTTCATTCTGTAAATGAACGAGGTAAAAGTCAACCAAAATAAACACTATGATGGTGAAAGGTTTACCTGGAATCGTCAATCCCCGTTTTAATTATTGGATAATTGGGTAACAAATACCGCCATCAATCACGCTATCAAAACTAACTACTGGCCTACCTCCTGGAAGAATAACAAAGATGCGAATGGACGCAGGAGATTTTGGAAAAACACCCTGTTGTTTTTGAGAAGGTGGCAAAATCGTTGAAGACATGACAAAATGTATCGAGTGTTGTCGACCATTGCGGCATTTAAAAGCGAAAATTTAAGAACGCCGGTGATAAATAATTCCCAATGAAAAGAGACGAAAGGGATACAAAACTTCAGAACAGTAAGCCGAGATGAAACAAGTGTTTGGAACAAATCACAGTTACTCGAAAGGCACGTTTTTGAACGAAGCTCATTTTTTCACAAGGAAAATGGAAAAGGGATAACTATTCGTGCGCGGGTTCGGCGGCACAGTGAACACGGCTACGAAAAACTAGAAAGCGTTTCCTAAATTTAGAAAAAAAAAGCTATAAATAACGAAGCGGACAACCACTTAAACATTTGATGCTGATGCACGTGAAGGAAAAATGTTCTGAGGAATGCTTCCAAATGCGTCATATTCCTAAAAAAAAAATCAAACTTCTCGAAAAAAAAAAAAATTCCTGTTGAGTTCTCTTGAAAAAAAATGTGGCCAAGAATCAGTGACGGTATTCTGTCTTCATGTGTCAACGAAAGCCTTCTAAATGCAAGAAAGACGTCATGATTGCATTTACTGAAATGAAATACGTAAAGCAAAACAAATAAGGAAACAACAAAAAACAAGACAAAGTTCCTTTTATAATGTTCTACAGGTTCCCACGCAACTTAATGTAGAACTGAATTATGTATCAGTCAAATCCTAGAACGCCCATCCCCCCCCGGCATACCCCGGGCATTTGACAAGAGGTTAGCTCCGTATGGTGGGGAATTTGATGTGAAACGCAGCCCGCCCCGTCGGGCATTTGACTATCGAGAAAATTCCGTGGAAAAGGCTAAAGCAACACAACTGATGTCACAAGAGATCCCTCTGCAATGCCTCTGTGGAAAAAACACATCAAGCGTGGATTTGCTGTCATAATAACGCGTTATAAATAGATTATCACCATTCACGATTACTGTTTATTGGTAGAGCTCGAAAGTGCGTTTTTAAGCTACACGCACAAAAAAGACTTAAATCAGCATTTTCTTCGGTGTATATTGCCGCAAAATTTGCATTTAAAACACCGCAACAGTTTGAATATTAAATTTGAATGTTTTAATAATAAAATGGTTTTGAAGGTCTGAAATGCGAGAAAAGTTTCATTAAATATCTACCTACATATGGATAGCATGGGGAATTTGATGCTCTGTGAAGTCCCAACCCAGTTGGGATTCTTATCATGTTACGTTTATTTGAATTATTTGTTTCATGTATTTGCTCGGCCCCATTAGCCTTTGTGCTAAATAAACTGCCGAGGGTAAATAACGGTTATTTATTTATCTTATTTTTAACCCAGTGGGGCATTCGACTGTAAAACTTTTTCTAAAAAGTCAAATTCCCCGGGGTTTGTCCGGGAGAGGGGGGGGGGGGGGGAGGTTGGCGTTCTTGGATTTTGACTGATACATTAAAGCAATAACAAAGAGGATAAAGAATTTACATCCACATATAATAATTCATATAAATTCAAACTGGGTTTTTGTTGGAAGGACTACACCATCAGGGAACATTTTCAAGGTCTAACGAAATCTGACGATTGTCAAAAGACCTTTGAGAGGTTGAAATGGGATTTTCTTAAAATGCTTGATAGGTAAAACTATTTAAATCACATAAAGCGGCATATAAATAATGATCTTTTTCTCTCGAATAATTTCGAATGTGATAGTGATAGTGCTACTCACTCTCTTCTCATTAGTTATTTCTTCCAAATGCCTCAAGCACATTTCACGTTCTAAATCATTATCGGACATCACAGTTACTTATATACACAGAACAAGCCACGCTGCTTCCTGTCACGAACCCTGCCATTTTGTCAATCATAGACAAGTTTAAAGCCGATATTTCTAGAATGACGAAATACACATTGGACCGTCAAGGGATCCGAGGTTTGGGGCATCAAATGGACCAACAAACCTGCTTAGCAGTGAGTTGATAACGAGCTGGCCTTACGGAGGATACTACTTCTTGCGACAAAGAGACAATTGTTTCGTAAAGCTGTATTAATACACAGCTTGTTTGCGTGTACTCTAATCCTTATCCCCGAAACATTTGTGAAGGAATTAAGCAGAAATTCCTTTTTTAAATTTTATTTGGAATTTTTCTGTTTAAGTATAACTGATTACAACGAAGGAGATAGTGCAACATTAAAAAGTTCTCCGATTCTTGGTTTACAGGATGCTGTGGAGGTGTTTTTTAACTGTTACCACGCCAGATGCTACTAACCATCCACAAATTCTGCAATCTTATTTGGAGCTTTTGTAGTGGTGGTCTCAAGTTTGAGAAATGAGATCGGGTGGTTTCGTATACATGAAACACGCCCAAGCACATAGGTTTAACAAAACGTCTGACTTTGAGTCTTGGATATATCAGTCACATTAGTCGTACTTTACTTTAGATTAGGATGAAAGATTCATTTCTGAAACAAGATTGGATAAAGCGATTTTTTTAGTTTTCATTTGACAGAGGTTACAACCCAAGAGTACTACATGATATGACTTACTAGAGAATACTTTAACTTGGCATCGTGGACACCATTGAAAGCCAGCAATTTGTAAACTCAAAGTAAAAAGGCTTTTAATCAGACATGGTTTGATGCTACTCTGATTTGAAAATTGATGAATGTAACTTAAAAAGTTACAATTCACGACCCAACGTTTCGACACTCCTGTCTAGTGTCTTCATGAGGGGTGATCTAGTGTTGATGAAGACACTAGACAGCAGTGTCGAAACGTTGGGTCGTGAATTGTAACTTTTTAAGTTACATTCATCCATTTTCAAACCAGAGTAGCATCAAACCATGTCTGATTGTCCACCTGGTTGCAGTGTGAACTTGAACATACCTTAAAGGCTTTTAATTTTCGGTCTTTACACTTTATACTTCACAATTGGTGACCGATGTTCCCTTAATCCAAAACATTGTATCTCTCTCCATTGTGTGTACTGTAGTCAAAGCGCTTCTGGTTTGATTTCGAGGTACCCCAGTTCTATTTTTGACTGGCCTGGGTCGACGAATTTCTGCTATTTGCAAAGGCTTTCTTGTAAGAGTTTGTGAATAAACAAGACGAGTTTTTGCGTTTCTCAACTATGCAATTCTTAACTTGTGATCTATCATCATCGTCACTTTACATGCACTGGATTTAGGCATCTTGCGGCAGCATTTGTTGTGTTCATTTTTATCAGGCTGTAGAAAAAAAAAAAAATTATATTCCTGCAGTGCATTAGTCTGCGTGGTAGCAGACTAAGTACATAAAGTCGATTGTTTTGTTGTACTTAGTGTTTGTGTAGTGAAAGTTTTCTTTCCAACCGACTGATCTGTATTGCTACATTGTACCTAAACAAAGGGAGGACCTCAAGAGCCCTCCGCCTCTAGTTCAAGTTTCCTTTTCACCAACCACGCTTAGTATATGAATTAAACATTCCATTTAACAAAGAAAACGGCTTTCTTTTTCATCTCCTTGATGCCGCTTAACTGTAAATCCTCGGACGTTACATCAGGGGCACCCAACGAAGGTTCGTGAGAAATTTCAGTAGCTCGAGAGAGCCTAAAAATTTCTGCACCATTTTTCTGGTCACGTAAGATCTTCGGAGTATTTCCACTAAATTCTCTACGATCCTCGAAAATGGCGACTTTTTTACTTTTAACCCTGGGATATTTTTGTATAATTTTGATTACAGTAGTTAGTCCTACTACTTTCTGGTCCACTTACTTTGAGGTGTTTCATTAAAAAATAAATACAATAACAAAATATGAATAAATGCACGCGAAAAGGACACGGTGGACTGATGATCTTAAAAGCTAAAACTGAGCAAAGCGAGGTCGAACGCGTTACAGCATTGCGCGGGGGACTAACCTGCGACACGGGATTTACGAAGATACTCTTTTCGCTCCCTCACAGTAAGAGGATTAATCAACAAACTCAGGCCTTCCAACTTGATTCAACTGAAGCTGATTTGAACCTTTTAATTCCTAGCATCAACATATTTTCTCTCCTTACAATTTTCACATATTTTGTATGTTACATGTAGGGAGAACTTATGTAAGCATCAACTTAACTAATATCTGGTGATTATTTCCTGTATTCTCGATGAACTAGTGATATGATAAGGAGAAGTCAAGGGTACACTTCACTGAACAGTCATACAGTATACACCCTTTGATCTGATGGGCTGGTTTGAGGAAAGCGACATCCAATATCCTTCGGAGCTTCTGTTTTATTTGTATGGGTGCCAAATGTAACAAAAAAAAGAATCACTATCCCTGTGATGAGTTGTTCCTCGAAATATAAATTAGAGCCGTGTTAAATGTATTACTTTGCTTGACATACTTGCGAGATAAATATATACATCCTTTTTTTTCACCATCATATAGAGTATGATTTTTGTGTATGTGAAGTGTTATTATATTACCTTTATTGATGGATTATCAAAATCAAACACTTACAAAATAAAACAGGAGTTTAGTTTTTCTCTTCCAGTTTGCGAGGAATCAACAGTTTAGTCTCACCAGAAAGAACAACCTGCAACAGAATTCAGCCGAGAATGACTTGGTGTCCATCAAGCCTTGTAACAACTATGGAACTGGTGTTTTGGGTTCATTTGCTTGATTTAATATATATCATAGTGATTATGATAGGCTAGCAGTCAAAGAAAGTCAAATAATTGCAGACAACATATAAATAATTAACAACTGAATAAAACATGTAAATGAGTTGATACGTGTAATAGAGTGGCTAATGCCGTTAACACAGTGCTCAATACACTTTTAAGTGTAGAGCTTTGGATAAGAGGAAGATATAACAAAGAGACAAAATTCTCTGTTACTCCGAGTTTCGTGCTCACGCACTCATCAGACAGTATTACAGATATAAACCATTATAATAAAAAATTATTTCAAATACTGTATGTCTGTTTCCATTTGATTGGTCAAATGTGTCAAATAAATTAGCAATATAAAGACCTGTAAACAGAAGTGGGAGACATCTAGTGATAAAAGATGTTACTTGGAAATGAAAAATCAAGATATACGGTAATGGCCTTTGGGGATGAAAGGCACCAGAAAACACCAAACTGGCCTTTCAGAGAGGCTTTTCGTGAATGTAGTAACTTGAACAGAAGCAAGTAACTCTAACTAGATAGAATCTGTTTTCTCATGGGAAAAAAATAGATGACACTTGTGGACATTGCTATGCACACCAAAGAAAGTGTGTCATGGAGGCCTTAGTTACAATACTACCTCCCTTCTTGGCACTGCGGAGCATGTGACCCGACAAGTCATAATGGAATGCCTTATCCCTGTAACCTTGACATGAGTGGATACCTCTTCTCCAGCAAACACTGTAAAAGTAAATCACGTAATTTAAGGTTTTTGTAAGCCTTTAGGGGTGCCTTTCAGAAAATCAATCCTGTGCACTTTGTTCTGAAAATCTACACTGGAAATTTAATAAACTATAGATTATGAAAATAACGGTTTACCCTAAATGCCTTACTTTCATCTTTTTTGTTTTGGTGGGCAAAATAGGCTGATGGGCTAACAAAGCATGTGAGGCTTTTCAGATATTTCCATTGGTTCCTGTGAAAATCCATTGTAAAGTTGCACTGGCCAATAAAATCTTTTGCCATGCATGGCACAGAGTTGGACACCACAGTAAAATATTTCTGATTTTGCAAACCCCTTGGGACAACAGACTTTGGTGTGCAGTTTTCCAGTTAAGAGAGGGTTCTCTGGTCAAAAACCTGAGAAAGCAGCTGGCTCTGTGATCCAACACACTGAGTTGCTGAGTAAGAAAATTTGAGAAGATACATGCCTACTGACCCACTAAAATGCTTCTGTGACCCCCGAACTCAGAAAAATATCTGGAACACTGGTGTGGTAACTTGAAGAAATAATTTTTGCCAAATTCCATTAAGATAATATAAAGGTACATTAAGACTGGAGGGAATACTGGTACATGCAAAAACAAACCCCCAAGTTTTTGGTCTCCAACATTTTGCAGAATTTTCAAATCTCATTGAGGGTGCTGTCAAAGCTGTCAAAACAGTAATACAGTACTGCGGACCAACAGAGGTCAACCAAGGAAACAAGAAAAACCAGCCTCACTCCTCTGAAGGAGAGTTAATTCCATGTTGAGCAACAGATGGAATATTTTTCTTTTGGTTATGACAGGAAGAAATAGGTTTGCTTGGCCTGAAAATATGTCTGAAAATAAAACCAAAACCACTGAATGGAAATTGCTACAAATGTTGATGTAAACAAACTATGCAACTCAATATCACAAATGAAAGATGTGAAAGGACTGGCAAATTCCTAATTAGAATTACCAGTTTTTAATGCCCTTAGTCACTTATTAATTTCTCCCAGAAAATCATTTGTTAGCATTTTGTCTTTGTTTACTCATTATTCACTATTTAAAACTCAGATTTTGAAAACTTTGATTTCCAAAGGTTTATAGGACCCTAAATTCATTAATGTGCTTGTCCATTTCTCTTGCACCAATTAATCAGAGTTATTTAATAGTACCTACAGTGTACACATTAAACCTTTAGAATAGAATATCTGTACACCAAGAGAAAACATAGTGTTGGTAAGAACTAAATGCCCCCTTATGATGGAACCCCTAATATTCCAGAAACCCTTAATTTTTGCTTTCTTTTGGCCCTTCAAGGCCCAAGATTTGCTAATTCTTCTTTAAATTCTTCTCCCACCACTGGCACTTTACTATTGTACTATTGTGCTGTGCATACTTACAAGGAGAAGGATATTTCAATGATTGAGACAGAATCATGCATCCAGGCCCAGGAAGATTAGTGCCATGAAGAGCAGATATTAAGCTGAAAAAAAGTATGTGGGTTTGAGAAACAACAGCACAGCCCAAGCTAATGCCTGTTGATAGCCCTAACATAGTTATAGGAGAATACATATACAATGTGGGTCAAAATGAGCTTCAGGTTAAAATGATTTCATCCTAGGTTACAATCAGTCTCCTTTGTTTCCTGATCCCATAGGCGTATACAAGAGACAACTGCACATAACATTTTATTATATGAATACATGCATGTGCCCCTCAAAAGAGTCCATTCAGACCCCTCAATGTCATTGTTGTGGGGTTGGGGGGAGGGGGGGTTGTTGAAAGAATCAGTGCTAGTTATTAATTTTTATATTATAATCATGTTTCGCTCATAGAGAGATCTCACAAAAAGTTACTACCAACTTCTCACTATCTAAGACTAATATTGTTTGCCTGATTAAGTTTGAGGTATGTTAACTTTGGAGAAAAAGACTCAAAATGTTTTTGTACTCAGCCATACTCATAAAAATGTTTCAGTTTCCATTTTTAAGAAAGAAGCTCAGTGTGCTAGTTAAATAGAGAGTAAAACTTAGCAAAGAAATACTCAGAAATTGGGCACAGAATCACTTTGTGATATACATGACAACTTATGCCTGGCAAAAGAGATGAGCAAATGCTGCAAAAACCAAAAGTTGGCAATCAAGAAAATTTGGACATCTGATAGGGCAAAGGCCATTTGGGAAATTTTGATCACTGTGATCCGGCCACAACTGCCAAGATAAAAATTGTTTTTATCTCATGCCTGGTTTCCATATGATCACTACAATAATTTATTGTCACAACTGTTGTAGTCACTGCAATTACAAAAAAAAAAAAAAAGAGAGAGAGAGAGAGAGATGAGTGATTGCTGCAAAATTCAGCGATCAATAATTATAATTTGCATGTGCACTGGAGCAAAAGCCATTTGGAAAGTTGGAAATGTTTGATTCCCATGATTGCCCAGGTGATTGCACTGAACACAGTTGCTAAGATCACTGAAGTAACTGACCAAGGTGTTTGCTGAACATGCTTTTAAGCAATCCTAGCAATCATATGGAAACCAGGCATCAGAGATTGAAGCAACCACAGTCACTATGACCACTACATTAGCAGACCAAGTTGTTTCCATATGTTTGCTGTAATCGCTGAACTGTTTTTCGGTGATCACAATGATCACTTGGAAACCAGACATTACCGGTACTTTTGAACTTTGACAAAACCTGAGAAAAGAAAGCAGGTGATAAATCAGAGTTCTTAATATACCGTATTTATTCGTCTATAAGCCAAGCGATTTTTTCACAAAACTTTACCAGGATCTCCAAAATTTGAGCTAGAGAAGGGTCCTCGGCTTATAGCCGAGTGTTTTGCCAAACAAAATTTTGAAACATAGATTTATTCGTCTATAAGCCGAGATATTGCATGCAGAAATAGATGACAAAACAGGTTGAAGTTGGTCAGACTTTTATTGATTTGGTGGCTCCTGAAGAAGCCGTTTGTTGTTTTTGGCATGAAGTAAATACAGCTTACTGTTCGTCCTCAGTGTCGACATTGAATCCATCTCCTCATCCGCTGCTGTTTCTTCCGAGTAGAATGCTTCAAAACTGACCAATCAGAATTGCCCATTCCCATGCTTGGTAAACAAACTTGCAACACCATATGGTGTTGAAATGTGCGATCACAGAGTTGAAATTTGCCATCTCAAAATTGTTTTCGATGCCTTCGACTTCTGCAACAATTTTCAGTTTAAATGTAAGATTGTATGAACAATGACAAGCTTTTAGACATGATGATTGATAAACTATGAACCACTGCAAAGCGTATGGAAAACTTTGAAAGCGTGAGACAGGAATCTGAACTCAGATGAATATTTGCACTGCTGTGCATTACCAATAACATTTGAATAAGCTTTAAAATTTGTTCATTGAATGCTGTGGAAATGTGTTTTTTCTGAGAGGGTTGCTTTTCTGTTGTTTGCGTTTTTCTGTTGTTTCGGTTTTCACGGCGGCCGTGTTGGAGGTACAAAACAATTATAGGCTCACAAGCGTTTTCTGTTATACTGCCGTAAATAAACACTTTTCTGTTTTGAAAATTTTGCGTTCATTTCAGTTTGTTTGTAAATGGAATTCTCTGAATATGGTCTAGGCTTATAACCGAGTATTTTCAATTTACATGTTTTGAAAACTTTCCAGATTAAAAGAGACAGAGGTTTAGGGTCTCGGCTTATAGCCAAGTTCGGCTTATAGACGACCGACCGGTTAGCTCAGTTGGTTGAGTTCCGGACTAACGTGCGGGAGGTCGTGGGTTCAAACCCCGGCCGGACCAACACTCAGGGTCTTTAAATAACTGAGGAGAAAGTGCTTCCTTTGCAATGACATCTACAAATGGTTAGACTTTCAAGTCTTCTCGGATAAGGACGATAAACCGGAGGTCCCGTCTCACAATCCTTTACAACTGTTTCTGTGGGACGTTAAAGAACCACTAGGGACGTAACGAACCCTGGCTGTGACCACCCCTAGTGCCCGCCTGTTCTATTCAGCAAATGGGGCTGACCTCGTTGGGATTTCGAGTCCGTATGTTAGTCCCTCATTTGGTGTTGCTGTCATGTTCACCAAATGGAAGCTACTATAACTATAACTAAATACGGTACGTTAAAAAAATTGTGTAAGTCAGGAAGTGGCAAATGAAGCACTTTACAGATGTACCTGGATTATTCAAAGAGAAATTAAACTAAATTGAGCTTATCAGTTTTGATTTACTGTACACTGCATGTTTTGGGAAAGGGAAGTTGATGCGATTAAAAACTTGTTGAAATTAAAAGGAGAACTGAAAATGTATATAAAAAACTACGTAAGGAAAGCCACTGTACCAATTAAGTATCATTCCATGGACGACGAGCCGTCCAAACCGAGTTTTCTTGGCGAAGTTTTCATCTAAATGAATTGGATTCGTGTCACCTGTGAATTGAGCAAACGCTTGTATATCTTCAACAGAAATTACTCGACGGATTTCTGCCTCATCACCAATTTTATAGAATCCCGAAGAGTCATCAGTAAAGCGTCTGACAGATAACAGGAAACCGTTCCATGGACACCGTAGCAAAATCGTTCGACCAAATGCGGCCATGTTGAATCAACCCAGTAAAAATGACCCAGGCGTTAATTGCGTGGCTGCGTAAGAGCTGGCACTAGTGTCCAGCACATATGGGAGAAAAAAGAAGTTTGTTGCGGCAATGGATTTAACTCAGATTCTTCATAATTTAGAAGTTGCTGTTCTGGAGAGGAAAGAAGAAAATGTTGTATCTTCAGTTGAAGCTTTTGATCAGAATATTGGGAATTCAGGTGAGGGAAAACTTCGGTAGTAAATCTCGGAATTATGCGCTTTTATGATTTTCATATTTTCACGTGCACAATTACCCGTATACAGTATGGGGCCCAGTTCTCTGCCACAAAAAACGTAAACTTGTATTTCTTAACTTGGAATAGCCGTAAGGACTTGAAACTTCACACACAGCTAGCTTCAGCATTCAGTTTACTCATGTAAAGCTATCTACTGCTCAACGCTGTTTTCACCCGAGTAATAACGAAAATGGAGGCTTCGTTCGTGGGCCTAGTTATCCCGGCGTTATCAATCAATGGTTTCCGATCGATTGACTGCAATCAATACAATCAATAATAATCAATAACAATCCATTGATTGTTATTGATTGGTGCAACCAATCGATAAAAATCGATACTCACACTCGGAGTCTAATTGCTATTGATTACCATTGATTTCTATAGAAAATTATTGATTTATAATTCATTATGCAACTTTCTGGTGCGTGTTAGTGTGGGCGTGCTTCATTGGGCAATTCAAGAAAATATCCATACCCAACCACGGACGGCTTCCATGTTTTAACCCCCCCTTGCCTTCGGAAATTCCAGAATGCGTTACCCCCCCCCATTCCCTCAGAATTCCATAATCGTGAACCCCCCCTACCCTTTGGAATTTCCGGGTTTTTTTCGGAGGTACATTTTCGACTTGGCAACGTTTATGTGAACAAACGAACATGAATTTATGCCTCCCCAACGCTGTGATCTAGCGGCGCCAGGCGACAAGCTTTACTCTTCAGCGACAAGAAAAACCTACCGCGTGTGGGCAGGCTGTGCAACCTTTTTTTTTAAGTCTAAATTTAGCTATAAAAAAACACCACTTACGGTAAAATTCCTCCTCTTTGTTTTCTTGTGTTGTTTTGAAATTCACAGAGCAAAATAGCTCAAAAGACTGTTAAAATCTTTTGGTCGATTGTCGTCCGGCGGTTCGAATGTTTAATTATCTGACAGGTGTTCCTTGGAAGCGATTATCGGAAATCATTGATTGACAATGTTGGGAGTTATCGACCAGCGGGCTCAGTTCTCGCCCACAAAAGAGTACGCGCGATTCCTCAGAATAAATTATCATTTTTTGTTCTTAAATCACTTATAAGGCTTGTGTTTTGATATTTCGATCACAAATTTATTATCCTTAAAGAGCTTTGTTTCATGTTAGAAAAGGAAGTTTCGGGCAGGGTGGCCGAGAATAGGCAAATACGCAAAAGTACCAAGGAAATATTGAGGAGTGGATATAAGTCGAAGAATAAAACAGGCCAGCAAAAGTTTACATTTAACAGATACTTGTAACTTTATCACTCCACATCTACATGATTTCAGCACTTGACAAAGTCCCATTGACTTATGGCTGTTATGTGTGTGGCCTCATACACCATAAGCCTTTTTGGGATATCACGCCAAGCCGGCCACTTTGCTGAATAGAACAGGCCAGCACTAGGGGTGGTCGCAGCCAGGGTTTGCAGTGTTCCAGATAAGCAGCGGGTCTCGGGTCAAAAACCCGAGAAACCTGGCTCCCTGACCCGACACACAGAGTTGTTAAGTAAGAAAATTAGGGAAGACCCGTGTCTTATGACCCCTTAAAAATTTTCCGTGACTCCCTAACTCTGAAAGTTAACTGGAACAATGGGTTTGTTATGTCCCTAGTGGTTCTTTAACGTCCCACAGAAACAATTGTGAAGAATTGTGAGACGGGACCTCTGGTTTATAGTCCTTATCCGAGAAGACTAGAAAGTCTAACCATTTGTAGATGTCATTGCAAAGGAAGTACTTTCTCCTCAGTTATTTAAAGACCCTGAGTGTTGGTCCGGCTGGGGTTTGAACCCATGACCTCCCGCACGTTAGTCCGGAACTCTACCAACTGAGCCAACCGGTCAGCGGTACCACTCTACTTCCTTTACGCTGAGAATTGGCTCATTTGGGCCTTCTATACAGATAAAATATGAAGTTGAATTAAACCATGTAATTTGAGTAGCCGTAAACAAACATGTTTTGGGGAAACCAAATTCGCCTACCTTCGCATCACCTTGATGTGCTCACAGTATATAGTAGCTGTAAACTCAAAACTGGGCAGAACAAAAAGACAAGGAATCAAGCTTCCTTTGGAAACAATTGCTTTGAAAAAAGGGGCCTCATACTGTAGCACCCAGAAGAGTGTGATAAGTACAAAATCGTACAACTGCAAAGCTTATTGTTGAGCCGCGGAATCAGAGAATCGCAGACTATTACTCTGCATAGTACTGTACCATAGTGCTAAATCGGAGAATAGTGCCCTAAACTGCATACTATTCCCCGATTTCATTCATTCATTTCATTTATTGTTTTTTCATACAATACAAAGTGAAACATAAGTTTGGCCCAAGCCAGAGGCTTAAATGACTTTTGGTCAGAGACAAAGACTATTTTACAAAGAACAGTAGACTAAGCTAAGCAGTAAGCTTAAATAAAAAAGATAGGTACTTGTAGACCAATAGAAATGCAGAACTAACGACAATAATCCAGGTATAATTCAGAAGTTCAGTATAATATCAGCACTCGTCGCTCCCATTTACAAGACCTCCTGAAGATGTGCAGGGCTCACAATTTAATGTTAAATCATGAACCCCAAAATTAAGCATTGCACATTAAATTTGGATTTAACCTAGGTTGAAACCAATTTCCTTTGTCTCCTAACAGGGTGGTAAAGGGGTTAGGTGATGTGTGATTTGAGAGAAAAAATGCTTGTGACACGGGAAAAGAGCTCAATTTTAGTTGCAATCTGTGAATTGATAGCCTAGCATGATCTGTGATCTTTTTGTTTTGTGAACAGTGATTTGTGAATCATGAATAAACTTTGGTGAAAATTGAGAATCTAATTTCATGTTAATCTCAATATAACCTACAGTGGGTACGTGAAATCAATTTCCTCTGTATCCTACATGTATGAATAATAAATTATTATTAGGACAGGGTGGTAAAGGGAGATCCTAAACACAATATTAGTCATGAGCCCATTTTGCCTCAAATCATGATTCATGCATGTATTTTATGGAATTTCATGAATCACATATTTTAAGTTGACAACACACAAAAAAGTCAATGCAAAATACTCATCTTACAGCAAAATGGCATGAGATAGTCCTAAATTCATTAGACTCGCGTGCGAGTCAGTTTATGGTTCACAAGGTCTGTCAAATGCGCACAGGAAATCTTGTTATTAATTTTCAACAAAATGCTTTTCAGTTTATTGTTATCCCCGTCCCTTATTTTATGATGAGAAAGCTATATTTGACATGATTGTGTATGAATGATTTTCAACAAAAAGTTAGCTGCAACACATAGAAACTCCTATTAAGATGGACCATCAAACAACAGCATGTAATTGAGTAAAACACCAGCATAATTATTTTTAATACCATTTATGTTTTACACACATGGGGCCTGGCAGGGCCTTTGCCTACTTCATATAAGCATGCATCTAGGTTACAACAAATATCATTAACTTGACTGGGACATCCCCCTGCAGGTTGATGGTGTCTCTTGTTCCATTGTAAGGAAAAAATGAAACCAAAACTCAAACAGTTTTAGCAGTCTTTACTGTTGGCTGCAATTGCAGTTAACAGTGACTTGTACAGGTATCAATACGGTTGAACTTGTGGCGAATTTTGAGATATGTGCAGAGTTAATGATTACATAGCCAATTGTGACATTATTGATATTATGAGCCACTATCAAATTTGACTTGTAACAAACACACATAGATTGTATGGTTCAAGAAAATACCCATACCCCTCCCATAGAAGATTTTTTCAACTGATCCCCCACCCTTCTGGAATTTCCAATTTAGCTCCATACTTTTCTTATTAAAGTTTTGCTTTGCTGCCCCCCCCCCCCCCCCCCCCCCCTTGCAATTTCCATTGATCTTCTGTTGGTGGGGGATGGATAATTATTGTACATTAAGTGGGAGGGGAGTCTCAAACCAGAGGTTGAATGTTACATGTACCGGTAGATTATTGGTAAACTAGTACCCAGAGGGAAGGAAGGTCAAATTCTAAAAATATTCCTTGCAATAATTGCAATTATTGGTGACAGCATGATTTTTATTGCAAGTTAAGTACAAGAAAAAAGACAAGAGTTATTTTGACTGGTGTCTCAGTTTTTTGTCAAGGAGCCATCACTATGTATGTATAATTTATGCAAACCCAATGATTGTTTTTCAGTTGTACGCTGTACATGGTAATATTTGAAGTCTGAATAAAAAAACTTAAGGGACCACGTACTGCACTGTTAGTCTTAAAGGATTAGCAGAAGTTAGACTTTGTAATAGAATCCTTCCAAAGAATTTATTCCCAATCTACCAGATTTCAAAATACATACCAACACCTCTTGCAGCAGGAGGTGTTGGCATGTATATAAACAACAAATTACCGTACAATGTACTTGAACACACTACAAATCCTTCTTTCCAAGCTTTATGGATTTACATGTATTGCTAAGCTTTGGCACTTTGCACCATAATGTGTATTGCTTACTATATACTACTCACTTATCTCATAATATTTGCATTATAATGGTATCTGTGCTTGGGGCCAGTATGCCAAAACATATCTCTGTAAATTGTTGGTGATGAAAAACGAGCTCATCGCCTGATATTCTTCACTAAATCAAGAGAGCAGGCATTACCATTACCGTATAATGTACCAGTACACAACAATTTAGTGCCAGAAAATATTGTCAGTATGTTTAAAAAAGTGACTCACACTCACCAATATCGAACTAGGTCCACAACTAACCAAAATTTCTACATGCAAAGTACAAGAACAAACAAAATGACAAGATATTTTTCAAGAGCTGGTGTTCAAATCTGGAACAGTCTCCCACTGTCTCTAAAAGAATTAAACAAAATTCAATTGAAATCTGAATTAAAGAATCAAAGTTCTTCTAAAAATCCTTAAACTGAGAATTACTATATTGAAATATCCCAAATTATTAAATGCTTTGTAAATTCAAATATTGAATAAACAGCTTATCACCACTTTGCCATCTTGTATAATACAGTATTTCTTTATACCTGCAGTTGTTACTTCTATTCTAAACACTAGAGTGCATCTTCTTTAGATGTTTGTAATAATAATAAAAATTATTATAACTTATGAATTTATTTGCTTTTTTCTTTTTTTTCTTGAGCCCACCTCAAAAAGCTATAATTAAGCTACAGTGTACCTGCAGGCTTAAGCATTTTGTAATTTTTAGGTATAAAATTAATAAAGTTGTTGTTGTGTGTGTATATACAGTAAACACCCGCATATAAGAACACATGATTTCAGAGCTCAGGCTGATCAGGTTCTTATTTATTGGGTATTTAGTGAAAAATCAGCCTCAAGATGTTCTTAAATTGTTCTTAAATTTTGTTGTTGGAATTCAGAACTGTAACTAAGGAAAAAATATTGCTTGAGATTTAATTAGCATATTTAATGGGAAAATAAAATTAATTAATATCATGACATTGTAACAATTAACCTGCAAAAACAAAAGCAGCCTTATTACTAGTTAAAAGAAACAGTGGTCTAAAGCACATGAATGCATTTCCAGCATATGTATCATTAGCTGCAGGAGACTGGATGCTTATATAAAATTATATTATTTTTTACAACATTAAGGTGTATTAAGAATAGCACTGTATTTCTCCCAAGTACCGGTAACTAGATCATTTAAAGGGAAAAAAGCTCAAACCAAATGCAAGACAGCATCACAGCTGATGAGCTGTAGTTATCTGGCAGCAGGCCTTCGGCATGCTCTGTACTTTTTTTAATGCCTTCCCCATTTTATAAGAATATTTTACATTTCCAGGCTGATTTTGTTCTTATGAAAATGGTGCTTTATTTGCAAAATTTCAGCCTGATGTTCTTAATCCATGTGTTCTTACTGTATATGCGCAATTATTGCTCACTAGGTGAGTTAGAAGAGTTAAAGAACATTGTAGCTTGTCTGTGCCGGGGAGACTACATTACAGCTTTGCAGCAGAAGACACCCCAGCATCTGTTACATGCAGCAGCTGCCACAGCAGGTAAGGCATATCTGTGGCCTCTGTGATACCGATTTCTCAACACACTATTCAATATGAAATCTTGGGATACTGGAGTACTTATGTCAGTATGAATGTAGATGTTGTCAGGATTGCTCAAAATTTTATCTGATACAGTCAGTTACTGCCACTGACTTGACTATTATGTGCTGGTGGACAAAAAGACTTCTTGCCTGAGATTGTAAGTTAAAACTGGTTGGTGAAATAAGATCTGAATATTCTTTTAGCCAGGTTCATATCCATTGCTATTTACGTTATTTTCAGATATTGATCAGGTAATCCAGGAAATTGCTTCAACATTGAAATGTGAGGATTCTGAGCCACAACTCAGGTAAATGCACTGATTAAGTGCTATGTTGGATGAACTGTTACAGTTTCTGACAGGCTGGTGGAAAGCTCTATAGAGGCATTAATGGTTTTAGAAAGACCACAACAAAACCTAGTGGTAGAACTTGCCTGTCAACCAGTACCATTTTAGAGCATTAATATTTTTAGTGCAGCTGAGGATCACAAAAGGCCAGATCAGGGTCTCCACCATTTCCAATTTGCATAGTTTCTTGATTCTTCCCAGGCATGCACTGGTGTTGTTTACTGGTGTTGTTTCCCTGGAGCTTTTTGTTCAGTGTAACTGGACAGGACCCACCCTACCACAGTCACCTAGCATCCTACAAAGTGCTGGACAAGAGAGTAATAGTCACCTTATCCTGGATAGATTGAGTCAACATGGACAGGTAAATGTACAAAGTCAGTTACAAATGTTGTGTTGTATCTGTACTTAGGTTTTCAAGTATTGAGCAGCCAAAGTCATTCACATTTGCTGTGGTTTTGCACCTCTTTCTCCAGAAGCAAAACCAAACCCAATCATGACTTGGATGCACATGTTTTACTGTGCTTGTCAGGGCTACATATGAATTGCTTCATGTTCTGGTTGGTTCATTATGCTGTTTGCATCTGTTGTGATCGGTAATAGTAATTGGTTTTAGCTCTACAGCAATCGAAAAGTGCTTTACTTGTGGTTTCATCATGTCTCATTTTTGACTTGTGAATACATTTAGCTATGAATATATACTTGCTTGGTCAGTAATTGGTCATAAGCCTCCTACATCTTATAAAGTTATTCAAGTATTGTTTAAACCAATAATTGTCATTGCAGGTTAGGTCAAGCTTACAATCATGTATGCACAGGCGTCCCAAGCTCACGTTACACGAGAACTGTTGAAAATTTGAGCGCTTTATAAAACATTGTATGGGGAATAAAACATCGTTGATTTACAACGCTAAAAGCCTTGAAATATCCACGTTTTTTAAGTAAGATGATTGAAACAAACTTACCTCATGTGTGTCCATTGTGCTTTTTCATTATTTTCACTGTTTTGAGCTTTTAATATGCCACCACTATTCTTCCCTTCTTACAAATGGTAAGCAAAAATCCCCAATGAAAAATTCTGTTCAGGATTGGCGTGTACCATTTGCACAACCCCTACTAAATAACACATGACACACATCAAAATTGGAGTAGGGCTTGGAACTAGTGAAAATCGCAAATGGTACACACAGTTTCTGTTCGGAAATTCCGATTGGAAATTTTGGACTACCTTTCAAGAAATCCCGTTTTCCTGTGGAAATTTCTGTTTGGGAAGAAAAAAATAGGCTTCCCATTTAAATTCCATCCGAAATCTCCGGATTTTTTGGGTAAATGGTAAACAACCTTCGATATCAAGTGGGTGGGGACTGGAAAAGAGTGAGTTGCCATAGGAACAGAATTTGTTATAGCCATGGGTATGTTTTTGGTGGAACTAATAGCCTACCAAGTTTCAATGGTCTGCGCCGCAAATTGGCCAAGATAGCTCTATTTATATACTTGATATAATATTGGGTTGAGTGTATTGTAACTCCCCGCGGGTTCGGCAGACCGACGAAGACTAAACAACTGACAGTTTTGCTCCTTTTTAATTCATCCGCACACACTCCTTCTCGATACAACCTCCGTCTCTCACACCCCCTTCAAATATGGGAGGTCCCATATATGGCTGAGTCACGCATCACCCAACAACATTACAGTATGATATCATCAGTCATCTCATTGGCATATATTTTACACATTTTTAAAACTTAAATATCTCTGGAACTAATGCAGATATTTGCAAACGGTAAACAGTGTTTTCATTCTTTCATGGAATTCTAAGTGATACCCCTAAAAAATCGAGGGGTAAAAATTTGATCCTAGTACCACTTAAGTCCCTGGGCTTCCAACAAAACCCAAAAAATCCCTCAACCAGAAATTAACTCCAAAAAAAGTCCCATGCCAAATCTCCGAGCCTTGATAGGGAATTTCAATTGACCAGTTATTTGCAGAACTACACAGCCAGGATATGTGGGCAAATTACCCCCCTGGGAACTACTATGAACCTACAGATTGTTTTAAATGTCCAAAAAATTCCTACTTAAATCAAGCCTCATAAAGAAAACACTTGCCAAATTTTCCTACCCCCAAAAATCCCAGAATCTAAAATTTGAAACCCCAAAACATTTTGAAATCCAGAATACCCTGTTGGGGTTAATTCTTGTTTCGACATCATACCTGTCAATCCCCGGGGTTCCAAAATCTGGAGACGTCTCGAAATCCTCGCGTTGTAAGAATGCGTTTTACGACAATGTCCGAATACTCTCCGAGAATCACCCGAAGGCTTTCTGAATGTTCCCGATGTGACATCTTGAAAACAACGAAATTAATGAAAAAAAAGAATTCGAAAGAAGCCGCGGATTTTCCCTGGAGATTTGGTGCTCTAACCTGGAGACCGGGAGATTTGATGAAAAACTTGGAGACTCCCGGTAAAACCGGGAGAGTTGACAGGTATGCGACATGCTAGCCTGTTTTTTATGTACCATGGGAAATTTAGCCTTGTACATAATTGGAGTTTTATAGTCAGACCTGAGCTTATGCTCAGTCTACATAAAATGTCAATTTGACAAAGGTTTCAGTATTATTTCTCCAGCTCTGTGTCCCATCACAGCAAATGTTTCTGTTTGGTTCATTCATGTCGGTATTGAATCTATAATCATCCCTTTTGAATAGTTTGTGTCATTTCTATCATCCGTTTGAATTATTCCCATTGTTTGTCAGTGAGTGGCTGTTTCATTCATTTATTAATAAACATTGTCTCTTGAACACAATGACAGGCATGAGAAGTACATTTTTATAAAACTTGTAAACAAACTAGATTTTGTCATGTTTCTTATAAACGTCCATTGTTTAGTGACACACAGAGTATTTTCCATTCAAGAATTTTCCATTCATTTGTCCTGCATGGACAAATGGTATTAAGAACATTGGCTGTGGTCGCATTACAGAGTTAAATCGTGATTAAGACATGCTAAATCGCGGTTGAGCTAAATTTCTTGTGCGACCAGGAAAAAAGTCGATGCAAGATCTCGGCAGACGGCGATGTAATTGAGACCAAAATGCAGCCGATTTCAAAGAACTAATTAAAGTGCAATCTAAAGTGTCTGAAAAAGTAGGTTTTATCTTTAACTTTACCAAGAGCTTGTTCAGCAAACCAATCATTTGTGAGCTCAAAAATAATTGCGTCTGGGAAATGTTGGAGTTGGCAAACATGCAAGAAGAAATCGAAAATGTCTGATCATCAGCCTCAGCGGAGGTAAGCTGCCAAATTTGAAAAATGTCCACTTCAATTTTAGAACAAGAACTGATCAAACTTCTTGACTTTACTGTAAACAGTTTTTGGCAGCCAGGAGCTTTAGCTAGTTTTGTTTGAGCTTCCTCAAGAATCTTATCTAAGCTCCACTCATGATCAATTATAACATAGCTACATTCTAACGCGCGCTCTTATTGGCTAATATTTTATGAAAAAGAAACGGATGGTTCATAGAGATGGTTAAGGCTGACGTCAGTGTCAATGAAATTTCTTGCCAGCAAAACTTTTTTCACAGCTTTTTTAACTTAACGTTAGGTATTATAATGGCTGGTCAACCCAGCATCTGAGGTAGGGTGTTTCTATGACTTTGAAGACCTAAAAAACGTGTCTGAAATGGTTGCAGAAGTATCGGAAGCGTCTAAAGATCAACAAAGGGAAAGTGCTACCAGTGAAAACAACTGCTTCGCAAATTTATCCGAGCGGGATTACGAAAAAATATTCGAAGATAAACAAGACCAAGAAAAACACTAACTGGTATGTTTCTACGATCAAGAGTGAGTTTCAAATTGTCGTGTAATTTCGACTCCATTTTCAGCAACTGCACGATTCAAAATGTGCAAGTCGTGGTCTCTTCGGCGAGCCCTTCAAAATGACTCGTAAGACCCAAGACGTTTTAAAGCATGCATCATTTTGAATGGTGATTTTAAAGAAACTTTTTCCTTGACATCTTAACTAAATATTTTAAGCTGGAAGGCCTATGTGTGGTATTTTGATACACTTATTTTGTCACTCGCAGATGTAAGCGTGTAAAAGTAAATGTGTTTTTGAAAAACAAGTCATTCTATTTTTAGTATGCACCCGCGCGGTTAAGAGAATATGTAATTTGATCAGTACAGAAAAAGCGACTTTTAAGCGTGAAAAATGTCTCGCTATGTTATAAAAGCAATGGACAATGTCTAGCCGGTGCGTCCATCCAATTCGGGATGCACGCGGATAGTTGGGAGAGCACTTAGGTAGCTAGAGATGCTCTCGGCTGCGCCTTGAGCATCTCTTACGCTACCTTCGTGCTCTCCCAACTATCCGCGTGCATCCCGAATTGGATGGACGCACGCTAGACATTGTCCATTCCTTTAATGAACAACGATCGTAGTCTACGTTGTTGGTTGACAGCAGCAACATTCGAAGCCTTTTGAAACAACAACACTATCCTTTTATACTTCAAGGAAGGTAAATTGCAACCAAGATGAGGACTATTATGACTTGGATATAGCCATCATGATAAGTTTGCCCACTGGCCCAGATGTAAAATGTATGTTAATTGCAAAGGTGTGACAACTTGTTGCATGCTGACAGCTTTGACATGTCACACTCATGAGCAGATTGCTAAATCGTGATTTCAAATAGCGGAACTGTGATTATCAAGAGTTAATCATGATTAGCTCTCTGGTGCGACCACAGCCATTGTGTAATATTCTTGATAATAAAATGGAGAAGCCTATTTGAAAAATTCAAAATTCAAAAATTGCACTTTTATTTATCCTGTTTTTCATTTGTATGTCACTGACATGTTGATTGATTCAGGGTTATCAAAAAGACTTTAAGTACAAGGAGAATCTAGGAAAGCAGATGGCACTCAGGGGGTAACAACACCATTTTTTCTGCTACATTTTCTCTTTTTACTGGCAAATCATAGCTGGGGAAATTAGGAAAGTAGCCGGTGATATTGCCAGTCACCGGTGCTTTCTGACAACTCTGTTGATTATGGCACTGTAAGGTTATGGTGACTTGTCTTTCTGATGGTGCTTTGGATCACTGCATTCACAAGTTGGCTCATACATGTACATGTAGGAGCCCTTTGGTAACTAATGTGTATTGCAGTTCAAGTG
>OX419342.1:15013009-15135509 GCA_948470475.1 Galaxea fascicularis
GGGTACTCTTCGACACTACCCAAAAAAGAAGAAAAGTACTTTGTTCGCCTTGTTTTGACTATTTTATGGCGTCATTTTTTGTGAGCTATAAAGACGATAGAAAGGTGCCGTCTGTGTCCTTTGTACAATAGCACCAAAAAACATTAACCGAAAAGTGGCTGCGGCACAATAAGCCATGAATCAACTCAGGTGATCAACTACAAATGGTTGAGAATGGTTTTATTCTTGACTTCGATCAACTACAAATATTGCAAACTACAAACGTTGACTACGAGTCGTGGGCGGTATTATTTTTTACATCATTGTTAATGATAACATCTGATTGGCAATGACAACAGACAAACAAATCGGTTTCAGAAAAACATTTGTCAATAAACATTGAATTAAAGACGAAGTTTTTACTGCAATTAGCCCATTAAGTCTACGATTTTTTAACTTACAACGAGAATTGCTGTGAAGGACAACATATTGCTGGCATTTCGACTGCTAAAGCTGTTAAAAATCGTGTTTACTTCTGGCAAGGAGTTGTCGCTCTTTGCGAGAGTTTTCCAAATGCCAATCCGGCTCTTGTTCCTAACAAAGCGGAGCCGAGGATTTAAACCGTCCGAACTTCGTTTGGCTTTTCTTCAACCAATTTTGTGCCCAAAAATGAGCGACAGCAGGGAAAACGAAGACTTTTAGGATCCACTAATGAAATATTGAATAGAAAACATTTGGAAAAAACACGAGCATTTTTTAGTCCAAACCATATTTGAGATAAAGGCGTGAAAACAAAAAACGATACGAATGTTTCTTCGGCGTTTTGGCGTTTCTTGGAAAAATAAGACAAGCAACAAACACAACTCGTGAGCAACCTAGGCAAATCGCTAGTCCGAGTGTTCTTGACATAAGTCTCCGTATAAAAGACAAAACAGGAATACTAAACCTACGGATGCGGACAGTTTAGGTTAGTCAATAATCACTCCGAACGCAGAGCTGACATAATAGCCGTCATTTCACACAAAATCATTGCTTTGCTAAGAATTGCGGCGAGGGACAATATACTGCCGGCATTTCCAATGCTGCAAGTGTTAAAAATCGCGTTTACTTTTGGCATGGAGTTGTTGTTCTTTCGGCGAGAGTTTTCCAAGTGTCAAACTTACCAAGCGGCGCCGAGGTTATAAACCGTCCGGATTTCGCTTGGCTTTTCTTCAACAAATTTTGTGCCCTAAAACGAAACGTTTTAGGATCCAAGATGAAATCTTGGGTAGAAAACATTTGGAAAAAACAAGAGTCCAAACCAATTTGAGATGGAAGCGTGAAAACAACAAAACGTAAGAAAAAAGAAACCGATGCGAATGTCTATTCGACGTTTCTCGTACAAATCGGAAAAAATAAGACAAGTAACAAACCGAGACAAATCGCTATTCAATTTTCTTGGCATAAATGTCCATATAAAAGACAAAACAGGAGTACTAACCTGCGCACAGTTTAAGTCAGTCAACAATCACTCCGAACGCAGAGCTTAAGCAGAAGCGGTCATTTCACACAAAAGTAAGTCTTATTACTTCTCATGCCTGTCAAGGAAGCTTGTTCAATTAAGGATTTTAGCGGCAAAACCGTCCAGTTTAATACACAGCAAGGTCCGAAGACAGTGCATAATTACTGAAACCTTGCCAGACCACACCGGCGATCTTTTCTCTTCGTGCAAGCTTATGCCGGCAAACACGGGGAAAAGCTGAAATTTCCTGACACTTGAATTGGTAATGTTTTTACAGCTTGACAAGAGACACTCTCTTTTCGCTGTTTCTCACTATAATTTCGTCTCTTTTCTCGAGCTTTTTGTTGTTCTTTCTCCCGTTGCTCCCAGTACGATTCAGCCTGTTTACTTGAGCCCTTTATTATTCTTTCTCCCGTTGCTCGACAATACAATTCAGCCAGTTTGCTCGTACTTTTTCTCCCGCTGTTTGTCACTGATACTCTGCCTATGTACCCGTGCCCTTTCATGTTCTTTCTCCCGCTGTTTGTCACTGATATTCCGCCAACGAATAGACAAAACTGACTTTGTTTTAAAACTGTCTTCAAAATTTGGCTATGCAGTTTCCCGCCACAGAAACGCGGGTTGAGAACTGCGTGTATGGACAACTGATCTTTCCAAAAACAGTCCATATGGAAGCGTGCCTACATGCGAGCTTGCACACGAAAGGGTTAACTGGAGTATCACATTTGACTTTGGCTTACATGATGGGGTGGACGTACGTACGGTCGGTCGGACGGTCGGACGGTCGGTCGGACGGTCGGTCGGACGGTCGGTCGTACGATGACGTCATAACCAAAATTTCTCGGATGGATGGGTTATTACCATATTTTCTTACCAATGGTGCTCCGCGCGCGCGCGCCTTCGGCGCGCGCGGAGCTCCGCTATAAGCACATCTTTACTTATTACAGTATACATGTATATGTTACAGGTTAAATTTGATCTCAGGTCATTTTTTATTTAACCTAGGTCAAAATGAAATTCCTTTGTCTTCTCATGAATAATTAGGGTTAGGAGACAAAGGAATTTCATTTTGACCTAGATTAAATCAAAAATGACCTGAGATCAAATTTAACCTGTAACATATACAATGCAGTTGAGAAGTAGGAATTTTGAAACCTTATCAAGGTATTATACTCTGTTATGTTAAAGTTGCCTTCATTTTCAAGTGTTTTATCCAAAAATATTAACAGTTTACAGATCAAAGTGCTCCTTCACTGATGATTGTTAACTGTTGTTTTTCTTTATTATTTATCTTGTAGGATGTTGCTCTTGATGATGACACTCTTTTGGAAAAAATCAGATTCAGAGATATGAATCTTCAGCAAAATGGCAACCAGACTGTTGTCACTCCACTGGATCAAGCTGTTATTTTGGGGATAACGTAAGAGTTCTTTGCCAGCAACACCAGGGTTCTCTGATTTAATGCTAACCACAAGTTACATTAATAAGTCATTAATTTTTACATCATGACATATTACATTAAGCAGCCATTTTGCTGCGCCTGCATTAAACCTGTCTAGGGTGTAGGGTGTCATTTCATGTTAACAGCACATTTTACAGTTGTTTATTCAGTCACCTGGCCTTTTAGTAGAAGTGAGGCTGGTGGGTGCCATGTTTTGATAGAGACCCCACCGGTTTTTGTTATGTAAATCACGTTGTTATGCTATCTAGCCTGCATTTGCATGAGAAAGACAGAGGTTTGTATCAAAACAAGGTCACCTCCAGCCTCGCTTCTACTCAAAGGCCAGGTCACTGAACACAAAACTGTAAAATGGGCTATTTATTTCACTTCATGGCTCACCACTTCATATATATTATTCACACATTAATTACCACACCCTTCACCACATACTGAAAACGTAAATTGGGGCATGTACAACAATAATAATCTATTTATACTTAAAAAAGAGCTTTTTAATGCCACACTTGCTTAAATAATTATATATTTAGTGAGTTTAGAATTAATTTAAATATCCTTCCCCCCCCCCCCTTTTTTTTTTTACAGGATTGAATGCCAGAAGAGTCAGGCTGTACACAGACTGAATACTGAAGAGCTGCTGGCTTATTTAGAGGTATGGAGTTCATACATCTGCAGTTGGGTTTCGGATCACCACAGCAATATCAATTTATTTTTTTATACACTGTAAATGGAGTTTATTTTGTAGCACATGCAAACTAAATTTTACAGTATTTAGTCTACAAATGAGTGAATGAAAATAGCAAGCAGTAGCATTTATTTTGTAATAAAAACTAACGATAAAAAGTCACGACGTTTCGACCCCTCGGAGGTCATTTTCAAGTGAGAATAAAAGTCTTAACAATTAGCATAAATATGTAAAAACTAGATAAAAATGCGGCGTGCGCCGAAATGTGATAAAATATTTACAAAAGTGTAAAAAGTGCTAAAAATATATGGAGTAATGAACGGTAGCTAGAGAAAACAATAGACAAAAAATAATAATTAGTTACAAGAACTGTTCTAAACAAATAATTTGGCGCGGATAGAGTCACACTGTTTGTTTAGCGATGGTTTCAGTTCTTTTATAAAAAACATTTCAAAAATAAGACAATCAAACTTGTTCTGGCACTTTCTCAGGATTCTAAAACTCTTTGCGATGTTGTTAGGTTCCAATGCATGTTTCTCTCTCAGATGGTCGCCGATGGTTGCCCCTTTGTGCTCTTCAATGCGCTGGTGAAGGTGTCGGCAGGTATATCCGACATAACCTGCGTCGCACAGGTCACACTTGAATTGGTACACAACGCACTGTTGGCTTACAAGGGGTGGCTTCTCTTCACGGACCCGGATCTCTTCTTTGATCTTTTTGCTCGTGTAGACAGGGGTAATATCCACACTGATCTTACGGCTTAGGTCGGCAAGTTGTCTCCGTACGGCGTTCGCAGATTTTTGGTCCTTGAAGGGCAACACGACTCTGATTGGGTCCCCACGCTTCTCATCAACGTGGGTGCGTGATTCCTCGGAAACTTTTGAATCAACGAAAAGGCGGATGGTGGACTGCACAAGATCTTCAGGATAACACAGACGGGAAAAGATCACTTTGAGGCGTTCACATTCCTCGTGAAAGGCCTTCCATGTAGACGAGAGCTTAAACGCACGGTTAAGCATGGTCTTTATCAGTGACCGTTTATATCTCGCGTCAACGTGGCTGTGATAATGTAACAACAGTCCGGTGTCAGTTGGTTTTCGGTACACCGTTGTGTTCAGGTAGCATCCATTCCTGATTACGTTCATTCCAAGAAAGGGTAGTCTGCCATTTTCTTCGAGCTCCATTGTGAAATCAATAGAAGGGTGACTGTTGTTTAGTGTCGTTAAGAAATCTGTAGCTGCTTCAACATCAGGCATTGCGCTAAGGGTGTCATCAACATAGCGCAGAGTCGTGTTGCCCTTCAAGGACCAAAAATCTGCGAACGCCGTACGGAGACAACTTGCCGACCTAAGCCGTAAGATCAGTGTGGATATTACCCCTGTCTACACGAGCAAAAAGATCAAAGAAGAGATCCGGGTCCGTGAAGAGAAGCCACCCCTTGTAAGCCAACAGTGCGTTGTGTACCAATTCAAGTGTGACCTGTGCGACGCAGGTTATGTCGGATATACCTGCCGACACCTTCACCAGCGCATTGAAGAGCACAAAGGGGCAACCATCGGCGACCATCTGAGAGAGAAACATGCATTGGAACCTAACAACATCGCAAAGAGTTTTAGAATCCTGAGAAAGTGCCAGAACAAGTTTGATTGTCTTATTTTTGAAATGTTTTTTATAAAAGAACTGAAACCATCGCTAAACAAACAGTGTGACTCTATCCGCGCCAAATTATTTGTTTAGAACAGTTCTTGTAACTAATTATTATTTTTTGTCTATTGTTTTCTCTAGCTACCGTTCATTACTCCATATATTTTTAGCACTTTTTACACTTTTGTAAATATTTTATCACATTTCGGCGCACGCCGCATTTTTATCTAGTTTTTACATATTTATGCTAATTGTTAAGACTTTTATTCTCACTTGAAAATGACCTCCGAGGGGTCGAAACGTCGTGACTTTTTATCGTTAGTTTTTATTACAAAATCTATATCAAAAAGACTTCTGCTTAAGAGTAGCATTTATGTTAATTTTTGTTTTGTACATACAGTCATGTTCCAACAACCTCAGTTGATACAATATTTTTGTGAAATTATGAAGCACTAGTGACAGAGATAACAATTACATATTTTAACCCTTTAACTCCCAAGGGGTTCTCCATTGATGAGTAAAATCGTCTGGCGTTAGACAGAGTAAAATCTTTAAGTGCCATTTGGCACTATCGGGAGTGAAAGGCTTAACGGGGACATAGTTTTGGGGTGAAGATGTTGTTAACCCTTTAACTCCCAAGGGGTTCTCCATTGACGAGTAAAATCGTCTGGCGTTAGACAGAGTAAAATCTTTAAGTGCCATTTGGCACTGTCGGGATTGAAAGGGTTAAGTGTCAATCAAGTTAAGTATCACAGCAGGTGTTTCTTGATTCTTCAAGATATTAATGTGTCTGGTCCACAGCTTTGAAAAAAATTTGCTTTCATAGATTGTTAGAAATGCAAAGCCCAACTGTGTGCTTTTGAACATAGCATAGCTGTGTGTTTTCTAATATTGATCATATACATTTTCCTGTATGAACACATTGTCCAGATGTACAGCCAGCCAAACAACAAGTAAAGTCAGGTTCCAGGGCAAAACTAGACCATATGCCACCACCACCAACAACAACAAAACTATCAAAAAGCCATTAAACCATAATATTCCAATTAACAGAGGGTTAATGGTATTTTCAATGTTGTCAAGGTAATTACAAACCAGCCCAAGGCTTGGTGTATACACATGATGGCATTGCTTATGAGAAGCAGACTGGAAAAAGAGTCACGGCGTAAGATGGAGAGGTCCATGATGCAGTTACAGGTTAATAATATTATTTAATGATGATAACTGTGTAGTTTGATGTTTGATAAATGTCTCAGGAAGTAATAGCTTGTGCCATTTACTGTCTTTTTTGTGTCTGCAGGCTCTGGTTGATTCAATTGAAAGTCAATCTCCTAAGGTACAGTATGGTTCATAAGTCTGTGTCAGAAATCACTTAACATTGTCTTGACACCTCCATGTTGTATTTTACATGGTTTGTCAAGAGTAAGTGCTGGCACTTTCAATCATATTTTCCTGTCATTCATTTCTTCCTATTCCAACCTGTAGGTTGCTGATAGACAGATGCTGTTTTACTGTATTCCGCTTCCACCAAAATGGACCATTCAGGTATTTACATAAATTATATTGCAGCTATCCATTTGGCTTGGTCACCAAGTCTGTGCTTCAGTCAATACCAGACCTCAATCATAACTCCCTTTCTTTACTTTCTTGTTAAACTTCTTGTAAATACTGTGTGTAAAGTGTTGCGGTTGAAGTAATAAGACTTTCAAACCGTGAATAAGAATCCAACTAAAAACTATCGCATGTTGTCTCATTATTCACATGACTTTTATGTTGCTAAATCTACCGTGATTCGCTGTACATGTAGGTCTGGATTAAGGATTTCGTTCATCAGTATTCTCTATTTTTTTGTGCTTCTGCCTTCTGTATTTGTGCACAACCTTGTGTACTCTCTGGTGCATATTCACCAGGCAACAGAGATTGAATGTAGATGTGTGGATTAAAACACAATCATATAAACTACTTGTTTTTTTTTTCTACCAGAGAGATTTAGCAAAGTTGTTGTTCCAGATGGGTGTAGTGAAAGGTTCCCTTGAGATATTTCAACAGATCCATTCCTGGGAAGATGTTGTCTATTGTTACCAGAGCTTGGGATGGCACGCTAAGGCAAGTTTGCTGGTAGTGTTGATTTCCTGCATTAAGTCTCTCTGAGAAATGACACATATGGAGCATGTTATTTAGATTTGTGTTTCCTTTGAAAATAGCAGATCCCAAGACATGCCCATGATTGATTCTTAAATCCTGTTGAGTTTGATTTTATCTGTTGGTTTATTGGTGCAAGGTTTTGTTAAGGATGAGTCTGTATTACTAAATTATTTAAGCCATGGTTTGCCATGACACCCACAGCTGTTGCTCTACCACTGGAACACTTATTAGACAGTACAGTGACAGTACTTGTAATTTAAAAATGTATATTGTGGCTTCAGTCGGTTTTAATAATTGTTTGATTCTTGTAGGCAGAAGCCCTTTTAAGAGAACAGCTGAAGATAAAAGAAACTGCACTTCTATGGTGTCTGTTAGGTGATACATTAAAGGTGAAAATAATAAATGTGCACAGGCCTGAGCCTGCTATAGAAACTAGAGGAGTGGGTTGGTTAAAGTCTTCTGCCCACTGAATTAATTTGTCCGTCATTCAAATCCTCAGCCTAAATCCAACTGGCAAGCCTCTCTGTCGGTTGGTATAGCCACTTTAGAACGTGTAGGAAAATGAGTTTTTTTTTTAATGTATCGATTGGAAAAATTGTTTCTGCCACTTGAAAGATCCTCTCAAAAAATGACCACAGTTTATTTATTTATTTACTTATTTGAGCGCCAGTCTATAGTTGGGATATCAGGGCATTTTGCATTTTTTAACTACCAAAGTTGGATTATGTGAAATGGTGGTACAGTGTGTATCACATCACACGATGTTTTCTCTTGTGACACACGGCTGATGGACAGATGTTTTCACTGTAGGACGGTTCCTGTTATGAGAAGGCCTGGGAACTTTCAGGACATCACAGTTCAAGGGCTCAAAAATGTCTGGGATACTTGTATTTGAGGGATAAAGAGGTTGGTGTTATACGGTGCTTGCTCACAAAAAAGCGAATGGCTGAAATTCCTTCAAATCGATAACCAAACATTAATTTTGTACGATTGATTTGGTCAGTTTTGAGATTTGCTAAAAAAAATAGTCACCAGTGCACTGAAACGATACGTAGTGAGATAGAATCACCAGCAGGTTGTTAGTGGACTGTAAAAAGGGAGAATATTGGAAATAGAGAAGTGCATTACTACAGGATTCACCGTCGCAACCTTGCCTTAGATCACTCAGTGTAATTTCATTGTTTGGTCTGTTCCACGGGGAGTTGCTGTAACCCTGTAGTGCTCAGGGATAAACTAACATCGGCAACTTCTTTTGTTTGACTGTAGTATGCCAAGGCAATACCTTGCTTCCAGAAATCATTGGAAATCTACTCCCTGCAGGTAGGTTTTGCATTGCAACTCAGTGGCATTCATGGAATTGAATGTCATCAACGTTATGATCCAGGTGCTCACACAGTTTTTGTCGCATTCATTTGCACGGCACTTCGTAATTTTAGGGAAATAAAATATCGCAAAGTCAGTTTGAAACTGTTACCCCAAATGATTTGGCAGTGTGGCATAGTGAAGGTGAAAGCTGCAGAAGAAAACACTCGTGTTGTCAGTCAAGTCAAATGCTATAAACCGTTTTAGCACACCGCAATCAACTACCTTTCTGGGAGATTAATATGGGAAGTCATCACAGACTGCAAACAACTGAACAAAGTTTCCTTAGTGTGAGGGCATCATGACTGTGTAAAACCGCTTATCACGCTCCTGTATTTACATATCCCACACGGAAGTACAGTATTAAATTCAGATTTAGATTTAGATCTAGTTGCATTTATAGGGTGTGGTGTTGACGTGCTGTACATGTACTTTACAATCTTTCATTTTCGTACTCTAAAATTGCAAGTGGTCTTGAACCCAGAAAAACCCTTAATCGTTCAGTGTTTGATAACAGCATGAGGTTATAAATCTTGCAAGACCACCCTCAATCAGTATCTGCACCGCCCCAATCAGTTTCTTCATAATTATCTGTCCACAGGAAGGTGTCTGGTTCTCACTAGGCTGTGCTGCGTTGGCAACAAATGACATGGGAGTCGCCTCCAAAGCGTTTCATCGCTGTGTTTCGCTTGATAGTCAGGTATGTGCTATAGAAGTGGTGGAACAGAGAATTAACTCTGAAGTGTAAATTAAAGTGCTAAGGGAAACCCATGAAAAACCCACTGGGCGTTAACCCTAGTAAAGGGTATCAGGGAACCACACGAGACAAAGAAAAAATTCTTATGACCTCGGTGGGAATCGAACCCACGACCTCCGGATTAGATCTACCGTTGCTCTGCCGACTAAGCTACGAGGTCGGACAGAGAAAGTCGGGGACGATTAAGGTGGTGAATCGCGGCGAAGAGAAAGTAAGGGTACATATATATGTTGTGCTGCGTAGCACTTTAAACACCATGGTGGAACAGAGAATTAACTCTGAAGTGTAAATTAAAGTGCTAATAGAAACCCATGAAAAACCCACTGGGCGTTAGCCCTAGTAAAGGGTATCAGGGAACCACATGGGTTTCTCTTAGCACTTTAATTTACACTTCAGAGTTACCGGTAATTCTCTGTTACACCACTTGTATGTGTTTATAGTGCTACGCGGCACAACATATATATGTGCTATAGAACTCGTTCTGTTGATTTCATCAGTCCGAATCTTATTAATCTTATTAAGGTATCATGGTAGGTGGATTGACAGTGTTTGGAAATCGCGCCCTTACGCTGACGCTTTGAAAGCAAACCTCATCAACCTATACATTTTCTGAAAGCTTAATAGTTATACAGTACAATCATATCTTTGACATTTTCTAAAAAGTCAGTGTTGTAGTGATATTGAAAGAAATGCCCAGCAACGCTGCTTCGCTTAAATTGGTTCGTTTCCGCGCGTGAATTATCGGATCGGCGCGATTAATATCGGAAATGTTTTCTCACACATCACCCTCAAAAACCGTGTCTGCGATTTTCCAGATGCGGTTTGGTTTTTTTTTACAACATCCTAAAGTTTGATTTCGAACAAAGTATCCTTGAACATGGCTGCCGATTTTCAGCTAATTCCGTCGGAAGACGCGCGTAAACGAACTAAAAATGTTCACCCTTATATGCAGTTTTATGTTATCGAGAAAAAGACGAAAAACGTTTTATGAGATTTCTGTGACTAGGTGTTAAAAATCCCAATAGTTTCTCTTTATCTTAAAAAGTAAAAAAGCTTTTTTTCCCATTCTTTTTGCAAAATCTTTATCTCAGTCTTCACAATTTGAACAGCAAAAAACAAAGAAATTCTATTTTTCGTCAAAATCCACCTACCATGATACCTTAATAAGCTCCTCCAACTCCCCTTGTGACACTTTTGTAGTGCACGCCACTCGCAATCAGAAGGAAACCTCTTGAAATCGCATGTTTTATATTCAGGTTTCCAACGCACTGCAGTAATCGGTTTGTGATAGCTTACAATCGAACTTCGCCGCTTTGTTTTAACAATCTACCAATGAGTTCTGAGATGTATCTCTAAGTGTCATGCCTTATTGCAAAAGGATAAACATGATTTGCAGTGCCACTTTTTGTCCAACAGAATTCTCAAGCCTGGAATAATCTTTCTTCTGTCTACATCAAGACAGGCCAAAAGTGAGTACATGTAGATTAGTGAATTTTGTTTGACTAAACTGTTTATCACCCAGTGTTAACCATCTTTTGATGACTGTTACTAGTACCAGTGAAATTTGTTTTTAAATTCTTCATATGCCACAATTGCGCATATTCATTTGATGGACTAACGCGGAACATTCCGCATTATTTGTTACTGTGTTGCCATATTGCTTTGTGAGTGTAGATTTTTGGGAATATTTACTTAATCAGTCCTCCGCTACGTTAGTCTATGATGAACACTCTGTGAGTTCGTAGATTCCTTTATTTCCGCTGTCGGCGATACCCACATCATGATGGAGCCAACAGCCAGTTCGGCCATTGGTTCCTGTATCGGTGAGGTTATCTAGAGACTGGTAGACAGCCCATCACCCGTAAGTTCACTCCAAAAGCGTGTAGTTGAGATCTTTTTCTGTCATTCCGTGGATAGCTTGTGAAGTGATCACTAATTTGTCTTACAGGTCCAGAGCACATCTGACCCTCAAGGAATCCTTGAAAGCAAATTATGAAAACTGGTACATTTGGGAGAACTACTTAGTGGTACGTTTAGTGTGATAGTCGTGACTGCGTACATAACGCAGGTAAGGTCATCTTGAAGAGAAAAAATTTCGAACAACTTCATTCCCATTGCAGTACTTTAACTTAAACGTTTCTAAACAAAGACCTTTCTTTTGCTCATATTACGCTGTTAAAAAGGTATCTTTTCTGTGCAGAACTTCCTTCACTCACTGGCTGCTATTCCACAGGATAAAATATGTATGAACAAGTTAGCAAACTAAGTACATGTAGAGCGACGATTGCACAGCCGATCAGACACAGCCAATCAGAGAGCAGCTTTTTAGTCCCTTTTATTCCCTGCGCTGTCCCAGTGTTTGTCTTGTTTGTCTTTTAATTGCATTTTACAAGATCTCTCCTAAAATATTCAGTTTTCATTTTTCTCCAAAATCCGGCTATCTGAGTGGCTGAGAGCATCCCCAAGGGACTAAATACTGCTCTCTGATTGGCTGCACTGTCCATTCACTACACCCATCTTGACTATTTATTCACATTAGGGGCCGACCATTTAACTCTTGAGGGGGGGGGGGGGGGGGTGGGTGATTTTGAAAAAAAATTTCCTGCAAGCGCTTGGTGGAAGAAAAAAATTGCATGCAGCACAAATGAAATAGAAAAAAAATTCTTGCACTGCTGCAAGCAAGAAAAAAAATGTTGCAAAGCTAGTTCATCATTTCTGGGGGGCTTTACAATTCTCGGCAAAACTGCAACCATTCCGGATAATCTACAAGCCAGCGAGCCACTCTGGTTAGCCTATTAAAATAACACATTGATTGGCCTAAATAACACTCTGGTTAGCCTAAATGTCACACTGGTTGGCCTACAGTTAGCTTAGGTAGCTTGCGAATTGCCCTTTGAATGGGATAAGGGATTTCTCGCTTGCTCGGTTCACATGGCTCCAAGTCATAGGAGTCATGCAAGCCATTACGGTTACCCTAAATTACACATTTGCTAGCCTAGTTAGCACTGCAGTTAGCCTACAATTCCTTAGGGAGCTTGCGGTTATTGGGATCAGGGATTTCTGGCTTGCTGGCTCGCACTGTATCCAAACTCATTAGCTTATCACAAGCAGTAATGGAGGTAAATTTTTCTTTTTGAAGAATCAAGTTTTATTAGACAAAGAAAAATAATTTGTCATTTTTAATATTTTCAACTGAAGCAGTTTCATGTAATTACTTTATTGAACTCGATAAGGTTTTCAGCAATGTCATATAATATAATATAATTGTTTTGGAGATTTCAGTCCACTTTTAAATTGTAACTAATGATTCTAGCAGTAATTACCATGCTACGAGCATTTCTGAACTGCTTTTTGCTATTTTTAGCTATTTTTTTAAATTAAGAAGCTAAACATTTTCAAATCTACCTCTGTAGCATCACTTTATCACATGAGAATATTGTTATAGGTAGTATTAAATGATTCTAAAGAATGACATTCCGAAAACATAGCATGTAGCTATACAAGAATGATTTTGTATAGCTTACAACATTTTAAGGCTTTGCAGCTCCATAATAGAACTATTACTGCAATAACCACAATGTAAATGTAAATACATTATGTAAATGTAAACACGACACCTTTTTGAGGAAAAAAAAATCCTGCAGAGAAACGAGGAGAGAAAAAAAAATATCCTGCAGAGCATTTAGGAGGGAAAAACATATCCTGCCCACCAGGTTGCTCGGAAAAAAAAAACTTGCTGACCAGAAATCACCCATCCCCCCCCCTCAAAAGTTAAATGGTCGGCCCCTTAGAAAAATGTGAAAGTGGGTAGACCGATTTCTCAAGGTTTTTTGCTGTTGGCGTTTGATTATGAACATCAGTCTGCACCTTTCTGTCTCACTTTACCAAAGTTATTTGAATCATCGTTACTGGACCAATAATAACTGCTCAATTCTCCCCTACAACTGTAACTGTTGCATGAGAGCCCTTATTCAAGTACTTTCGTCGTATCTCGGAACTTGGGTTTGTTTTAAGACTGCTTGGTTGTTTCTATATCAGGTTAGTGTTGATGTTGGCGCTTTCAATGACGCTATAACTGCTTATCATCGTTTGCTGGACTTGCGTGACAAGTATTGCGATGTGGAGGTTAGTATGTACAAGTCACGTGCCTCACCTGCAGTGTGGTAATATGCATGTGCCGCGTACCGACACTTTTCGAGAGACAAAAAAAAATTTCGGGCGGAGAGAAGCGACAACCCGAAATACGTCTTCGCTCGCAGGCTAAAAAAATACCGACATGGCCTGTATATTTATGGGCTGAGGGGGGAAGGGGGGGGGGGGGGACTTAAGTTTAATTAACCATGTCTATCACTTTGTGGAAATAATTTACATTACACATTGTCGTCGTTTGTTTGTCGTTTATTTAACATTTCAATTAAGATAAAGAAGTTGTCTGAACCAGAGACGAGTATGATTAGCGAGATCATTCCTATCTATAGATCCTTTTCTAGTGCTCAAACACTGAAAACATGGGTTTGTTAGACGATGACTATCCTGCGTTTCCCCCTGTCCTAGTCTCCTTCGCAGACGCCCTTTGGAGGAAAGATTGCGTGATGAGCCAAAAGAGCGTCCGCGAAGGAGACTACCTCAAACTTGGCCTGATATCTGTTGGAAGTGAATTTGTACCTGGTAACAATAGTCGTAAAGGAATTTTGTTTCCTTCCGTGTCGCACGGAAATGGGTCCACACGCGCTTGGTTGAGTGTTTTTGGTGTTGACACTAAACTTTGCTGAGGAAAAACCGAGTTTTGTGTTTCATGTTATAAATTTTTAACGATTTTTCTTGATGCTTGCTGTTAGTAAAATCTGTGTACCAGACAGCAGTACGGTCTCGATAGAGAAAACAAGCCTGTTTCCGGTGACACGTTACCATAATCAAAGATTCACATTACTATGGAGAGGATGGAGGATGAGAGTTCTAGATGCATTTCTAGCCGTTTTCGAAGACTTAAATTTCAAGTCTCCTCGAGGGAACCTGCTTCCGGACCACCAAGTTTTCTCACTCCTCACTCTTACACTTCCGTTTAGCAAGCACCCCCACCCCTCCCACTCCAAAAACCCTGAAATTTGTAACACACCTTTTAGGTTTTTCCATCGTAAAGGAACACTGTCATGATATTTCGGTCCGCTGTAAAATGCTAAAAAAAGGAAAAACCCATAAATTATGAAGCAGTTTATTTACTCAGGACTGTGTTGCCGCACTGACACTAAATACTATCTTACTTATGGCAAGGCTGGAAATTGCATTTTGAACAATTTATTAGTTAGTGTTCTTTATTCTAGATATTTATTTATGTAAAACATCAACAAAGTATGCCATTGTAACGACAAGTTGCATTTGTGTCCTTTAACTTGTTTAGATATTGGGGATCTTAGTGAAAGCGGTGAATCAAGGATTATTGGACTGCAATCAAAAACCAGGTGTGCTAGTCTTACTGAATACAAGAAAGTGAACCATATTGATGGTAAGCTTGGTACTGTGACTGAGTGTTATCTGATTTGAGACCATGAAGGGATTTCGGTATTCTTTCTGTCTCCTGAGTGGAATGTTTATCAATTGTGAGCAATGTGGCATGAAAACGCAATTACCAAAAATGGAAAAGAAAGCAAGTGTATTAGCTGTGGTCAGAGGAGGGGTTTGAAGCCATTCTGTATTACCATGCATTACAATTTTAGTACTTTCTGTTCAGTCTGTGTTGTATATCCGGCAGATTGGCCCAGTTTAATATGTCAAATTATTTTTGTGTTGTTTTCAGCCTCAGATCTGAAATCGAAGCTTCATAAACTGATGGGCAGGGTAACCTCCCAGGTATGCGAGTACTACCTTAGATAGGGATATATGGGAAACAAACATAGGACAAATGTTAACTTGATTCTCTCGATTCACACACCCATTCACAGGCAGTAGCATGCACCGCGCAGGGGATGGGGCTGGAGCTGGGGTGACTTTAGCCCCCTCCCCCCCCCCTCCACTTTTTCGGATGGTAAAATATATATATATATATATATCTTTTACTTTAGTTACCCAGATCTGTCACTTAACAAAATAGCTTAATTACATTATTTTATGTGAAATATGCGGACCTCTCAGGAAACACAGAACAGACAAACTTTGTCCTGCAGCTGTCGCCAATGCGTTTGTAGCTCCTAATGTTTGTAGCTGCCCTGCTGACCCTGTGTAATAAGTTGATGGTTTAATCCTGTATTCTGTGAAGGTAACCAACAATTCTGAGGTTTGGAAGCTGTACTCAGACCTGTGTTGGGATGACAACTCTCAAGAAGACAAAGAAAAGGTTGGTTTAATTGCGGTTAATCTCATGAAGTGACGATCGGGAGGCCAGGCTACTCTAACGAGGTTTAGTTTGTTTCAATTTTTCGACTGAATTTATTGATATTGCAGGCACTACATTTTTTGGTTAAGGCCCACCGAACTAGAACTCAGGCTCCTGGCTGGGAGAATGACGTCAGTCAGTTCAAGGATGTTATACAATTAACACTTCATCTCAGCGATGGTAAGGAGCTTTTTCTTGTCTGACTACGATCTATATCTTGTTGCCTTTTCACTTCAGCTCTCTTGTGACTTGAGGATTACGTGACTTCCCTTCCACTATGTATTGGTTGCCTTCCCCTCTCATATCTTTCCTTGGGTTATCTGTTGGGACTGAAAAGAGCAAAGCCACTGATACTGTAGCCTCCTACACTGAACTTCTTTTGGCTTGTCACGCAATCTCTTATCCCAGACAAATTGCGTGACGAGCCAAAAGAAGGTTTGTATACAAGGCTACTGATGCTATTGGTAGGCTCCTGGATGGAAGTGAAAACGTTTGAATCGGGTGCTGGTAGTTGCCTGTAAGCTGTATGCCTATTGATTCACACTTGATGATGCACGTGAAAAACTTCATTCTCGGAGACTCAGGAGCGGTTAGTTGGGGCGAGAGGAAATAAATCGAGCAAAGAAATAAAGCGTCGCAGGTTTACAAGTAAGGCTGTCTTACTTGTAAACCTGCGACGCTTCATTTTTTTGCCCGATTTATTTCCTCTCGCCCCAACTAACCGCCCCTGGGTCTCCGAGGATGGAAAAACTTACGAAATAATGTGTTTATTGTACAGTATACGTGCAAGTGAGCCAGGGAAAAAATGGCAAGACGGAATCAGTGCAGCTACTTTCGTCAGCAAAACTCATTCTCAAACAGTTGGTCACAAGAGCAAAGGTTAGTGTGAGCGTGTTATCTGTAGCCTCCTACGCAGACATTCTTTTGGCTCTTCATGCAATCTTTCCTCCCAACGCTATGTTATCGGAAATGGAGTTGCGATAGAACAGACACCTGATTTATTAAGCAGCTTTCACAGTTCTCTCTTTTTCTGCACACCCGATCATGCGCAAAGCACTTCACGCATGTCTTAACTCCTATTATGATGACCAATGCGTTAAGGAGAATACGCAAATTTGATTGGCTCAGTTGGCAGTGTGTCTTAGTTGATAAGCAGTACTCACCGTGATCTATTGTTAATACACAAATCCGATTGGCTCAGTCTGAGCTTTGTTTTATCGAGCACCATCCAACCACTTGGCCTCCCAGCTTGTCGTTAACTGATGGTTACGAACGTCTTTTTAAACAGAAAGTCCATACGGATCCACTAACAGGGAATATCCAACCAGAACTTACACAAGCCGTCCTGGACTTAGAGGCCAGCTTACAGAGAATTAGCGACTTGATTTCCAGTGTCAAAAGTTAATATTTCAACTCTGCTCTAGCGATCGCCAAGGGTTGTCCAGTTAAATCTTTGTAACGAGGTATCTACCCTGAAGAGAAGCTGACATACTGAATAAACGGCACAAAGAACCATTTCGTACAGAGGAAGCAAAACTTCGAAGGCAGCACAAATTATGAACATGATCAACCCACTGATTGCTGCGCCCTTAGGCCACACCAACTGGCCGATTCTCAGACCATTGTCTGCCCTCGTCCGCTCTCTGGCAGCAAGTGACTTCGTGCAGTGTGAAACAAGGCCACTGTGAACCGGACTGGCCTGGAGACAAGTGGTTTTGAAAAGTTCCTGTCATACGCAGAAGACTATTATTCAAAGACAGCTATGACCTACTGTTGTGACCGGCACGACAAATATTTAAAAACGGGCAAAACGTAAAAGGACAATGTTGGATAAATAGAGTTCATGTGCTTGACAACGTGTTTGTCGGTGTTTTACTGTTATATATCTTGCAGCTGCAAACAGTGCTATCTGTCAACAATGCCGAGAGCCTCGGACTTCCCTATCCTTAAAATTGTATTTTTTTCTAACTTTTTCTCCTAATGTTCATCCGTACTTGGTTACTTTTTGGAAAGCTTTTTCGGCCACACATTTCGCTGGGAAAATAAAAAGCTCAGCGTACCTGCCGAGTAGCATGGCACCTAAGTAAAACAGTCTGGGTATAAAAGTGGGCGTGTCTGATGGAGTTGGAAAAGAAAAAGAGATCCTTACTCTTCACTTTAGTTTTTCAGCCACTTTCGTGTTGCTAATCAACAGCTGGTAATTGACAAGTCAAACAGTTCAAAATTAAAAATGTCCTCCTCAGCACTCGGTTTTCCCGTAGCTCAGGGGTTAGAGTAAACTGTATTCCAAGCGATATTCTGAAGATCATTGGTTCGATTCCCATTAGGGACCCGGGGGGAATCGTGATACGTTTCTTTCATGTTTGTGGAGTTTTCTTCATGAAATACATTTTTGGAGTGTGGATAACCGTGAGAGGTGGTTTAAGAGGAAGCCTTTTGTTAGCGGTAATACTGTCGAGAATAATGCAAACGGTACCTTTTCATTAACATTTATTATTAACTCCAGTATTTATAAAAGTAACCGCAGAAAATGTACAAAAATAGCACAAAAAATATAGTTATAAAATATATATCTTTGATGGTGCCAATCACTGTATGTGTTAAAGGAGCACTGTCATGCTATTTCAGTCCGGCGTAAGATACTAAATCTTTAAATCAGGAAAAATAATGAAGTCGATTATTTACTCAGGACTGAGTTACTGCACTGAGACTAAATACTGTCTTCTTCTGTTTCGGATGGCTAGGACGGAAATGGATTGCATTTTGAAAAAAATTAGCCTAAACTCAAGTAGCATTTCTGAGAAGTTTGGGCCGGAAAACAGCAAAACCACCATGACAGTGCCCCTTTAGGCTAGTTGAGGTATCTATCAGCCTGACTAAATTTTTATTTGGAACTTATGTTGTGTAAAAATTGGATAAAAATTGTATTCTTTCCACAAAGAGTGTTACCTGGGAATAATTTCTATTAACAACAGCCAGTCAAAAACAAATTAATAAACACTACACGCAAATATTAAATTTTTTAAAGTAACAATAGTGTGGTAGGAAGCGGTGATTAACTACAAAAGTACCGATCTTAGACGAGGAGGCTGGCTATGGCAGATTTCAAGTGACAGAACAAAAATTACATGTGAGCACGCAAACCCTTTGCTGCTACGTTACGTCGCAATGCATACAAGCTACACTACCGACATGACACAAGATAACTTGTAAGAGAAGTGACCCGACCAAAATAATACATGGCGCGCGCTTTATTTCGGGGTTCGCCAATACATTCAAAAATCACGCGCGGTACCCCAGTAGGAGAGGTTGCTCGCAGGCTCTATGACGGTTGCATAAGAGACTTTTTCACAGATGGTAATGTTGCAGCCCCTGTCTGGCCAGTACCTAGATGTTTGGCCTGTATTATGATGCTATGCACTCATGGCAGATGCCACAGGCACACCAATGCCATTCACCAGATCGCTCTCCTGTGTCACCATACAGCATTACTTTGTAAAGTAAAGTCTACTGGCGGACATTACAGGCACTCTAAACACACGAATATCTGTCATGGGAAGGAACTTGCACAAGATGCAGTTGAGTTCATTCAAAGACAACATCAGGTTGCCGTTCAAATCTTTCTGGATCACCAACTCATTCGTAAATTTAGAACAAAGGTGACGTGCAATCGGCATCACTGGTTCGTCCCTTGACAACGCATCACGTGCCTGAAGGGTGTCACATGCATGCCAATCTGTGATGACAGAGGCCTGTGGTCCAGTGAGTACTCCCCAATCCAAGCAATACAGATCAGTCAGTTCACAAACAGCCTGAAGGCAGTGACTATTAACAGCACTGTCCTATGGAAAGATTACACAAGGAAAAATGTCACTGCATATGTCAACTGTCATTCCTTTCACATTTTGAATGGTATATGAATTCCATTTTGGCAGTATACACTTGCTCAGCTTGGTAGAGACAAAAGCAGAGGGTATTTTTCTACTCCGGGAAGCGAGAGTCGAGAAAAATCACCACAGCGGCGGCGAGTGTTCTAAACACTTCTTCAAACCCTTTGTAGAAACACCACGACAACTTGATTTTCCTGGGTGCTTCGGTGAGTTAATATGGTCTGAATTTGGAGGCAAATGATGAAACTAACCCGACCACCCTACTATTTGATATCGTTGGAAATAGATGGTCGCTCTTACGAAAGACAAAAATACCTCGATTGGCCAAACGGCGAGAGTGCGAAGACTTGGCAGCAGCTGGAGAACATCCGCGAGAGTGGAAGATATATTGAACATAATCAGATCCAAATGAACAAGACTGTAAAACCAGTATAACACAGTAACTCAGGATTCCAGTTCTTATTTGTATTATTACAAAGTACATGTAATATCATAGTTGTAGTGTTTCCTTGATTAAATGTTGGGGACGTCTATCATGCTCCACAGAAGGATCTTCCAGTAATTTCATGGTCAATAATCAGCAAGATCAAATAGACACCGCCTCCTCGAACAAAAATGCGGGCACGTTTAAAAATCGGTTTCGTTTACCAGAATTCTGTCCATGACATTAAATCGAGAAAACATACAATGAAAGTGATGGTAAAATACACAAAGAATACACCGAAAAGGGAGTTTTGGAGGTAGACCCTATAATACAAACTCCCTGAAGGAAAATCTAAAATATTCAACAGGCATTAAAAATCATTCTAAAACGTTTCAACATTAAAAGATATTACAAGATATTTAAAAAATATCGTAAAGACTGCTTAAAACTTCCAACATTGCCCGCTTCGACGACGCACTCAGGTAGATCATTCCATTCTTTAACAATTCTTCAAAAAACGAGTATTTATGACAGCTACAGTAAGATCCGTCAAATTGTAACTAAAATTGTGGTTGCTCCTTGTTGTTTTTGAAGCTAATTCGAAGTAATCTTGGAAAACCAGAAATAAATAGTATATCCTGTGAGTAGTCGTAACATACCTAATCCCTAATCTTAAACTGAAGAATAAGGCGTTGTGTGTCATCCGGATTGAAGGGGATGAGTAAGTGAGTGTGTATGGAAACAAGAAAACAATATTTGACTGGCAATCTCAATATGATGTAAACGGTATACAAATAGGTGAACCAAGTTATGGGCATACAACTGCGTATGTACTTTCACTATTGCCTTACCTGTGAAGACCCTTCAAGGCATGCGCAAGAGTATCAAAGGAACTGCCACACTCGAGCCTTAAACACTTTAAATTTGTTAAGTAACCAAGACACTGGTAAGTCTGGAAAAAAAAAAAAACAAGGAAAAATGATCATTATGCTTCAACAGTACAGAACAATGTTAAATTGATCTGATTGGTCTGCCCTAGGTGCTGAAATACGAGTCTTGTCAACGGAAGACACCAACAGCAAGTTTTTAAGACTGCAGACTAAAGAATACACAACAGAGTCACACTGGAAACAATGCAGCCTATAGGTCAGCTTGGCTTAGTACTCTCTTAATGACAGTCCTGCATAAAATGATGGGCGCTTTCTGATTCGACCAAAAATTCCGTAAAAACCGGGAAGTGAAAGTCATCGAAATATTCTGGAAAAATATTTCGAAAATTTGGGTATACCTCTCGACGTTGGCCCAACATTCGGGAATATAGGAACAACCGGAAAATTCCGTTTTATTTGTCCATTCGTACTGGGGCCCATTTGCTCTGGCCATGAAACGCGGGTGTCATTTGCCGAGATTCCGGAAGAGTGTACCTTCAAAGTAGACGCGGGACTCCCTTTAAATTTCTTCGCATGTAACAGTTCACAGCACTTAAGATCACTAAAGAAGCCAGTAAATTATGTCATCATTCTCATCCAAAGACTTTTTCGTTTTAAGTTTACATTCGTTGAACAACTTCAAGGCGAGTAAAAACGCTACGGAAGGCCAGCCATTTATGCTTCATTATTGTAACACTTTTCCGCGAAACTCATCAATTTGAATCGCCTGATTTAGAACAGAGACAAGACCAATAAATAGAGGAAGTGCCAATGTGTAAAACCAAGAAGAACCAGTAGGGGAAATGGAGTTACCAAAGGAGCTTGATCTGCCAGGCTTAAACGATAGTGCGTTTGAATCTGATTCTTATTTTAAATTTACAATAAAATGATCAAGTTTTCTACCCTCAAATGTTAGTGTCTTTCTGTTGAGAAATACCACCAAAAATGCTGGAAATGGTATTTCCAAGTCTCTAAATTTTAACATTTTCTGGGGGTGTGGGCATGCCCCTAGACCCCTCTAGAGCCTCGGGCCTACAGCCCAGGGCCGTTTCGCACCTTTGGCGCTCACTTCCAAGGCCTACTTTTAATTGTAAGCCTTCTACTTTATTAACAGCCCTGTAATTTAGGTAATCCCTTGTGGCAATCAGCTGTGTTTAAGCGCATTCTTGGGAACGGGTTGAATAACAATGACCAACCGGTTTAATTTTGACATCCTCATGACAAACTGACATGGCATGTTGTGGTAATTTTAATGGGACAAGTACACACTCATTGTTATTCTTACTGCTTACCTCCTTATCCCAGTTTGAACAGTCTCCAATTTCAAGCGCCTCCAAACAAGGTAAGTCTCTAAGAAATCCAAACTCCGAACTTGGAACATTTTTTAATGTGGTTAACGACTACCAAGAATTCAAAGTAAATTAGTGTCAGTTTTTTCATTAAGCTAAGTGTTTCCTAAAGTTTCTTCAAGTAGCTTTGGGTAAGAAAGGCACCCTAAACATAAAAGGCACTGGAAACTCTACAAATATAGAAAACTATACAGAGAAAACCAACAGTGCAGCAAAAAATATATATACTACTGTAACAGACTTTTCACCACCTCTTTACAATTAAATGTCACTTCAACATACAGGGATGTACATAACTTATACAAGAAGTGGAATAATAAATAAACTGGGCATAGCAAGCACGAAGAGAACTTGACTGACTGAGCGTGGCACACAAACATTGAAAGCCAGAAAAGCTAAACCCCTCCACAAGGGATCTTAAATTCTCTCCTGTGAACATTTTGCTTAGTTCTGGCAAAGCCCGTAAGTACAGGTGTATGGACAATTATTAATATGTCTATAATACCCAATGGACACCAGATCTCAGCTCTGGAAGGCAAATTCATGTACTTGACACAGATACAATCTGTATCGAGTCTACTCCCTGTTCTCTATCAGACATTTTACTGAGTTCTCTTGTCTTACCAGTTTAGTGAGTTCTTTAAGGTTACTGAGGCCCATTAGTCCTCCACTGAAGGTAAAGGAAGGGGGGCTCAGGCCACCACAGGCTGCTCGCAGCTGAAGTCTTTTAAGAGATATAAGTTGGGCAAGTTTTCCAAAGTCCAAGTGTGATGTATACGCCCTTGAAAACAATGCAATAGCAAGACGAATGGTATATACATATTACGTTGTAACCAAGCGTGAGGGCTTTCCTGGGAGATTATCAGTCCAAGGTTATGACAGTATGGACCTAGAGCAGTGAGGTCCATACAAAAAAACAGCAAGGGCTGATATTCTTACCGTATGGTCCCAAAGCCAGCTTGGTTAATAAGAGACTTGTTACACGACTAGTAACACTAGTAAGACTAGTAATAAAGAAAGCTTGAAGGTTTGTCCCAATTTTCATATACATGTAAGATTACACTGTATGCTGAAAATACACAAGATAAAAAGGATCCAACTCAGACTGAGGGCCTATCATGTACATGATGTTTTAGCTGTCTGATGAAGGAAAAAAATGGATAATTAGAAAATGTCTTTGTGTTGTTTTTATTGTGAGCAAAAACGTGGGATCATTCAAGACAATACCCAGTCCAATACTTAGAAAATTAATATTAATATTGTACTGCTAATAGAGTAATTTGACTGATTTTTGTTACTTGCCCTCTGACTGCCTAGGTTACAAAACAAACACACATTACATTACATAGATGTAGTATGCACACTTGACATACCACTTTCCAGGTTCACTATCATTGTCAGTTATCCACTGAGCAGTTAACACCTCCAAGCTGTCAATAAAAGACAGTAATGTTTTAGTTACAGAAAACTCCATAAAACAAAGGGTGGAAAACAATCAAAACCAGAAGACACCTGTACAGCTCCACAAATGATCCCATACCAGAAATGATCCCCACATTGAGCCACAAATGAACCCAACCAAAAAAAAAAAGGGAATGGCATGGATGGTGAAATGGTTTGGAGAGGAAATTGGCATGAACAGCCATTATCTTTATTAAAACCATCTTAACTCATACCACACAACTAGCACCTTTTCCACACTTTTGACTGAATTTTGTCACTGACCACGATTTTATGAATTGTACCACTCAATCAGCAAAAACTGATTTGAGCTGCAGGCTGGAAGTTTGTTTTCTTTGCAATTCTAAACTGGGAACCGGATTCTCTTTAGCAAAGCAACAGGCACTATGTAGCCTTCCTTGGCTTAATGTTGCTATTTTGATGTTATACAGTCAGCTCTCTCATAAGTGATCACCCTTGGTGCACAACAAAGTGGCAGCATGGGGAGGTGGTTGCTTGCAAGAAAATCTATTTACTTATTAAAGATATTACCTTTTAGCTAAAATTAGGAATTGGAAAAAGATGTTGAACACACTGACGTATTTCGCACTGAAAATTGCATGGAAAATGTCATCATACTATTGTTCAGATCTCTGAACCAACTCCATTTTACTTACAGATTTTAAAAAATTCAGGACTTCAATGGGGTTTGAACCTGTTGAAATCCTGAATTTTTTTCAGGCTTCTTTACGCAATTGCATTAAATTGTGTTCACAACTGCTAGGATCATCCTTCATTTGATTTCATTACTGCAGTTCATGTATGATTTATTTCATATACATCATTCTCAAGAGAAACTCAACAGTCCATGATCACAACAAGCATCATTACAAAATCAATTATTACACAAATTACTGTACAAAAGGTCCTAAAATCAACCAGCTCGCAGACTTTGACCCCAAGAATGCGTTGTGTTACTCAACAGAATATCATGCAACGTCACAGATTTTCCACACACACAAAAACAAACAAAACAAAAAAAAAGAAAACACTATGGAATATTTCTTATAAATTGATTAAACATTTTTTGTGTCATTGTTATATAAATCCATACCATTCCTAATTTTTTCGGTTGGGATCATTTGCAGTCCAATATGGGGATCATTTCTGGTACGGGATCACTTGCAGTCCTATGATCATTTGCACAACTGTACAAACCACAGTCATTGCGACACAGGCAGCCCAAGCTCTTGATACAAGAAAGCATATTTTGAAAAATTGTCATAAGTGCTGTGTGAGACACAACGTGACCTTATTTTTGTAACTCTTATGGCCAACAGTGATGTGAAAGATGTATCCCAGTCCACAAGGGATAATCCAGAAGTCACTATTTTATTGAAAAAAAATAAAAGATTATCTTTTGCTCCATTTCACCTTAAGAAACCATTTGATATTTTATTGCCCACTCAACATCTTATAGACACTACTAACCCAATACCACCAGAATCTAAGGTCAGCTTCGACATAATGCAATGCTTGACAGAATGTTTTAAAATACCATTTTTCATATTGCAACCGTGTGCTGCCTGTGTAGTCACAAAAGAGGAATTAATTTGCTTTATAAAAGTTTTGATGGTTGCTTACTCTGGTAAAGATTCTGTTACTTGGTGTAGGATCCATGTTGGCACCAAACCAAAGTCCAGCCACTTGAGACCAGATAACTGACGTAACACATTTCCAATGGTCGACCAGGAATCTGTGAGATTCTTGCCGTGAATAAGACCTCTCAAGTCCTGCATACATGTATACAAGTTAAATGAATTCAGAGAGTTTTCCCACAAACTTTCATTTATTTTGTGTCTGTCTGTTCATGAATGCATTGTTGAGAATTTTGTTGAGAGCCTTTGGTTTATAGTTTTCAATATTTTGGTTGTTGTCCTTTTGTTCTGCCCAAGACTTCCAAACTTCTAGCCAGTTGTTTTACTTTTTTGAATGTTTTGCTTTTTACATTTTTGTTTAAACTTTAAATTAAAATGCTATGATTCCCTTCAACATCCGTTCACCATTTTGTTTAGAGACAGCCCATTTGCAACTTTTTGTACTTGTGAATCATTTTTAATTTCACCATTTTTGCTTAATTTTAACTTTCTACATTCAATTTCATGTTGTGTACTGCATTTAAGATGTTTTAAATGATATGCTCTCCACCAAACCAGATTGCAGGAATTCGGGCATGAACACATATTTATTGACTGATAAATGCTTTAACTACCGGCAGTGTCAGGAAATATTGAGAATCTTCTGTAAGCACTCACAATTTTCAAGAGCTAAACAGAAAAACCAGGATTCAAAACCCTCCCGAAGAAGAACAGTTCTAAAACTGTGCTGCTAAGACACTCCAAAGTTAACGAGTAGTGTACTATGCTATCATCCCAGACCAACAAAAATCCTGAACGTCCATGCATGCACCCACCAGTCTCTGAGTAGAAAACTGCACCATCCATCTTGCTGCCATGTCCCAGTTCTTAACATGCAGTCCATGAACTGACACTCTGCTCCACTGCAAAATATAGCACTGTTAGGCAGAATTTAGCTTTGTTATTCACTAATTAATTGCATATGAGTTGGATCAAAAAGACAGAACAAAGGTGAACAAATTATGATAAATAGCCTTGATGGAATGGGTCATGTGAACTTAAGACACCCACACCCTGCCACTCACTACCGTTCCATCAATACATCAAGGCCTCAGTCTGAAATATCCCTGTAATGACCTCACTCTCACTTATTAAGTAGTATCTACTTGATTGAAATGTTGATTGATGCTGGGATGACATTCGACTGGCTAATGCCCAACAATGACCAAGAGTAAGTGGAGTGTCAACCGACACCTATGTTGGCTGATATTTGTTGCTAATTGGTTGACACGCTACCTGACTTTTTGTTTATTTTTTTTTTTAACTTTAAGTATGAATGAACAACACGTATATAGCTTTTTTGTTGCCTACAGTTTTTTCTATCCCTCTCAATATTTTCAATGCAAAGTTACAGTGTACTTCATTTATACCCTGTGTAAAGTATTTGGATCACCAATAAGGAAATACCGGTGCTACAACTGCAAAATTGTTACAAGAATTGAAAAGATCAAAATTTTATAGTTTTGTGTGGCTACCCTAAATGAGTTGCATGGGTGTTGTTCCTTATTGTGGATAAATTTAAAAGGATAATTTTTCCAGACACTATTCAGCATCATCACTCTAATATGCTATAGTATTTGTCGACACTCAACTGCAGCTGCCAATGTGATCCGATGGAACCAGCTGCAATAACTTATTACATGATAAATTAATTACAGTAATTCAAAATTCTCCAACTTCTTCTATCTGCAATGCCTTTCATAAGGATAAAACGATTGAAGCACACATGGTGTTAAAAAATAAGGCAATGACAATATTTTGTTTCTGAAGAAAATTTACTTAATTATTTTTATATAACAATTCACAAAACATAAATTTGAGTTCTAACCAGAACAGGCTGGGATGATACTTGGTTCCACATACTGCATACACAACTTGCGCTGCAGAAAAATATCATCTTATAGTGTTATGATAAGTGATACAATGGACCAACACACAAGTAGGATTAAACTGTAGTACATGACCTGTGCATTGCACATTGCTGTTCTGTTTCAAAGCTGAGCTCCGTTGACAAAAGATTACAGCTAATCCAAGAATTATTTTCTTTGCATGACTTTAAGACAATGCCTATATCCCCCTTTGTTTATCCAGATTTAAGCAACTCTTTCATTATAACTCAGTTCTGAACAAGGAAAGCCTATCACAGTGGGTTTTGAGGCAATGTAGAAGCAGAAAAAGAAGAAAGAATTTGAGTTACCAAAGGAAATCAAACACACTAATCTGCTGAAAGACTTGTAATAAGAATGTCCATTTACTATTTTTTTTGTGTGACATGTATTCTGCTTACTATCTGGATAAGCAGATGTACTTAAAAGGTGGTAAATTGGTACAATGTATGTGCAGGACAAAGAAAAACTTGATTCCAGATGGGACTGTACTTTTGACATACCTGCACTATACCACTGGGAAACCTCTGACAAACAAGGTCATTAATTTTACTACTTTAAGGTCATTTACAAGGGTCATGGCCTTGCTGTCAACAGGAATCCCAGTCAGGGCTCAAGACTAACGGTAGCCAGCTAGCCACAGACTAGTAAAAATTCCATTTTGGATAGTAGGTTTTGCGCTTCACTAGCCATTTTGGCCAGTGAAAATGTTAGCACAAAACATGTGCACTAGCCACTGGGCTAGTAAGCTGAAAAAGCTGAAAAGTCTCGAGCCCTGTAAGTACTAAGTACACTTGACAGCTCTAGTGAAGCAGTCACTGAGTGGGTTTTGCTGTTGTGATTCCTTTCTTTGTCCCATGCCTGTGAAAATGGCTGTGAAAACTACAGTATTATAATCATTGGAAAATAGAAATGATCAAAATAGTCAATCACAGTCTAGACAAGTACCAGGGTTGTTATTAGAATTGAAAACCTGGGCACCCTCACCGATATACTCAAAATACAGGACCCGCCTTTTCTATTAAGATTTTGAAAAGGGAAAACCAAAAGAATCTTAGGGGTACCCGCCTATTTAGAATCCGATACCCTCCTGTTTCTTCAGTCAATGAGACCCCTGCAAGTACCGTGGGAAAGAGAAGGGGCCATTGGAGTATTCTTTTTTTAAAGAAGTTATGGAATAACAAGTGGTCATGAATACCTGCACAAATCAATGAGTGGCAAATAAGACAGGATATGTAGCAAGCAGTCAAATGACAACTTATGAGCAGGACACACATCTGTTACTTTGATTTTGACTTTCAGAGCATCTGGATTTTCTTCCAAAAGACAGTGCTGCAAATCAATGGAAAAGTCAGCAGGTCATACATTCTGCACTTTTACAATACAATACAATACAATACAATACTTTATTTTCACATTTCCTTATTACATTAAAAGATATTTGTATGGTTAGTTACAATAAATAGTTACCATGTTTTGCAAAATATTGGAATAATTAGTAAACACAATGAAATACAGCAACAGAGTTTGGGGCAAACTATTACAGAGAAGAACAAAGAAAATGGAAATAGACCTCCCTGGAGAGGAGGGGGCATGTCCCAAATTAAGAGCTTTGACAAACTCAAAATCTCCATTTAAAAATAACAAACAAATTAACATTCAAAATCCTGTAACTGATGAAACAACTCACCGTACAAACATAACAGTCTTTATATCTTTTAACTTCAGTGGGTGGCAGAAACACACATTCAGGGTGAAAAAAGGATTTGCACATTTTGCATTGCAGTGAAGGCCTGGCATTGTTCCGATCTGGACAATATCTTGTGCATATCACCACTGTAGACCACCTAAAATTTGCAAAGTCAAACAATTCAATCCTTTAATGCATGTATGTTTCAAATGCAAGTAACAAAGGGAGATGACAGAGGTATTTATTACGATAGTTAACAGTATTGACCTGATATAATATCAGGGTTCATACTCTATTCATGCCAACTTATCAAGGACTTTTCAGGACCCTATTTCAAACATTCAGGGACGTCCCAATTTTACATGAGAAATGTGTGTTGATATGTGCGTCAACGGATGTCCCTAAGAACACGTCTCTTCACACAAAGTCCTTGGAGTCACTATCAGCGACACTCTTGGGTGGAATGAGCATGTGCGTGAGATCGTTTCCAAAGCTTCAAAACGTCTTTACATCTTAAGAGTGCTCAAGCGGTCCGGAATTCCACCCGAAGACCTTATTAACATCTTCTATGCCTTGGTACGATCGGTCCTCGAATACGCCTGCGTTACTTGGTCTACCAGCCTACCAATTCACCTCAAGGACATGATCGAGAGAGTTCAGAAAAGAGCTCTGCGTATATTATTCCCGGCGCTGAGCTACAGAGACGCCACTGTGGCTGCAAACTCCACTCGCTTAAATGTGAGAAGAGACGAACTCTGCAAGAAAGTTTGGGATGGTATCTTTGTGCCTGGGTCACGGCTGTACCACCTCATACCACCAAAGCATGCCGATTGCCATGCTTATGAGTTGCGCAACAAAAACCATGTATCACTCTTTAAATGCCGGACTGAAAGATTTAAAAAATCTTTTTTTCCAACAATGGAGTCTAACGCCCAGTTCTCGTAATCAAGCAAACCTAAGCATTTTGTTTCATTGGTATACAACTACTGACTCTTGTAATTCCCAGTCCCTTTAGACTTTTAATTTTAAGGTCAAATGTAAGATTTTTGTATTTTTTAAATATTTAATGTATACTTGTAAATTCATATGTATTTCACCACTAGGGTGCTATTTTTGAATATTTTTAATAAACCTTCAATTATTATTATTAATGTTCTTTGTTTGCCTTTCAATTTTGACTCCCCCATTACATTCTGAGGTTGACGCCTTTCTTATAGGCAAAACAGAAAGCTTTGTTTGGATTCTGTTTTTTTTTTTGTAACCATAACATGTACTCATCTTTTTCTAACCATTTCCCATTAAAATGGCACCTGCCTGGCTTGGTGAAATTACAAAGAAACCCCCAAAACGGAGAAAAAGGAGGCAGGCTTGGGATGCTATCCCCAGTTTCAACTTGATTTTCTTTCCACAGCACTTGTTCTCATTTGCAAGCCTCCACTATCTAAGAGCCTGGAATAGGCTAAAGCACATTATGAATAGGTAACAGCTTACTTGGATTTTCTCCATGGTTCAGACTGTACAGGTGTGACTGATGTTTTGCGAGATACCTGAAATTTAGCAGTCAAAAACAATCACCTGTTTACTTAGGATAGTATTTGGGAACACATTTCTAAATACTAAGTAAACATTTGTTTGGGTTGGGGTGTGCCAGTGGGACTACTCTGAAACCCTTACCCTAAGCCAGACCAAGTTCAGGTGCAAAACTCCCTACCCTATCACACATGCTACATGTATTCCCCAGAAACTCAGTAAATTTTCCATGCTGATTTTTTTCAGTATCAATTCCCAGGAAATATAGATAAATTCTTCAAGCAATTGACCAGCTCTTAGAACATGATATGCTATTCTGGACAAAAACTCTCTGATTTCGATACCCTATCTCAGACTAACTTCCTTAAAGTCCATACCCTTTACAATGGCACATACCCTTATATCTTATATATGGGCGTAACCCCTCTAACACCCCTAGCACTGATCCTATTTATCATTAATAACTGACTAGAATTATGTACCTCTTTATCTCCTCCTCCAACCAGAACATGATTGTCAAAAGAAAACCAGTCTGGAGATAAATAACTGATCTTCTCTGTTCTCACTAGTAAAACAAAAACATTCTGTGTGGGTATAAGTTGTTACAGTGTTTCATCAACAATGCACCTACATAAACTGTGCTGCTGGACTCCCTTTGTAGACAACAAGCAATGGTAGGTTTTAACAACTGTCCGTAACCATGTGAGTTGTTAATGCATGCTGATTTAAGCAAAAACTTAGATCATGACAGTTGTCCCACCCTTTTAAGTTCATTTCAATAATTCCACTAGAATTCATTCTGTGAAACAGGCAGGGTCCAGATAATTTTTTAAGGCAGGGTGTCAACAAGGAATTCCAATGGGTCAAATTCCCAAAAATCCCACCAAACTACCAATTCTCTATAAATGTAGGTACGTCTTTCACCCAAACCCCCCTTTTACCTCAAGCACTGAACAGGGTCATCTGGAATATTACTGTAGATTGTGTCATTTGGTTTGCAGAGTTGCAAAACAAATGGCATGCAAAACACCATGCAGGACATGTTACTCAGGCTTCTTGTGGAAGGCCTGAGTCTAAAAATACCATCTGCTCTTCAGGTATCATCCACAAATGCTAACATAGAACAACAACAACAACAAGAAAGCTGCCATGTTGGATTATAAAGAAGCCATGTATAAAAGCAAAGACCAAGTAACATATTTACTTCTGTGACTATTATGATCATTATTATTATAATTATATAATAATACAGTATATGGCATAAAAGTCCCTTGGAAGGTCAAGTGGAGGCCAATATGGCCTCTAGTTGTTTCAGGATTTAGCATTATGTTTTAACACAGACGTTTTATTTTATTTTATTTTTGCAATAGTATGTAAGCTTCCTGTAAGTAATGTAAGTAAGTATGTAGGTATGGTATGTTAGTATCGTGATGTGAGCTGTAAAACAAACAAAAACAAAAACCCACACAAGTGTCTACATGTCCAAGCTGATCTTCTTACAAAGCTTGAGGCCCATGACACCATTTTCCTGCCATCTTGTGCTTCTGACACATTAAACATGGCATATGCTTCTTAACTTTAAATTAGTTGAAAAGTAGGTAATTTAAGTTCCAAAGCTGTCAAAATAAAGAGGTTAAGTTCAAATGAATTGCCCTCAAAGGCTTAATTCCAGTTTCTCTTGTCTGTACTGCAAAGGATATGTATTATAGAGGTTTTTTTTAAAGAAAGCATGTGGCAATTCTGCTGGTACCAGGGAAATGTATGTAATAAAGAGGTATCTGTATTATAGAGGTGTCTGTAAGAACCTAAACTGTACTTACAATACTTTTCCACATCAGCTCGGCAACTCTAAAAAAGAAATACAGCGATCAATTGCCACCATAAGCTGTAAAGTATACATAAAATTCTTTAAAGGTTAATAAATTTACCAGTTTTTTTCCACATGGTGTGATGTAAATGACCGCACTGTTTCTGCCAGATCCTATGTGTCGATAAATAATCTCTCGGCACCAACCTGTAGGAAAATGAGGAATTAGAGCTCAAATTTATTAGTAACTGCTCAACCGAATGAATACACTACTACAGGGGCATTGTGTCGACTTCATTTATCACGGTCAAACTGTTATGCTATTACACTATGACGGGTGCTTTCTGCTACGTTATGTCATTAACCTTATTTACTGCACTGTTAAAAGGGCTCTGTAAAAGAGGGGAAGTAAAAGGATTAAGGGCAGAATAGATAGCAGGGATGTTAAAAAAACAGGCAAAAAATAAAACAAAAACACAATGTGACACCATCCAGGGAAGAACTGCATTTTTGCATACGTCAGGGTTCAATGTCATTAGAAGCCCGTAGCCGACGGATTTCCACCGTCTGTCAGACCACTTTGTGCCGACTACTTTTGCCCAAAAATGCAAAAAAAATTTCGTTTGTTAGCTCTGTGTTCATTATAATCTGTAGCCATCTACTTCAAACCATTCATCTATCTACTTAAAATCCTAGTGACAACCCTGTACATTATTCCTCAAAAAAATAAGCAGAAACAGGCCAAACGAAATACAGGGCTATGTTGTTCTATTAAAACAAAGACCACATACAAACTCTTGGCCGATTTGGACAAAACAAAAAACTGGCCAAAATTCAAGAGGACATTCTTGCCCAGAAGGAACATTCTGGTAACACACTACCAGTTCAAGAGTGTTTTGTTTAATGCAAGCCATCCAGATAGACACCTCAAACTAGAATTCTAAAGAATGCATTTTTGGAAGCTGGTCATTTTTTAAAATCATTCATGATAAATGTTCAATGATAAATCAATGTTAAGGTGCTTCCTTGACTGCCCTTAATCACCATACATTTGGTTAATCATTGAAAATACATATCAGTACTATTGTACAAGTCCAGCCAACTCACCATAATCAAAAGGCTTCTGCATCTGTGGTATGTTGAGCAACACAGGACTGTCATCTCCTGCTCAGAATTTAAGAAAGAAACTAATTTAAAATCATCTACAAAATTGGGGGAGGTGGGGCTAATACTGCCTTCGTCCACGCAGTCTGTGGATGATTCACTTTCTGCAAAAATCAGCTTTGAGATCAGCACCTTAGAAACTGACTGACCATGGAGTCTTATAGCACTAGCTTGGCTACCTAAGCTTGCTTACCAACAGCAACCTTCTTTCACAACTTGATTCCTGTACTTACATTGTACATCATTCTTTACTAACATTCCAACTGTTTCATTTCAAATGTCCAGCCAAAAGAGGTCTACTAACAACCTTGATATACTTCTCTACAATTGGATTTGTATCACCTACCATAACATTATGCTGAGACTTGTCTATAAAGAGCACTAGCAACTATGGATCCTGATTGATTCTTCTAATTGCTGACAAACTCGAGACACATCTTTGAAAAGTTAACAAGAAATTTTTTAAATGAAGACATGAAAAAGATTGTTGTAGTTGTAAAGGGTATATGTGAATCAAACCCATATGACCTCTGTGATACAGGGGCAGTTCTTTATCATCTCAGCTAACAAGCCAACTGGGAAGTGATCAGTTTGTTGCTTCAAAATAAGTGAGTGTTGAAATAAACGACCAAGAATAGATGATTTTCATATATGTTCACAGACATAATAGAGAATTTTTCATTACCTAATACTTTTCATCATACAGTTAAGACTTGGGGTAATACATTGTAACCATCCATCGGGCCCGCAGAGTTGGTAACTTCAGGGTATCCTAAGTATTTTCACAGTGCTGTGAACAAATCCCTTCTTACAGGGATAAGTATGTTATTTAGCCAAAAGTTTGTGCAGCTTGTATAGTTTTTTCCAGAGGTAGTTTTACAAATGAACATCTCAATCTAATCTGTGTAAATAGTCATTAAATTAACCTGTTTACTCCATTCCAAAGACAGTTCACTTGTTACTTAAGCCCATCCACAATTTTGCCACTAATCATTTTTACAACAAAATTCTTGAATCTGATTGGCTATAGCTGTATTACAGGGTATGATTTTGATAATAGGATCTGATCATGCCTACCGTATGTAACTGGGCACCATGTTCCATTGTGCACACTGTGCGTGGGCAGTTGAACTTTTACACATTCTCTTTTAAGGCATCCCATGGTGAAAACTGTTGTCTTTTTTTTTTCTGAAATGTTTTTCTCATATTCCTTCCTCAAATTTTACAGATATGATTATTGGTAACAGAAAATTTGGTCTGTAGTCATACTTAAATTGAAACAAACTTGGACTTCCACTGTACGGTGGTCCGATCACTTGTATGATTATAAACAATTATTGGATGAGGTTTTTGTGATATCCAGACTAATCCAGGTCGAGGTAAGGTTTATCAGCCAAAGCCGAAAAACAAATGTCATAATAGTAAACATGCACTTGTTAAGCCTCAGTTCAATTACCAAAATTAATCAGCTTACTGATAACAATATTTTAAATCTGTACGTGCTCCACTAAGCCCTTCTGAGCAAACTGACAGGACATGACCAATTGATGAGATTGAGAATTGGAACACAAATCGATCAATCAATAACAATCAATTATCAGAATCTGTTAGTTAATTGGTATCAATTGGCACTGGATAATCAATGACCGATCAATAATCACACAAAAGCAGTCGGAGGCTTATCAACTGGCATTGATTGGCTACAAAAAAACTCTCAAAATGTACCCTTCTGGTACTTCAATGCCCAGCTGAAATTTTGGACGCAAGTCTTCGGTCTTGCCGATTCATTTTTAGCCTGCATTGTCAAATAAAGATGTATGTATGTATGTATATATGTAAGTTGAAAAAGAATTAGAAATGATGACCAAAGTTATGTCATCTGATTGACTGGTATTGATAATCAATGACAAGCAGTGTCAGGTAATTGAACTCACGGTTACAAACTTTGTCAAATCTGCAAGACTTAACTGTTATAAACATTTCTTTTTTATTGGGATAGTCAGATTGTGGAATAGCGCACCAAGAAATATAGTCGAAGCTAATAGCTTTGGCATAGGTTACTTAAATCCAAGCTTAAATTGTATTTTTTATGTATTTCGAATATTTAAGGTTCTTAGCTTTTATTACTATGGGAAATCTCACGACCTCGAGTACAATTTGGGATTAATAGGTACGAAAGATTTTGAAAGTTCTCAAAATTGAACTAGCCTTTAGGTGAGTACAATTGAGGTGAGTACTTTCAAAATCACGAGTATCTATTAATCCCAAATATTTGTACGAGAAGGTTGTGCAATTTGTTATTTATAGTACATTCAACAAAATTACGAACTTATGCGCCATTGTCATAGAAACTTAATAGGTACTCCTACTCCTATGGAGTACTGTTTGGGATTAATTGTACTGCTCTCGACCAATCAGAATTGAGTAATTTTGTTGAGTGTACTATAAAGCTTATATAATTTTTAATTTTGTTTTAAATTTTTTCTCTTAGGGAGTTTTACAATGGGCTAACCTCTTATATTTTGTGTTTTCATTCAAGAGTATGTAAGTATGCATGAATGAAATCGATTGAACGACGAGTTCTCATCGACTGGTCACGTCCTGAAATGAAATAAGCTTATTATTGCAACCCATGGCTCTTTTGCGTACCATTTGCAGAACTTATGATCATTATATTCTGCGATGACAAAATAAAATGCAACAACGAAAGTACTCTTCTAACAGAAACTTGAATGAACTGATCAGAGCCATCGCCACGAGTCTGCATTCCATGAAAGTACCAACATTACGATGGAGGTAAATTGTTGTCATATTTTGCACTGATTAATTGCTTTTTGGCGAGGCACACCAAGGCAAAAATCACGCACATTTTTGAGAAAAATAAGTTCCATATTGTGATCACTTACCAAAATGATCATGAGGAATAATTTGGCTCTGTGATTGCTGTCTCTTTTTAGCCATTAATGGCACATACACTTAATACGTGGTTTTCCTTTCTCCAATAAATGCCTGCACCGACAATACCGTAGATTTATGATTACGAACGACCGTCTTATTGGCGGGAAAAGGCATTTTGCCTGGTTACCTGAGCTTGTTACGGTTCAAAAATGGCGGACCACAGCTTGTGTTACGTGGAGGAAACCTTCGATGATTTAGACGAGGAAGATGAGTGTAACGCTTGGAATGAAATATATAATGCACCGGAAATTAAATGGAGAAGTATTGAGTGTGAAGCCATTCGCAATACCTCGTCAAGAGATACGACAGAAGAAGAGGGGAATTCAAGCGTCAAGATCGAACAAGATGAAAGGGTTGCAATTGACGAGAGATACGTGGAGAATAAAACGGGAAGCTCAAAGAATCTAACTAGAATGGAACTAAATGATCACAAGGCAGGAATGGTAGGGCTAGATAAAGAAAAGATAAACCAAATAATATTTGAAGCGAGCAAAGGCTCCAGATTCTACGAGAATGAATTGAAGAAAGAAAAACAAGTGGCTGAGAGGATCAGCAAACAAACCGTCTGCCTTAAAAACATTACCGATCAACAGAGACAAGAAGCATTGGAAATCACAGACTCGATCGTAATGGAACTGGAAAAAACTCGTGACTTAACCCGTACTTTCGTTCACATCGACATGGATGCATTCTATGCTGCAGTGGAAATCTTAGACAATCCGGAATTGCGTGACATACCCATGGCTGTTGGAAGTAACGCCATGCTGTCTACATCAAACTACCCTGCCAGGCGTTACGGCGTTAGAGCAGCTATGCCTGGGTTCATAGCGAAGAAGCTGTGTCCCAACCTAGTGATTGTACCGCTTCACTTTGACAAATACAGAGAATGTAGTCGCCAGGTGCAGGAAATCTTAGCTGATTATGACTCAAATTTTTCAATGGCAAGTTTAGATGAGGCATATTTGGATCTGACGGAGTACCTCAGAGAGAGGGAGAAAAACAAGGAAAAAAGGACGTTCAGAAGGAGAAAATATGAGTCGGATTTACGGGCAGGAACGGCAACAGAACAAGACCGTGAATTGATGGCTGGTGAGATTGTGGAATTTGGTAATGACGCCGAAGAAGTTGTGAAGGAGTTGCGTTTTCGAATTGAACAGAAAACTCGCCTCACAGCAAGTGCTGGAATCGCTCCTAATTTGTTACTTGCAAAGGTCTGCTCAGATCGTAACAAACCTAACGGACAATTTTTTTTAAGGCCAGTTCGCCAAGTTGTATTGGAGTTCGTACACAAGCTTCCCATCAGGAAAATAAGTGGAATTGGAAGAGTTAGCGAACAGATGCTCAAAGCTATCGGAGTTGAGACCTGTAGAGATCTCTACACAAAGCGCGATTTGCTTTATCTCCTGAACTCTCCAATCAGCTTCAGATTCTTAATACAAGTCTCACTTGGCCTGGGAAACACCTCAATCGCGAATGACTCGAAAAGGAAGAGCCTTGGAACCGAGACCACGTTTCCAGAGATAAGCAAACCGGAAGACTTATTCGAAATGTGTGATAAGCTTTGTCAGTCACTGGCAGAAGATATGAAAAAAGAGAAGCTTAAAGGAAAGACCGTCACAATTAAGCTCAAGACTGTGAACTTTGAAGTAAAATCTCGATCCTTGTCTCCACTCAATCCTGTTTCCACTTACCAAGAAATTGCCTTGGCAGCTAAGGAACTGCTCAAAAATGAAATTAGTGCAAGTTTCCCTGATCCACTCAGACTTCGCCTGATGGGTGTACGGTTGTCCAACTTTCAGGAAGACATTTCTGATTCTTCAAAAGAGAGCAAACAGAACACAATTACAGAGTTTTTGAAACCAAAGAAACCTTCATCCTCTGTAAAAACTCCCATATATTCTGGAACCGCAGGGCTAAACACCGATGAATTTTCCACCGATAAACTTCCAAATGGGAAAAACTTAATTAACGAACAGGGTATGGGAGAAGAATCATTGGTTCTTTCCTCAAACGATCAAGAAACCTCATCTTTGTCCAACTCTTCCCGGTCTGACAAATTTCGATCACATTTGTCATCACAACACGTCGCATCATCAACATCGAAAGAAGTAGAAAACAGTGCTGTAGGTCTGGATAATGGTGTACCTTGTGACCCCTCAACCCTGCAGTGTCCTGTATGCGGACAGGAACAAATGATCAAATCAGGTGAAGATGCCATGATTGAACTTAACAAGCACATAGACCTATGTCTGAACAAGGCAACAATCAGAGAGATTGTGTCAGGGAGTAATTCCAGTCACACTTCAGCTCCCGTGAATGATGTGAGTTACTCTGACCTTAGTAAGAGTACTGAAGCACGGAGTTACCGAGGAAAGAGGAAACGGCGACAAACGGGAACAGCGTCAAAGAAAGCGACTCTTCATTCCTTCTGGTCACAGTAACAAAATCCTGTTTGGCGTTTTAATTGGAGCGACAAGTCTGATGTCTAATCTTTTTCGTGCCGCAAAAAACAAAAGAGCTGAAAAAGAAACCCAGAAAACTTTAATCTTCCTTGGCAAAAATTAACTACCTGTGATGAAGAAATAGTTGCTGTGAACTAAATGAAGACAGAGTGGACCTATTTCATTGGCTGTGGTCAGGGGAAATACATAGTACAGAGACTTTTGCCAGGTATTTCCTGACAGAACAGTAGCTGCATTTGTAGCCCGCCAGCAAGCCCTCGTTTTGTGGTCCCCGGAAATTTATTGGAAAACTTGCTCTCTGGCTAATCTGATGTTTTAAGAAAAATACAAAGAAACACTGGCCACTAGCCGTTTAACCTCGAAATCACGTAAAATTAACCTTTTAGGATGTCCAGATGTAATGCTGAAAGTAGTTTATTCCCTGCAATTCTCTAACAAAATGAACTTTGGTTTTCGTACATCTGTAGGCTTGGAACCACATCAGTATTACACTTAGTGAGTGAGACGTGTGACTGTTATACAACAGCAGCTTTGCTTACGCGAAACTGGCTTTAAATCGAGTATTATTTAAATGAAAACCAAAAGAAAGTCAAGAACCGAACTTTAACTTTAACTTAACGTTTCTTTAACTTTGTTACTTAATAAAATTTAACAACGCATTTCCTTCTCGGTCCTTGCTTTTCAAAACTAGCACTCATATTTCTGACGCACGCGGCACACAGAAATGACGTCAAAGAACTACGGGATGCGAAAAGTTCGGAAGTCGTGATTTCTAGAACAATTCTTAAGCTTTAGCTTTCTTGAGCACTCCTTTAACTCCTTTAACTTTAGAAATGTAAATTTTACGAAAAAGGACAATTTTAAAGTTTGCCGGAAAACATCTTTCGACAGAACTTCTAACATCTTCATTAAGTTTTGACCTGTGGACTGATGACGTCTACCATGGACAAAAGGTCGGGACACACTAGGTGACAAGTCGCTGCAACAAATCGCCTTCGTGTAAAACATGGTGAATTTTTGTGAAAATAATTGTCGCTGCGATCAGCTGCATGAATTCAAACCAGTTTGAATTCGCGAGACTAATCGCAGAGACAAAAATAGCGAAAGCAGCGTTGTCACGACTTGTTTTGCAGAGAGTACACACGGAGCGACTTGTCGCCTAGTGTGTCCCGACCTTAAAAATATTCCTGTTTCAGAACAAATGAAGACGAACTTTTTTCCTTTAAAAAATAAAAACACGCAAGTGAAGGGAAAAAAACAGAGAGGGCACTCTTAACTGGCACAAATTTTCCTCTTTAACCTTTGTTGTTTAGCGTAGATAAAAAATCCGGTGAACGTGACTTTTTTCTTTATCCCTCGCTCTCTGTTATTTTTCCCAGTGATATTATGAATACATTTTCAAGCGATTTTGTTTTAGAGCCTTGTATATTGACGCATTGTGCTACTCTCAAATATCAATGCACATGGCCCCTCAGTACCCGCCACACCCGTACAACTGCGCTTATTGAGCCGTATCACTCTATCCACCACTTAACATGCAAATAAATCCTATATATTTGCATAGACGCTCATGCCACGAACAACTGAAATGAAGATGTTTAAGATCGTTCGCTTGGTTTTTTAACATCCCTGTGTTTGCTTCACATGTAGCTCAAAGAGTTCTTCAGTGGCATAACAAATCAGTACGGCATCAGTCCGTATATCAGACGACTGAGTCTTCTTAAGCATCTCTTACGGTATTTAAATACTGAGAGTTTCGAAATACATTGTTATGCTGATTTATTTGCCTGATTAACAATGAAAATTAATTAGACATCGCTCAGTGACACAAAAATCTCCAAAGCGATAGAAAGCACTGACAGCCGTTTACAGACCGAATGTAACAGCCTAAATATAGGTGTGATCGGATAAAACGACTTCAGGTACTGATCAACTAGAAATCGACGCTGGAGGAATCCAGTCTCCATTGATGAACTGAAATCCGTTTTGTGATTATATTCCCGCATGGAACGTGCAACTATTCGACTAATAGCACTGGTGATTGTTTATATATTCTACCTTTCTGTGGGAGCCGCCATTTTCTCGTCGATCGAAGGACCTTACGAGCAAAGAATTTTGTCAGATCTACGGAAGAAGCGAGACGAGTTTGTACAGAAGCACCCGTGTGTCACTGATGAAGAACTAGAGAATTTTGTCAAACATGTTGTGGCAGCCCAAAATATGGGGATCCAACCTCTTGGTAATGTGAGCGACAAGAGAAGTTGGGGATTTGGAAGTTCCTTCTTCTTCGCAGGCACTGTTGTAACTACTATAGGTGAGGACAAATTACTTAACAGGTGACCACCTGGTCAGTTACTACCTACCCGTAATTACCAGTTACTTTAAGAAACCCGCTTTAAAAAATTTCCAACTACATTTCTTGAACCGTGATCTGTTTCTTCACGTAGATTTCGACATAGCCGGGCAATTCAGTTATTATTTTATCCACGTTTTGGTGATTGGCAGTTAACATGTTAAGTCAAGGAAGGTGAGACATATCAAACCGATTCGTTGAGTTCTCCGAATAACAGCGCTCGAAATTCGTTAACGAATCTCTGGATACTGTTGACAAGTTGACGAGTCTCCTTACCCACGTGGGACTCAAGACATGTGCCATCGAAAATTCCTTCGAATCACAAGCCGTTTTATACATGTATTATCAAACGATTTCTATATTTTTTTGTTCATCACATCGACGCCAGATTTATCTCATTTAATTTTATTGCTAAGAAGGAAATGTTGTAGTTGAGCCAATATTTACAATTGATGTCATGGATTCGTTTTTTCTTGTGAAACATCTCGCATCTGATTATCAACAAATGAAAATAACAATTTCGATTACTTCCAAACATTTCAAAATGTGCTTTTTAGTCGTATGCTTTGATGAAACCGAAACTTCTTTCGTGTTCTGAATGTGAGTCCATCTGTAAATCACATGACACGAAATATCTCACATCTGCCCACACCAAATAAACTCACATGCCCCCTACCCACAACGGCTTCACTTGCGTCTATTTTATCTCTTACTCCGCAAAAACTGGTCTCTTCCACACGACACTTTTGTTCGCTTCGTCACCGCAGGACAAGAAAGAAAACCAACTGAGAGATAGGTCAACCTGTCGCTTTCAGATTCTGTAGATTCAGTTAGGTCTTCTATATCCGAAGAGACGGTGTAATTTAAATTTCATTGAAGTCCACTACAGCATTTTAATTGCAATATTAATTTAATTCTCCAGTTTAATCCCTCAATTACGATCAAGAGGGAACAAAAACTTACTGTGATATCAGTCAACGCACTACCATGCAACTGAATTACGAACGTGGTTCTAATATGACCGTGATATTTGTGGCCATGTCTGCTGAGCTAAGTTTTGACTACCAGCTGAGAAAAGTGCACGGAATGATATAGGAAAATACTAAATCAGTAAATCATGACGTGTTAGCGTTTCTGAAATAAGAGAAATTTCTAGTTTGTAGAAGGGCATAGCAGCCTCTCCGCATTAAGTCGCAAAATCTCTCTTAAAAAATGCCACATTTCTCACTTTTAGGGCAACATGAATTGAAAACATTCAAAACTACGGACAAAATGGTCAACATTGAACATGAGTTATTTGCGAGAGTGAAGTCTGAGTCCTTAATAACTGCAGAAAGAAAACAACGTAATGAAGATGCACAATACCGAGACACAACAAAGTTATGCATATTTTCTGGGTTTTGATCGTTTTAATGCCATTTGATCCATTTTGGGTATTTCGTTAATGCGAAAGCGATTTAAAAGCACAGTCTCCCACACGGACAGGGTATGGTATGTTCACTCTTTCTAGATGTGTACGCGAGGGTTCGAGGAAACGACCACCGAAGACGGGAGTCATACTCCATCGGGAAAGTTTGAAATGTTTGTCCTCTGAAATGCGATTTCTAGCCTTTTGAGGGTTAAACTGTTTAGTTTAAAATTGACTTAAATTCAATTCGACCTTTGCGTCTGAAAGAAATAATGTGCGAAAAAGATCGACAGGTGTCGTTGCCCACTCGAGATTATAGGGAGTTTATGAAGTTCTCGTTTTTGTAACTCTTTCGCGATCATTAAAATCTGTTTAACTTGGAAAATACTGGCGAACTCTCCAGGAACTAAGGTACTATGAACGACGTCAAAGTAAAGAAAAAGAAAGAAAATTTTGCCATTATATGCTCACATTCTTGAGAAAACTTAAAAATAGGTCATTTCACGTTGTTGTTTTGCAGAGGACGGTAAGGAAATGTACAAAACAGTAAAACGCATGCACGTGGAGAGCGATTATTTTTGCTCATATATTAAGCTCATCGTTCCCACGGAGGAAGCGGGGGGGGGGGGAGGTCTAAATACACCACATTGACAAGACCCCTGTTAAAAGTTCACATTTTCAGTATATCTGGGGGCAAGCGAGGGTGCTACCGAAAAGTCATACAAAATAGGATAATTATTTTCCTAATAGATCAATAAATATCATAGTTTTCTGATAATACAGAGCAGTTCTTGTGAGTTTGATGGATCATACATTTGATGCTCATAGCATTCACTTGATATTCCTTTCTTGTAGGTTATGGGAACGTTGCTCCTCTGTCTGACGGTGGGAAGGTGTTTTGTATGGTGTTTGCAGTATTTGGCATTCCAATGACCGCTATAATGCTAACAGCGTTAGTAGAACGTCTCCTACAGGTTACAGACTTCCTGGAAAAGTTCATGTGTAGCACGTGCACTGTGCGCGGAATCCCGCCTGCTTATTTGCGCTTTCTACACCTGTCAATCATTATGTGCGGCGCGGTCGTTCTCGTCATCATAATTCCTGCCATTTTCTTCATGTTCCTTGAAGACTGGAGTTACTTTGAAGCGCTTTATTTTTGCTTCATTTCTCTGACAACCATAGGTCTTGGGGACTTTGTTCCAGGTGACGATCCTAAATGGCGCAAGAGTGAGTATCGCCCCCTCTATAAAGTATGCTGCGTGTTTTTCTTTATCACTGGACTCACATTCTTACTTTTGATTCTGGAACTCTGCGCCAAAGTCCCGGATGACCATCCCGGCATGCTTTTCTCGTGCCACAAACCTTTTATCCAGGAAGAAGAAGAGTCTTTCTCATCTGGAACTAGATTACGTCCAAGGTATTCTGTGTCGAGCAGGGAAAACAGTTCATCCTCCCCAGACAATGGGAGACCTTCGAGAAATTCATATGAACGAATATCATCACGAGATAATGAAAGTAGATAACGTGGGCAGAGCATTCCGACTGGGTGATGCTCGATCGGGTTTATAATGAGTTCTATAATTATTTTTCTAAAAAAAAAAATTTAAGAAAATCTCGATAAATATTTTGCGATTCGACAAATCATCTGGGAAAGTTTTGGGAGGGGATGCAAAATTCCTATTTATTTCATTAGGGTGATTTTTGTTGTCGAAAACTGAAATGGTGGAAAAACACGTTACATAACCAGAACGACCAGCTTATGGTTCAAGAACAATGTCGTCATTGATAAGTAAATGGGTGGAGCAATAAACACAAATGATAACTTTGAACGGAGTTTCCACTGACCTTTTCTAGGTGACTCTTGTATGCGCTGAAAGCTTGTTCTCAAGTTCTCTTGCAGGTACGATTTTGTTGTTAACTAACAGGGAACGAGTGAAATTGGGGACAAAGCAATCACTCCAAATGTACGGATTTGTCATGTAAACAAAATGATTACGAAGGCCTGCACCTTGGCATGCTGTTCTCAGGAAACGTCCGCCTGTTGGACAACCTCTGTTTAACTCGGAGTCAAGCTCTGCATGAAATTCTGAAAGTGGCAATTTCGAGATTGCATACAACGAACAATTACATTGAAAAGCTCTGGGGAGAGGGAAAGGTACCACTAGTGCTGTTCCAGTACTTCCTCTTACCCCACTCCCCACGGGGACTTGAATCCACGCGGGAAATAGGGGCCTTCTTTTACTTCAATCTTCTCCTTGTTACCAAGAAGGCATACTGGAACAGGACCAATTGAGGTACCACTCCAGCCCCTTCCTTATGCAACGTTTTTTTTTCCCGTCATTTCCGAGATTCCTACGATGTGTGGAAGCTCGAGGAATGATCAAAGCATGTGTTTTTAATTTCACTCAATAAAATCACGGTTTTCCTTATCGTTTCCTTGGAAAGGGATGGGGTAATGATGCGCTTGGGTGATTAAAATAGGAGACAGAAGTTCATTTAAAACACCCCACCATGCTCGCAAAACGTGGTATTTTTGCTTTAAAACCTACTTTGGGTGAGCAGCCAGAGAAGCGTATTAAAGGAAAGGAGTACGGAGAGTGACAACAAACGTGTCACTTTTACAATTTTTCTGTGGTGAGATAGGACGTCAGCTTGTAAAGGTGCCGAGTGCTGCCGCTATCAGTCCATATTTGATCTCACCCACACCACCCGACCCAAGCAGAACAGACCACTACACCGGGGACAAGTCCTCTACTCTTTTTCGAACAGCGAGAGAGTTCTTAACGAACTCAGAGAATTAAATTGTGAAGAATTGTGAGACGGGACCTCCGGTTTATCGTCCTTATCCGAGAAGAAGTCACATTTGCAAAAAGGAAGCACTTTCTCCTCAGTTATTAAAGACCCTGAGTGTTGGTCCGGCCGGGGCTTAAACCCACGACCTCCCGCACGGTAGTCCGGCATTCTATCAACTGAGCAGAATATCCCCCTTAATTGGGTGTATAATTGGCGATTGCTGGCTGGGACCTCCAACCAAAAGAAATAAAGCTCTAACTTGTAGCCTTGTGAAACCGGTCTCACGGTATGTACATAAGCCTCTGCCAGAAAGCCTGCCCGCAAGCAACCGATCTGAAATACGGTAGGTCTTGCTTACTGCTGTGGATGGATTACATTATGAAAGGATGGGTTCCGACAGCAAAGTAAAAATCAACCATAATAACAACAATAACAAATACCCCACCTCGAGCAGTAAACAGAGAATCGAGTGAACTAAACGGAACCTTAGTCAGTCACATATTTCCAAATAAATTTATTAGATCCACAATATAACTTCATTCCTCAGTTTTAATAACTAAATAACATTAAATAGTGACTTCAATAAATACCTAATAAAGCTTTCTTTCATAACGAGTATTTTCAAAATAAATAATCTGTTGATTTCTTCCACTTTAGGCATGTTCTAAGTTGACTGTTCAAGCCGTCCTCTTAACTGACACAAGAAGCACACTCGACTAATTCTGTTATTCTTCGAAATGGGCTTGAAACGCCAATTGAGTACAGCAAGGACATCATTTTTTCCCACCAAATTACACGTACATTTATATGTTAAACTTGTCTTTTCGTGTGAATATATTGCTTCTCACAGCTTTCCTCCACCAATGAATAACGTTAGTGCGGTTGCTTCAACACAAAATAATCACAACAGTTTTCCAACCAATTAAATTTCAACAAAACGTTTCCCTAACAAAACAAAAGAAAGGCTAGGACGCCGGATCTCAAACTACTAGTGCGACCATAATTTCTTTATGAAATCACTGGAATTAACTACAATGGTAAGAGATTTCAGTGTTTGTGAGAAGATACAATCTTCTGTTAACTTATATTTAAGAAGGTAACTGTTTCGACCTCAGAATCTGGCCCTGGTTGTTCAAATGTTGTATAGCGCTATCCACCGGATAAACCAATATCCAGCGGATAAGTAATGGAAAGCTAATTGCACTATCCATTGGATAGATATTTATCCGGTGGATAGCGCTATCCAGCTTTTGAACAACCGGGCGCTGGCCTATAACCAAACTACTTGACGCTTTCAGATGCTGAATAAACAAGGTTGTAAGCCATGTACGAACCCCAATTGTGAAGTGAAAAAAGGTGTGTATGTTTCTACTAGTTTAAGTCACAGTTTCGCCTAGAAAGTCTTGAACAGGGCTGAAAACTTGTGAAAACCACGAGTTAAGAAAACTGACTTCACACAAAATACAGATCTCTGAAATAAGTTAACTTATAGCTCCAAACTCTCCACGTGAAAGCAAAAACAGACAGAGAAATAAGCCACATAACTTCAACCTTTTGCCGTGTCAATCATTAAGCTATCCGTAGACCTCAGAAACAATGAACTTTGGTTCAGTGCATTCAAAAGCTAATTTTTTGAGAGTGCTGATGTAACTGGATTTCAAACTTCCTCGATCTTTGTCAGTTGGTGTGATAACCTAAAATGCAAGATCAGTCTGATACTTCTGCTTTCTTCCGAGTTCCCCGAATGGGTATCAATAATTCTAGTGATGAATGACGTGATTACTGTAACCATGGTTTCATGATATACTATTCTCTACCACCTGTTAATCAATGTGCGTACTTTCCATCATGATTACATACATTGCATGGCTGGCCCTCTACTGAGCATGCAACGAACTTCATCAACAAAAAATGAAGGTAAGCACAACAGATGATGTTCACCAAAGGGACTGTAGTGTGCAATGAACTAAAAACAAAACTGTTACTGACAGCAGTTGTGTGTCATAGCAAATTATTTCAGCCTGATCACAGGCTCCTCATTGGGGATTTGGGTGCAACAAAAAGGCAGGGTAATGTTTTTGTTTCTTATGCTCTCTTTGCTTGTCCAATTCCCCACAACAGATAACTAGCTTGCTCAAGCAAGACACCTTTACCCTTGAATCTACTGAAGTGAAAAAAAAAATGACTTTTTCGCAGGACAACACCAATCCTGAGTAAGTTACCTCTGCTGTCGTGTAAACAAGCCCTTCGTGTACCCACTCCCCATAAAACAAATTATTAAAATGAGTCAGAGGAATTGATAAGGAAAGCGTGAGACCACAGAAAAAGGCTTGAATCAACACTTACAGTACTGATAATTTAACTGTGACTACTGGGCTATTTTTCACAAAGCTCTCCTTCACAAAGGCTCATCCTACGACACAATGCTTTGCCATTAATTTTTCACAATCTCTCCTCCCTAGCATGTATTTCTTGAATGATTGGTTACGGTCAAACAATAACAAAAAGGTTTCTGGCATCCTCAGTTTCATTAGCTGTACTGCTACAGGCATTTCAGTGTTTAATGGTTATTTCATTACCATTTAAAGAAAGAATATTAATATTGGTCAACAATGTCTGTCAGATTATAAATGTTTTGAAATACTTTTTATCTGTCAACCCCTGCAACCAAAGCAGGTCTTTAGCAAATCAGCTTAAAACACCATCTATCTGTGTTAATAACCTTGAGAACTCATTCATGTATCATATGCCACTGATCAATAGGGCAGTGTGGGTTACATACCACCTGACTCCAGTGGTCAAACTCTGGTCCATCCCCAGCTGCCGTACTTAACACCACCTGGCCAATACGTTCATGGCATCCACTAGAGTCCTGAACAAGTACAGTGAACATCACAGTCATGTGGTCCAGTAACATCTTTCCTCCCAAATCAAATGTAAATGTTTGAGCAAACTTGGGATTGACTGTTTTCTTTTTCACACGAGTTTTTTTCTTGGCCACACGGTGGGTGGTAGAAAATAGTTCAACTTTGACATATGGATCTAAAAATGAGAAACAAGTTAATATAACTGACAGGCTCCAGGCTCATACTTTGAAGATGATGTTGGTAAAATTCATTGTAACCCAAACAATTTCTTATCTTTAACGTTTGCCATTCCACTTTTGATTGGCCAGGTCAAAGTTTGAGACTAGACTAGCATTACTTTATATATTCAGCAAGTCCATAGAAAGCCTCAAATGACAAGAAGAGGGTTGGATGGAAAAACAGTCGTCCATTCTCCCCCGGTCCCTGAGGTTTGGTACATGTCATATAGTGATACCCAGATTGTGTCTGAAATACCTTTTGTTCTGTTCTATAACTTTTAGCATGAGAAACATTTCCAGTTTCATAGCTAATTTTGGCAGTGGTCCCAACCCAGTTCTATCTTTGAATTGCCCTTGGAGGATTGCTCACACAATACTGCACATTCTATTGTTTCTTAACAGAGGGTGAAGTGCTGTGATCAGGTGCTGTATTACATGCCCTTCACATAAATAATTTTGGTGTCAATTTGTTGTAAGAGTGGAGGTTCCTATTAAGTTACTGCCTGCTCTTTGTATCTAAAAATAAACAATTTTGTTGTAACTTAACCTAGCTAGTGTTATGCTACATTTCAACTTGTGAATCTAAGAATCTTAATAGAGCCTGTAGCATGTGCTTCCATATTTGACTACTGTTCATTTTGGTAGTAAAACGTCCCTGAAATAGCTATATAATGCATGGCCTTTTTTTGCAAAAGAGGGCCCACTTTCTTCTATAAAACAACCCTAAACTATTTAACTATTCTACACAAACATCCCACATTTACTATAATACTATTTCCACTTAATACCACCTTTGTATAGTTTGATCATCGCAAATGTTCAATTTCTATAATTTATTTTGTTTGTATTTTGCATTTTCCTAAGATGTTTCAAGCCATCTGTAAACCACATCTTATATTGTAATAAAATGTAAACAGCAAATTGACTTGCCTCCTATGTTAAGACTACTAATCTTTGGCAAGTTCCGTGCCTCCAACACAGTTACAGAGAGTTTACTGGACAATGGTTGATGACACACAGATAAATGCAACTCCCCAAGGATCTGAAAAAAGAAAATGTTTTCCTCCAAATATTAATATGGAAAACAAACCATGATCAGTGATAAAGAGGTGGGTGAAAAAAAAAAGATATTGACTGAATTAAACATGCTGTGGTTTAAAGTTGAAAAAAAGAAAGAAAAGCAGACTGCTCGACAACAAACAAACTATAAAGTAAGAAACGTCCTCAAAACCTCAGACTTAATGGCAATATTCTATATTCAGGATTCTTAGGTCATCACACTTTTTAATTTCCCCAGATTCCTAAATGACAAATTTTAAGAAATGGGTCACACTTGATTTGGTTTGATTCCAAATTTTGACAGTATTAAATTTCAAGCAACACCTTTGCCCCGACGACAATGAGTGAAATGACAAATCAGACAAAAGGTCTTGTTGTTGGACACTTCAGCTTCTTGTATTTTAAATCTCTTTCTGTCAGGAGAACACTTTGTACAAAAAGTTCAAATGACATAAAAATTTTATGTTCAACACTTTTACAACAGTTACTACAATTTGAAAATTATTGAGGTGCCCATACTTCTTGCCACCAAAAAAATCGCTAAACTATTTGCAAAAATACCTATTTACATGTACTTCCCTTACATTTAACTTTTCAGAGCAAGTTGAATGTTCAAACATTTCAGTCTGACGCTTCATGTAATTATACAGCATTTTGTCCTTACATTCTGAAACTGATGCGGTTTTAATTCTTTCCAGAGATTCACTTCTTCTCCAGTTAGATCCATTCCACCTAAAGTAAGCATCACCTCTCCTATTACAACATTGCGTGAAACAGGCTGGTGATGTATCACAAGGAACTGCAACGCAAGCTGACGAATCTCAGACAGGGTTAGTCCACTGATAATAAAGAGTTCATTCCAGACAGGATGGAGGTTTTTCTCTATCACCGATGTCCTGTGGTTATGTCTCCGTGTTGGCAGTGCATATACTCTGGTGTAAGGTGAAGAAGTGTTGTTGCGTAGGTCCCTGGGGGGCAACTCACGAGCTTGTAGAATCTAGGCATAAACAAAACAGGAATACACATGATTTAAAGGTTTCTCTTCTTTTTACAAGTTCTCACTTTTATCACACTGCACAATCAATCAAATGTGAGAAACAGTGTGTGACCAAAAAGTAAAAGATACAAAAGAGATGCTGTTCATACGTCGATATTGTTGCCTTAAAAAGAATATCTTGCTGCACAAATCAAAGTTGCCATGAGCCACTGTACTCAGACAATTAACTATAAACCACTTGTGGGACTATAAGGTTTTGATTCCTTTACTGGGGCACTTGCATTACAATTTTATGCAGAAGAATTTTGGGTAGGGTCAGGCGGTGTTGGACACGGTTAACATGATATTATTCGACCGATCATAATGTCACCTGTGCAGAAGCAATGGCAGACACTTTCAACTCGGCATGTTAAGAACGGTTCATTGTCTTCGACTGATTTCCACGTTAATGTAAAGAAAGAAAGGAACATTTTCTGGGAGCTTGAAGTTAAATATATAGGCCAATCTTTGTTCAAGTTTTAAATTCAGGCAAGCATTTTTTGTATTAAAACTAGTCGATGGAAATTTTGCTATATTGAAAACCTGTTGTTACGCACACGCATTTGACATGGACGGTCATTTGTTTGGTTTTTCACAATCAAGGATCAGTATCGAGGATTATTTTTGCACAGAACTTTAGTTCGATAGTTGATCTTTAAGAAATGTTTGGCAGGCCCAGGCGGGCCCTGCCATTTTAAAAATAAAATTCTGCTTTGAAGTTTGGGCTTTTTCGTAATTTGTCACACATTCTCCTCAATTTTACGGCATTTCGCAGGTGTTGATGGTGTGATTCCTGTAGATGAGTATAATTTGTTGACTTCAGTTTGTTGTATTATGTTGTAATGCTTTACTGCTATTTGCTTTCAGTGTTTATGTCATTCAGTTCTTCGGCATGTCCTCAAAATGGCCTTTGAGCCCTCCAAGTGGAGGCACTCCCAACAAACTGCCAAAGAAATGCACATACACGCTGTTTGCAGATCATCCATACAGGGATGCTTTGACAAGGAAAAATCAACCATAACAATATTTTGACATAAAGTTTGACAGGCTCCTGAACGCTTTTACTAGCTCTTAAAACTTGGGATGGCTATATTCCCCTTCAAATGCAAGTTGCAATGTCATAGAATACCCTGATTTGGCCTGTGCTGTTTGAAATTTCACGTCTTGAACAGACTGGATAACTGGATGGATAAAATTAATTTAGTTCTTGAGGATGTAGCCAACTTGTTTGAATCCAAGTCCATAGTCAATAAAAACACTACGGGCATTTGCATCAAACATAATGTCTGGTTTGGGTTCATTCTTTGCACGTACAACAACATTTTCTTTTGCCCACTTCCTGAATGCTGCCGCCGGGTGATGTTGTCTTTCTAATTTGTATACAACCCCATAACATTAAATGGGAGGGCATGTAGCACTAAGGCCTCCTCTGAGTCTCCGCTGTCTGACTCAGGGTCTCCCTCATCATCACTGTCTCCTGGACTTTGTTCACTTAAGCAGTCAACTTCAGATGAGGAAATATAAACAGATTCAACAGTTCTGTTGTCATGTATTTTTCACTCTCATCTCAAGAAAGCATGATGTGATCAAGGTGACATAAACATGTTTTTAACTGGAGAAGTCTTTCATTGCATGCTCTGAAAATAGGCTTTTGTAGAACTCCATTCTGTCTGGCTGATTTGGCCTTCCTCCATTCAATAGTCAAAACTGGAAGACATGGAACAGTCCACAACAATGTTCCTTGTTTGGCATCGACAACCTTCAGTTGACAATTGCATTGGTACAGTCAAATTATATGAGCAGAGATCTCTGTAAGCCCCAGCGACAGGCGAAAAGCGCCGGCTAGTTGTCCTGGGTGCGCCGGCTACTCAGATCCAAATAAAATGAATAAATAAATACTTTGTTTTACATCCAATGGCAACTTTTCCATTTGCGACGCCTACTTTCCCTTGGGTAAATACATTCAGAAATAAATAAAGTTTTCCTTAAAGAGCCAAGTGTCCAACTATTGTTTTTGACTGAATACACTTTAAAGTTTCGTCAAGAATTTTGCCACGCTTGAATCTGCTTGCAGACATCGATTGAACGTTAAACCTTTCTTGTCGGGCCTTTAATGTATGGGTCCATATGGACCTGTACATTCTACAGACGCATAGTTACTCTTTAAGAATTGGAAAGTTGAAATGAGGCATTGATACTTTGAAATGGTTAGTGCTTTGAATTTTAACACCCCATAAATGCACTACAATGGCTGATTTTCATTGAACATGACTGTTTGGTTCCCTACAAAGCCCAAACTGTCCGAAGTGAACGCCCTCAGACAACACCAAAATATACGATTTTTGCCTTTAAGTTTCCGATACAAAAACTCCTCCTGGTGCCCAAAAACGACATTTGCAGTAAAGTTCAGCTCCAGCACTTTCATTCTCTACCACATTTTTCTGCTCACTCGTTTAGCACGTCGAGGAAAAGCTATTGAAGTAGAGCTATCCCCACTCATCCGAAAGGTTCGTCGTCACGAGCAAAATGAATTCTGGGTAATTCCTTGATAACGGCGACATGAAAGTCCGCCAATTTCTGTTTCATAGATTTTTCCACATTTTGTGTCGAGCCACCCAGTCCTGCTGGCGAAATATTGTACTGATTGCATTATTTAGAAGTCAAAGTAAGCCAAAATTGCCATGCTAGGTCCTGGAATCCCTCAGAAAGGCCAGAAAGACAACCTCACTCTTCAACTGTCATGACTCGGCGACACACTTGTGGCGGCTAAATCGCTGTGAAATTGTTTTTCACCTCTGGTTTCTTTCAGAGGATTGCCTCTACCCCCAAACCAGCTTGATGATGCCAGGCTAGGGGCTTCTGAAGCAGAAAATGCCTCGAAAAAACACTTATAAGTCGCATACTTACCAAATTTCACGCCGAGTGCTCGCTTGAAAAACAAGCAACAGCTAGCGTGACCAGCGTGACAAAAACAAGAGAGTCTTCAGTGCTGAAGATCAGCAAAAATCACTAAGGTAATGCCAAATAAGGAATCACCAGGTCATCTCGATCGCTGACACTCAGAAATTTCAGAAATGGCTCAAGAAAATTTTGACAAGAAAGAGTTTTAAGCAAACGGAAAAGGCTCAGATTGTGAGGCAGCGGTTACCAACGAAAAACACTCCATATAAGACAACATACTCTGTAACTAACACGTGCAAAATGGCAGAAAAGCGGCAGCATGGAAGGCACTTGCGCGCCTTAATAAATTCCTCTGCCGGCTACTCCATTTTATTCTCCTTCTACTCCAAAATTTAGGGAGAACCCTGTATGAGGTACAATGGGAGGTGCTGTTGTGTCAGCTTCTGGCAAAATAATGAACATAAAAATTAATGTAGCTACAGTAATATTAACATCATTACTTGATCACCATTTTGTTGACAACAACACTTTAATAATTTTAAACCATTAATAATTTTCAACAATAAAAAAATTAACCTTATTTACTTCCATGTGCAGTCTATGAGAAAAAAACATTTCTGGCACCCAAGCCAGTTTATGCAATTACACCCTCTGTACATTTTAATAGAAAAACTAGGTTTTCATGTTCAAAATCTTGTTCACCTGGAATTTCAGTATGTCATAGCAAAGTCAACAAAATTTAATATGGGGTTACAGCTTTACTAATTTCAGGAATATTGAGTTTGCCAAATGTATGCCCACAAATATTAAGGGAGGAGCAAATTATACATGTACTTGCTTACAGCCAAAAACTAGCAGATCAGGATTCTCTGATATTACAAAATCAGCAAAGCCTTCCAAGTTCAGATATGTAAGCTGACCATCAGCGTCAAATGAGGCAACCACACACTGAATTTTCTTCTCCCTGCACGCCTAAATAAGACAAAAATAACCTCAGCAACAATGGAAAACTACCAATGCAAATACATCACATCAAAACAGAATGATGAAATATATTTTTCTGCCATGGATTTACTCAAATTCAAGGCAATGCAATGAATTATACTTCAATATGTATAAACTTAGCTTACAGTTTAATTATAGAAGTAATAACAATAACCTTTCAAATAATGAATGCATGTGTAATATCTTAAACTTACTCAAAAAAAGCAACATTGAGTCTGTTAGTTCTTTAGAGAGTTTAAATGTGAAGGTGTCTGTCTTAATACCCCAATACAACTAAAAGAATTTTAAAAGTTATGCACACCTCAAACACCTTCAGGGCCATTTCATTTGTTACATCCATTGCTTTAAAAAAAAATTCCTTGCCTTGTCTTTCCCTCCTTGTCTATAAAGAGCCAACCCTTGACTGGCAGACTTGTCACGATTCCTTTTGATTAGAAAATACAACGACTGATCCAGACTCAATTACTCAAGCTTTGCAAGAGTTTTTGATTCAAAAACACAACATTGCTTTGTTTTTGAATTATTCTCACCTTTCCCTTGTGTATTCTACTTCTCTTTTTGCGTTCAATGAAAATCCATCACTTTCCATGATAGCACATACTTTGTTCGCCAGCAATAAGTCTATATACATGTAGTTCGTACATAACTCCACATATCTAAAGAAGAAAGTGCTGATCGAAATTAAGTGCGATTTGGCCGAGTTGTTCCAGGCAGTAAATGCCCCCATTGTGCATCCAGCAGTAAGCATCTAAAGCTGCCACTTGCCCCACAAATGATTTAATGTGTATATATCTTGTGAGATTTCTTTGAGCATGGGAAGCAGTCCTCATATCTTGACTATCTTCTCACGGAGATGTTTACCGTCCGGTGATCAGGCGAAAATGAGAGCAGTCAAAAATTTCTCCTGGCATGCTTTGTGAGTCATGTCCAACTCTGCCTGGGGTAGGGTCAAATTTAGCAGTCCTCACGATTCAAATCTATAGTATCTGTTCTGCTTTTCCCACAAAAAATTATAAAAAGCAAGTTCCTCCCCTATCTTTTGTTGTTGTTGTTGTTTGTTTTTTTTTACAGTATCTGGATTAAACTGATTTTTTTTTTGGCTATTATCATGATTGTAATTTGGTTGAATGTTAGTTGATAACAAATGCACAATATATTATGCTAAGCATTATGAACAAAATGTTTAACAGAATTGAAGGAACAAAGGAACGAAAGCAGTTTCACACCTACAACTCTGAAATGGTCATAGCCATTCAGCGAGTTAAAAAGTGTTTTTAAAAAGTATTTTTTAACAAGAAATAATAATAAAAAAAAACCGAAGATTGGCCATACAATAATAATTATTTTGAAACGAAAGCCAGTGGTCGCCCTGTAATCTGTGAAATTGAATTAAAAGCTAAGTTTTGGTAATTGCTTAACCAAATGGCTATTAAATAAGGTGATTGTACAATACATGTAAGTTCTGAATCCATGGATAAAATCCTATAACATCGTCAGTGAAAGCATTTAGATTTCTTTCCATTATTGTTGCCAGTTATCCTGGACATTGAGCAGTACCATCCCTGTTTGCTTTTCATTTAATTCATCACTCACTTCTTGTGTGCTCATTGTAGATACCCTTGAGAGTTAAAGATTACCTTACCTTAATAAACAAGTCACACGTGGTCTGCTTATACTGCAAGGAGACATTCAGTCTTCCTAATCCACTATGTGAACTCCTTCGTCTGCCCTCCTTACGTGAATGTATAACCTGGGAGGGAATATTTACAGGAATCTTGCCCAGAGTTGTTTGTTTCCTTTGATCATCTCCCAGCCCACCAGTACTTTCTTTTCGCCTTGCCACTAAACTCCTGTCAGTACTTCCTTTCCGTTCCTGGCTTGATCTTGATGGTACTGATACGCTATCTAAGCTACGTGAAGGCTTAGGAGGTCTCCTAACTGGAAGAACTTGTGAATCAGAATGACTCTGTCCATTAGGATCCACATCAGCTACATGGGCTTTAGTAGAACTCATGTCATCTCTTGATTCTACGCGGGTAATGGTTATCAGTGGTTTTACGGGAATAGGCCTCACAAATTCAAATGACTTGCTGCTACTTTTGGGAAAATTTCTTGGAGACTTAACATCTGAACTCTTTCTATGTTCATAAATACTTTCAGAGCTATCCCCACTTGATGTACTAAGTTGAAGAAGTGAAGATCGCCTGACTGTTGGAACATTTAAAGCCTCAAAACTTCCTAGACTGTGCCTCTTTTCTGGCAAGCCTGTATCATCTGGGGCTGTCCTGTAGGAGCCAGAATCTTCACTGAAAAATGATTTCTCTTCTAAAGGTGAAGTCTGTGCTGAAGTTGCACTGCTACTGTTACGAGTTCCATGGTGAGAATGTTGCACAAATTTTTGGACAATTCTGGGTACAAAAGGTGGAATATACGGGTCATGAGAAGAGCATGCATCCCTCCTCCACAGACGAGGTTCTTGTAAACGATCCTCATTCTTCCGTCGGCAGCAGCAATAGACCATGTATATTGAAACCAAAACCACTACTGGAATTCCTGTTGCTAAGCCAGCTGCCAAGGCCACTGAAAGATTGAAGATAAATAGCCTCACAAAAGTTACAATAGTCACATGAAAAGAATGGCATTGAAAACTCACATACACTTAAAAGCGTATCAGGCCCCAGTTGTTCCAACGTTGGATAGCATTATCCACCAGATAAATCACTATCCAGCAGATAAGTAATGAGAAAGCTAATTGCACCATCCACTGTAGATATTTATCCGGTGGATAGCACTATCCAGCCTTTGAACAACCGGGGCCAGATGGATTGACCTTGACTTGGTATCTGCGGTGCACAACCAAACGTACAAATATTACTGCCATCACTGTGTTGGGTTATTTATGTTGAATACTCAACAGGTGTTATGGCTAAGCAGGCTTTATGGGTGCACTTGCCTGCTGTTGATATAATTTACCAACAAAGAACTAAGTAATATCCCAAGATTACCCCCAATATTGTGTAACCAGTGCTAATCTGCAAATTATATTGGGGTGAATATGAAGAAGTCCAAATATCCTCAAGTTTATTGCACTAGCAGTCACAGTAAAAACACCTCTCTAGGGTCAGGTACTCAATACTATGTTGTAGTTAAAAATGAAGATCAGGTTAAAATAGTTATAATCTAGTTAGATTCTAATTTCGTTTGTCTCCTAATCCTAATAATTATAACAAAAGAGAATTAAACTGCGTTGAAACATGATCACTAATGATGCGGTTGATCGGCAAAAGTTCGGATTCTGACTTTTAATTTACAGTAGTTTTAGGCCCCATTTGAACTTTTAGTATTTTGATATGCTGAAACCATTTTAACCTGATCTTCATGTTGAACTACAACACATACTACATCTGTCTTGTTAGCAGGTGCAAGAAGATCTTGCTTGTTGTACTTATTTGTCTGATAGGTTATAGCGATGTCCTTGTTAATAATGGTAGTACAAATGTATTCACCTAAAACAACACATTTGACAATTGAAATAAAAAGAAAATAACAAGAAGGTGCATGTGGAACTTCGTTTTTTTTTTCATGTCTTTCTGTAGATAAAGACTTACCCGAATTATTCATTTCCAGTGGTCAAAGGCAGCATCAGCACTATAGTTCAGTTTGGTAACTGACTACAAAATACCTGAAAGAATGAACAATCAAGAGTAGAACAGAGCTACAAACACTACCTCTACCTTGAAGCTAACTTTAAATTCCCCCACACCCACCATCAGGTGTTAAGCATTTGGGTAATGTTATCCTGAAGTTTCAAAACAAAAGGATAAAAAGATGCTTAAAATGCCAAAAGTCTCTGATTCTAATGTACAACTTACCTAAGGGTACTTACAATATTATACTAAGTAAAGGAGTAAGCAAAGAAGAAGAAGCAAATAATTATATCATGCTACAGTGCATGGTCTTGTGAGGTACTTCAAGTACAAGGGGATCTACCTACAGTAACTCAAAATATCCAGACAAAATTCTGAATACCAGCTTGAACTTCGTAAAAAAGTGTACTCAAAAGCTACATGTTATTAGACCAGTTGATTCACAATGCCACCACAACACACATGCTCTAACGGTTAAATAATGCTTTCATAAAAAAAAAAAACAATGTTAAATTAATGACTAACGAATGACTAAATTGTGCTTATGCCTTTGTGAAAGAGACACAATTGATCAAGGTCCACATGGGTATAAAATAGCTCTTGAATGAATATTTTGACAACTACGTGTACAGCATTGGCATTGATTAATTTTGCCACTACAGATACTGATATTGAAAAGAGCTCTTCATCAATAAAATAAAACTACACCCTTCTCCCTCGTACCATGTATGATGTACAGTGTACAGCTGTAGTTTAAAAAGTATTTCAAAATTTATTATATATATATATATTACATATATATATTGTTTTTTTTTATCTCTGTGGTTTGAGAGACAATTAACTCACACAATTCTTCACATTAGGAGCTCAACAATTACCTAGTTTGTGATGTACCTTCTATAAACAGGTGAAAAGTATAATGGGCTTGAAATCCATTTTCATCAAAATCACCAATTTGTCTTTCATTTATTGTGAAATAATCTTTTAACTGGTGCATTACAAATAAAAATTAAGTTTAAGAAAAGTAGTGATACATGAACTAAGAGGGAAGTACTTAAGAATTATAGAAATCAAAACAGAAGTGGGCCCAAACTTCAGCTTGATTCCATTTGTTATGGTTCAAACAGAAAAGAAAAAAAAGTGATTGATGACTGTGTCACTCACCTTGCTTTAGTTTTTGAACAAAATGTTTAAGTTAGCTACTTATGAATTAACTGCCCTGATAGATACTGAAACTACAGTTCTAACATGAAAATCAGTCTATATGACACAAAAGAGCTAATTCTAAGAAAAAGATATTTTAAAGCCAAATCACTGCTTACATCATGGTAACAAATCACATTCAGGTACAGATTTCCTGTTACCACTTGTGAATAACAAAGATTGGTCTCTTTAACATGAAACTTAATGAAACTCACTTATACAGTAGAGAGATTCCAACCACTTTTGAGAGAAAATAGGGAGTATTACATAGCACTGTGTTTTCCGTTTGGGGGATTCCGGGTTATACCTCCCCTAAGAAACTTTCCAAATTTATGTTCTCTCAAGTGCTATTTCCTGCATTTTGACATCACATCTGAGTTACAGTATACAGTGGATGAATCTTCACAACTAATGGTGTTTTGTTGCAAGAATTTACACAGATTGCCCCAAAAACACTAAGACGGCAATTTTCTCTCTAGTTTTCAGAATTTTACACAACATCAGGAGAATTAGTTCAATATCAGGAGAGAAGGAGGTAACTCTCTGGTGAGATGACAATTTTACATTCAAGATAAATTGAAAAATTACACATCTGTCCCACAATGTTTTTATTTGATGCTTTAGAATGTTAAATCATGTTGAACACTAAACATGTCTCACCATCTGATTGTGAAAATGCAAGCACTATTTCTTTAATAATAAGCCGAGATGCTCAATGTCAGCCATAACCTCATTGAGAGGGAGACTGAAAAAACTTGTAGATTACAAAAATGAGTTGTTACACCAAACCAATGTGTATCCAAAAAGAAAACATTTAAATTCAGTTCACTACATTTGAAATACTTCAGTCTGACATCTTTGTGTGTATGAGACACACATTTCTTCAATGTAACATTTGTTATTGTACACTGTAGGAGATGCCATTCCTTGTTATACTTCAAATAAGCAAATTGAAACTTTTGACAAGCACTGAGAACTCTGTGTAAATTAAACATAATGAGAAATGAAATACACTGATTATTAAAAGTTTGATTTAGCTAAGTAATGAACCAACTTAAATGAATTAAGGAAATGCCTTTTTTTTCCACTCAAAAAGCACTCTGTGATTGATCCTATCTCAAATGAGCACAAAGCAATAAATGAAATGCTCATTTACATTGTGATGAAGGCTCATTGGTTACCGCTGGCAGACAAGCATTTGACAACCTAAACAGCATCCCCATTTCCCCTTGACACAGAAAAAGAAATGAACGAATGAAACTCAGTGGTTGAGATTTCCTGACTGAATGAGTCAGTCTCGAGAACAATATTTCCATGCAGGTTTTTTTCCTTTTGATCTAAATCTGCCAGAGATCTCTCGAGATCTCTGCAGCTGGGCTGAAGCAGTTGACTTGTGGTCTTCACAATGCACCTGCTCGGGATGGCGACATCCCCAAAAGCACAGAAAGCGCCCAATTATGTCTCAGCGATAGCAGAAAAAAAGCGAAAAGCTTACTAAGACGGTCGGTATGGTTTCCCTTTAAAAATATTCAACAGCGAACACCCGCGCTCCTTGGGAACAACACACATTGGTAAACGCGGTTGTCTTTTCATCTATCGCTCTGATCTTTCTGTACATGAAAAGTTTGTTTCCGAGTATAAACGGTGATCAGAATGAGAATAAAGGAATCAGCTCCTAGAGACAGACAAACATCCACAAATGAATCAAGGCCGAAACAACACGTTCACATACGCGATACAGTACAAGGTGGAATAAATAATTCATTGTTGACATTCATGTATGCCTGATGGTCGTAAGACTAAATCCAAAACCGAGTCCACTGCCGGAGTATTTTTAAACATTCTTGCTGTTGCTGAACCAGGTAAAAATATTGTTTCAATGAAATCACCACGCTTGACGGCACCCGAATAAATGAAAAAATACAAACGAGTGACAATTGCAAAAAAGGGTTGATAAAGGCAAACTTGAAAGATTCGATCTCTCTTACAAAGTAAATTCTGTTATTTCCGAAACACTATTACAACGTTCTCTGAAGAAACGATCGACGGCTTTGGACGCCCAGAACTCCAAAGCAAAAAAATAAATGCCGTTCCAATAAACAAAAGAACATTATTTTCACGCCTTTCAACGAGAACATGACGACCTTATTTGATGCACAATCTTAATTCGATTTTTTTTCGAACACTTCACGACAACGTGAGGCCAAGTGCGTAAAATTAAAAATTTATGTCGCGATTTCGAGCTCGTCCGTTCATTCAAAAGTTTCTCAGTATTTTCTTGCAGCAAATGAAAGTGATTACAAAGTTTCATATAAGCTTTTGAACTTGAAATCGGTTGATTATTATACGCAGAATCATTGACCGAAATAAACTAAACCGACTCTATTAAACCCACATTCTGAACAATTTGAGTTAACCTCGGACGATTTCCCAATGAAACAAGAAAGTTCAAACTTTTTAAAAAACCAAACAATAACAACTCACCTCCCATAGAGAGTGGTCCGGTCTGATCGACGATCAACGGTTTCAACGCAGCAACCATTTTCAGCTTCTTCTTGCGAGAAAAGACTTTTACGTCCCATCATAACCATAAAACAGTAGACCATAAATACACAAAATTCATACGGCCAACGGACATGTTCATATAGCAACAATAAGCGATATGAATAGCTCTGAATACTACCTCTGGAAACACCAAGAGATGACTTTTAGGTTGTCGTTTACAGGCGGTTGAAGGAATTAGTGGCGCGTTGATGTCAGAAATGTCAACTGAAGGAAAGGCTTTCCACCTGATTCAAGCGTTTATTATTCAGTTCAAACAGCCCGTATCCGCTTTTAGTTCCGGAATAAATATACTTTACGAATATATAATGAGCAACATAAACCAATGGGCAGAGGGCGCATAATGGCAAATCCTCACATATCTATTTAAAATTTAAAGCATTGGTCCGTTGATTGGGGGAAGGAATAACGTAAGACAAGACAAATGATTTAGTCATTCATCAGCGCTTTTCTATTCAAATGTAAATCACGTCCTATCAGAGTAGTCACTGTTTGCTACAACCACTGATAACCAGGTCGTCTCTTGAAAGAAGGGTATTCTCGTAAAGCCTAGCATCTGGTAAAATACCTGATTGCTCAATCTGTTGCAGCCTCCATGTTACAGTAACCGAGCTGCTTCGCTCAAAACACGCCTACGCGTTGCTCTAAAATACTGTAGGAACATCGGAACATGTTTATACCAAAGTTTGGAATTCTGCCACCGCTTTCCACGCAATGCATAACAAAGAACAAGACCTCAAACCCACGTAAATCACACAGTTTTCTCTTTACGAAGCCCGTTCCCCAGCTGCAAAGGAAGAGGCGAGGCGAGGAGGCGATGAACAACATGACAGGCGAACCACAAGTCACACTGAGCCTGACGTCAGCGGTTTTATCGTGACAAGATCAAACATGGCGGGCAAATTGATCTGATAAACTCCTTTAGCTTGCGATTTATAATCTTCATTTTTATCAAGAAGCGGCCATGAATAATCGTAAAAGGCAAAAAGAATGCCCCAACCCACTTTTTTTAAAGTGGCTGGAGGAATGGCGTGATGAAGCAAAACAAAAGAATTCCAAACTGCAATACACGTACGGAAAGGTAAGATAACTAAACTAGCAAATAAACCAGCAATATTATAATCATCATATTTGGATACAAAAGAAAGAATTAGGCCAGTTGACTGTGCAGTAAGGCAATTCCACTTAATACAGGTAATCATATGCAATCAGTGATCAAATGGATGATCGGAATGTTTAATAATGGAGGACAAAGATTGAGCTTCCGCCAGCGCGCTTATGCAGGAGTCAATGTGAACCCCCACCGCGGGACAAGGTGGAGATTTGTTACAGACCTAATTTCAAATATTGACAAATTCCGCTCACCCTGGGGAAGCTGTCCACCTACCAAAGTTCTCAAGTGCTCCAACCATTTTTTTTTAAATTTTTAATTTTTTTTAAATAAAAACTAGTGAGCAGCACACAGCAACAGATCTTGTCAACTTTGTTTATTATCTGACCGGTTTCATGAGATCAAACAGGTTTCATCAGGGATTTAAGAAGATCGATGAAAGAACTACAATCTTGGACAGAATAAAATGAGAAATAAAACCCCCCTCCCCTCCCATATCAATGTTGAGTTCGCGCGCAAACCAAACTGCGCCTTTTTTTCATCATTGAAATGGGGGGGGGGGAGGGGGGACTTAAATTTTTCATTTGTTTTGACCGAGATTGTAGTTTATACTTAACCGTTGCCAAGTATAAATATAGGGTGAGAACAGCAAGACAAAAAAAAACCACCAAAATATATGTGAAGTTTTATACGTAACTCCTGCATTACGAAATGTGCAATGTTTAATTGCAAACAGCAAATTTTGGGGCTCACGACTGTTCACACCTTATCTCAATGTGATTTACACTGTAACCATTAAGTATAAAATTAGTTTTTTCATCGATCTTGTTAAATCCCAGATGAAGTCTGTTTGATCCTGAAGACATAACCGGTCAGATAATAAACAAAGTTGACAAGATCTATTGCTGTGTGTTGCTCACTAGTTTTTATTAAAAAAAATTAAAACAAAAATCATAAAAAAAGTAACCTGGGGACGGTTAAATACAAAATTAATATTCACCAGTCCACCATCCCCTAGGGGGTGCAATTTCCCTCATTAATTCCCTTCATTTCCCAACTCATCCCCACCTTGTTCTAGGGTGGGGGTTTACATTGACTCCTGCATTATGTCTATGTGGGAAAAGCAGGTCTTACCTAGACCCACTGCAGCCTGAAAAGAGATTTGGTGGTAATCAGGCCTTTCTCAGTGAATTAGGCAACAACAAGATCTGAAGACAGTGTGAGTGGGGCTTTCAAATTTCAAACCAGATATGAGCCTGAGCAAATGCAAATGACTTTTACTTTTAACAGGGTATCCTTGATGGGTGTCTCAAAAATTCAGACCTCAGAGCCCAAAATATGATCTCCTGGGTCAGTCTTGAAAACTCAGACCCTGAGGTCTGATCAGGAGTTTTCGAGAAATGCACCCATCAAGGATGCCTTGCAAAAACTACTGTACATTCATATTGTATTCATGCACTTGGCCCTCCATTTTTGCAAAGCACATTGCTATTAAGATTAAACTTTTCCGCAATTGTCAAGAAGAAAAAATTCCCAGTCTACATGGTCCACAAAGTCTGCAGTTACAGTTCGTGATTACTACAAACCCACAAGCTTAAAAAATATCCCAAATTTAAGCTTAAATACCCACAAAAATGTGTGGCTTCCCACTATTTATTTTTGGTTGCCAGTAGCCCTTACTAATACCTGCTTTTTTTGCATATCATTTTATAAACCATGCAGAAATCTAGACATGTGATCAAGCATACAGTTGTTAATAAGCTTTGTTTGTATCCCTTTCTCAGCACCCACTGTAACACTTTTCACACATTTAAGGCGAATTGAATCTCAACATCAGTTTTTGATAACAACTCTCGTTCTCGCTCCAAACCACAGTCCAACCCATCTTTATCAGTCAAAAAATTGGCCAAGACTTCCAAGAATCAGGGCTCAAAGTTAACGACCAACTGGTCGCATATGCGACTATATTTTTTGCTGTGCGCCTAAAAAATCATCTGTGGTCGCACCACCGCGCCTTTAAACCCAAAGTACAGTGCGACTTCTTAAGTGCTCACTCACCTGACCGTACTGAACATACTCTGAAAGATAAATATATATGTAAACATAGATATAACACAACCAAGCACCAAATAATAAAGTTGCACCATTTTCCCTTCATCGGTGTTTACTGGGGCTTCCGTAAAGCTAGCCCGAGTCAGAAAATGTGGACCGTTCTTATTCCTTGGTTGCCGAATGGGGGTCACAGTGCCAGGCGGTCCTAGCGGAAAGCGTGGAAACTGGGGATGAAAAATTAAATTGTGTACTGCGTTTTGAAAGGAAAGCTTTGTTTTCGCTTGTGTGACATACAAAAATGCCCAGCGTTTTCGGAACGGGCCGGTCCACGAATTCTATGGCTAGAAAGCTAACCAAATGAGCAAAGTTCGTGCTAGTTCTCACGAATACCCAGATGTTGAAAAAATCAAAAATCTTCGTGAACAGAATTTCAAAGGTGAGGCAAACAACAAGGAAATGGATAGTGAGGATACTCAACGAAACGACTTCAGTAGTTAATATCTAAGCTTAACTCTTGTGTGAAATATCCTGATTCTTTTATTTGTTTTCGATGCGTTCAATACTGCTAGAATAGGCCCATATTGCAATACGAAGCCTGAGTCGCTCTTTTTGGAGCGTTAAGTATTCTTGGTGTAGGTAGTATTTGAAGCTGTGCGCCTAAAATTTCGGCAGTGCGCCTAAAAATTTACACCTGGTCGCACAAGTGCTCCCAAAGCCAAAAATAAACTTTGAGCCCTGAGAATGCAAGACCAAACCACAGCTGGTTAATGTGCAATTTCAATGTAACCTGTGCGATACTTGTAGCTATGTTGGCTACACATGTGGTCATCTACATGTGCATACACGCTTGGATGCCTGCAATAGTACGCCATCTTCTGTACGCAAGCATTATGGTCAAGACCATGTGGGTTCTGTCCCTGAGGACCTCCTCAGCTGCTTTAAAGTGTTGAGAAAATGCACGAACAAATATGGCTGTCTGATTAATGAAATGTTGTACATCAAACAATAATAACTATTAAGCCCATGGCTGCACATGCAAACAGACTCAATCTGTGCTTAAGTCATTTGTCTAGCTCTATTTCACTTTTGCAAATTTGGACTACTTTATAATTAACCTTTTTGAACTCTCATACTCATTTCCAACTGCTCAATAATGGCTCATGAGATTGCCGAAACATCAAAAATTTTAGTTAATATCGTTAGTTTTTTACATGTCTATGCTTCTCAAAAGCATGCAGAAATTACTTTGTTTTAGCAAGCACCATCCTTATGAAACCTTATTATCTTGGGTATGTCAATTCAATTTCAATTTTCAATTTTATTCAACATGTTTGCCAGATAGAGCCTAATAATATAATAAAGGAACATAATAATAAATAAATCAAAAATAAGTAGTCAGGTACAAAGAACATATGCACAGTAGCAGTATGGTGAGGCACTGACCTTAAGCCTGCATTAATCCTTATACAGTGAACTCTCTCATAGCGACCACCTCCCGTAATCAACCTCTTAACTTTGTAAATAACCTTTTTTTTTCTCAGTCACACACTGTTTCAAAAACTTTCTTGTAAGAGATCCATACTTAAATTTCTAAAGCAACCACAACCACTTTTTAGGCCAGAATTTTAAGATATTCTTTTGCCTTCTGTTTGTGCAAGTGACCACCCAACATGATCATGTAACTATGATCTTTAGAAAATCATTACTCAAATGTTACAAAAGTATACTAGTTTTTAATAATGTTGACCAAGAGTGCCAATAGTTTACATACAAAAAAGATGGCTATACTTTTAGCAAAAAAGGTAATACTGGCATCTTTATGTACATGTAATCAGTTAATTAATTTAGTTTTGCTTTATTTTTCTCCTAAGTGACTACCTCCTATAAGTGACCACTTTGTTGTACACCAAGGGTAGTCGCTTAAGAGAGAGTTGACTTTAGTAGAACTTTCTGCAGCTAATGACTGGATTCTTGGCACATTTGCAAATAAATAACCATCAAATCCTTTATTCTAATCACAATCTTAGTTTCTTCTGTCTTTTTTTTATTGGACAATATATATTTTTTATTTTTTCTAGGCTGCTGCTGCTTTGAAGAAATATCCTTTACCTTTAAGCAGTGGAAAGGATGCAATGATACTCGATAACATTGGCAAGTACCAGTATATTAATTTTATGTTTAGTAACACATGATACAAAGTCTTGCAATCTGATATAATGGTCTGTATCAATTCACTTGACCTTTGAAGGGTTCATTTTGGCACTAGGCATTTCCTTCCTAAACTATATACAAATTTCAAAATTACTTAATATCTTATTGTAAAAAAAGAAAATATATATATATATATATAGATCTCTTGTAACCTTATTTCAAAAGGAAATGCAAATAAATTATTGTATTGTATTATTATTATTATTTATTCTTTAAGCTGCTAAAATATAAAATGTTCCACGCTAGAAAATTTATTTTTCATTTGTTTATAGGTGAAATGATTGCTCGGAGGCTAGATCAAGCCATGGCAAAGTATGGTCCCAGTAATCAAGAAGGTAACTGTGCAACTCAGTTTTGGGGCCCACTGTTTATGTTAATGTAGTCCCACCAAAGGGCAGCTTTGACTTCAAGGCTAATTCTATAAGACTTTGTGTGAGTTCAATGAATTTTAAAAGGAAACTATTAGAATAGCATGAGGCTACTATAAAAATAATTATAATTAGAACTGAGCTTGGATCTAATGTGCTATGATAATCCAGCCTGTTGTGAAGAGCTACCTACATGACTGTTTAGTACTGGCAGAAGGTAAAACATGTTTTATAAGGAAAGGTTTTACTATAACTTAATTTGACTTTTCTTTAACATAATATTAGGAACATATATCATGAACCTTAAATGAAAACAACATTGGTTAGCTTTGAATTGCACTACATGTACAAGTACATTGATAATGAGTAGACTAAACTAAAGTTGTAAGAAGTGATTGGAAACCAGTGTGGAGAATTTGTAATATATCAGTAATAATAATACCTTTGTAATTCTTTACTGAGCTGATTAAACTTTGTTGAATGTTAACTTCCATTGACAGAGGAGAGGTATTCAAGAAATCCTTACCCCATGCTAGAGTCATTGAGTGTTCCACTTCCACCAGTGCTGGTCTTGGATGGCAATGACACTAAGCAAACAACACCTAAGGTAGCCTAGCATAATGCTTAATACAGGTCTCATGAGCACTTCTCATTTTATCCTAGAACGGAGTGATCTGGCAGTATTGTTTTAAAGGAATATTTGTTGCAAAATAAAATTGTCAGTGTTGTTTATTTTGCAATGTTTTCCCAGTTGCTGTAACCACTTTCATTTGAAATCAAAATGGCTATGAGTCACTGAACTCAGAATGTAATCATAAACCACTTATGATGCCTTTGTTAGGCATCCAATAAAAAGGCGTGACACTTGCATTATATTTTATGCATGATTGAATTTTTGTTGAAAACAAATAGTCCTCTGCTATTTGTTGCATTTATTCCAAACAAAATTATCAAAATTAAGTTCCTCTTCTTATTATCTTTTGTTAGTCTTCTGCCAGTGTCTTTATGAAATTTGCTCTTCATTTGGCAATATTATTTTCATGATAGGATTTTGGTTTCACAATTTTATGGAAATTAGTCATATGCAGAATATTCCAAGTGTTGTGCAATGGTCAGTGGATGTACAAAATGTTTATGGGAATTGAAGGAGAGAAGGATCAATCAAAGGAGTGAAATCAGCCTCACACCTACAACTCAGATATGGCATATAGCCATTTTCAGAGCTAAAAACTATCCTCACATTATGCAATTAATTAATTTCCAGTTAACATAATGAAATAAATGCCATATCATTCTAGTCACTGTGGTGTAAATCAAATTAACATTAGTCAGAGTGGTTTTCAAATGAGTGTTGAAAATAACTTGTGCTTGCTTTGATTTTGTTTTACTTCACTCTGGAATTGGCCAGCAAAACTTTTCAAACCATTGACAAGCAAAACCAATATCAATTTGCATGCATTTTCCTGTACTTTGTTCCTGCAAAGCATGGTAATTGCTTGTATCTTGATTTGCTCATTGTGCTGTTTGCATCTGCTGTGACTGGTCAGAGTAATACATTGGTGTTGGTTTTATGACCTACAATTGAAAACCCGCTCAGTATTAATATGAACAACAACAACAACAACAAATTTTATTAAAAAACAGTTAACAATTACAAAATTATGTAACTACCCGCAAATAGCTACATGTATAGCTAATCGAGGCGGGTAACTAACAAATCTGTAAATAACTGCATGTTACATTTGACAATTCACAGTTTGCAAAACATCATGTTTCAGAATAATGTACATTGTATACAACTGAAAAAGTCAAAAGTGTTTCAGTCTGGCATGGGATTGACGATGATTGATTTTTAAGGGGTCAAAATTACCTGTTTTGCACTAAACCTAATAAGTTGTCACTCAACGTGTCAGATCAGGTTGCCAGCTTTCTCGTGTTTTGGACAACTTTGTATTTTTTGCTTGTAACAAAACAAGGGCAAACCATTCACTTATGTTCATATAGAGGGTTTTCACATGACGTCACGGCGGCCATGTTGGTGTTCCAAAACAAAGGAATGGCGGCCATATTGGTGTACCAGGCTGACCCTCTGGGAATTGATCTCTATTTTTATGCAAAAACTTTCTTTTGTTTCATTAAACCAATATGGCCACTGGTCATGTGAGGGAAAACGCACTATAGCCAAGAGCTAGATAAAGGTTAATTGCTATCTTCACTCAGTTTTTGTCAGAATAATTAAATAGTGGAACATGCTCCCTAAAGTGAATGATTTTAGCATTCTTTGAAATATTCTGAGAAAGTTTTGCAAAATAAGTTAGATTTTTTTATTAAATTTTAAAATTGTACTCTAGACTATCATCATTGATTAGATTATGATTAGATTATTTATATTAATTAGGGACTGTTTTCAATATGGTAACCTCTGATTGTTTTCTTTTACGGTTTTACATCATAAATCTTGTTGTCAATTTAATGGCCTGAGCTCCCTCAAGTCTCCTGGTAAGTTTGACGTCTGTTAGGTGAACTCAGAATTTGTTTTTCCAAGTTTGCATGTCATTATCAGCAACACTGTTAAAAATTAATTCCCTGCTATCCACAGTGTGAATAAGAAAGTCTTTTGAAAAGTTTCAGTCAAAACTAGACCCAGAAATGAAGGTTGGCGTCTGTAGATTCTGGTTGATGTAATAGAATGTTATCATGGGTAACAAAATACTAAGGTTTCAGTTGAATCTTCCTCTCTGATGGTGGTGTACTTTCAGAAAAAGCAAGCCAGGAAGAAAAGTACTCGTGAGTACATCCCAGCTTACAAATCAGGACCATATGCTTTGATGTTAACCCTGTTTAGACAAAGCCAGGTAAGACTTGAAGCAGCTGAGCTCTATGCTATGTTATTCCCTCACTTAAGTCAAATCTCAGTCCAAACCTGGAACATTCTGATAGAAGGGGTAACCAAGACAGTGAAAAGCATGTTATGAGATGACATATGCCTTTACAGTCCCACTAGCCCCAAAAGCTGTATTTTTCATGAGAATTGGTGTTTTTATGTTTTCCCATGAACAAAGACCTATGTCTTACTTCAGTTTGTCAATTTCACTATGTCTTATTTCAATTTCCTTATTTTTGCTTTTTCAACATCAATTAACTTGCTTCAATTTTGGACCATAATTTGCATCCTTCTGGCAACAGATATGTTGGGATCAAATTCAACGTACCCTCTTACCTTTCTTCACTGGTGGAGGAGAGTTGGTTATTTCAGTGTTTCATTTCACCAAGTGGGTGTTGAGGTTACTGCTTAAAATTGCATTAAAATTAATGTAAATTAATTTAAGATGACATTACCAGAAGTAACAGTGAAAGGGACCCACTGACCAGGGGTAAAACCTGGATCACTGGATTACAAAGCGTTTATGTTAACCAGTAAACCATCCTGTCTGTATAGTTGGGGTGTTATCTAACCACCCAGAAATGTCTTCCAGGACATTTTGATTGCCTATCAATGAATGGCACAAAAACAGCTTTGAAGCAAATTCGGTAGTATCAAAACCGAAACACTTGAAAACATGCACTTTCATTGTAGCCGCACAGATATCATACCATATATAAATACATAGTTACAAACTTTATTGATCCTTCCCAAAAGGGCTCTTCTGAATCAATTACAAATAAGAATAAATTAAGATAAATAAATATTGAGTAAGTAGTGACATAGAGAGATAGAATGTTAGAATCTTAAAATTAAAGTATCAAATGCTCTCTTTTAAAATAATTTTCCTTAGTGCTAGTTTGAAATCTCTAATAGACATGCTCAATTTAAAATTAGCATGTAATACCCCATTAACACCAACTAAACATGTTTGATTAAACCAGGTTTAGAAAAATGAAAACTATCAAAGAATTACTGGAACTCAGGCTTTTATGCAGGATTTAGATGAACTTAAACATGTTTTTTTTTAAAATTTGTGTTGAATTAGAAGTAAAAAAACATCAGTAAGCAGTTTTTGTAAAGAAAACAATTTTAAACCGTGTTTAACTAAACAGCTTTTAAACATGTTTAAGCTTTGGTGTGAACAGGGCATAAGTTATTCCATGTCAAGGTGACCTGATATTGGAAAGATCTCTGACAGCTGGCTGTGTGATAAAGGGGAACATTGAGTAAGTTACAGTTTCTGGTATTCTTTGAACTGATGTTGTGTCTCTTAATTGACTAGTTTATTGGATAAAAAGTCAAGGACACAGCCAGTCTTGCTCTTAAATGCTAAAGTGGAGATTTAATAATTATTGTAGAGTTAATTGTTGTCTCACTGAAAGCCAACCTAATTTCTTATGTTGAGTGGTCATATGATCAAATTTCTTACCATTAAATTTCTTGCTATTCTACTGGGAAAATTCTGCACAGATTGTCGTTTATCTAAGTTAGCCTGGGATGTAGTACCCCAAACATTTGAACAATAGAAAAGTCTGCTAAATTCTGATGAGTTAATAATAATCATTAAAGTGCGATGATCAAAGACGTCTTTAACTCGGTTAATTTGTCCCAGTCTTGACATACGTGAGGAAACAATTTCAGTGATGTGATCTTGAGGGTCAAGTTGTTATCAAGAAGAATTTCTCCAAGGTCTTTTGCAGACCTTACAGATTTTATTTCCTTTCCCAAAAGAGATTAACAGAAATTGTCGATCTTCACCAACATCTGATGGCAACTGAAAATGACGGGTCATATTACAACCTTTATGTGCAAATCAGTTTATGTCAATACGACATAGCATTCAAACTTCAGAACAAAGACAACACAATCGACGAACAACAATAAACTAATAGTTTTTCCGGCCAAAAATGTTATTCAATGTTATCAAATATACATGTACTATTTCAACTCAAGTGATCAGTCAAATAGTTCTAAGAAAGTGAATGAAAATCCAAAAACACCATTATTTTTCACTGTCATGTAGCATCTGACAGGGCTGTCTCATAAAATCCATTTTGATTCAGCTTTTGTAGTTGACCAGAACATTGGTTGTGTTCTGGAAATCAAAGCGGTTCAATCATGAAACAGACATTCTCTGCCTTAAAGACCCATAACGGACCAATATGCTTTGCGCGTGTTAAGTCAAGTCGCCATATTTTTTGTGAGTCGAAAAGTCAAGTGAAGACCATTGAATCCACAGCAATCCGCTTCCATCCAACATTTATGGAGCTTGATTTTACGCTTCGTTGCCTAAAGGATTTCACTGTTTCACTTGTGTGTTGATTTTGATGATTTTTTTGGAATTGCAATATCTGTAGAGTGAATATAATGATCGTTTGGCATTTTGATGGCCGTACCTTCGCGTAAGTGGAGGCCACGTTTATCTGGTTGTGCCCGTTATATCATGGTACGATCATCTGTGTTTGAACCATGGCATGAGAGGAAAATTACTCTTGGGTTCTCGGAAGCAATGAACTGCCTTTGCTGAGTATCTACTGCATCAAACAGACCACAGAGCATCAAGTTTAGGACCTTGCTAGAATTCGATGGTTTCTTTATTTCTTATAGCTTTGTTACAATGCTTATGTATCATAGCTTTGTTCATTTTAACAGCCCGTGTGAACGAGATGGAAGGCAGGGAACATTTGGAGTTACCGAAAATTTTTCTCAAACCTCTTCAATCTCGACGGCTTCGTCTTCCTCCTTCTCGTTATCCGCTACTATTGAGCCATCTTTCGCCTAAATTTCTCTCCTCCAGAGAGTTTTCCAATAAAGACAGTGATGAACTCATATTGTGCTCTGATCAACCGACAAGCACGCGAAATATTCAAACTTCGGCGACCGCATCACACAATGGCGCCTCCTTGTGTTTGTCAAAACAATAATAGACGCGCGCAAAGCATATTGGTCCGTCATGGGTCTTTAAGATCTCCAAATCCATTTTTAGCGGTGATTATTAATAAGGATTATGTCTTTCTACTCTGAGTTGCATAGCGCTTTGTCTCAATTTTAATTGGCGAAAAAAATAACTTTTAGAACTTTAGAACTTATTCCTTTCACAAATTCTGACATTTGTTTACATTCATGCATGAATGAGTTGGCTCAGAAGGCCTTTGATCAAAGTGTAAAGTCAGCTGATTAGTGACTGGCTTTACATTTAGTTACTTTGTCGCTAAGTGACATGGCATGCCTGACTAGTTATTCGAGCATCAGGTATGCAAATACATGCGCAACTTCATAAATATTAATATTTATCATCTAGACTATTTTAAGATCTCCCAACAAGTCCAGATAATCAGTGTTTTACTGTACTACAGTTGTCATTTTATTTAGTTTCAGCTGAGTCTTTAAACTGGGTTTATGCTGACCTTAAGAACAGGTTTAGTTTTACAACTTGATGTTTCATTTTTTAGAGGACCAACTATCGTGGATACATGACTAGACCTGAGCTGCAAAAAGAAGCCCAGCCTCTCTGTGATGCATCCTTCACTGTGGTAATGTTCATTAATAAACTAACTAAACATAGCTATTATTCAACAAGTTGTGAGAATGTCCAAATATGGTGATGGTACTCTCAATATTTGTTGTACAGACATCCTGCAGTAAACTCGACAAACATGCTTTGTGGTCAGTGTGTTGACTAGTAAAACAATAACTCTGCTCAATTTTGCATAATATAACCTGATTCACATATGATTTCTTTCATATGCATTATTCACTTACATATCTTTCACGGGAACATATGAACCCAAAATTGACCAGCTCCTATCATCAGTGGCATCATAGGGCTATGTGTACGGTATTGGCTCCCAAAGCTGTTACACTGTCCTGCTGCACCGGTGCACTAGGGCACTGCACCAGTGCACTAGTGCACTGGTGTACCGATCAATACTTTGGTGCACTTTCAGTGTTCTTCAGTGCACTAAGGTATCATTCAGCGCACTGGTGCACTATAGTGCACTGTTGAAAAGTACTATTACTTCTTAGGAAAGGTTGGAAATAAAGAATTTGTTACGCATATAGAGTAGATCACAGAGTTGTTCGACGTTCATTTTTGACCCCGTGGACTAGTAGAACGTTTATAAGATGAATTTTAATCTACTACCCGAGAATGTGATTTTGCACATTTTTAGCTTTATCTCCTTTAAGCCTCTTCGAGGAACTATTTCTCTTGTTTGCAAAAAGTGGCACAGAATTTGCGAGGATCCGACAATTTTGAGGAGGGCTTCTGCTGAAGAGTTTCAATCAATACGTTTAAGTGAAGATCTTACCTACCAGCAGCTGCAGAATATCGTTGAAAGAGTTATTTGGGTTTACACCGCAGATATTAAATTGCTTGACCTGGCGAAAACCGATGTATCCTAGGAATATGTCAATAACAGTGCACTGCACTAGTGCACCTGCACTGGTACACCGGTGCGGTGCACAAGTGCACCGAACTATCATGGTGAAACAGTGCACCGAAAATGTACCGAAGTTTCAATTGCCATGCACCAGTGCACTAGCGGGCACATTTGAAGATGGCCGCGTTGGACATATTGTTTAGACCTTGATATGCTCCACTTTTGGGGGACTGGATTGTCTTGAAAAAGTTCAATGAAGAAAAGGAACCACGGTTAATGTGCAACAAAGAAAGACATTTTTTTTCTGTTTTTCAACCAAATTGGACACTTTGTGATGGGTTTCGTTTGTGATTACTGATTTCGCGTATGCCATATTGGACAATGGTAAGTCATCATGCCCAGATTATTGCTCCAAGAAGAAAGCAGAGAAAGATTTAACACATGTGCATGTCGAAATGAGGGAGCAATTCGATAAACCTGTGCTGTAAACTGTTTGGTGCATCAAAATGTAGAACTTGATAGTGCAAATGTTACGCTCGATTGGTAGAAGACGACATGATTTCACATCTTTATTTCCTCCTGTTGCTATATAAGCGTCAATAAATGTTCCTAAAATGTAAAATACATTATCATCATACTATTCCCGCAATTTAATTCCTGTTGTTGTGTACACTATGTTATTAAAGATTAAAAATGTATCTGAACTTAGCCAAGTCCTGTAGTGTAACTGAACACCATACACATAGCCATAGCTCAGTTGGTAGAGCATAACACCAGAATCACGAGGTCACGGGTTCAATCCCCGTTGAAGTCCTGAATTTTTTTTGTCAGGCTTTTTTATACACTTGTAAAAATTACAATCACAACTGTGACAATCATTCTTCATTTGATTTGATCACCTGATCAATAGTAACAAGGCCTACAGCTTCATTGCATAAGAGTCAGCTAAGTATCAGGCATTATTCCACACAATTTTGTAGGATAATAATAAGTTTTTGTTAATTGATTGCGGTAGAAGACAATCTTCCATAACATAGCTTGACTAGACTAACTGACCGTTATTCCTGCAGCCTGACCCAGGAAGTCATTACACTGCTTGGTCTTCTATGTCTACTCTGATAAAGAAAGGTTTTATTCTCAAGACAAACAACCCTGCCAGGTATGAAAAGTTAACAAAATACAACTTTTAATAATCTGTTTTCTGGCCCAGTCTGGAACAGCATTTTTCTGCTAGTGGTCTGCTTGTGGTCACATAGATGTGGATTATGACATTTTGACTGCTATACTGCTGGGTATCATGGTCAGGGGATTGTCTTCACTTACTGTTTGTCAGTATAAAACTTATGGTACCTTGGTTGATAGATATGATAGATGTGTTTCAATCCTTGGTTGGGCTACTAATAAAAAATATTGGAAGATTTTGATCCCTGTCATTGAGACTAGAGACCATTCTAGGGACCATTCATTTTTCATGAGCTGAGGATTAGTGGTATTTGAGGAGGGGGCATGCAAAAAATATGGCTTCAAGTGAGGACCAGCCAAAAAATGGCGTGTAAAGGAGGAGTCACCAAAAAATTGGTGGAATAGAAATTGACATCTTGGCTCATGGTCACTTATGGTAGGTAAAACAACAAATTTAATAATCCAACTGCAGTCCGATTACCGGTAGTAGTGTAGACACTAAGTTGAATGTGAAGAGACATTCTCATCCAAAATACTTTCTAATGTGTTCATTTTATTTTTGTTAGGTATTCCCTGACAGATGCAGGCTGTGCTTTGGCCGAGAAACTGGAAACTATTACTGGAGATAGTTTGTCACCAAACTCCACTACATCTTCTGTCAGTGATTCTATTCAGCCTCCGTTAAGTGGTAGTTCAGATTTTAAAAGCAAAGGAAGCTTCAGTTTAGCGGCTACCAGTGTAATGACGAATTCTAGTCATACACAACGGGTGTGTATTGATGTGGAAGAACCTGCAGACAAAAAGGAATTTAGAAGCCATCATAATTTTACAAGTGTACAGAAAAGAAAAGAAGAAATGAAACCAAAGTGAGTTTCAGGGTCATTACACCTACAGTATGATCATTGGAGGGTACAGCAAAGTTGGGGAATATGGAATAAACAGGTGTAAGGAAGATTATATTCAGAGTTTTAGTGAGAAATTCAGGAAAATACTCACTGAAAATACTGGTAAACTGTAAAAATTAATTACATGTTGACCTATTTAGCATTCTTTGATTTCACTAGCATGACACTGGTGCTTCCTGTGATGATGGTGATGATGTTTTAGCAAGCTTCCCCCATAAAGGCCATTATGAAATTGAGCAAACAGTTTTGAGGGACAAATTCTGAATTTCACTTTCCTGTACATCAAATACATCAAACATTAGCTGGGTAGTCTCATACATAATGTTTTTCTAACTGCCACTGTTGCTGGTGAAACATTCATTTGACAAGCCTACCCTACTGAGCCGTTTTTTCCCCAATGTATTGTTGTAATTTGAAATAGTAAAATAAAATTAAAAAAATGTCTTAAACTTACAAGAGCACAATGAGGCAGCCAGTCCGTGATCACGTCTGTTGACACCATAAAATGTTGCAGCAGTTTATCTTGTTTGTTGAGGCACCAACCTTCTACTTGATTCTCATTCCCAGACGTGTTTTGTGATTTAAGTATCTTCTTATACATGTTGTAAGTGCACTCAAGAGTATTCAGAGTTCTGCAATTTGCTGTTTTATTAGTGTATTACATACATGTATCATTGATGGTAAATATGATTAATATTGTGACTGTCTCCTGAAGAGCTCTACATTGTGTGCATAACAGACTATTCTACATGTACATTCTTCATTTGATAGAATTGATGAAGACGTTATCACTTTCACCCCTGACTTTGTCTTAAGACCAGGTACAAATGAAGAATTTGATATTAAAGTTAGTTATAGAAACAGACGCTACAGTTGAGACTACTTAAGGACTCACATTCCATCTGATAGAACAGTTTCCCAAGTGGTGTTGAAAACTACAATGACGTAGAGCGACGTACTGTTTTGCCCAAAGGGAGTATTTTAATCTTAGTTATTTTAGTACATGGAAAATTTTCAACCAGTGTAACACCAACTTGATGAGACTGGGGAAACACTCATAAAAAAGTAAATGCCGAGAGTGATGTACAGTAGTGCAGTAGTGCCAAATTTGAGATGGACCTTAGAAACATTGCTTTGTTTTTACAGGAACATTTGATGTTATTTTATGTGTTGACATCAATGAGACAACAGCAGGACAAACCAATTCAAGAAAAGCTACTCTTGTACCTGAACTGAAGAAAAATGGTACAGTTATCTTTAATTATCCAGATTATCATGAATTAATCATTAATGTGAACAAGTACACTGTTGCAAGCCTTAGCCACTGGTCAGCACATTTCCGCCTTAGCGAAAAGAGTCACTTGATCAAGCACATTTCACACACAGGATTTCTTGTAAGTAGTATAGTAAGTGACATATTAATGTGAAGAACAGACACTTTTATCGGAAGTCGATTTTATTGATAATTGAGAACAATCAACAGAGTATGGACTAGATGAAATTGTTCTTGAACCCTTTTGCAAAAAATTGCAAATATTAACTGAGCATCTTTTTCCTCAGGAGTGCAATTTGATGTACGTAAACTACAACTGGGGGATTTTCTATGGATAGCACGTGAAAGAACTGTTCCTACACCAGGTACTCCGTCTAAACCTCATTAATTCGAACAAACAAACAAAATGAAAATTGAGCTGGGATCGTATTGATATGTGGTAACAAGCTCCTCGATGTAAACAAACTAAACTGAACGCTGTTAAAACACGCAGGTTGTTTGTCGGTGCCAGTTGCTCGCGAGTTAGTGTTGGATTATATAGTGGAGAGGAAGAGAATGGATGACCTTTGTGGAAGTATCATCGATGGTCGATTCCGGGAACAGAAGGTCGGTCTCTTTTTTACACTCTCCGATGAGAAATCAATTGATCAATGTATTAGTTTGTGTGGGTTTCTCTTTCGAAAGATGTTAACGTGCTAGAAAGAGTAATTTCAGAATGGCGGTTTTTTGTACAGACTTCAAGAGTTAAATTCTTCAACCACGCCTTACCATTCTCTGTTCTCTAATCTCTGATGGTAACAGTGGAGGGGGACAGGGGGGCGGGAGCTCGGGAGAATAGGGGGCGGGAGAGGAAAGGGCGGGAAGTGGCAGGTCTAAGAAGGTGGGAAGCGGGAGATAAATACACAACGCTAATTTTTTGTAATTTATTAATGCGTGAGAATACTTTCGAAAACAAGAATTTAAAATGTTATTTGACTTGTATTTAGCTTCTGAGCAATCGAAAAAAACAGGCTTAGTTCCAGTGAAAATGTAACTCTTTTACGGTGGCTACTGCATAGGTCATAAAATGTCAAGCGTCATCACTGCACATGCGTCGAGTAAGCTGTCAAAAGAGATGAACAAGACGAGCAAGGCTGAGTGCACGACTTGGTTAGAAAAATATCTCAAAAACCTCAAGACCATTTTATTAGGTCTTAGTATTTTTCGGTGCGACAGTGAAAAGTCTGTACGTGGAATACCAAGTGATGGCGGGTTGCAACTTACTGAGGAAACGTTCATTCTGTCAGATTGCCGAGGTGAACATGATATGGAATCCGATGAAATAGACCTTCCCACGGTTTTTTGAACTTTTACTAGTATTGGCCATGTAACTGCTGGAAACAGCATCTTAAAATTAATACAATAGCCAAGTTTTGGAGTCGTATCTTTTAAAATCGCAAAATCATAGCTTCGCAAAGTCGGGAAATGTTAGAGAACGGCATGCTGGGCCTAGGGTTAGATATATTAAACTCGAAAATTTGAGCAATATGCGTCACCCCTGAAAACATAGCATCATGTTCAAAATTATGCTTGTGTTTTTGCATTATGCTCCATTTAAAAATTCAGTTTTATAAGAGGTACCAGGAGGTAAAACTTACTGAGGATAAATGACTTACTGACGTTCAACTCGGAACATACCATTTTACAACAAAAACTCACGTCAAATGAAGAATGATCGTCGCAGCTGTAATCGCAATTTTTACAATTGCGTGAAGAAGCCTGAAAAAAATTCAGGACTTCAACGAGGCTTGAACCCGTGACCTCGCGATACCGGTGCGATGCTCTACCATCTGAGCTATGAAGCCACTGACGCTGGGAGCAGGTCAATTTTGGGTTCATATGTTCCTGTGAAAGATATATGTAAGTGAGTGATGCATATGAAAGAAATCATATGTGAACTGCGGGGATATGACATCAAATGAAGAATGATCGTCGCAGCTGGGATCGCAATTTTTACAATTGCGTGAAGAAGCCTGAAAAAAATTCAGGACTTCAACGAGGCTTGAACCCGTGACCTCGCGATACCGGTGCAATGCTCTACCATCTGAGCTATGAAGCCACTGACGCTGGGAGCAGGTCAATTTTGGGTTCATATGTTCCTGTGAAAGATATGTAAGTGAGTGATGCATATGAAAGAAATGCGATCATTCTTCATTTGATGTCATATCCCCGCAGTTCACATATGATTTCTTTCATATGCATCACTCAAAAACTCACGTGTATGCTGAAAACCTCATCACAACGAAGCTGAAGACGTTTAAACTTAAGAATTTTAGTCATCATGCCGACGTTATGCTCGATACTCTGACTGTAACATTATGCCCGAAATTATGCCAGCATAATATATCTAATCCTGTTCTGGAGGCAAGATTGAACCCCCAGCATACACACTTATGCAGAATTTCTCGACTTTGTAGAACCATATTTTCAATTGTTTGCAAGATCTAAAGATGTGACTCTCAAACTTGACCATTTCACTGCAGATTTTAGGGTGCTCTTTCTAGCAGTGTCGATAGATTTTCGCTACCTGAACAAAGCCGAAAGTTGACATACACCTGTAGCCGTGGAAAAGTCTATTAAGACAAAGTCACTCTCTACTCAGAAGAGGAGAGAGACTTGTCAGGTCCAACAACCATTTGGAGTAGAAGGAGATCAGTGTGGCCTCCTCAGCATATGGAATACTTTTTTAGATGTTCCTAGATTTGCCAATCGATAATTAAGAATGTCAGAAATATGTCTGGGATGTTTGACTACAACCGTTAAATTTCAAACGCCGGACTGGTTCCTCGAAATGCGTATCTAGTTACTATCTAACTTTATCACAACAACACTTGACAATTCAGAACTACAAATTCAAACTAAAAGACCATATGACAGTATTAACCTTGGACAGATTATTTAAAAACAAAGGAAATGCTTAAGAATTGTGCCGCTAAATGACTAGGATGTGTTTTGGGTCTCCTTACTCCTTATTTACAGGGGGCGGGAGCACTACTGAAAAGGTGGGAGTCGGGTTCAAAGGCACGGGAAGCAGGAGAACAGGGTACGGGAGGTGGGAGGTTCTGACCCCTCTGTTCCTCCTAGACATTGGGTAATCAGGAATACCTAAACATACCACCACTCGAATGAATAGTGAACTTCCAATGCAAACTTCTTAAGACTGACTAATGAAAAAGGGCTTAACTACACCTCATGGAGGTCCTAGCGAAGATTAGCAGAAATTCCCAAACGTGCCTACAGCGAGAAACCATAACGATAATCAATCTAAAAGACAAAACAATTCAGAGGATCTCACAGAACTCATGTGTGGGATAACCTTGATACTTTATAATAAGGATAGGAAATATGTGATAACTACTTCATAACACAAGCAAGAAAGCCGACTTCTGGAGCACTTCCAGCAGTATGGCTTTTTCTTCATTTTTTTTCTTTCGCGATGGCAATTGGATCGGTTAAAATTACGGCTTTACCGATTACCTCTTTTTTTTTTTATTCCAAACAAAAATATCGTCATTATCCTCCGTAATCTAGCTCATACTAGAAATTTCCATAATACCATATAATACTGCAGAATGTGAAGTAGCGAGGACCTTAATGCTGTTTTCCTTTCATTACTTGTATTAGTTTCGGCTAGGTCATTGTGGCCTGAAACATCCAGTCTATCTGGTAGAGGATTTTGGCTCCATACAGCACATGAGCCTGCCCGAAACTACATTGAAGCAAGCTATTATTAACACTCAGGTTGGTCCGGAGCTAATGCGTGTTTAGTTTACATTGTATCTCTACTTAGTTTGATTTGAAAACTAGAGGCTATTTTGGCCTTCACTCGGATTTCCAGGTGAAATGAAAGCAATACAATACAATAATACAACTTTATTGATTCGTCCACTAGCAAACGAGGACACATTGTTGCGGATACATTGTTGCCGACACAAATGTTTCCCCGTTCGCCCGCGCGTGCAACATTTGTTGCGGACACAAACACAAAAAATGTTTCTGATTTTGTCCAGAAACATTTTGTGTCCGCAACAAATGTTTCCCTGTTTGTGCGTTTGCGCGACCAAGAAACATCATGAGCAACAATGTGTCTGCAACAATGTGTCCTTGTTTGCCAGGGCCTTATATAATGAGCAATTAAATTAGTTTGTCATATTAAAGGAGATGCAATCCTTTGAGGTCATAAACCTCACCGCTTGCGTGTACTCCTTGGAAATACTGTAAAAGGTTTTGAATATTTCTAATAGCACACAGGTACCCTGAGAATGGCTTTATGTATCGACCATATGCATCTCTAGGGTGACAATCCAACATCATTATAATGCCAGCGGTAATAAATCGTACTATTAAAATGAATGGCATACAATTTTGACACAGCAGTGATTCGAACATGTTTTGGTAACGTTTTAAACCCCAGGCCGAAAGCCTTGGCGAATTACCAGCAAAACCAGAGACCTCCTTGCTTTCACCTCTGCTTTTTAAAGGACCATCCACCTTTTCCTTACTGGACCCCAATCACTTGCTCTCTGCACCTTCCTGTCACAGTCCATTTGTGTTGTGATCCTGCTTCAGGTTGTGGATGGCTTTTTTGTGAAGCGGACACACGATCTCAAGGAATCTGTCGCTTACTTGACAGTGATGACTCGCTTCCTCCAAAGAATTTACTCAGTAAGTTCAGTACTGATGTAATGAGTGTTCGTAGTGAATTCTCAATTAACTCTCTTTGGCCACAGAATCCAAATTGTCGTCAATTGATTTGATTATTTTGCCAGGCTTGACGAAAAATGATCAAAACCACTGCAACTGAAAATCAACCTTGTCATTGAATTACTTTGTGTGTTTTTTGAAATCACGTTTCCGTTGTGACTATGAATTATGTCCAAGTTTCTTTGTCGTTTTATAATTGGGTTGTTTCAAGACTTTTACCTATATTCATCATCAACATAAAAAAGCGAAAAAGTTTGCGAAACGAGAAAGGTATATCAAATGAAATGACGAAAACCAGTTTCACACAAGTTAGAGAATTAGCTTTTGTTCAGTTTTTGTTTAATGAATAGTAGGTGATGTCAGTTTTCACTGTTTGTTGAACCTCTCCTTAGACTAAGACTCTTCTAAGTTGTCGCCAGGGGCGGTTGGAGGAAGCAAGATCAAACAGTTCAACAGAAAATAATAATATAATGTACCTCATGAATTTTCCGGACTTCAGCGACGCAACTGTTAAAAACAAGGTAACTGAAAGGATTTACTGATTATTTATTATTGACTGGTTACTTTTGAGGCGGTCCGTATTATTATATACATATATTGATATATACGTATACATCAAGGCCTCGGTCTGAGATTTCCCTTTAATGACCTCACTCTCGGGTAATGCACCTGTCAATAGTTTCCCCCAGGGGAGGGGGATCAGGCATACCGACGAGGTTTGACATTTTTGCTTCACATTTTGGTCAATTTTTTCACCCTGGGGCAAAAATGTTCATTCAGATTCCCCCACCCTAGGGAGATTTTGTAAAACGCCGAAACAACTTAAAGAAACCATATTAAATTCGTCAAATGTAAGAGACTTCCACAACGATTAATAATTTTACACGGTTCAAATCACATCCAAACTACTTTACGCCAGCAGATGAAAAATCGATCTATTGGCCAATAGTGTAAAGAAGACACTACTTTTTTACAAAAATGATTGAAGAAATAAGGTAAACAACTCATCACTGACTCTCTCATGTCAGGTTCAATGGTAGATTTAACGTTGTTTATGGTACTTCTACTGTCCACACCAACCAAATGTTGACAATCTTACCGACCCTGGGGCAACACAAATTCGTCAAAATCTCAATCCAAGGGAGGTATTTTTAAGCCAAACCCCGTGGGTTGGCCCGATTCCCCCCCCCCCTGGGGGAAACCATTGACAAGTGCATAATAAGTAGTATGTATTGAGTGTGCGACCGACCCGGTAAATAACATTAAATAAGCATTAGCGCAGTTTAGGGACCGTGTGGCTGTGACAGAACTGTTAGAACCACGCCCATCCGTGGACTGACATTCAGTCAAGGGGTTAGAATGGGAGGAAAAGACGTATCATCACAGAGTAGTGGCCTATCGCTCGTACAGAATCGACCCGGCTTCATTGTCATCCTGAGGAAAGAGTGAATGGTGCGCATGGTGCAGGTTAGAGGCTTGTCCAGGTCAAACCATCAGAACTGACGCTTACAGTTCTTGTTGTTTTATTGTAGGTAATGACAGTGAGTGAGGTGTTTGCCAAACAGCTCATGCAGATAAGTGGATTATCGCCAGATAAAGCGGTTGCCATTCTAGAGAGATACCCCACTCCTAACAGGTACTGCCAGCAACTTATACGATACCTTCATGTCAGCGTCGTGGTTGTTTCTTTTACGTCAAGGACCTTCCGCTTATCCAATAAGCAGTTGCTTTCTTTGCACGTCAAACTCGGGAAACCAACTGCTCACAGGAGACTTTCACCTAGAAAGCGTCTTGCCTTTATTTGAGACGAGGTTTTACGTTTCATTGCACCCATTTTGTGATTTTTGGTTATTCTTGCAGTCTGATTGGCTCTCAACAGTACAATTTATTCACAAACCGCACTATTTTTTGGCTCGAAATCACATCCTTTTTCAGCCCATCAAAAGTTGGAAATTGGAGTAAACCTGGCTGAAATGCGGGTAAAAATTATGCAAATTAGCGCATTTTCAAAATGCTCGAACAAAATAACGGAAGCTTTTCTTTAGCTCAGTTTTACAGGATTTGTTACACATTTCTTAAAGTTACCTTCAACCAACATCTTATCTAGATCTAAGCTTTCTTTCCATTCTTCCTAACCGCACACAGATGGAAATGTTTACTACTTTGTTGACAACGTGAATTTTACTTTAGAAGGCTGTAACATCAGGGACATATAAAATTAGCGCTTGTAATAGAGCTCTTTTGAAAGAGCCACTCTTCCTGTTTGATGTGCGAGTGTGCAAGATAATAATCTATGCGGTAATCTTTGACACAGTTTGTAATTTCACATGGTCCCGCATTGTATTTGAACAAAACTCAACGTTTTGTCACAAATGCTGCTTTGTTCACCGAAATTGACTATCTTTTAGCTTAATAACTTCCTGTTGTACTTTTTAAGCAACCTAAACAGCACTATTAAAGTGCTAACGTTGAATAACAAGTCGTGTTCGAATATGTCAAGAGAGATCAAAGTAAACTTCTGGCTCAGAGGCGTGAAAAAAGCCTTAACGATTGGATAAAGTCAAATATTTTCCCAGTAGATCGCCTGTATTGTCAACCTTGCATAATAATCTGGGAGAAGAGAGCCTGTGCAGGTGTGTGCATCTGCCTCCACCCCTCAAAAAAAGGAAGAGGAAGGAGCTTTAGTTCAATTTAAAACAAGCTTTGTTAAAAAGGGGGGTCAAATGAACGGACGATAACCCAGATCAAACAAGAATTGAGTAAGTGTCCGTCGACATATTCACTTCTCTCCAGTCGCTAAAGTTTAGTAGGCGTGTGGCATTCATTACGTGAAGATGTAATATAGTTTGCAGGGTTGCCACGGTCAGGGAAAAGTAAGGGAAAAACAGATTTTTTTCAAGGTCAGGATAAAGTCAGGGAATTATGTATAAAGTCAGGGAATTTCTAAATTCTACCTGAAAGTCAGTGAAAAGTCAGGGAATTTTACGTTTGGCTAGCCATTTGGTTTTGGAAAGAGATTCTTTGATAGTAAAGGTGTTTTCATTTCAAAAACTCCTGCACAGGAATTGATTTCTGTGGCTTCATTGCTGGCTTTATTGCCTGAGGATTTGCCTCCGATGGTCAATGGAAACTGGTCTTGAGTCAGTGAAAAGTCAGGGAATTGTCAGGGAATTTTTTCTATCCCAATGAGTGGCAACCCTGAGTTTGTTTTCACCTACCTGTTTTGTTGCAACATTTGTATATCTGTTTTTTTTAGGAGAGAAAACCAGAATCTACTGAATAGTGTGGTTTTCGTGCTACGTCATTTCATAATGTGATGATGATGATGATAACTTTATTTAAGTCTCAAATCGTTCTAGCCGAACACGAGTGCTCTACTAATTGGGGAGACGGTAGCTCAAATAAACTCTCAATTAAATCAAATTTTGGTTTTTGAGGAGAGGGGAAAACCGGAGTACCCGGAGAAAAACCTCTCGGAGCAGAGTAGAGAACCAACAAACTCAGCCCACTTATAACGCCGAATCCGGGAATCGAACCCGGGACACATTGGTGTAGCAGGGGGGGAGCAGGGGGGTCAGAACCTCACACCTCCCGTACCCTGTTTTCCCGCTTCCCGTACCTTTATCTCCCGACTCCCGCCCTTTTCAGTTCCCGCCCCCTGTGAATGAAGAGACTCAAAACATATCCTAGTCATTTAGCAGCACAATTCTTAAGCATTTTCTTAAGCATTTTCAAGGTTATCACTGTCATATGGTCTTTTACTTCGAGTTTGTAATTCTGAATTGTCACGTGTTTTGATAAAGTTAGACAGTAACTAGATACGCGTTTCGAGGAACCAGTCTGGCGTTTGAAATCGTTTGACATTCTTAATTATCGATTGGCAAATCTAGGAACATCTTAAAAAGTATTCCATATGCTGAGGAGGCCACACTGATCTCCTTCTACTCCAAATGGTTGTTGGACCTGACAAGTCTGTCTCCTCTTCTGAGTAGAGAGTGACTTTGTCTAATAGACTTTTCCACGGCTACAGGTGTATGTCAACTTTCGGCTTTGTTCAGGTAGCGAAAATCTATCGACGCTGCTAGAAAGAGCACCCTAAAATCCGTAGTGAAATGGTCAAGTTTGAGAGTCACATCTTTAGATCTTGCAAAAAATTGAAAATATGGTTCTACAAGGTCGTATAAGTGTGTATGCTGGGGGTTCAATCTTGCCTCCAGAATAGGGTTAGATACATTATGCTGGCATAATTTCGGGCATTATGTTATAATCTAAAGTAACGAGCATAATGCCGGCATGATGACTAAAATTAACGTCTTCAGCTTCGTTGTGATGAGGTTTTCAGCATACACGTGAGTTTTTGTTGAGTTTAAGCATGTGATGGATAAAGCGCTCACTTTTTAAACGACTGAGCACTGTGGGCACTGTACAAATGACAGCACACTGACTTTTATGGCTTGCACTTTGGTTAATACATGTAACATGGTATGTTCTGAGTTGACTTTCAGTAAGTCATTTATCCTCAGTAAGTTTTACCTCCTTGTAGCTCTTATAAAACTGAATTTTTAAATGGAGCATAATGCAAAAACACAAGCATAATTTTGAACATGATGCCATGTTTTCAGGGGTGACGCATATTGCTCAAATTTTCGAGTTTAATATATCTAACCCTAGGCCCAGCATGCCGTTCTCTAACATTTCCCGACTTTGTGAAGCTATGATTTTGCGATTTTAAAAGATACAACTCCAAAACTTGGCTATTGTATTAATTTTAAGATGCTATTTCCAGCAGTTACATGGCCATTACTAGTAAAAGTTCATGGGAAGGTCTATTTCATCAGATTCCATATCACGTTCACCTCGGCAGTCTGAAAGAATGAACGTTTCCTCAGTAAGTTGCAACCAGCCATCACATGGTATTCCACGTACAGACTTTTCACTGTCGCACCGAAAAATACTAAGACCTAATAAAATGGTCTTGAGGTTTTTGAGATATTCTTCTAACCAAGTCGTACACTCAGCCTTGCTTGTCTTGTTCATCTCTTTTGACAGCTTACTCGACGCATGTGCAGTGATGACGCTTGCCATTTTATGACCTATGCAGTAGCCACCGTAAAAGAGTTTACATTTTCACTGAAAGTAAGCCTGTTTTTCAGCCCAAGTGCGAATTTTCGTTTTCTCGATTGCTCAGAAGCTAAATACGAGTCAAATAACATTTTGAATTCTTGTTTTCGAAAGTATTCTAACGCATTAATAAATTACAAAAAATTAGCGTTTTGTATATATCTCCCACTTCCCGTTCTCTTAGACCTTCTGCTTCGACCCCTTTACTCTCTCGCCCCCCGTGCACCTCCCGTCCCCCTGTCCCCCTCCACATTGGTGGAAGGCGAGCGCTCTCACCACTCCTCCAACCCTGCATCCCATGTCGGTCGGTCGATCACGAAAATATTTTCTTATGGAAAAAAGTATTTATTATCTAGATGCAAATTGCCTGAATTGTATTGAATGCAAACAACTAACAACGTTTTTCTACATTTTGCAACAGAGATCAGTCAGTTATCCGTGAGTCAGCTAAGGTAACAGAATTAGCCAAGGTTCCTGGGTTGCTTCGTTATCGCACGTAGCCTGTCATTTGACAGAATATTGAGCAAACCTTTTGGACACATGTTAGCGTTAGTTTAAAACAAAATCCAATAGGAAGGTTGACAATACAGGCGACCTACTGGGAAAATATTTGACTTTATCGAATCGCTAAGGCTTTTCTCACACCTCAGCAAGGACTTTATTTCGATCTCGCCGACGTATTCGAACACGACTTGTTATTCAACGTTAGCACTTTAATAGTGCTGTTTAGGGTTCTTGAAAAGTACAACAGGGAAGTTATTAGGCTAAAAGATAGTCAATTTCGGTGAACAAAGCAGCATTTGTGACAAAACGTTTTGTCTAAATACAATGCGGGACCGTGTAAACTTGCAAACTGTGTCAAAGGTGACCGCATAGATTATTATCTTGCACACTCGCACATCAAACAGGAAGAGTGGCTCTTTCAAAAGAGCTCTATTACAAGCGCTAATTTTATATGTCCCTGATGTTACAGCCTTCTAAAGTAAAATTCACGTTGTCAACAAAGTAGTACACATTTCCATCTGTGTGCGGTTAGGAAGAATGGAAAAGAAGCTTAGATCTAGATAAGATGTTGGTTGAAGGTAACTTTAAGAAATGTGTAACAAATTCTGTAAAACTGAGCTAAAGAAAAGCTTCCGTTATTTTGTTCGAGCATTTTGAAAATGCGCTAATTTGCATAATTTTCACCCGCCTTTCGGCCAGGTTTACTCCAATTTCTAACTTTTCAATTTTTCGCTAAAGCGGAGACTCGCTGGAGCTTTTGAATATTGTTTTTGAAAAAAAAATCGAATTTTTGCAACTGGCCACGGATTCTCGATAGTTACTGACAACGGCTCTTAAATATCAAAAAAACTGTGTGATTTCAAAATGGGTGTAATAAAGTGGTAATTGAACTTCGATTCGTGCAATTTTGGTCCAAAATCATACTTGTGATTTCAAATCGAACTCGCGCTGAACGCTCGTTCGATTTTGTAATCACGCGTTTGATTTCAGACCAAATTACACTCCACTCAATTCAATTACCTTTATGAATAGTTGGGTGTGATGTTCAATCCTGTTTCTTCAGGAAATTATTTTTCAGTTTGATTTGATTTTGTTTCGTTAACCAATTGAAGGGAAACCAAACCGAATTCTGATTATTTCGTTAGTACTTTCTTATCACTTACAGCTGGTTTGGAATTGTTGTGCTGGGTTATTGTAGCTGGCACAAAATATTGTACTTCGTGGGAATTAAACGTATCACCTAAACTCCATTGAAAATGGAGTGGTGACCTGATACAACGTAATTATAACAAATTTATGTTAATGGTAATTAGTAAGACTGCCTTGTAAAAATGGCAGGGCAAATTAGTGGTGAAATTAAATGTAACAATCCTTTGTTTCTTGTTTTCTGTTTAGACTTCTTGATGCTTATAAATTACAAAGCAGTAGAAATGACAGGGAGTTGCTTTTATCTGGTTTGAAATGCGGCAAGAACCAAAGGTTGGGTGCTTGTTGTGAACTCGCACAGATGATTAGAGGATTGTGGTCAATTTGTTTTATGAACGATTCAAGCATGGGCATAATTTCGAAGAATATTATAAACAAACAGGTTGAGCATCACTTTTACAGCAAATATCAGATTTTCGATTACCATTTTTCTTAAAGAATTCAAAAAGCGTATTGAATCCATGTGAAATGATCCCTACGTTTGTGACTTACGCGAAAACAGCTCAGCTGTACAAAGGAACAGCAATTAAACTGCCCAATCAAATTTGCCGCCATTTTAGTCCACCATTCGCATTAGTCTCCTCTCGGGTCTTCTTGGTTTGGCAGGAGTTGTGACGTATGTTCAGGAGCACATGACTTAAGTCTTGCTCTCATCTGTTTAAATCTGACAGATTTAGGATATCGCCTGGAGATTTAAGCTTACTCTAACTACTTAAGCTCGAGCGAGACGTGTTTTCACGGGTTCCTGAATCTGCGTCACAGACATTGTCATATGTGCCTATCATGAGCCTTCCGACCCTCTTATCAGCGGGTTGGGTCGATCGCAAAAAATAGGATTTTCAAGTTTTAAAAAAAATCATTAAAAATTCGCGTTTTGTTCGGATCGAAATGTTTTTCGCTGAAGATTACAGGGTGATGTTTAGAGAAAATAAATATTAAAAAAATCGTTATTTGCATTTTACAACGGGAAATGGAAAATCTTGTAGTTATTTTTACGTAGCTAAATCTGTGTTATATCTGATAGACGTTGGACAGCACCCCTTCCAACACTGGAAGTGGGGCGCTCACCACTTTCCTTCTTGCAAGGTTGTTATAGTTACAAACTCACTGCATGGGTGGAGACGTATGTCCACGGTAATTACACCATCGCATTTCAAAACGTTATTATTTTGCTTGAAATCTTGCAGAAATCTGGGGCCAGCTCTCAGCAGATTGATCTACCAACTGTACTGCTTGCCTACCTTGTGTTGAGTTTGGAAGAAACTCAGAAAGTCGGTCACAGCCACGCACCGTGACGCACAATGGATGTATCGTATTGTTGCAGAAGAAAATAAAAAACAGTGGTAGACAACACAACAATGGCGTTCTGAGAACCTTGTGAGTCGAGTGCTGGACAGCCTCACAAGGCAACTAGAGTTATCTGTTACCGCCACAAGGAACACCTCATGGGAGTGTCAGATATCTGGGAGTTATTTTTGTCAGGCTCCCAGTCGGTCGAAACTTAAAGACAGATTCTGAACTTTCAGTTGATAAGACGGCAATGATCATTCTACATCGATTTACCTAACCTACTTATTGATTTGTCCTTTCCTCTTTTTTGACATGAAACAAGTAAATCTTTTATTTTCTATTTTTATTTCGTTTTCTCGGTCATATTAAAGTTTATATGAAAGTAGTAAACCAGTAACAACAAAAGTGTTCAGTTAAGCTCATACCGGTTCCTATAGCCACGAGGCAGCTGACATTAACCTAAGATCTACAAAAAAACATGAGTCGAAGGTTAGCAGCCATGGATAGCTGTTTTTTAATGAAGTAAATTGAACACCCTTTCTTGAGAAATTTCGTTTGTGACAGAACACGGAGTCTAATTGGGGAGCTTTATAATGGTAATTGAACTGAGTGGAGTGCAATTTGTATAGGTAATCACATGATTTTTCTCGTGCAATTTGGAATAAATAAGCACGAGTAAATTTTTTCAAAGACCACAAATTGCACTCGCCCTACGGGCTCGTGCAATTTTGTTGGTCTTTGAAAAAATTTACTCGTGCTTATTTATTCCAAATTGCACGAGAAAAATCATGTGATTACTTATTAATAATACACTTGAAAAAATAGACTACTTATAAAGCTTCAAGCCCATACATTGACTACTGAGGTACGCAGAAGGCATTGCCCTCGATCTTCCGAAACTTAGAGAAGCTTAGAAAATATCCGGAGATCACCAGAAGTGTTCGGTAATCTTCGGAAATCTTCGGTAGTGTTCGGGTAATCTTCGGAAGCATTCGGGTGGTCTTCGGAAATCTTCGGAAGGTTTCGCACGATATTCGGCGGTCTTCGAAATACATCAGTTGGTCTTCGGAAGTCTTCGAGTCTTCGTTTTAACTTCGGAAATCTTCGTTGTAATTTGCCCTCGTGTTACACTTTTGCACTGGTGTTACACTTTTTTGCACTGGTGTTACACTTGAACTGCACTGCTCTCAGCCAATCACAATCGAGTAATTTTTCAAGTGTATTATTAGGTCTGTAATCGTAATTATAACAAAATTCAGAAATCAGAAGTATGATTTTAGACCAAAATTGCACGTCACGAAGTTCAATTACCACTTTATTGCACCCATTTTGAAATCACACAGTTTTTTGTCAATATTAATATTTATTTAATGTTCACTTCAGGAAAACCAGTTTTGAATTTTGATATCCTTAAAAAAGGATGTGATTTAGAGCAAAAATGGTGCAATTAGGGAATAAATTGCACTGTTGAGACCCAATCAGATTTCATGTATAACGAGTGATTTCAACATGGGTGTAATGAAGCCGGAGGCGACGAAGGCGATGAAAACGTCATTAGTAACTGTAATTTCTCGTTTTTGTAACTTTTTCGCGATTATTCTAATTTGTTTAACTTGGAAAATGCTGGCGAGCTATCCAGGGGCTAAATTGCAATGAACAGCATCAAAGTAAAGAAAAAGAAAACCAAGTTTGCCGTCATACATTCACGTTCTATAGAAACATTAAAATTGATCATTTCGCGTTGTTGTTTCGCAGAGGACAATAAAAAAGGAACCAAAATGTAAAGGCACGTGCCGAGCGATTGTTTTTGCTCATTAATCCTATTGTTTTGTGGCGGTCTCGTTGCCTTTGCTGTAATCGTTTCTTAAGGTGGTCTTACACGAGCCGATTTTGTTGTGTTAAAAGTCAGCGGCGGAGGTGTTACACGCACCAACTCCAACAAAATTCGGCAACAATGTTGCAGATTTTTGAATCGCTTTCAAAAACCTGCAACAAAATGTTGCGTTAAAAATCGGCTCGTGTAACATCGCCTTTAAACTTCCTAACGCGGGTCGAAAGGTAATTACGCGTTATGATGTCTTGCGTTTTTTTTGGTAGGAAGAATCCAAATGATCCAAGATCAAAAATCCGTTTTCGGATTCTCCCAAAAAAACGCACCCTAAGTTTCAATAATTCGCACAAACACGTTGATAATGGCTCCTTTGGGAAATATTGCAGTTGATAGTACTCTGACATAACACTCACTCGCAACGCATTTCGCGCACAGACATTCATAACCATATGTATTGCACCCTTTCGCGAAACTCCTGTCACGTTTTAAATACCACTTCTAGTAATAGTTGCCACAAAAGCTGTCCCCGTATTCACTCAGGGCGATTTCAAAATAATTCAAGCAGCCGTTTGAATTGCCTTCCTAAATTGTTTTTTTCTTTTTATCTGTAACACGTGATTGCACAAGTACGTGACATCATCACTTCCCACTCAAAAAAAAAGAAATAATAATCTTGTTTTGTATATTGCATATTTTTGTTTCTTCCGTGTAGTGCACGTAAGTAATGATAAACCAGAAAACAAAAGTGTTCGTTTTTCATAGGCACGTCTAAAACAACCACCGCTAAGGAGAGCATTCTTACTTTGTATGTTACGCTATCTTGTCAAGGTTGCCCATATGATAAATAGGCCAGCGACGCAGTTGACCCGTGATTTAACTGATTTTATATTACTTCTGGTGAATATATCTCATATCTCCTCTAGCAAAAGTCTCATCTCTATACAGCTTAACTGTTTTTAAAAATATATATATTGATATCTCTGAATCTGTTTCGAATTCAGAGCAGTCACTTTCTTGTAGTCTTTCAGTTTAGAAATGTACCGTGACGATTTAGAAAGTAAAAATATGGAAAACCACAAGACAGAGTTTCGTTTAGACAGTCCATGTCAAGCGCAAGTTGTGCGGAATCAACTCCATTTTTGTAGTAATTTTATAGCTTTATTTAAAAGTCATGTATAGGCCGGAATTTTGGTGAATAGCTGCGGCAATACGAAAAACGGGTCAACACTAGGGAGTATCTGCATTACCCGCCCTAAAAATAACTCTAGAAAGATTGTCATCATTTTCTATTCTTTCTGGAAACCTATATAAAAACAGTTTGTCAACACTACCTCGCTCCCAATGTGTGGCTTCATAGCTCAGTTGGTAGAGCATCACACCGGTATCGCGGAGGTCACGGGTTCGAATCCCGTTGAAGCCCTGATTTTTTCAGGCTTCTTCTTTCCAGTTGCTTAAATTGGAAAATTTACTGCGATGATCACTCTTCACTTGCATCTACACCGCAGTACAAAATATGAATTATTTCATATATACTTCACACTACAAGGTTACTAAACATCCTTTTGCTGGTCGTTCAGTGTCATCATGACATTTGCCAAAGTTTATCGAGAAGAAATAACTTTAGCTTACTATTGTTTTAACTGTGCACTTACAATCGCCATTTTTGTATTTGGAACGATCTATTTGAGGTACAGAGATAGGACAGATCAGAAAAGAAAAGAGTGGCGTCAATTTGCGGAGACTATCAGGAATGACTACAGCAAACTAAATGCAAAATGCATTCTTCAAAGAATTTCACACATTAACAAAACGTTCGAAAACATTCGTATCTACAAAGAAATTACTGGAATTCATATCTTGAGATTCATGATCAACGCTGAACGCTCGAGTTTTAGAACCGTGGAGTTACACTCCCTTCTTGAAGACTTGGGTTCAATCTACCAGTTGCTTAACACTTGCGCATCATTAACTCTTTTGGGAACAGTCCCTCCTAATATCAGAGATGGGCTTGGAAAGCTGATCGTGGAATTAGGAGAGCTTACATTACCATTATACAGTGGAGAGGAGCGCGCCACAATTTTGAAATGCCTTGAACATTTTGGTTGTGGTAGAAGACGGCAGTTTGAGAAGAAAGAGAAACAAATAGAGAGGACAATTGAAGGAGATGTCCCGTACGTGCGCTGCTTAGAATTTGGCGAAGGTACTGAATATCGTGGTTTACGAGGCTGCGGGAATTATGAAGATGTAAAGAGATTTAAAGCAAACTTCTGTGGCCGGGTGCTGAAACCAGCTGAGCCATTAAATTTCCTGATCCAACTAGACTCAGACCTGGAAAGGGAAGATTATAGGTCAGAGTTCGTCATTGAGTTGAGGGAACAAGCAGCAAACCTCACTTTTCTGGACAAGATCAGCTCAGACGATGAGGACGAATTGGTATTGATGAAAGCGCTACACGAGATACGCGTCTACATTCACTTGGCTGCACAGCAGCGGAAACCACTTGACAAGGAAATGAATAGCAACATGGATTTACTTAGGGGCATACATGAACAAGTGACAAGAATCAAACCAGATCAGCTTATTGTTAAAGAAACTTGTGTGCGATTCATGCAAGATCTTAATTTCCTTCGGGCAAACATGCAAAGATATCACAAAAGTAAGGGATTCAGTTTGCAACTTCAACAACTGTATGAGACCTTTTGTGACTTAATCGTCATAAGGAAAGGAGATGATGTAAAGCCCCCTCCGGTTACCACAAGGAAAAACGATGGTGTTAGGCCCCATAGTCGCCCAAGAAGAGATGGAAAACTGCCGCAATATGTAAGTTCCGTGTAAACCACTAGGGAGACCATACAATCTGCTAATGTGACAGTTTGCAATGTTATAGTAATCTATAAATTCACCAGTACTAGCACTTTAGCCCGCTGCGAGTCTCTTAAATATTAGACGTCTCACCCGAGCTCTTCGTGTGAACAAACGGTTCTTTTTTACCTATGCCAGTTCAGGATTGTTAAAAAGCGCCGGCGACCGGCGATATCGCCGGCTATTTTCCTAGTTTCGCCGGCTACGATTTGCTGGTAAAAATCTTTTTGACAACCCTGTAGTGGATTTCTGCTATCTTTAAGAGGAATAATTGCCTCGTAATAAGAGTATCACGTCGTCAGGTATAAAAAGTTCCACGGACATTTTTAAACCGGCACCAACTCTCATTTTTCTTTCGATATAAAGAGGTGTTGGACTAAAAATAGGAAAAGGCCATTTTAAGGTCATTCTTTGGTAATAAAATTGACGTACGGTTGTTTTTAAAGTCTAGCTGATCGCTACTTAACAATTAGACCCGTGGCCCTTGAGGGCGAAGGGTCTACTGGTTTTAGTATCACCCAACTAGTCGGACAGAAAAGGCAATAACAAAGTTAGCAAATCAGTGCAAGTTGAAGAAATATTTACTTGGGAATAAAACGAAAGGAAAGAAAGCGTCACCGCGCTCGATTGCTACTACAGGACTATTACTAATAGTCCTCTAGTAGCGTGGCCAATCAAAATGCAGGATTTGCATTAGTCCACTAGTTGGGTGATACTAACAGCGTTTCTCTCCCATTATGAAGTATACTGACTGTGATGCGCATGAAAGAGATACGGTCGTTGTCGTATAACTGCCTGCGATTTTAGGCGAGGTTTTAATCAGTTCTTGCTACCTCTGTATAACTGCAGGAATTACATAGCTAAAGCAGAACTTCCAACAAACGTGAAAGACAACATCCTTTTTTTTCTTACGGATCACCGCACAACATCAAGCAGAATTGACATAATACGTTTCTTGGGAGCCTGTTTTTTAAGTTAACGATGCTATGTTCACATAATTTCTGAATACTTCTACATTTCTCCACGAGAAACCGAAAAAACCAACTGGCTTCAGTTTACCTTGTCTGCCTCGTCTACCTCACAAGTTTCACCGTTACAGTGCAACTACTCCAACCAAGGCCACCCAAGAATTTGTTTTACAAATTGGCCAATAGTGTTCGAGTGATGAAACAACAGAATAGTCGTAATATGAATTTTGTTGAGCTTCGATAGCGGGTAAATTTGTCATTCATAATTAATTTTGTGAAAATCCATTGTTCCGATGTAAGATTCTCATTGGCTAGTTTGCAGAACATTTTCCTGGGTGGCCTTGGTTGAAGTACTCGCACTGTAAGAACTTATTCTTCAGAGGAACTTTCTGGCTTCAGAAACAACAGGACCGATTTGTTTTAAACTTTATTTCTTATTATGGACTATTATCATGCCACAACAAGACATACATATATTAATATTTACATACATATAGTTCTGTACAATACCAAAACACACACACACACAAAAGGATCATACAAGATATTTTGGTTTAAAGTTAGGAGATTCTACGTTTCACACTGCTTGTATACTATATGTATGCTGGTGCGATACATTTCATGAGAGGTTAATCTTAAAGCGAGACCAAATCTGTGCAAAAGGGTTGGAGTCGTTATTGAAAAAAAAGCAATTTGCTTATCAATTTCCATTTAGTTCATAACTAGTTGTATATACACTTGCAACTTAGGAAGTTTGTTCCCAAGTCTGCAGGTGTATATGTAATGTCTAGATATTAGTGATGAAAGAGAAAATCTTTTGTACTGTCAATGAGATCGAAACAGAGAGACAAGGACAAACAAGGGTTTCCTTTTCCTCCTTGCAAAAGGAGCAGGAATCTCTTTGTTTAATACCTATCTTTTGCAGAAAGTAATTTGTGGCGATTTTTCTGTGAAGAAAACAGAACCTAATTTAATGGCGGACCGGAGAGTTGTCATCTATGCCATAGGTCAAAGCTTGTCCCAAGATGTTGCTGAACTCGCAGGGGTAAAACTTCATCATCCGGTGCGTAGTATTGCTGCTCACGTTTATTTCACAACAGTCACAGTGACTGATGAGCCCGTGTTATTCCAGTTAATGTTACAATAATTTTCTTAAATATCAAAACTAAACCGCGAATATATCAAATAGATTTAGGGCCTTGCTTTTAATTAGTTGTTTAAGTCATCTTTTCAGCGAAAAATAGTGCAATACAAGGGGATTAAGGAATTCCCTCCGGTTTTCAGTGTTAGAACGGTTAAGCGGCTTAATACCACATGATCAACTGAGTGGTAACGTCGAAATACAGTCAACCCTCTCAAAGCCACCACTTCTCGTAGGCGACCACCTCCCGTAAGCGACCACTTTGTTAATAACCGTTTTCATCTTCTCAGTCAAATACTTCTGTTGTCTTTTGCTTCAATTAAACGGCCACTATCCATTTCCCCGAGGTGGCGGTTTAATAGGGGTTGAACTGTATTTGATAAACGTTAGGCTGGAAACGCTTGCTGTTATTTTTTGTTGTCTGACAATTCACCAAGGATACTGTTGCGTTTAGAAAGAGAAACCGTTTCAACGATCGTTTCCGTGTTTTCACACCGAGGTTAATTACCTAGACTATGTCAGGCTAATCTGACAGTGCAATAAATTTCGTTGAGTTTGTCTGTGATTGTGTTCTGCGAATTGCGCTGTAAATGACAAGATCGTTACAGACAGCTTAGAAAAAGAAACAAAATAAAAAAATCTTTTTTATTGCCTTAAGTATGATATGTTTGGACAAAATAAAAATAAATCTAAACGTGAAGATGCCCTTTATGACAAAATAACTTCAATTATTATTGACCGCTGCTAGTATTTGGTATCGACAACTTGTACATCAAAGAACATTTTTAACTCAAAGGGGCACCGTTATCGCATTCTACGTGAAACTACATAAAAGCGGGAGCTATCGTCGTTAAATTTAGCAGTATCTTTTGCTAATGCAAATTTGATTTCAATTTCATGAAGATCACCGATGTTGGTCAAGTTTGAATTTCACCAGTCTTCTAGAAGTTAGTGTCGTTGCACCAGGAGCGGTTTCAGCTCCTTAAGATGCAAATTGCAGTGCCCCTTTAATTTGTTCTTCGGACTATCCCTGAGATAACCTCAAGATTTTCGTTCACAACGAAAGCAATAAAATCTGTAAAAGAATATATAATCATGGTAGAATTGACCTTAGCTAATAATAATAAATATATCTCGACCCAAACAGTGCGTGGCTACACTAAGAAATTGAGGTACAGGCAGTTATGGGCTTGAGAAGAATATATCTGATTATCAGGCCAGTTAATATATTGAGACTTTAGAGAAGTCCCCGGCAACATACAAACAGAAGAATAATACATATATACTACAATCATCCGAAATTCAGCATGCGTTTGCAACCATGCTCCTTATAAGACTTTGTGTTGAGAGAGACAATTAAATTACTGCAACGTTTTCCTTATCAAACAAAGGTACTGTTCGTCATAAAATAAACCAGTGCCTTAAAAACATGCACCGTAATTGGTAAAACAGATTATCTGGACATTCATCAAATAATGTAATAAGCCTAAATAATAATTAAAACTTCAAAAAAGACTTGATGATGATGATGTACTCCGCTTAACTGAAAACGAGGGTAACGTATCTCAAGGTGTGTTTCAAATGCCTAACTAGGAAGACTTTGTCGGTTAAAAAGTATTAGCCATAAGGAAGACGTCACAAACTGTTCCTGGAATGACTGCCCCGTATTGAATGGATCGGGCTAGTTGTTTCAATTTGCATGCATCCAAAAACTTAGTCATCTTTCAATAAAGAATTTACGCATTTAAATCACGGCTTTTACCCAGCAGGGGTTTTCCAGTTAGTTTTTGAGTTCCTTATTTTCCTACGTAATTTTAAGAGCAGAATATAGTTCGCACGTGTAAATTGCTGTCCTTCGTTTAAAAAAAAAAGCGCCAGATGTTTGGCTTTGTTAAAACAAAGACCAGTTACTGGTCAATCTATAGTTGTATGTTTAATCTGTCGTCCTTTCACTTTCTTTAAGCGTCCCATTAAAATTGTTCACCTTCTCGTAACTAAGAATGTTCCGCTCCATAAAATGTCACTGCTTTTGCAGCCTTTGCAATATGCTAGTGTTTTGTCTGCACAGCAATAAGCGTCTTCATTAAGTTATTTGTCATCTTGAAGCTACACGATAAATAATATCTTTACTTGACGTCTCCAGTTGTTTACTTGTCCCACAAGGTACGTAAACTGCTCACGGATGGTCTCTCAGTCTCTTCTCTGCTTTTCCTAGCTTGGCTTTGGTCTGTGCTGCTTCGCAACGCTAATGGCTCTGTCCGAATTCGGGTCTCGATGGCATATCTCGGTTTTTCTTTCTCGGCAGACGTCCTTACTCCCTTTACATGTGGTACTTTAGAAAAGCTTAAACCACCGCTTTGAGTCGAAGTTGATTCTCTTTCCAGGGACCTTGCAGATCCTGGCTGCTGCTGGCCCGTTTGAAGTCCTTTGGAATAGTGTCTCATCCAGGGGTCGTCTTCATTATTGTCGTCTTCATCTGGAGGAAGTGAAGGTTGTTTTCTCCATCCAGTATCAACCCTTTTACCACCAAGATCGACTTGAATTTTGAGGGGATCAAACTGCATAGGGATGGATTTGTCTTTAGAGGCAGTACTTTCCACCCTAGGAACTGAGGTAATCACCTCCCTTCCAGGCTGCTTGTCAACAAATTGAAGTGGAACATTGACTGTTTCGAATTTGGCTGGTTGGAGGGACATGTGGTACACCGTTCGTTCTACCTTAGTTTCCAGCTTGGTTGTTTCTACTCTAAACTCCTCCTCCTTTTTTGCTTCTTCGGCCTTTTCATTCTTGGCTTCAGTTTCATCATCGTCCATGACGGGCCTTTCTATTAAGTATCCCTGCATCAACTCCCAGAGACGAGAGTTGGAGCCTCGCCTCGTGGTGTCCCTTGGGCTATTCTCATGAGGCGTCGTCGGTTTGTCATCTTCAATTAAGCTGGAGTCGGATCTTGACTGATCTTTTAATTCAGGGCGATCTAGCGTGCCCTGTAGAGCCTCGATGTCTGGCTCATCCTTTTTCAAGGAGTGGCTCAATATCCATTCTTCATCTGCGATCTCCAAATCGTTTTCACCTGTAGCGAATACGTTATCCCCTTCTGGATATTCAAGTTGGAAGTCATTGGAAGGTTCACTCAATTGAATGTCTTTGGTGGCACTATGTAATAGAGGCTCATCTTCCAAGTCGAGACCTTCAAGAGATATTCTTTTAATAGAACGAGATACTACAATAGGCGAACGTTCCTGGACCTCGAAACTGTGCTCATTCTTAGCTGGATTTTCAGGTATATTCACGTGATAGATTGTCTCAAAGGCATGTGGCTGCATGTGCCATGTGGGAGGGGCACGATGTTCTATCTCAACTGGTATCGAGTGGTCATTCTCGTGCTTGTGCTCATCTTTGGATGCTTTGTCATCCTGTTCTAACTCAACCAAGAAGTCTGGCTTTAACTTAAACACAGGTACAATATCTTCCTCTTGCACGTGTTTATCCGTGTCTTTTTCAACCGTTACAGTATTGTCGGGATATTCAAGATCGTGTGTCACCTCCGCGGGGTGCTCATCAAGCTGCAATCCCGTTTCTTGGGGCTCGTATTGGTCGCCATCTGTAGGCCCAATATTTTCTGGAAGCGGTCTCTTGAAGGAGCGAGTTACGACCACAACTGGATGTTCGTGCACGGCTAAAAACTTTGCTTGATCGACTGTTGGGTAATCGGGGGTTAATATGTGATGTGTCGTCTCATACTCATGGCTATAGGCCGTAATGTCTGCTTTGGAAGGGATACGACCGTTGTCATCTGAAGATGACGAACTTTTTCTCTGCCGAGCTTCTTCCTTCTCTTTGTGGGCGACTTCCTCGTCTGAGGAAGATGAAGAAGTTGTTGAACTTTTACGCTCAGTTGGTCTTTTGGGCGACTGGTCTGAGCTCTTGAATTTAACGGAATGAAATTGAACATCTCCAACACTTAATACTGGCCTATCTTGGTCGTCTTGAGGCGCTATGATATATTTTTGCTGGTTGGTGAAGTACTCTACTTGGTAAAGAATCGATGACTTGGACTCTTGAGGGATATTTGAGGCCTCCCCATCTGACGAGGAACTGGAACTTTTTCGTTCTTTCGATTCTGCTTTGTCCCGTTCTTTCTCAGGGTTCAAAGATGCATCTCGGCCTGTAGCTTTTACTGTAGGCATTGTTGGCCATGATTTCTCAGATTCTTTCTTCTCTACGCTCACATGGTATTCTGTGGGAAGTATTGTATACTCGACTTTCTTTCTTTCAACGTTTTCATCTGAAGACGGTGAGCTAGTAGGACTCTTTCGTTCCTTTACCTTCTCGAGCTCGATTGGAAGAGAGGTAATGTCTGGAGTGGCAAGATCAAGAGAGACATCTGGTCCAGGACATATTTCTGTGGTGGATATGTCTTTGGTTTCCTTTTTCGATTTGTGTCCTTCATTATCGGATGATGATGATGATGATGTTGATAACGAACGTTTAGACTCTTTTCGGTCTGGAAACTCCTCATGCTTAATCACAGTTGGAGATTGATCTGATAAGTGCAAATACGACCCTGTTTTTTCCTTTGGCTGTTCTGCACCCTTCTTCCTTCCCCCCTTTCCTTCACCTTCGTCTTCCGAAGAGGAAGAGCTGGTTGAAGTTGCTCCTTCACTCTTTTTCTGTCTGGTTGCGGGTCTACCTTCCCTAGAAGACGCTGAGCTTGTTGAACTTTTCCTAAAATCCTTGAGCAATGCGGATTTCGTCTTTCGCTTTGATGTCTCTTTATCAAAACTCTTTTTTCCGGTGTCTTCTTCAGAGGAAGAGCTAGTAGAACTCTCTCTTCCCTTTGCCTTCTTGGAACTCCGTCTTAGGGAAGGACTGTCTGGTGTAACGGCATTCAGAGAGATATCCGGTTCAAGACGAATTATAGAACTGATAATGTTTACCTCTGGCGCGATTTTGTCTTTGCTTTCCTCTCCATTCCTGTGCTCTCCGACATCGGACGATGATGCTGATGCTGTTGAACACTTAGCCTCATTTTGTTTTGGTAAGTCATCTTGGTTAATCCCTTTTAGGGCTTCGTCTGTTAATGGATTCTTACTTTCCTTACGTCTTTCATTTTCGTTTTCAGAGGAGGAAGAACTTTCTGAAGATCGTCTCTCTTTCTTTTTCTGTTCCCTTCCTTCCTTTGAAGATACTGAACTGGTTGAAGTTTTACGGAAACCCTTAAATAGCCGTAACTTCTTCTTTCGCTTTAACTTCTTCTCGTTATCGGCATCATTGTCAGATGAAGATAAAGATGAGGTGTTTGAACTCCTTCGTTTTTCACCCGAGCTGTCTTCGCCAGGAAACACAACTTCGATTGTTTGCTTAATTTCCCTGTCTAGGGTCAATGTCCTGTTTCTTGGAGAGAGAGGCTTTTCCTCTTCAAGTGATGCTGAACAAACGGTGACATTTTCCTCAACCTTTACCAGAGACATTCTTCCAGGCTTAAGCTGCTTGTCGTTCTGCTCCTTCTCAAGGCTGATGCTGCCAAAGTTGAAAGCGTGATCCGGCCCATCCGCCTTTGTAGGTGACACCAGCCTCAGCTCCATGTCGGGGCGTATCTCATCGTAACGCTGGAGACTTCGTGGCTCCTCGTAATCCACAGAAGGAAATGTCTCTGGAGTACTTTCGAGCTGAAAATTATAGTCATTTGCCACAGGTATGTCGCCATCTAAAGGTTCCGTCTCTATATGTAGCTCAGAACGGGCCTTAGGTGCTTTGGGTGTCGAAGTTTTCATTCCCCAGTCAACGTCGATGTCAAACGCCTTTCCATTTGACTGAATTGCTGCTTTCCCATTACGCTCTACAGATGGTGGTTTCGTAACCAGGACGTTGAAATCGTCATCTGTTATTTTCCTGTCCAGTCCCTCCATGCCCAAGTCAATTTCAGGTTTCTTTTCAGAAACATCAAGAGCTGGCGTGCTAGTACCAAAGCGGAGATCGCCTGCGAGTATGGGTATATCTGGTTCTGGTTTGTCGATATCTAATTCTCTCTCTCCAAATGGTAGTTTTGTTCCCGAGACCTCTAAATCAAGACTGTTGGCATCAAAGTCTCTCTTGTCTCCTTTTTTGTTTTCTTCCATGTCACTGATGCCCAGCCCAATTTCTTTTCTCTTTCCAGAAAGATCAAGATCTGGCATACTGCCACCAAGACGGAGATCATCAGCTTCACCGTCTTTCTCTCGTGTGTCGAAGTTTAATCCCTTCACCCCAAATCCAGGTTTTGTTGGAGAAACTTCTAGGTCAAGTGAATTGTCATCGAGGTCAAACGTGCCTTTAGGTACTGATATATCTGACTTGGTTATACCCCAGTCGCCTTCGCCCCATGGTGTAGCAGGGTCTGTATCTGGCTGTCTAATGCCAAAGTCTTTGTTTGCAACGCCAATTGAAGGTCCCGGTATTTTTGGTTTTCCGTGTGAAAACTGAGGTGCAGTTAAATCTATTTCGCCGTTTTCTGCTGCTTTTGTGATGTCGAATTTAGGTGTCTTAAATCCAACATTTGTTTTGCCTGAAGGTTGTTCAATCTGTGGGGTAGTAGCCTCGACATTTGGGCCATCAATGTTTGCATTTGGTTCACCAAAATGCAATTTGCCACCTTTCTTAATTTCGAGAGATCCATCGATGTCTGGTCTGTCAAGCTCGGTAATTCCTGGTGATTTTCCGTATGGCTCGTCTTTATCCGCATTTCCTGCACACGATAGGCAGTTTCCCCGAACCTTTTTCCTGGATGGCAGATGTCCATCGGCAGAGGGACCTCGGACATCACCAGTCGAATATTCTTGGCTGCGCATTTCTGTTTGTAGTTTTCCTTTTGGTTGGTTTAAGTTTGGAGTGTTTGCGTCCACCTCAACGTTTGGCGTACCTGTTCTCATATCTTGATCAGGTCCACTGCCACCCACATACAGGTCTCTACCACCACTAGTTGATGGGAAGGACGTGGTTGAACGAGGAAAACTAATTTCTCCGTTTAAATTAGGAGTATCTTCATGTAGTGGAGAGGCGTTCAAATGCAATTCGTTTTCGTTGCTTCCTTCTCGTCTTTCGATGTTTGTGGCAGGTCCTTTCACATCAACATCTGGGCCTTTGAAAGCAAATTTTGTACTTCCTTTAGACTTTCGATATGGTTCGTCATTACCAGTACTACCCGCGCATGACAAGCAGCTAGCACCCTTCGCCTTCTTAGATGGAGACCCTAACTCAGCAGATGGAGTTCCTGTTGGAACTTTGACATCTGGACCTGGCCGTTGACCACGTATTTTTCCCTCTGGTGGGTTGAGGCCATCGGTATTCGTGTCTAATTCCACCTTCCGCTTTCCTGTAGAAACATCCACCTTTGGTCCATGAACATTAAAGTCAGGTCTAGTTACAGGTTTTGGTCCACTGATGTCAACGTCTGGCCCAGAAGTATCTGCTTTTGGTCCACGGGCATCAACGTTAGGCCCAGAAAAATCTGCTTTCGGTCTAAGGACATCAAATTCAGGTCCAGAAATACCTGCTTTTGGTCCACGGAGGTCAATGTCAGGCCCACATATTCTTGAGTTTGGAGCATGGAGATCAAAGTCAAGTCCAGACACACCCGTTTTTGGTTCGCTGAGGTCACGACCTGGCCCAGAAATACCTGCGTTTGGTCGACGGACTTCAAATTCAGGTCCAGAAGCTCCTTTCATTACGTCGATATCAACTTTAGGTATGCTAGCATCCACGTCCGGCATAGAACCACCTAGACGAGGTCCGCCAGTTCCGAAGTCAGGTTTAGAAATCACCGCTTTAGGTCCACTGACATCAAAGTCAGGTCCAGACACACTCGTTTTTGGTTCGCTGAGGTCACGACCTGGCCCAGAAATACCTGCGTTTGGTCGACGGACTTCAAATTCAGGTCCAGAAGCTCCTTTCATTACGTCGATATCAACTTTAGGTCTGTTAGCATCCACTTCTGGCATAGAACCACCTAGACGAGGTCCACCAGTTCCGAAGTCAGGTTTAGAAATCACCGCTTTAGGTCCACTGACATCGAGGTCAGGTCCAGACATGCCTGCATTGATGCTACCGGATGGAAGAGATGCGTCAACTTCAGGTCCATCAAAACCAAATGAAGCCTCTCTTTTCGTTGTTCTGTATGGTTCGTCCTTTTCGCCTTTTCCTACGCAGGAGAAACAGCTTCCTCCTTTTTTCTTTACAGAAGGGAGGCCTAATTCCGCAGAGGGTTTATTAACTTCCACCGTTGGGTCTCCCAGTTCACCGGTTGACGCGTCAATGTCACGGCTCGTCATGTTTGTTGATATGTTTGCGTCTGGAGCATCTAATTCAGGTACATTCGTACTTATGCCTGCTTTAGGACTTCTTGTCGGAATGTCTACATCTGGACCACTTGCCTCTGCTGAGAAACTCAAATCATTTTTGGGGAACCGTAATCCTGCAGAGGGTGTGTCAATTTGTGCTTTTACGCCTGGCGTCTTGCCGGTTGAAACACCAACATCAAGGGCTGGTCTGTCTGGTGCACTGACATCAGAAACATTTGAGCTCATCTCTCCCTTTGGTAACCTTCCAGAGAGATCCACATCTGGCCTACTGGTATCAAAGGAAGGGCCAGTAATTTTTCCCATTTCCATAGAGCCATCAACCTCTGGATTATCGAAAGCGTATCTGGTATTACCTTTAGCTTTTCGATAGGGTTCATCCTTGTCGCCAGTTCCAGCACATGTTAGACAGTTTCCGCGTTTTTTCTTTGAAGAAGACATATCAGTTTCGGCAGATGATCCTCTAGGATTCACCGAGGGGTCCTTTATTTTCCCTGTAGAAACAGCGGAATTCGTTTCTTGGACTGTGATGTCTGGGGCATTTGCCTGGAAACCCACTTTCGGTTTGTTTACTTTGCTGCCCATATTTGGCTGACGGGTGTCCACCTCTCCATCAAACGAGGACCGACGAACCTTTGCAGCTGTACCTGGAGAGGCAAGGGAGGCATTTGGACCAGAGAAGCCAATGTTCCCCTCTTTATCGGCATCTAAATCTACACCTGGGGTAGACGCACGAAGACCAAACTCCTCCGTTTTAATTTCGCGTTCTGCTCCTTTTACACCAGAACCATATCCGCTTAGGTCAAATTTGCCGCCAGTTTTCATTTCCACTGAGTCACCTGGACCGTCAAATTCTAAATCAGTAGTTCCTTTTCGCTTTATATAAGGTTCGTCTTTATTGGTGCCTCCTGCACAAGAGATACAGCTTCCACCTTTCTTCTTCTTCGAAGGCAGGTCTAACTCGCTAGGTGGAGTATGATGCCTTGCTTGAGGGCTGTGCTGCTTGCTGCTTGAAAAGCCAATATCTGGTCCGGAGATTTGCGTTCTTACTTTTCCTTCCAGAGTCTCAATATCAGGTGCATTAAGGTCTAAATTTGTATTTGTCCCTGACGAAATAAATGCTTCTGGTGCGCCTGAATCAAGCGCGAAACTTTCTCCATTGACCGATGGTCCCGAGAATTTTCCTCCCGTTTTCATGTCTGGCCTGTCTAAATCCAATCCTACATTTGCTCTGCCTTTTCTATACGGTTCCTCCTTGCCCCCAGTAGATGCACAAGAAAAGCAGTTACCTCTCTTCTTTTTCACTGAAGGTATATCCCAACCGGTTGATGGACCACTGAGATCAACATCTGTAAATGCATCTGGACCAGACAATTGCGTTTGGAGTTTTCCTTCCGTCATATCCACTCCAGGCTCACTTATGTCAGCTCTTGGCTTCTTCACAGAAATGTCCATTGATCCAATGTCAGGAGCCTGACCTTGCAGCCCTTCTACATCCAATGATGGGGTATTTGCTTGGAGTACTGGTTCAGCATTATCAGCATTATAGGATTGCCCTATAGACCCTCCAGGTAGATCAAATGATCTGTCTGTGTAATGAGAAATAATCAAATGAATGGTATTAAAAATTCAGCAAATTACTTACAATGGTATTTTTCCTAAACTTACAGATTTAATATGTGATTGGTTTAAGAACTTGGCTAGCGATAAACACACATTAGTTCAACATCTTTGATAGAACCGTAAGGCTTTGATTTGTACCTTACGATTACATTTCAACACTACACAAAACTTGCAATCCTACGTACCCTTTTCCTTATACAGAGCCCTTTTTAATAACTTTAGATGTAGCTGTGGCCTTTCATCATCTCGGAGAAGTTCCATAGCCTTGTCATGAGCCATACCCTCGATGGAGACGCCGTTGATTTCTATGATCTTGTCACCTGCAAACATTTAAGGTTCAAATTTATTTAATGAGTGAACTTTTACAGGCAATCCGGTGGCCATCTTTACATGCACTGCACCGAAGGGGTCACCAGACTGCCGAAAGGTCCATGCCTCTCATTTTTTTGATCGGGTGATCCTTATGTGTTTAACCAGTAGTATCTACGCGTGCGTTAACCGGTTTCACGGCTGGTTTTTTTTCTTCAGAAATGACTACAATTTATTCCCTGAGCTTGTTCGCTCCAGATGTTGTGGTTTCTATTTTATGTTCGGTTTAAATTTTATTTTCTTTTGTTTCAAACTCATTATCATACCTGATTACCATACCAAAAAAAGGGAAAATAAAGTTTAAACCATGGATAAAATTGAACCACATGCCACAAATGAATATATCGACCAACATTTTGCATACTTAAAGATAAACCTTGAGAAATTAATGTTACATCCACTCTTTGAATGAACATATTAATGAGGGCCATTCCTAATAAGAGTCGTTCCACTATAACTGACGTTCTTCATGATCAAACATGGATTTTGCCGTTCTCTAGGTGTTTTTCTGAGCAGCAGATATTTAACATACCATCAGGAAGGCAACATTGACTGACCTTTCTCAATGAGCCCTGTTTTTGCCGCAATGCCGCCAGGTGTCACTTCTCTGACAAACAAGGCAGGAGGTAACAAAGTCTTGTCCCTCGCAATCAGCAGTCCAAACCCACCATGTCCAGGACGCTCGAGTGAGGCATCAACTACTTCCTGTGAGAACAAAAAAAGAAACTCTGAAATGGTTGCTTAACAGAATATTTCGTTTTTGGTTAAAGTTTTTTAGTAATTGCAATTTCATGGCTGTAAAGTAAGCCTTATGGATAGCGGCGAAAGTGTCCTTGAGCTGTGATCACACTTGGCCGAAACATGATAAGTCTGATCACGAATGAAACATGTGTCGTTATGAAGAGTGTTCACATCAGACATGGCATTGCGTGAATCATGGTTGAAACATGATTACTCTGAGCATGACTGAAACAACCTCGCGAGGTAGTTTCAATCATGACCAGACCAAACACATTCAAAATGGCGGATGGATGTGGAGATGAGGCGAGTGCCCAAAAGAACCAAAATGTCTAGCTGTAATATGGGCCGATGAAGAAATACAACGGCAATTATCGGCGATGGGTAGAAAGCAGAATATTTGGGAGAACATTGCAGCAAAACGTAATAACAGTCACAAACTGGAGTCCCCCGTACGCATTTTAAAAAAACACGCTGGAAGCCAGGCAATGCTAATTACTAATTACAAGCTCTTTATTCGGGGGAATAAATAAATCCAAATGCAAACTTTAAGCTCAAAAATAAAAGTGGATTTATGCAAGTACCATGAAACAGGATAAGTTATGCAACCATGCATGAAACGTGATGTGAACAATGCAAAAACAAACGTGTTTAGGCGAAACATGTTTGCCCTAATCGTGTTTCGGCTTTAATGTGAACACAGCTCTAGACCCCTATACAACGTAAGCCACCAACTTGTAAATACAATGTATCCGTTTCAGCTTATTAAATTTTGTTGAGTTTCAGCCAAATTAAAACCTTGTAATCATTATCTTAAAATCTTTTCATAGACGTCAAGGAAGATGAATGCCTGAATGCCGGAAAACGCGCAATGACTGTGAGGAGAAAAGAGTAGACGCTTCACAAAAGGGTGCACCTTAAGGCTTGTCCTATGAAATCCGGTAACTAAAATGGACACAATGAAGAAACTTTAACAGAAAACTTTCTTCGTTTCTTGGAAGAATGCTTTATATACACTGTTAAGCAACAACCGCCAGAGTATATTAAGTTCTATAGTAAGGAAAAATGAATTACATTATCCACTTACCAGATCACCCATTCCTGAAACGTCCACCTTGGGTGTAGACGGACCCTTGATTACCACATTAGCATCAGCACCTGGAAGACTACCTCCTGAGGGTTTGTCAACATCTGGAAGATCTAAAGCAGTGCCACTTACAGATGGAGGGTTCAGTTTTGACCGATTTTCTTTTTCTGGAGCAGCAACATCGAGCCGAGGATCCCAGTCCATGTCCAACCTAAAATCGCCGCTACCGGAAGGGGTTTTAATGTCCGACTTCCCGTCCATATCAATCTTGACATCTCTGTTATAAGATGGGGGCTTGACAGATGGATCTCCGTCCACGTCAATTTTAACTTCTCCCTTGTTCCTTGGGGGCATGTCAATCAGAACGTCTCGGCTTCTCCCAAATGCTGGATTGACAACGCCTGATGTGTTGTATGCTGAGAAACAACATAAAACCGGCAATTACCTCTAGGTGTTCGTCTCAAATGGAACCTCTTATATGAAACTTGATTTATCACTGGTAAAGTTTTCATTACTGGATACAAAGTTTTTGAATGCTGGAATTCTTGAGCGCACAAAAGCTATAAAAAGCAGCTCAAATCTTACTACTTTTTTTTATTTATTTGCACGTCTTCTGTACCACAATTTTATGCATTGCAATTCAGACCATGCGTGCATTTCTCGAAACTCCCCGAAACTTTTCGGGCCTACTTTCCCACGCATCCCAAAAACGAAGATGTTCCCACGAATGAGATTTTGCGAGAAATTTGCTTTTTCGTATCCGTATCTTAAAATCATTGTGAAAGACCAGAGTTTCTAGAGAAAGCGGATGGAAATGGCTTTTCGGGACTTCCGAGAAACGGGCCTGATGTGTCGTTCATCACACGCAAACAAAGCTCCAAACAGATAGTTTATACAATTCTTGTATTGTTAATACATCTTAGTAATGAAAACGAAACGACGTTTGAAAGGCTTCGTTTTTGGGTTTTAAATAAGTTTTGTAGATTGACCGTACCGGTGCAGACTCTGTAATACACACGCTTACGACAAAATGGATTGTTTACGCGTTCAAAGGTTTTAAACAAACCGTTTCAAGATCGAGCGTCAAAGGCGTCAATGATTGTACGTGAAATGAGAATGTTAAATAGCTTGGCACCAGTTCAGTACGACTATCGTCTATTTTCGTGGAGTGAACAATCCGATTCATCCAATTTGCTTAGGATTTGTTTTAAAGAGAAAGCGTGTTGTTTAACACCAAGGTCTTGACAGCTTGTTCGTCTCCGTTCACTGGTCTTTCAAACAAAAGCAAAGAGAACAACGGGAGCTAAGAAACTGACAGTGGTATTCTTAACAAAAACACTTATTCAAACACAAAGGTCATTGCTATAAAAAATAATCACAACACTTCAAAAATGTATCTGGGAACTGATGTATGTGGTTCATGACCTTATTTAGTAATAATGAAGAAATGACAAAGGACCAAGTGTGTATTTCAGTTGCTCGTCACACTATAGTTACTGTAGATTGCCAAAGACACGTCTTATATTAATTCTTGCACAGTAAAAAGCAATTACAGAAGTAAACTTTCCCAGCTCTTCTCGACGTCCAGAGCAATTTCTTCAATCTTACAGCTGAAACATAAGTCGAAATTTTTTCACAAATATGTTGATTTATTTGTAGGTTTTTGTAGCTACAGTCTGAAATGCTTCCCCAGCCGTACAGAAATATTCTTTGTAAGTATATATGAAACAGCCTGAATCCAGGTTTATTTGCATTTAAAAAAGCTTGTTGATATGCTTAAATGTTTGTTCCATATCCCTCCAAGGGTAACTTTCCTCGAAAAGCCTTGAAATGATAAAAAAAAATCGTGATTTTTAAGGAGATTACGACATTTTTAATTTTAAAGACATGTTTCGATGTTGCCAACATCATCGTCAGTTACACAATATTTGAAAAACCGTTGGACTTTATAACAACTAAGTAATTAATTATATGTTTTAAGATTAAGTGACAAAAATATTTGAGTGAGTTACAAAGTGTGAAAGAACATAAAGCCTAAGCATTTAAAAAAAAAAACATTTTTTGTGAAGTCGCTAAAGGAACAAAGGAGCAGAGCGCGTTTCGTATCGCACACCAGCACCTTTTCTAGTGCAGCTAACCATTCTTCAATAGTGTGTGTCCTTAAATTTCAGTTTTACTAGTTTCCCTATCTTTCCCTCTTTTTGTATCCTTATGACTCTTATGACGTTAATTTCTTCTGGATCTTTAAGATTAAAATAGTATTCAAATTCACTGAACAAAAGGCGCGTCGTACAGAAATCCGGTGTCTTGACAAGCAAAACGACAACGGTGTGTTCGTGTTAATCCACTTTTTTCTCTGCTCATTGGAAACAAAAAGGAGTAAATAATGGGAAATGTTTCGCCATTGAAGCGACGAACAGCTTGAAACATTGTGGTTATTTTAGAATTTTTTCATTGTTTGGATGAGTTTTACTGGAACTGAATAAAGGTCTTTCGTGTAATATGTTGGATAACGTGTTTCATTTCCACAAATTCCAGAAATTGGAAGTTGAATTTATTTCAACAGCTCTTGAAGTTTCTGAGAATGTTCATGTATTTACGCGAGTTAAATCTGCACCCGCAATAGAACTTTCTAACGTCAACTGATTATATGCTTAAAAAATTGACATAACGTTTAAAGAATTGCTAACTTAAGTTCAATAAACGTGCTAAAGCTTAATTAAGCTTACATCTTAACGACAGGCTTTTGTCCCCTTCAAGAAAATTCCGTATTGGTTTTATTACCTGACTTCATTTACATTACTTGAGATAAGTCTAATAAATCGTTTTATTAAAATAGCCAAAGGCAGTCGTTTATTACATGCTGTGCGTGAAAAGACAGAATATTTGCAGTGTAAAGAAAACTGTTGCAAAGTTCTATTTTTGGTCAGAATCATTTTAAAATGCCCGGACAATATACCTTAAAAATTATTTCCAAACTCGTTTATCACATAGTGGTCATAGTGCTGTTGGAGGCCATCGTTTGATTTCATAAGAGATAAATAACCGCCTCGGTCGTCAGCGGCTTCATGAATCTCGATTCTTCGTATTTTTGTGCTCGAGTGATTTTCAAAAGGTAATTGTTTTACGCAAATAATACACCCACCAATATACCTGGTTATGCGCGATTTACGTTGTCAGAAAGCATCTCGGTAATTAAGAGTATTTATTTATTTTGAGCAAAATGAGTGTTTCTGGTGACTTCAGTTCCTAAGCGATCAAAGAGTAACTAAGGCCATAAAAAAACTCCAGAACATCCCAGGCTGGTTTTCGTACGGCTAGGCTGACCGCCGCATATTAAAAATATCCGTCAGATCACGTAATCTTCTCATGGAGATTCCTTCACTGAACAGTTTACTGTTATTGTGATGCCGTCAAGGTTTTGCAGAATACAAAAAAAAATTAGATGGAAAATTAGTGTGCTTTATAAAGTGGCTGCTAATCACTTAAATCGCTCTCACCGGGTAAGAAATAGCCGAGGAATTGATGGTATTGATAAATCATGAGGGCAAGCAATACAAGATTTAATGCAAGTCTGTAGACATTACAAAAAAATAATTGCTTGCCCTTTTCTCAACGAGAACATGCACTTCTGACCTAATGCCACTGACAGGAAAATAAATCGACAATGAATAATTGCGAGAATCGTGAAGAAAAATAGATGCATATTCAATATTCAAAGCAGTTATTTCAAAGTATCGCAGGAATGCTAAGTGCGTAATTCTTTTCGTTGCTCGTGTTAGTAACATCTTACCCACTGTCGGTGCTTTTTCGCTGTAGTGGTGAGAAAAAGTGACGGGTGTTCCACTGCCGTTGAGTCCGATTTCACCACCTTTTGTCTTTCCAGGGAAGGAAAATTCAGGGTCGCTTGCGGTGTCGGCTGAAGATGTTGATGAGAACGATGCTGTCAACAACAAAAAAATTATATGAACAGTGCCCTTTAAACTGTGGGGGACAAATGTTGAAGGTAGCCTTGGAAGTTTGCTTAGTTTTACTTCAGCAAATGAACGTGTCATTACCTGAATTTCGGTGCCTGCAGCAGTACCAAACAAGCGCTACAACGAGAGCGATAACAAGCAGCGCCCCTATTGTTCCAAATACCGAGGCAATGATAGCTGTGGTGCATTCGGCCGCCATAACGCAGCAAAGTTGCTGGCAGGCGAGTATCAACAACACTGAGGTGCTCTTAAAAGTCATGTTACCAATGCTTGGTTGCCAGTGCCATAAAAATCTGCGAACATCGAACACAAGCCTTGTAAACGCTGGCTCGCACGTACGCCAAAGAATTGTCTAGATTCCCGGGAGAAATATACTTGGCAGTGACTAGAATAAACTATTGAAATCACCTCGTTTGGATATGTCAATTACAGCAGTATTGCCGCGCTCCGATTGGCTAGAAGGTGTTAGCGCTTCGCTAACTTTTGTATTCGGGAATATTTGGAATATTTGCCAACGCTGCGTGCTTACGAGTCCAAGATCTTCAGTATTTCAAGATTGTTTAATGCGTTAGGACTCGTAAGCATGGCGGCGTCTAACTAAATAAAGATCAGAATTACACGGTAAAACTGGACGTTTAACAAAGATGTTTATGTTCCTCTAAGTATTAATAATGACTGTAGATTACGTTGTTTAGGAACACCTGCAGGGTTTGGTGCCTCAAACCAAGTTTAACACTCTCGAAAAACTCGCGTTAAAGAAGTTTTCTTCAGATGCAATCCATTTGAAGTATATTGAGTTCGTTTATAATTGGTCAAAATTATATTTGTCTTCGGAGAATGTTACAGAAAGAGTACATTGAAAACAACAGTTGGGATAGACGCAAAATGTTTTCAGAAGCTGTCGATCGATGTATGCCGATAGACGGAATTTCTGAAACAATTGTATCACGCTATAAACATGACTGCGGAGACATTAAATTCATAAAGCCGATATTGAAATACCAAGGTATCATAGCGTACACATTAAGCTCGAGATTCCTGCGGTTTCCTTGCGACTGACGCAGTAAAGAAGTAAAAAATCGCTTTAGCAGCGTAATGAGGCTTTACTGTTTTGCAATTAATGATTCAAATTTCTCGTTGGCAGGTTTGCTATATACGATAAAACGTGCACACTTGGGAACCCTGTTTGTTTTGTAAAAATTTGAAACATTCATACCAACCAAACTTAATCACTAATTTCTCGTTTCGTAATCCGCAACAACAGAATAAAAGTTAAAAATTTCGAGGTAACCACAGTCTGATAGATTTGTAAATTTTGAGTTCGCACCAAAGAGAAAAGCTGTGCTAACCAAACAGATCTCTCTGGCAGTCGCATCTCACCGGATGCCACTCTGCATAGGGTGTCGTGTCGAGACAGATCCAATTTCGTACTTCATGCACAAACATGAACATTCCAAAACTGTTTTTACAAAAAAAATAACTTTTAGCTGAAAACGTGTCTTTGCGCGTAGTTTATCTGTTTCACACGAAAACTGGAACCTCAGTTAAGAAGTCCATAGTCTTATTTCAGAGTTCTGTGAGACCTTGTTCATCTCCTGAATATTTTGTTGTGTGTGATATTGTGTTGGAGTCGCTTGAAAGAACAATAAAGTAAATATACAGTTTACCATCTATTTTCAGTATAATTTCTAAATAAATATTAGCACAGGAGGAATGTCTTTCCGGAATCAGAAGAAATTGAACAGTGTACTGAATTAAGAGAGAAAGAAGGAATATCACCCTCAATAAAAGGCTTGCTATATCGATTTTCTTATACAGCAACTTTCGGTCACTGTATGTGCAATACTAAAATGCAATTATTGTTTTCAGAGTTCACTGTCATTATAAATAGCTATATATGATATGGGGAGTGTGTTAATGAGGCATATAGTAGTAACGTTATTCTTTTTAGTGTCCTATTTTACAGTTGGCCAACCTGCCAGCCGACTCTGTGAAAACAGAAATGACCAGAAAACCTTTACGTATTACTGACCATAAAGGTAAACAAACCTCGGGACGAATTTCAGTAACACCGCAAACATTATGCAAAGCTTTAATTAATGATGGGGACTGGTCAATTCAAAGAATTCAAAGTGCAAGATCAAAGACTGAAGAACAACTGAGTTGCTCGTTTTTGTAACCCCATCTCGCGCGTGTGTCGCGCGACTGGCGTGAAGTCCGCACCAGACATCCAAAATGGAATGCATGCGCAATGAGATGTCATGCCTCAGGAAAGCTGGCTTTCTTTCGATGTCATTCTCGATCGATGGGTGAAAAGCGCTAACTGCTAAACAACAGCATTGCGGTATGATCAGACTTACTCAAGTAAGACGGCATGAGAAAAAATTGTGTGTAGAGGACTGGTTGTTCTTCTACTAGCTTTCATTTGGCACAGAAACACTTTATGTTCAGTCCACTAGTGCGGTTACAGTTTTTTTAACGTTTCGATTTCGTCGGTTTCCAAATATAGTATTTATTATGTATCGGCTCCTGATTATGTTTATCATATCATACAGGTAATATCTTTTGTTCATACAACTCTAGATAAAGTGTTTACATTCTTAACAAAACGTCTGGGTTTGCTACTGTAGACATTGTATCGTTATCAATATTGTTTGTCTATTTGAACCAATATGAAATGGAATTGAACTATGCATTACTGATCTGCAAAGGGGAATAAGCGATGCGCTATCAACAAAGTGTGCATAAAGAAATTCTTCAAGACGATAAAATAAGGTAACAAATAAATAGATAAGTGAATATATAAACAAAACATGGAAAGAAACAATCGCAAAACTTGTCATGAAGGCGGTGGAATGTTTTGCATCAAGTTGTTTGACCCGTTCCTTACAAATACCGGGGTAACTCCCCGAGACTACACGCAATATGCTCCTCCATATTTACTTCACATTGCAAGTCAATTTTTCCTTCTTCTCGGACGGAAGAAAGTGAAAGTCTGAAAGTATCGTAGGTAAGAAAACACCTGGGTATTTCAACACCAGTCCTACTCACTAGTGAGTCACGTGAGATATGTGTGAGTAGCCCGAGCGATCAGTTGCGCGCGTAATTCCAGAGCGGTCGGTCGCGTCTTTTGAAGTTTTATGGCGAATACAAATGAGGAAACACTTTCCACTGAGGCAAAGGACGCCCTCTTTAACGATGACCACGATCCTAAGGAGAAGACCCCAACAACTGCCCACCAGGATCCCATGTTCAGTATGTTTCAGAGCGTCAACAAAACCCTCGGAGCGATGGCAGACTCGATCCTCAACATGGACCAGTCGCTCAAGCGGCTTCATCCCAGCAACACAGACGATCAACTCGACCCTAAACGGCGAAAATACAGTTCCAAAGACGAAATGAGTGCTTCTGATGGTTCAGATGAAGATGGAGATGACTCGGACGCGGAACTTCAGGTTCTTTGTGGCATTGAAGCCGATAAAACTTCCAAAGATAAACCACGTGTTCGGCTCGAGCAAAGCGACGACGGCAATGACTCATTCCTGTTCCTTGTTGTCGGAAATCGCCGAAGATCTTCTCAATGCAGACGAATCAGGATCCGCTGCTGAGAAACAACTGGCTGACTTTATGACTAATTGTGTTAAGGGTCAGTTTATTGATTTTTCCACACAGCCCACAAGGAACTTGGGCCCGAAAAGGAAAACATTCAACATCAGTGACTCACTGGTTATCGAAGATGAAATTAAAAAATTGCTTGACAAAGGTGTCATTGTACCCACCCAATATGAAAGTGGGGAATATATTTCGCTAATTTTTGTGGCACATAAAAAAGATGGATCATATCGAATGATCTTAAATTTGAAACGCTTTAACCAGCATGTTGAATACTAACATTTCAAAATGGACTCAGTCTGGACAGCAATTAGGCCAAATTACCCCAAATTGCTACATGGTGTCAATTGACTTAAAGGACGCTTATTATTCGGTCCCTATTGCAAAGCCACACCAAAAGTACCTCAAATTTGAATGGAACAACATGTTATACAAGTTTACATGTTTCCCCAATGGTCTGGGTTTCTGTCCCAGAAAATTTACCAAGCTAGTGAAACCAGTATTTGCCACCCTGTAACAGCTTGGTCACTTGTCTTCAGGTTATATAGATAGGGCCAGTCTGGGACGATTGTGCAAAAAATGTGGCTGACGCAGTCAAACTATTGGATACTTTGGGCTTTGTAGTATACCCTAGACACTTGTTGTTCATCCCAACTCAAAAGCTGGTATTTCTGGGATTCATTTTAGACTTTCCATGCTAGTTTATCTTACCCCTGAGAAGGCTCTTAAGCTGAAACAGGCAGCTACTGACATGTTTAATTGCAAAAACCCTACCATTAGGGAAGTAGCCAAGGTCCTGGGGCTCATAGAGTCAAGTTGTCCTGGCGTTGCTTATGGACCCCTCCACTACTGCTATTAATTAGAACGAGACAAAACCACCACTCTTAAAACTGGCAAATGGAACTTTGATGCCTAAATGTGTCTACCCAACCAAGCTAGGGAAGAGCTTATGTGGTGGATTAACTCAATCGAGTCTGCATCCAACCCGATAACTCGAGGAGACATAGATGTTACTATCACTTCTGATGCCTCCAAACAGGGTTTGGGTGCAGCAATCAGTGATACTTCAACTGGGGAACTCTGGACGGCTGAGGAGGCTAAAGAGCACATAAATTTTCTTGAAATGTTAGATGTGTTGTTTGCCTCAAAATCGTTTTGTACGTTGACTCATGGCAAGCACGTCAGGGTCATGGTTGATAATTCAACCATGGAATCTACCAGATGGGTACGAGCCACTCCCCTAAACTAATTAAGCTGACAAGGGATATATGGGATTGGTGTATTGAGCACCATATATGGCTTACTATGGCTCGTATACCAGGGTGTCAAAATGTTGAGGCAGACAAAGAGTACTTTTATGAGGTGTACGGAATGGTGCTTAAGGAAAACCCCTTTCAAAAATGCTTGTGCCAAGCTCGGTGTTACCCAAACATTGATCTATTTACCCCCAGGATCAATTACCAGATCACACCCTATGTTTCCTATCGAGCAGACCCAGCAGCTTTTGCTATCAATGCTTTTCACATGTCATGGCAGCATCACTTATTTTATGCTTTTCCACCCTTTAGTCTGGTAACAAGAGTTCTCCAGAAGATTCAAGATGAGAAAGCAACAGGGCTCCTGCTTGTGCCAAAATGGCCAACCCAACCGTGGTGGCCCAAGTTAATGCAGATGTTAATCCAATCACCAATACAACTTCCAAGGGACAGAGACACTCTGTTTCTACCCAGCAACCCACAGGAACCCCACCCACTTCACAAGAAACTGTGTCTGATTCTGTCACTTGTCCGGAGATACCTCAATGGCAAAGGCCTTTCGACAACAGCTACTAAAGTCATGGAACATTCCTGGAGGTCAGGTACTAGAAAGCAATATGTTACCTACCTTCAGAAATGGAGGTGCTACTGTAGTTCAAGGGACGTTGATCTCATTTGTCCCTCTGTAGAGGATGGAATCAATTTTCTCGCTGAACTATATGATTCTGGCATTAAGGATACAGGGCTATCAACACTGCAAGGAGTGCTGTCTCATCCGTTGTTACATTGCTTACCAATTCCTCCTTTGGCGCCCACCCCATGGTGTGCCGTTTCCTCAAAGGGGTGTTTGAATTGAAGCCTTCCTTACCAAAACACCAGAACATTTGGGATGTCAATACTGTCCTGACATACTTGTCAAGCCTTCACCCACCTCAGGAATTAATTTTGAAGGATCTCACCTACAAAACTACAATGCTTTTAGCATTGTTGTCGGGGCAGAGATGCCGGACACTGCATTTGCTATCTGTCAGTTGTATGGTATTGAAGCATGATAGCTGTGTGTTCACCATTCACAAACATTTGAAGACTTCTCGACCAGGAAAGCATGTGTCAGCATTAACATTCACAGCTTACTCACCAGACAACCGTTTGTGTCCTATTGTTTGCCTATCTGAATATGTCAAAAGGACAAGTGAGTTTAGGAAAAGGAGTGATCAGCTGCTACTGAGCTTCCAAAAACTTTACCAGCACAACCAGTTTCAACGGACACGACTTCTCGATGGCTAAAAACGGTTCTTGCAAAGTTCGGAATACATACCTCGGTCTTTAAAGGACATAGCACCAGGGCCGCTTCTACATCTGCAACTGTAGTGTGCAAAGTTCCTCAATCTACTATCATGGACAATGCTGGCTGGTCAAATGCCACAACCTTTGGAAAATTCTACAAGAAACCCATTGTCCCAGAAAGTAAAGGGTATGGACAGCTCCTGCTGGAAAACCTCCACCTCCACACATAGGATTGTAACAGTCCTTTCCTTTGTAAAACAGTACTGTCTTATTATCACATGTTGTGTTTGTTTACTGCCTCACATAGGCAGATTTTCCTCGGATAGGCAGCAGTTTGTTGCTCAATGCTTTTCTTTAAGTGCACTCTGCACAATAGACTGACAAGCCATATACTGTAGCTGTTTGCATCACTACTTTGGCAATTAAAGCTGTTTCTGTTTATTTTTTTCGTTCATGATTGCACGCTTTGAAGTCTCACGTGACTCACTAGTGAGTAGGACTGGTGTCGAAATAGAATTTTTAAGTTAAACGAGACTTACCTGTAAGTTGAAGTTTGAGACACCAGTCACGAACTAGTGAGTCACTTGCCCTACCCTTTCACTGGGTTAGTATAGAATACACTTATACTCATTTTCCCACCCATTATTGTTTGCAATCACTCGCTTTCTTTAAAGACTGATCCCTCGTGCTACTCGCACATCTCACGTGACTCCCTAGTTCATGACTGGTATCTCATAGAATTACAGTCAAACTTCAACTTACAGGTAAGTCACGTTTAACTTATAAATTTTCTGAGCATCTAGAAACTAAAATATTTAGAGAAAGCTTCTCAATCCACCCATGCGTATCACTATTCTATTTGTCGCTCATTAAATGATCGTTTTGTGTTGAATTCTTCTTCACTAAGCAATTACGAGACAGCTTGTTTTGTACTCTCTTCTCAGATATTTGTATTTATCACCATGTTTATCCATTGTTGTAATAAATAAAGAAATAAAAAACGTACCCAGTGCATTGTATATAAGCACGAGGGAATTTTTAAGAACACGAGAGAAGTGCCTGGCTTCTCCCACTTCTTGAGTGTTCTTTAAGTCCTCAAGTACTTACATAACTGAACAACTTTGGGACATTTTATAAAAAAAAAAAGAAAGAAAGAATTGTTTCTTCTTCATTTGTGAATTATATAACCACTTATATAAATCTTTTAGAACACTGGAGAAGTAAAAGACGCATTCGCCTACACGGCGGCTCGAGCTTCTCTCGGCAGATAATGAATGAAGTGAAAATTTTGAACACTAGATAAAATATATTCTGAAGACTTTTCGATGCTGCTGGCTCTTTATCAGTGGAAAATGCAACTGAAAAAAAAAAACGCGTGCGTCACATTCTCCAGTCAATAATGCAATCGGCGTTGACAATCGGCGCGCACTTAAACAAGTTTTTCAAGAATTGCTGGGTACAATGAATCCAAGGTAAAATAGTATTTCTGGTTTGCCTTCTTTGAGTTGGGATTCTTATCATGAAATGTTTATTTGTATTATTAGTTCCATCAGTATTTTCTCGGCCCCTCTAGTACTAGCCTCTTTGTGCTATAAATACTGCCGAGGGTAAACAAAGGTCATTTATTTATTTATTTTGTTATTACTTTGAAGGAATTCCTTGAAGTCAGCACAGCAGAGCTCTATTGTTTCTGCAAACAACGCACCTTAATTTAATACATATTATTAACCCGGGTAGGTTCTGGGTAAAGAGTTTTTTTCTTCAAACGAACTAAGAACTAGGCATAATCCTCTTTCAAGTCAGGGCTTCCTTGAAATTATCCATGAACTTGCCTTTCACTGCAGGATTACAGTTTTTACAGAAGGGAGGCAATTTGAAATCTGCTTGTTTGGGAGACTTTAAAGTGCCCTCCAAGCTACGACAGGAACCCACTCTTGGATCTTTCATTTGCAGCCTGCCATT